>CAJGYO010000006.1:86266228-87466228 GCA_904845875.1 Miscanthus lutarioriparius
GAAATAAGTGAATAGTGTTTGTTTTGTTATTTTTTGTGTAGATTTATTTAGAGCTCCAAAAATTATGAAAATTTTGTGACTTCTCTGTGATGTGTGTTATTTAGGAAAATATGAAATGTTGATTTTCAAATTACTTTTTGAATGTGATAAAATTGCTCAATTAATTAATAAATGAGTTTACAGGATTTTTCTAGGCTTATTTATGTATCCAAAAATTATGAAAATTGTTTTGTCACTTAGTTATCATGTGATGAACATATACAAAAATTTTGAGGTCAATTGGAACAAGTTGATTTATTTCATAATTATTAATTAATTAATTAATTCATAAAAGCAAATAGTAACCTTTAGTGATTTAGGTTTTGTTTGAGTTTTTGATTAAGTGATGTCCTTGGGTCATTAGTTGGTAATGATCCTTGGCAATTGTTGTGAGTGTTGCGAAAATGGTTTAGTTAGTTTAACTTATAACCTGTCTTGAAGAAGGAAAGTTGTATTCAAGTTGTTAAGTTTTGCATCCATCATCGAGAGCATCATATTTTGTATCCGCATCATGTTAAGCATGGCATTATTACTACGTGTAGTGAAACGAAGGTGAGCACGTGGTAGTTAATCAAGTAGTTGAGGAGGTTGATCCGTCTGTGGAGGTTGGTGTTGATATCGGTGGAGCGACTCCGGACCCGAACTTTTCCGTCAACGAAGGCAAGCCCCGGATGCATACAACCCTACCTTGTATTTTACAAATTGATTTCGCTTTTGCTTCTTTTTACTACATTAAATGATTAGGAGTCAAGTGAAAACCAAATTGGTACCTTACCAACCTTGTTATTCCATATTTACCATATTACCAGTTTTAAATTCGTATATGCCAGTTTTGCTTAGCTATGCTTAGAACGGTGAAAGTCGGGTGATTACCTGTCATCTGCAAGTTTTAAATGGAGCTTTGGTTAATTATGTTAACATGTGATATGGGAATGTGGAGTAATAAATCTAGGCCAGGCGGGACTCGGTGTGTGTGAGCCACAAGACATGGAGGTCTTGTGAGCGGAGTTCTTTCCTTTGTGTCGATTAAGGTCCGTCCGTTGTTGAATTGCATGAGGTGAGACTTTGTAGTACTAACCACATACTTGAGTAAGCCTTAACTTGGCTATTCTATTACGAGAATGGCTACTCAGCGCCTTTGGAGTGGAGAGATGGCGAATAGCGTGTACCCACGTGGCAATGGGCTAGATTGGTGGAGTATCTTGTATTCTCGGGTGGCGCGGACCCGTTCTTGTTTTAGAGGATCCGAGGGTAGGTTGGTATATGTAGGTCGGGGGACCTACATATGTCGTGGTGGTCCGGAATTCCCATTTGGGTTATAATCGGTTCAATTATCGTTGCTCCTCGATTATGGAGACTCAACTCACTTTATTCATCATCGTAGTAATTAATAATCGAAAACGAGGATGATATGAGAAAGTGTTGGATCGAAGTTTCATGATCTCAATACGGATCGTGTCACTTTGTATATGATCTTTATGAAGTTTTAAACGTTGATATAAAGAATTTTGTTAAAATGCTTTTACGCACAAAGAACCTTGATTATTGCTAAAAGCCACACCTTGAATCCCATGAGCTTTGCATTCTGCGTTCTTTTAAATTCTTATTTCGGTTAAGTCTTGTTGAGTACTTTTGTACTCGTGGTTCGTTGACCCTTGTTGCGGTGAGGTTCATGAGCGAGATCTATTTTGGATCGTCTTTGCCTGTATTGTTGTTCAAAGGCGATGATGATAATTAAATGTGTGGCCCTTGGGCGGTAGCTTATGTTGTTTGTTTTGTAATATATTATAATACCACTCCACTACTTTGGTTTGTTTTATTATCGAACTTAGTTATATGGTTTGAAACAAATGGTTTGTAAACTATGTTATTGTAAGTCTTCCGCTACTTTTACTCTCGATGTATCTATTTGAATAAACTGTTGTATCTTGCAATGACTCGTAATGTGATCCCTTTCGGAAATCGTGGATGATTCGGGTTCCACGGGACACCCGACAGTCTTCTTAAGTTACTAGGAACATATGCATAGTCGCCGGAGGTCGTTGGACGATGGCAGGTGCATGTGGGTCCTATAATTTAAGAGGTTACGCCCTGAGAATAGTATCGAGCCTTCCACTCTGCATCTAGAGCCTCCGAGGACTTCCTGAGCACCACCTCGGTCTTCGCCAAGTGGGCCTTAGCCACAATGAGTTTCTGCTTTCGGCAAGCATTGATCGCCCGCTTCGACGCGCCAGCGACTCCTGACCTATGCTCCCATCGCCAGCACGCCTAATCTTGGGACTCATGGTGGGCGGACTCCACGCTTCGTGCACAGCTCGTTGACCCACCACAATGCCACCACTTCTTGCTCCATCCAACCATGCTCCTTCCGAAGAAACAATGACTTACGGATCGACATCATCTCCGTCCTCACGAGATAAGAAGCGGTGTCTTTGAAAAACCGTTTAATTGCCAAGAATCAAAGACAACACCAGGAATGCAGAAAACTTACCTCTGCAATGTGTGGCGGTCGACGGTCATGGCATGATGGGCAGAGCTCAACCCTCTCCAAGGCCTCCTTAAGCTTTTCCTTAGTAAGGCTGAGATCGGACTCCATCGATAGTCCTCTCTCCCCGAGCAGGTGCCAAAGCTTCACCTCCTCCTCATCACAAAGGACAAACCAGGCCTTTCCTAGCTTGCCAGGGCAAGGCCACACCAGCTTGTGGGTCACCCCTGACCCACCGGAAGATCCAGCAATCGCAGTATCAAGCGACGATCGGATCATCACCAACTCCTGGGACAGCGGGATGGCTGGTGACTCCATCCAGGTGTCCTCCTCGCCGTCAAAGGGGATGTCCGCCACCAAGACTCCATGGCTCGCTGCCGGCTGCTCTACATCCAGCCTAGTCATGGCTCCTCTGGACCCCTCTAGCTCTGACCAGGCGGACAAACCATGTGCTCCTCTGCCGGGCGAGATAGGGAGCCCAGTTTCCCTCCTCTCCTCATCCGCGACTGGCGGGGAGGGACCGCAAGAGTCACCTCCAACCCAGCCTCCACCATCACCATGGGGATCGCTGCCATCACGGCCGCCATCGTGCTCACGATCTGTTGGGAAGATGCAAACCCCATTAAGGAAGGTCGCGCCACCACCAGCCTGCTTCCCCCTTCGCTCATCGCAACCTGCCGCAGGCTGGGTCTCCACTCTTCTCGCATGGAACATGGGGAGATCCCTAGTCCTACCGGCTCTTGGCCGCTGCAAAAAACAAGGGGGCACAAGCACAGGATAGTCACACTCAAAAACTCAACTATGAGAACAAAGGGAAGCATGAATACATACCCAGACAAAAGCGGCAGAACCCTGAAGCCCAGACCAGTTGACGACGAGCCGACCAGACGAGGATCGCTCGAGGTCGTGACCCGCCCCTCGCATCAGCAGGGAGGCGCGACCTGCCGATCCTCGATCGGCCCGCGAATGGCCACGACAGCTAGCTCATGGCGAAACCACCGAAGAAACTGTCGGGGCATCTCCCCGTTGGGGGTTGTGCCTGCAGCGTTGACCACGAAGACACACAGGAACGATCACGTCGCCCGAGGCCGACCGGTGTGCTCGCCACACACTTCGAGCGAGGGCCGTGGTGGTGACGATGCCTCCGGAAAGGCGCGGCGACCGCGCCGCTTTGCCTCACGTTCGAGGTGGCGCCTTCACTGCAGCCCTTCACTTCTCGACTTCGGGAATGTCGCGCGCACCTCCGTACCAAGCCCGCCAGCGATGGGCTGTGATGAGCTTCGGCGCTCCACCAAGGTCACTGCGGTGCCATCGACTCCCTCATCCTCCGAGGAACTCGCATCATCACCCGTCTCCATGGGCTCCTCGGACTCGAGCTCCGCCTCCCATGTCGCTCCAGCTCTCTCCCATGGGACCCATGGTTGATCTCTTTCTTCGTATCAAACCTCCTCCATACCTTCTAGGTTTTCTTATTCCTCTTGGCAAGCATGGCCTCCCCTCAGGCGGACTTGCCAAACAAGCTCTCCAGCCCTCTCGAGAAGATCTTTGCCGGGATTTATAGCCCATGAGTCCCTTCGAAATAGGCAACTCGAAATCAATCAAAACATCAAAATAAGAAGGAAAAGGTCACGAGAAAAAAGCATACCAAATTGGATAGCTTCACAGCATGAAGGGGTCCGGGCGTCCCTTCGAGGGAGTCTTCATCCTCAATGCAGTACCCGACCAAGATAACTCCAGACTTCATCTTTGACAACTCCACCGTGATCTGGCGGTCGGGATCTGTCAGGGCTAGAGTATTCCCACATCGGCTATGTCCTTTCCTCCAGCAGGGCAACCCGACGGCGAAACAAGGTGTGGAAGACCCGCAACCCATCGAGGCCATTCCACACGAGCTTCCGAAGTTCTGGCTTGATGATCCCCAGCCTTTTCTATTGATGAGAAGGACCCCATGTCCAACTTTCCCTCTTCTCCAGCCTCTCCCCGGGAAATGTCGGGAACGGTGCCTCCACCGGGTTACGGATATAGAACCACTCGCCATGCCACCCGGTTGGAGTCACTGGGGAAGTACATGGGAGTAGGGGACCAAGCGGCTTTGGCCTCTTCTATAGGGCAAACCCTCAACCGTGTGGTTACAGGCGCTTTCCCCTCGGGCAGAGGCTGCTTGCGATGAAGACTTCATGCCGAATAGATCCACATGTGGCTCCATCCCGAGGAAGGCCTCATGAGACGGTGATGAATCCGGTGATGTGCAGCACCCCAGTCGGGTTGAGGTGCTAAAACTCCAGGCCCCACTCGTTGAGGTGCCCACGCAGGAACCAGTGCGCGGGGTACCTGAGCCCGCACTCATGCAAGGCAAGCAAGAAGACAATGTCGTCAGCCTAGGGTTACGGAACAACCTCCCCCAGCACGGGAGCCCTCAAGTGCACCGCCTCCTTCGACGGAAGCAGCCCCTTCATGGCGAAGTCGGACAGCATGGCCTCATCCACGTTGGAAGGCCTCCAGTTCGACATCACACCTCAAATTTACGAACGAATCTGTGAGTTTTTCCTCTCCCTCGCTTTGCCCTACTTTCTCCTAGAAACCGCCACGACACACACGAATAGGCTTGGCAAAAAAAGAAGGAAGGAGGAACAGTGATTGAAGAAAGGTGAAAAAGCGAGAGGAAAACCCTCTCCTTCCCCTATTTAATCACGGAAAGACGCGTGCGCGCGAGACGCGTGGCCCTAGGTGATGGGACACGGCTGCCCAGAAGGCAAACGTCGCTGGCTAATGGGATGTGGCCTGGCGGGGCCCACCACTACCACAACCCGGGCATGGGAAGCGAGGCACAACCGCACGCAAACGACCCTCCGCCTTCCTAGGTAGGGTTTGGAGGGGCCTACCGATGGAATCTCCATCGAGGAGAGGCCAGCGGGTCACCCGAGTCGATAGGATGGCTCAGGCGGCTGCCGAGAGATAGGTATGGAGCAGTGGGATGCCCCATGCAGGTTATGCCGACTACGTCACGAACGATGGACACAGATTCCACTTGGACATATCCGATAGGAGCTCCCCGAACCCATCACTCCAACCATCGAGGTAACTTTACCAACCCCCGCTTTACTTTTCTAGTGCATGAGCATTCATTCATCCATTCTCATGCATGCATTCATACATTCAGTCATATATTCATCCATACATTCATCCCATACATCCAAGCATTGCATATGCAATTGTTGCTTCTGGCAACTTGGCGTTACGTCCACGGGCGGTAGTCGTCTCATTTGATATGAGTGGTGACCGACCGGGGTTCAAGGTGGCCGAAGGGCTCAAAGGCCGCCTCACGTCCAAAAAGAGCCCGGGCTAAAAGCGCAGATGAGCCCCAGCTGACCCTCGCTGACCAGCTCAAGAGCGGACGAGGTCATCTCAACCTTCTCGTTCGATCGACCTCGAGCCATTCCCATAGAATCTCCATCGAGGGAGGCCATCCAGACCACTGAAGAGTTGCTCTCACGGAATGACTCGGGCATCTATCGGGAGCACGGGTTAAGGAGAAGTGGAGTGCCACATGAGGGCTATGCCGACCCTGTCACAAGCAGCGGACCTAGATTCCACTTTCGGACATGCCCATTAGCGACCTCACGAAGCTTCGCCACTCGAGCCATCGAGGCAAGAGGCGTCAGATCAACCCCTTCTCATTGTGGAAACCATGAGCAGGGTGACATTGGAAATCATCTGAAACGACCCCGGCTGGCCCCTAGTGGCTCGGGGCTCGAGCCGCTAGATCCCGACTTCAGAACCCAACCTACCGCGACGAGGTTGCGGTCGAAACAGACAGAGGGCAAACACCCGACCGGAAGAGACACAAGAGTGCAGCCTAAAAAGAGTACCAAGGTGCTCGACCTCCGACCTCGAAACTCCCAGATCGGCCATAGGCTCAGGGGCTACACCCACTGGGTGTGCTCGCGTGCACCCGACAGAAAATGGATTACCAGCGAGTCTCCTCCTCAGGGGCTAGGTGCCTATGTCTGCATGGCATGCCTCCGCGGCCTTCAACAGTCCCCTCCTCAGGGGTTGGGTGCCAATATCCCTCTAGCGCGCCTCCGCGGCCTTCGCTAGTCCTTCCCACGGAGGCTGGGCGCCTGTATCCACTTTGTGCGCCTCCGCGGCCTTTGCCAGTCCTCCACATGGAGTCTAGGCGCCTAAATCTTACTCGTTTACCCTACGTGGTACAACAAACCAAGGAAGAAATATACCAAAGTTCCAATAACAGGCCGCCTCCACGGCACAATGGGAATAGGAATTACAAAGGAAATACAAGCTTTCATTAAGCCAAAAAACACAAGCCCCTAGTTTTTACAATATCATGCAAAGCGTGTGCGAACAGCCCCTTCATGGCTTCACAGAAGTCCCAAAAGGGCTTGGGGGCTCCTATCGGGTTCATAAACCTAAGGTCCCCAATGGACCCGCTTCTCTACAAAACTCGGCCCAGCAGGCGGCGCAGCGACAGCACGTGCCTGGGTCGACCCAGATACACAATGACTGGCTAAGACCACGATTCGGTCCTCGAACGGCACCTCCGGCCAGGAGATCTGATCGGAGGTGCGACCGAAAGGCCTAGCTGTGGTGGGACCGTAGTTCGACTCCGACCCCCTTTCTCCGACCGAGAATACGCTGGACCTCTGTTCGCTGCTCTTTCCCGACTGACACAGTCGGGGCTGACTGGGAACGACCGATCGGGGACGCCCGCTCGGTGTGGGCCTGGGGAGCAGGTAGAGCAGATAAGGTAAGGCGCTCAAGTCAACTGCAATACCGAGGACCGTACCCTGCCATGCCTTGCGCACCTGCAGAACGGTGCCGTCGGGGCATGTCAAGCGAACACGGTAGAGCCTGCCAGACGTGTTAGAGCATAAACAGTATTGTGGGCGCCGTCGTATCAGGCGAACATGGTAGAGCCTGCCAGACGCGTATGAGCATAAACAGTATTGTGGGCGCCGTCGTTTGCCGTACCAGGCGAACACTGTGCAGCCTGCCAGATACAACAGAGCATGAACAGTAAGGTGGGCGATGGCGACCATCCCATACCCAATGGCGTGGGCAACAAGACTAGGCAGCGCCCGTATGCACTCTCTCTCTCTTTCTCTCTGACTTGTAAGGCCATCCCCTTCAACTATAAAAGGGGATGCGCTCTCTCCTACCAGGAGGACAGGAAAACTCGAAGACTCGAGGACTCGAGGACAACAGCACAACGGCTCTAGAGCTCGATAGCTACACAGTTTACACGCTCTCAATAGCTGATAAGCTCGAACACACAGAGCATACGCTCCAATACTTAGCGCACGTTTGAGCATCCGTCACTCTCTTCCACTCGGTTCAGAGTCTATCGCAACCGACAATTTGCGTGGCAAAAATTTCATCTATCGCAACCGAAAGTGCAAATGGTTGCAATAGCACCCCCTGTTGCAACCAAATCTTAGCGTTGTGACAAAAAAAGCGTGGCATAAGGGTCAGAAGTTAGTAGTGACACGAGTTCTCAATTGTTTTACAATTCAAACCAATAATAGTCAAATTTTTTTGTTAAAAAACATACAACAAAGGCAATATGTTGTCACCAAGTGTTCTCACTTGGACCGGTTTAAGCACATTTCCTTGCTTTTGTCAAAATAATCAAAATCTAATCCACAGATAAATCGGTTCATGGATGACGGCGTTGTGGGAAAGATCGTAATGCCAAATGAATCATTGCCCCAAATCGTAGGGGAAGGTCATAAAAACATATAGCATAAAATCAATTTTCAACAAAATAAAAGGTATATCCGGTAGAATTGTAACAATAGAATACAACCCTTATCAATATGCATGCATTTTCCTGATATGTTATGGGGATGGCGAGAAGAGATATTTTACATGATTTCATACCAGAGTTACTATAACTAGACATACTATTGCTTCTCATACAAAAGACCCTACATTAATGAAAAATACCCTACCTTTGAGTCCAAGCTTCGTCTTGGATACAACTGATCAAGAGATTTTTTTATCATTGCTTAAAGATACCAAGAGGTTCAAAAAGAAAAGAAAATTGCTAGAAGATGTACTAAAAGCACCGATTATTATGCAATTCTTATAGATGAGATCTTCACTGATCTTCATGTTACTCAAAGGATCGCTATTGAAATGCTCAGAATTCCAATACAAGGAAGCAATGTCCAAGTTACGAAGCTGTTGTCTATGTTCAGGCGACTAGCTAGGCTCATGAAAAAAAGTAAAGGCCATCTCATCTCCCTCAATTATTTATAAGTCCAATTTGCCTCCCTCAATCAGGAAACTAGATTTTTAGACTCATCTAACATTTGAAACCATCCAATTAATTTACCTCTATGAATAGTTTTGAAGCGGTTTTGGTTGATATGATGCCACGTTAGTCGTCCTGAGCATGTCTGACATCCTGAGCATGTCTAAACTGTCTTTCTGCTCGATCATGTGCTTTGGGTAAGTACGCAAACCTACGATGATGACATCGCATCCATCTAGATGTTGCTTGCTAAGTCGCAGACGTTGGATTGAGAATCTAAGAAGTCGCATGTCGGCTGCTGCTGATGTTCCAATGAGTCTGCTCAAGTCATCGTCGTGTGATGTCCTCTGGAGAGGATAGTGTTGCTACAAAGTTAAACCACATGGTACATGTTGTTAATATGTAATCAGAACTTGAATAATTTTTTTTGTTTTAAATTTTTCGTGCATGTCTCGACATATAAGCAATGCATTTGTTGGGCTGGGAAAAGCAGTTTGCATAGCAGGTTGTCGAATCCTCACATCCTAGTCCTCAGCACTGACGACAACCTTGTGACACAATATAGATGGATTGTGGAGTGTGGGCTAACTGAAAGTCTAGCTCACCGTCGCCCCCTATCGTCTTCCCCACCGAGCCCACCCGTCCAGCATGTCCACGAATCTTCTCCAAGCTCCTCGGACTACATCTACATGCATGTCCATTCCAGATTTCTACCCTGGTTCCAGATACCAGGTTCAGTGATGGCCTGATGGGATGACTGAAATTGAAAGACACACGGAAGGCCACCTACGTTACCACAAGTGCGTGATGACCTCGCAGTCGTTGCTAGCCCTGAACATATGTCCGGTGGCGGACAGCCAGCCCTCTGAGGTCTTGTTGGATGTAGATCTTGCCGCTGACTCGGACGATGACGGAGATGAACGGACTGCTCCTTGCTAATTGTCGGCCGGGTCGATGATGGCAAGGCTCTGGTAGGAGAGGTAGCAGCCGACCACTTGCCGCATGCCGATCATCTCGTGGCGCAGAAATGTTAGCAACCTCAATCACTTCTCCAATAACAAGCAGCAAGCAGGGGAGTAGGTGCTAGAGGAAAGACACTAGGAGGTTCTAGAAGATACAAGAAGATACTAGAAGCAAGAGATCTGGGTACATGAGAGGACTAGAAGAGAAAGAGGAACAGTAGACTAGAGAAGAGATGTGTGTCCTGAATAATCTTCCCCCTCTTTGATGCGCCTAGTAGTGCTGCTACTTTTGTATTTGTACTTGGGCCTTGTCGAGAGCAACTGCTGGCCGAGATGTATGTCTGTTGCCTGAAGGAAATAATCTTCCCCCTCCTCGATGCTCCACTGCTGCTACTTTTTTTTTTTAAGAATTACATTACAACGTAGACATCCACAACACGCACGCACACTTATCCCTATGAACACACGTCGCATAAACTCTACCTCTATGAGCACCTCCGAAGGACCGAGCAGCCAGATCTCGAGATTCACGAAGTCACCACAGGCGCCTCATTGTCGACGGGACATCACTTATCACTTTGAAAACATAGCGCCGTTAAATCCTGAAATAAATCCAAATAAATACGAGCACCCGTGCCAAATCGAGGACTTAAACCTGAATGAGCAGGTTCTACCACAAGGAGCCTAACCGATGTATTGTATTTGGGCCGCGATTGGAACCGGCAGAGGGTGGGCAGGTGGGTCACGTTGAAAAAGTCCTCCCCCAAACCAAACACATGTTACAACTTCAATGCAGTACGAAGGCATTAACACTCTGAGAAGTGAAGATCTTCAAAATTTTGATCAGAGCTAGAGACGAATTTTAGGCCCCGTTTGGCACGGCTCCGCTTCACCCATAAAGCCCTTTTTTGGAGCTTCAACTCCATGAACAGTTCTATGGGTGGGCTGTAGCTATTTTGATAAATCGTTTAACAAAAAAACTTCACATATAGTTTTTTTTTAAAATATACTCTCGAGAGAACGCCATGTAAATAAGGTGAAACCGAGAGAAGCCACTATTTTTTGGCTCCTTCCACCCCAAAGCTCTATGAGAGCACGTTTTAGGGGCTTCATCGGTGGAGCCGTTTTATTTTATCCCGTTTGGCGAAAAGGCTCCAAACAACTCTCCTGAAGCCGCTAGAGAAGCCCTGCCATTTAGATCATATATTTGTATGGTGACACTCATAACCGCATTTGACATAAAATAGCTCAGA
Source organism: Miscanthus lutarioriparius (assembly GCA_904845875.1). Taxonomy (NCBI): domain Eukaryota; kingdom Viridiplantae; phylum Streptophyta; class Magnoliopsida; order Poales; family Poaceae; genus Miscanthus; species Miscanthus lutarioriparius. The sequence continues at coordinate 86,277,242 of CAJGYO010000006.1, forward strand.
AGCCTATAATGGCTCCTTGAGATTTTTCTTATACATACATATCAGAACTTGCTAAAGAACTCGCAGATGTGATCAGAGACCTCGTTAGGCTTCTCCTGGTTGATGAAGTGGCTCACTCCCTCCATAATAACCACGTCCTCTAGATTTGGCACGCTTGCCTTGAAGCCACCCTTGTGAATGTAGTCTTGTACCCCAGGGCGTTGTATGTAATGTCTAGGTCCCCAACAATGAATTTCGACGGTACTTTTATCAGAGCTCCAGTCCATGGTGCAGAAAGCTCCCAACTCCTGCATGAACACAAGATGGATCTCGTGAGACCTTACAAATGCCTCTGTCAGCTCTAAATAAAGCCTTTGTACATAAAGATTGAATTTACATTGATTGGCACCAAATGAAATCTAGTTCAGAACGTACAACTTATATCTGTCATTAATTCCTCTCATTTTCAAACATTATACTAGCTCCGTCTCAGAAAACTTGAGATTCTAGTTATTCTATAAGACTTTTAAGTCAAACTATCTTACATTTAACCAAGTCTAAGACAATATTTATATCACCAAATAAGTATGACACGGAACATGTTTTCATATTATACCTACTTGGTGTTCTAAATGTTGACAATCTTCTCTATATATAAGATTGGTCAAACTTGAAAAGTTTTGCTTCAGACAAAGCTAAAACGGCATGTTTCTTGGAACAGAGGTAGTATAAGCGACCCCCACCCCACACACACCCAAGCCCCGTGAAAAAAGGTGTAAATTCAAAATGAAATCAACTTGAACATTTGAAAGAACAACACAACAGTAAAATCATAAAGGTACGAACTACAGTATCAAATAAATAGCATTGGTCTAATCAAACATAAACTGAGAGTTTCAGTTATCCCATGGCAAATACAAAATGGGAAATTGTTGAATAGCAAATGGTTGATAGCATCAATAAAGAAGTAAATTGGAAAATCAAAATTGTTGACTGACCATAAGACACATACCTGTCCATGCATCTGTAGTAGTTAAGTCCTCCAGTAAAGCCTGTTTTCGCAAATTTTTCAGCATAGTAGGAAATATCTTCCTCTGATAGCCATGGAGGACAAGTTCCATCTGAATCAAGAGAGTCAAAGAAGCTCTTGTCCTTAGGTAGAATAAGAGGAGCTGGCTTGCGCATGCCGAATGTCTTCTTAAACACATACTTGATGTCGTATAGAGCGAATTCAGCTTCAGCAACACCAGGTTCCTGTATGCATCCTTATGTAATTCAAATGTGCAGCATTTTTCAAAAAAGAAAAAAACATGTCTAAAGGGACATTGATATGCACAAAATATATCATATATATAGAATTAAAAATAGCTAGCTCCACACAACCACGCTATGGAACTGCGAGAAAGTAGATGATTTCAATACAATGACATCCAAGAGTTATTATTCCCTTGAAGATTTAAATCAACTAAAATCAGTGAGACAATCTGAATAGTTAGGTAAGTTTTACAGCTCTAAAAGACCTGGTGCTGCATGCTGATGTTCATTAATAGAGCTCCAAAGAAAACCTGATATTTCCTCTTCCAATAAACTATGCTTTTGTATGGACCCTTGCACAAAACTTTTTTCCCCTCCAACACATATAAGAGCTGTGTATCATTATATTAAGAAGAAACCTTACACATAACTGTTACTGTGTTGATATTAATTTGTTGTAGTGAAACCTATTCTCTAAAAAAAGAAATCACGGGACTAATAAGTATTCAAGTTTCTATCAAATGAGCTGCTAACCTCCTCTCAATTTAGCCTATGGGCTGTGCTTCATATTTTAAATTAAAAGTTTATAATTAGCATTTATTTCGTCACCCTTATCTATCTGCAACTGTGGATACTTCTAGCTGTTTATCATCACTCCCAGTCTTATCTTTGCGGGGTGCCAAATCCGATCCTTCCTTAGGAGAATCAAATTGAGGCACCCAGTAATCATTCCAGCATCCATCGAACCAATCTGCCAAATTATCGAGTCAACGAAAAGTGCCAAACGCCCGAACCAATGGTTATCAGGGATTCAGGGAAGAGGACGGAACATGGCTACTCATCATAAATAAAGACCGTTGATTGATCCTGCCTGCCGATAGGAGACTGCAATAGCAGTATGCAATGGGAATGGAAGCAGAGTACTCCACTTGTTTACCTGGAAGCGGCACATGTAGTGGTCTTCGCCGCAGGCAGCTCTGATGATCTGGAGCGGGCTCATCTCCGGCCGCCGCGGGTGGTACGCGAACGCGACGCTGAGGTTCACGAGCGCCCGCACCAGGTCCGGCCGGAGCAGACACAGCTGCCACGCCACGATGGTGCCCCAGTCGTGCCCCACCACGAACACCTGCAGCGAGAAGACAACCCGATCAAAAAGAAAACGAAAAAAAGAAGTCAACGTCGCAGCTTCGTGCAACGAATCGAACGGATTGCTGCAGTGAAACCTGGGGCTGGCCGAGTTCGGAGATGAGCGCGACGAGGTCCCCGACGACATGGAAGGTGGTGTAACTGGACGCGTCGGGCGGGGAATCGGAGTCGCCGTAGCCGCGGAGGTCCGGGGCCACGGCGCGGTAGCCGCGCGCCGCCAGGGCGGCCATCTGGTGGCGCCAGCCGTACCAGAGGTCCGGGAAGCCGTGAAGGAGCAGCACCACGGGGGCGCCGCCCTCCTCGGGCCCAGCCTCCGCCACGTGCAGGCGCACTCCGTTCGCCTCCGCCGTCCGGTGCCGCACCCCCTCCACCGTGGCCGCCATCTCTTGTCTGCTCACCGAGGCGTACTGGCTCAGGCACGGAGGCACCCGTCGCACACGCGCAAGCCGCCTGCTTTTGTAGAGGGGCCCGCCGGCTGCTGGCTTTGGAAACGCAGCTGGGGGATTTGGGGCGTGCGAGGCGGCCGAACGGATGGTGTCACTCGTTACGCTGCGATGAAGTAAGGAAAGCGCTCTGGCGGGAGTGCGCCTTCAAAGGAGTGAGACATCATTTCATTTACATGTATTCCTGTGTGTCTATGATGAGTGGGGCCAATGGCCAGCCATAGTGTGTAAGAGCATCTCCAGAAGTAGCCCCTAAATCAAGGCTCCTGTTTTCAATTTGGGTGCTCACCTCTACTTTTATTGACCCAACAAATTTTTTTCACTCCATTAGCAGCCCTTAAACAAAGCCCCTAAATCCATATCAGAAACCAATTACACAGGGGACCCACGCGTCATTGAGCTGAGACCTTTCTTCCCCATCCTCTCCACGCGCACAGGCGGGGAGGCGCGACGAAGCAGCCTTCAGCGTGGCTAGGGCGGCGCGTGCCTGCTGGTGGAGGAAAACGCAGCCAGCGCAGCTCCGCCAACAAGAACGGCCTTCGCTGCCAGACGACGAGCGGGCCAGGCGGCGGCCGAGAGTAGCATGGCGCGGTAGGGGTCCAGTGGAGTGGTGGGGGCGCGCGGCTTGCTTCAGAAGGCGAGAAGGGGCGGGGAGGAGATCCACACGGTGAGAGGAGGAGGAGCGCTAGAGAAGCCGAGGAAGATTCACACACAGGCAGTGCGAACCGGGAGGAGCCGCAGAAGATTGGCACGCAGTGGGGGAGGTGGCGGCAGCTGGGAGAAGGGGAGCCTATGAGAAGGGGAGGGAGGAGGCAACTGCACCGGCCGGTGAGAAGGGAGGAGCAGGGCGGTCGTCAAGAGGAAGAGCGGAGGAAGAGCGTCGAGGGAGACGGAGTTGGGTGGAGCTCTGTGCGAGCACATGGGAAACAACGGAGCCAATAGTAGGATAGGGGCCGGAGTGTTGGGGTAATGGTGTTTGCATCCAGTGATTAAAATTTAGGAGGTATGTCAGAAGAATGTTGCATGGGGTATTTAGATACTAATAAAAAAATTACATAATCTGTCAGTACTCCACGAGACGATTTTTTTAAGCCGAATTAATCCATCATTAGCACATGTTTACTGTAGCACCACATTGTCAAATCATGGACTAATTAGGCTTAAAAGATTCGTCTCGCAAATTAGTCGTAAACTATGTAATTAGTTTCGTAATTAGTCTATATTTAATACTCTATACATGTGTCCAAATATTCGATGAGACAACGACTAAAATTTAAGATGGACAACCAAACACCCCCTAATAATGGATCTGGAAGGAGAATTTGGGTGTCCAGCCAAATATAGGGTATATATAGTAGAGGCTATACTAGAGTGATATTTTTAGTTTAAACACCTATATTTGGCTACGTAGACTTAAGTAGAAATTTACTGGAGTTCCTACGAGCACAACGATGTAGTCGAGGTTGAAATGTCATTTTATAACCACGTCAACCACGATGCTTGAACTTTTTTCTTTGCAGTGTGCTGGCATCGATCGGGCAGGGCCACTATCAAATGAATGAAGTATTTCTCTCCGAAGCAAGAAGTTAAGAACATTTTCTTTTACATTACGAGTTGGGAGATTAAAAAAACCCGCTCTCCAACGCTTCCTACGCTCCCCGTTTATTTACCACAGGAATCAGTTCAAAATTGATTGTTGCATATTCCCCGCCATAATCACTTCATCGGAGAATCTACAAGTGAAGCCCTACCATCAGTATGAGTACTATCAGGTCAAGTGACCCTGAGTACGACGAGCTACGTCAGCATGAGTACTATCAGGTCAGAGAAATATTTTATTGATGAAGCATCGAGGTGATTGGAGTCATCGATGCCAGCTGCTCTCTGGTTCCGGCATCGCTTTGCAACGTGCGTACCGAGGCTTGGGGAGGAAAGAGAAAGTCAGAGCATCGTTTTTGGCACACAAAATATAAGATATATTTGTTTTTTTTATAGCGCTACATGTAAAAAGTTTAATATATATTCGGCATCTTCTCCAACAACAAAATCTAAAAAAGAATCATTTTTGTAAATGGGTTTCCAGAAGAAAGAATGCCTATATTTGGGTTGTGTCTCTCAGACAACTCAAAATAGATCTCTCTATATAGGTACTCTGTTGGAGGCTGATTTTGGGTCTCTTGCTACCTATTTTGGGCTTGGGAGCCTATATAGATTTTTTTGTTGGAGACTGTCTAAGGAGTGAGCGGCTGTAAACTGAAATCCCCATTGCAATTCAAACAAACAGAAACGGCAAGAGGAACCTGACCTCTACTCGTCCCCATCTCTGTGCCTACTTGGTGACCTCATGTCGACGGCAAACGCCGGTGACCAAGCGGTGTGACAGATGGGCGGCACGTGCGAAACAGAGAGTATAGTTTATGCTGATTCATGGGGAGTTTCTTGGCGGACAACGGTAGGCCGTAGGCGGCAGGACGGCCAGGGTGTGTCAGCTTTCGAGGTTTCCATGGGAGGCTGGGACTGGGCGTGTAGTGGACAGCTGTAGACCGTAGGCGGTAGGACAGCGAGGGCGTGTTAGCTTTCGGGGTTTCCCTGGGAGGCTGGGACTAGACAGATGTCGCTACTCTTGGTTTCCTCGTTATTGCGGATACGCGGACTATATATAGTAGTAGGTGACCATCCGCCTATAATTTGGCTGTATGCGTATCTAAATTAGTCGATATTTGTATCCACTAAAATATTACAGAATTACTCTACGTCTGTGGGTTGTTTTCACAATCTCCATCAACCAATTTTTGCTCACATGGGCAAGACGGCCTCGGGGTGCTGGCCTCGGCGGGGCCCGGGTATTCCTCCTCGAGCGCAGCCCGCAGACGCCAAGCGCCGCCGCCTGGGACACCAGCCTCCTCCGGATCCTGTGGGGAACGGCTCACGGAAGGGATGGGATGAGGCTGGGAGGGTGGGGTCCCACCTCAATTTGTGAATAATTTGTAATTTTATTCTGAAATTTGTGAATAATTTGACATATAATTCTCTAAATATCTGCAATCCATAGAAATAATTTGTAATTCTTTTTAAAAAATTAGGCATATATGTCTATGAAATCTGCAATTCATAGAAATATCTAAATTATATCACTATGTACAGTATTGCATAGTTTTGTGTGTATATAGTATATACATGCTGGCAAACTGCAACCAGTTCCAAGCTCATGTACGTAGCTCATTGGCGTGGTCACTTCTCTCCGGTGAAGGTAGTAGCCTGCAGTTTTTGTTCTTTTCTATTCCTTTTCTTTGGTCACTTCTCTCCGGTGAAGGTAGTAGCCTGCAGTTTTTGTTCTTTTCTATTCCTTTTCTTTCTTTATGTATTTATTTATATACTTGTACTTGCCTTTATACACGTTGATGGAGGTCTTTGGTTTGAGCTCCTGTGGCGTATTTTTCTTTTTGTTCCTTTTCTTTGTTCACGTGCACTTGGTATATGTCGACTAAAACTGCAATAATAACAAATAACAAATTTAAAGAGTGGAATGACATGGCAACATATTTTGGGCCCATAACTATTCCATATAAATTTTAGTTCCTTTTAATAAAGCGTGCAGTACTTCTTTCTTAAAATCATTTGAAGTTTTTTTGAATGACTATACACCAAAAACATGTTGTCATGCAAGTTTGTAGAGTTTCTAACCAAATTTAGATATTATTATGATTATTATATGGTAATTTCATAAAATAACTGTAATAATATCTAAATATGGTTAGGAAACTCTACAAAATGGCATGACGACATATTTTGGGTCCATAAGGTTGTCATAAAAATTTCCATTCATTTTAGTACAGTCGAACTAAATATTATTCACAAATAGATACATCTCTTATACAATTACTATTACTATGTTGGAGATGTGTTTATTTGTGAAGAATGTGTAATATGCTTTGTTATATTTAAATTTTTTAATGATTATACACAAAAAAGTACATATTGTCATGCAAGTTTGAACAATTTCAAACCAATTATAGATATTATTAGACTATATTTCCATGGTTAGCATATTATACAACTATTTACTTTGCATAGTGTAGTGGTGGCCGTGCTTGGTGTTTGAGCGATGGGTTTGAGGCTCAAACCCCATAGTCAACATTTTTTTGTTCTTTTTGTCATCTTCCAATTGTTTTAATAGTTAATTTAACTTACAAAGAACTTTGTGAGCATGAACAAACACAAATACCAACGTAATGTTGTGGTAAGTCGACCTTTCAAGAAAGAGGTGTCGTTAGTTCGAGTCCAACCAATTCCTTTTTTTTTTTGCTATTTTTACACTTTTTTAGTCTGTTTTTATCATTTCCTAATTGTACTTGTTGTTAATTTAAAATATAAAGATTTTACTATGCATGTACCAATATAAGATCCAACATAATCTAGTCGTAAGTCTACTGCTTCAAGATGGAAGGGTCTCGAGTTCAAGTCCTACCTATGCTCCATTTTTACTCTTTTTTTTACATTTTGATGACATTTGATCCTGTGACCCGGCCTTAGCTATTGCAACAATTCAATTTTTTGTAGCTATTGCAATGATTCAATTTTACGTTGTTATACGTACAACTATGTTGCAACGCATGCGACTATTTTATACAACGAAACATATTCATTGCAACATAGATGTGCTATTGCAACCATTAACTAAAGAGTTGCAACATCATCTAAGTATTGCAACGTAAATAAAACTGTTCGCAACACAACTCAAGTCGTGGCACTAGTGATAACATAATGCAACCGTTTTCCAAATAGTTGCAATAACACTTACTTATTGCAACAATCTTCATACTTAGGGCCACGAAACAATTTATGTCGGGTTCATAAACCCGGGGTCCCCAATGGACCCGCTTCCCTACAACATTCGGCCTAGCAGGCGGTGCAGCGTCAGCATGTGCCTGGGTCGGCCCAGATACACAATGACTGCCCAAGACCACGATCCGGTCCCCGACCGGCACCTCCGGCCAGGAGATCTGATCGGAGGTGCGACCGAAAGGCCTGGCCGTGGTGGGACCGTAGTCCGACTCCGACCCCCTTTCTCCGACCGAGAATACGCCATACCTCTGCTCGCTGCTCTTTCCTGACCGACACGGTCAGGACCGACTAGGAACGACCTATCGGGGACGCCCGCTCGGTGTGGGCCCGGGGAGCAGGTGGAGCAGATAAGGTAAGGCGCTCAAGTCAACCACAATACCGGACCATACCGCCATGCCCTATGCACTGCGAGCGATTGCCATCTGGGCATGTCGGTAAGTAACACGAGAGCCTCGCCAGACGCGTTAGAGCATAAACAATATTGTGGGCGCCGTCATACCAGGCAAACACGGTAGAGCCTGCCAGACGCGTATGAGCATAAATAGTATTGTGGGCGCCGTCGTTTGCCGTACTCAAAGCGAACAACGTGAAAGTCTGCCAGATACAACAGAGCATGAACAGTAAGGTGGGCGATGGTGACCATCCGTGCCGATGGCGTGGGCAACAAGACTAGGCAGCGCCCGTATGCACTCTCTCTCTTCTCTCGACTTGTAAGGCCATCCCTTCAACTATAAAAGGGATGCGCTCTCTCTACCAGAGGACGGAAAAACTTGAAGACTTGAGGACAACAAAGACTGCGACTCTAGAGCTCGATGCTACTACACCTACACGCTCTCAACAAATGATAAGCTCGGACACACAAAGCATACGCTCTAATACTTAGCGCACGTTTGAGCATCCATCACTCTCTTCCACTCGGTTCAGAGTCCGACCGGGCCTTTAACACTCCATTCTCATTCCTTACTCGTTTGTAACCCCATAGCAAACTTCGAGCACCTGGGCTCAGGAATAAAGTCACCGACCGACCTCAACTAAACATAAGGCATGTTGCCTGAACCAGTATAAATCCTGTGTCATTGAGTGTTAGGCCACATCCAATCACAACGCACGGCAAAACTACAAATATTTACTTGTTGGCCAGATTTCGCACCGACAGTTGGCGCCGTCCGTGGGGAGGATGTCGTGCGTTCACACTTTTAGTCATCGGATGGCCCACCTTTCCACCATCTTTGGCATGGCAGGCTCGAGCGATATGATTCGCTTTGGCTCACTGGAGTTTCCCACGCTCCCGCTTGCTAGGATGTGGGTTCCTCTCATCTTCGTACCACTCCAAACCTTCCTCTTCGGGAGTCTAGACTTCGTCGCCAACCAACTCGGTGTACTCCACCTCTGCGAGGAGGCGCTTGTCCCGGCGCCCACTAGAGGAGGAGCGCCCTCCACCAGCCCCAGGCCACTCAACGACCTCAATGTTGAGACACCCGTGCTTCACCTCGAGCCCATGCTGGGCTCAAACCCCACGGTGAGTGATGTACATATTGTTCTTTACTTACTATTTAACACCTTCCGCTAGCTCTCTAGAGGGACCCCGTTGTCACCACCGCGACCACCATGCGACCGGTTCCCCTATGGCTTCGCATCCCCCGTGGACACGTGCGCACGGGGGCTCTGAAGGATGTTGACGTCGCCCCCTCTCACGTCCGAGTTCATGGGGATGGCGGACTATGCTCCCGCCTCCTTCCATGACCTCGTCGATGACAAGGTCAAAAGCGACGGCTCCAGCATCGGTGACGTCATGGCACCTAGCCACCCCCTGTCCTGGGAGTGTGCTATGACGGACGCCCCGAGATAGCCACCGGAGGTAGTGGAGTCTCTACAGACTCACACCCCTCTAGACCCCCATGCGTAGGCCCTGGCACGTGCGTAGGAGCATGGCGAGGAGTTACAACAAAGGCGACAGACCCAGCCGCCGCCTGCGCTGGCGCACCCAGCGTATCACGCTGTGCCACATGCGCGTAACCCGATGAACGGTGCTTGGGATCGTACCCATCACGTCCAGCATAACATACTAGACGGACGGGATGACCCCTCAGTTTGCTCAGGCTGGACAGTATATCGCTGCTGCGGAGATGCTTTTGCGCGGCCTCCCGAGCCTGCTGACCCCCAGGAGCAAGCAATCCACCAAAACCTCTGGGCGCTAGTGGAGACCACCGCCGTTCAGCAAGTGGAGAGCTTCGCATCATGACACCGGCTCGCGGCCTCTTGCCCAATTGGGGGACTAGGGCCGCACCAGTCGAAACACTCCGTCCACTCACTGCAGCAGTTGCTAGACATGGAGCAGGAGGCCACGGCTACGCTATAGCCCAACTCGGTGCCCGCTCCACACCATCCACCTATGCGTGAACGGCTCGGGCCGAACCATGATGCTCGTAGCGTCATCAACCATCGATGCCATGCTCGGCACGATGATGACGTCCATCGAATGGCGGCAAGATCAGGCGGCGCGGGCCTTGGCCTGACCATCGAGGACTATGAGGACCAGTGTTATCCTAAACGCTAAACGGTAAACAGTCGGTCACCTACCGTTTAGCCCATTATTCGGGCAAAACGGGTGTTTAAACAGGAAAAACGGTCGTTTAAACGGTCAAAACAACCGATTAAACGGAAACGGTGTACCATCATGTAGCGTTTAAACGGTGTGTAAACGGGCTAAACAACCGTTTAGGTGAACAGTGGTGAGGACATGCACCCTAGGCATGGCGGCCGACCGAATGACTGGATCCCCAGCTTGGATGGCCCGAGGCCACGAGCCTTTGGTCGCTGCATCCAGAAAGCACCATTCCCACAGCGCTTCCAACAGCCCACCAACATCGTCAGGTACACCAGGGAGACGAACCCCGGTATATGGCTCAAAGACTTCTGGCTCGCCTATCGAGCCAGAGGAGTAGATGATGACTACTTCATCATCCAGTACCTCCCCATCTGTGTGGGGGAGCATGTTCAAGCATGGCTCAAATTGCTTCCGCCCGACAGCATCCGCGACTGGGTAGATCTCAAGAGGGTCTTCGTAGGAAATTTTTAGGGGACGTATGTCCATCCTGGAAATTCCTAGGACCTCAAGAGCTACCAGCAGGAGCCCAATGAGTCCCTATGGGATTACATCCGTAGGTTCTCAAAGTAGTGCAACTCCATTCCTAATTTCGTCGACGCGGACATCGTCGGCACTTTCCTCTCTGGGACAACCTGCAAGTCCCTGATCCACAAGCTCGGCTGTGTGATGCCCCATACCACCCACGACCTGCTCGACATCGCCACGAACCATGCCTCCGGTGAGGAGGCGGTCAGGGTGGTCTGAAAGGTCCTAATATGGCTAGAGGGGGGGTGAATAGCCTATTAAAATTCTACAAATCAACTAGAGCAATTTGATTAGTATGACAAATAGCGTGATGCAAACTTGCTCTAGCTCTACAAGGGTTGCAAGCCACCTATCCAACAATTCTAGTTGCAATGATTACTTAGGCACACAAACTTGCTATGTAACTACTCACTAAGAGCTCTCAATCTTGCTACTCTAAAGAGCTCAACTAGATGAATGTAAATAATAAAGCAAGCTCTCAATTCTAATTACACTAAAGAGCTTGTATCAACTAGTTTGCAAGAATGTAAATAAGTGAGTAGAATAATTATACCGCCATGTAGGGGATGAACCAATCACAAGATGAATATATAGCCAATCACCGGGAGAATGCCAAAGACAAGAGACAATCGATTTTCTCCCGAGGTTCACGTGCTTGCCAACACGCTATGTCCCCATTGTGTCGACCAACACTTGGTGGTTCGGTGGCTAAGAGGTGTTTCACAAACCTTGTCCACACGATAGGACACCATAAGAACTGACCCACAAGTGAGGTAACTCAATGACATGAGCAATTTACTAGAGTTACCTTTCGGCACTCCACTGGGGAAGGTACAACTCCCCTTACAATCACCGGAGATGGCCACGAACAATCACCAACTCGTGCCAATCCTCCACCACTGCTCCAACCGTCTAGGTGGTGGCAACCACCAAGAGAAACAAGCAAAATCCGCAGTGCAACACGAGTGCCAAGTGCCTCTAGATGCAATCACTCAAGCAATACACTTGGATTCTCTCCCAATCTCACAATGATGATGGATCAATGATGGAGATGAGTGGGAGGGCTTTGGCTAAGCTCACAAGGTTGCTATCTCAATGAAAATGGCCAAGAGTGTGAGCTTGAGCCGGCCATGGGGCTTAAATAGAAGCCCCCATGAAATAGAGCCGTTGTACCCCTTCACTGGGCACAACACGGGGTGACCGGATGATCCGGTCATATTGACCTGATGCGCTGGACCCAGCGTCCGGTCGCCCGATGTAAGCCACGTGTCATTCTGAGTTAAACCTGAGCCGCCAGATCTCAATGGCTATTGACTGACCGAACGCTCCGACAGAGATGATCGGACGCTGGACCCTCAACTTCCGGTCGTTTCTAGTAAGGGTCCAAATCCTACTTTTGCCAACCAGACGCGTCCAGTCAAGCTTGATCGGACACAGCCCAGCATCCGGTGCTCAACCCTAACCACTGTGCCATCTGACAGCTCGACCGGATGCAGCCTTTCAGCGTCCGGTCGCTAAGTGACCCAGCGTCCGGTCAGTAGACCGACGCCAGCATCATTGCGACCAACTCCATTTCACCTCTAACTTCTTCACCCTTGTTCAAATGTGCCAACCACCAAGTGTATCACCTTGTGCACATGTGTTAGCATATTTTCACAAACATTTTCAAGGGTGTTAGCATTCCACTAGATTCTAAATGCATATGCAATGAGTTAGAGCATCTAGTGGCACTTTGATAACCGCATTTCGATATGAGTTTCACCCCTCTTAATAGTACGGCTGTCAATCCTAAATGTGATCACACTCGCTAAGTGTCTCGACCACTAAAACAAAATAGCTCCTACAATTTATACCTCTCCCTTGAGCCTTTTGTTTTTCTCTTTCTTCTTTTCCAAGTTTAAGCATTTGATCATCACCATGCCATCACGGTCATCATGATCTTCGCCATTGCTTCATCACTTGGAGTAGTGCTACCTATCTCATAATCACTTTGATAAACTAGGTTAGCACTTAGGGTTTCATCAATTAACCAAAACCAAACTAGAGCTTTTAATCTCCCCCTTTTTGGTAATTGATGACAACCCTTTCACAAATATATGAATTGAATTTTAGATGAATCCATGTTGCTTGCCTAAGCATATTTACCATGTGTAAAAGAATATGGACAAGTTTCATGAATCCCATATGGTAGCAATTGCTCCCCCTACATATGTGCTAAGAGTTTGGATTGTAGCTTGCACATATGCTTAGATAGAAAATATAGGAGTCAATTTCTACCAAGTGATGCTAAGGTACAAGAGATGGACCTTTGAAGCGTGATACCAATCGGGAGTGCACCAATATACCATCCTTAGCACCATTAGTAACTAGACATACACAAAAACTAGAATACCCCATGAGATCAACATTGCAAGTAAGGGTCTAGTTTCCATAAAATGATTATAAGTCTAGTTACTTTAGCTCAATACCACTTGGAAATACAATCACTAGATTACCTATGCATGCTAGTTTTTCATTTCATCAATCAAGCATATAACTAGCATATACCTCACAAGCATGGCTATTGAAATTTGAAACTTGTGCCATGCAAGCAAATATATGAAATGCACATTCAAATGCAACATACAAGTTTATGAGCTTGCTCCCCCTACTTGTGTGCTCAAAATTTTAATTGGTCCCTTTCGTTTATCATATATCTCATATCTCTCCCCCTATGTCAAATACTCCCCTATCACACGTATCTTTGTTTCTCTCCCCCTTTGTCAACAATTAGCACAAAATATGAGCTCAAATTATAGATAGGTTGGGGTGAAACCATGTGAGATGAGGATCATTTTCCCAATTCGGTTCCATCTAGATTACTTGCAAAAGATATTTAACTCGGTTTGATCTAAGGACAAGCTTCTTCACACCTCTAAATGAGGGTTATCTTGTACCATGTTGAGTTAAACACTTATAGCTCATTTGATAGATCAAACACTAGGTTTACAAGCCCACAAACATGTCATATGCTACCACTAGATCATTTCAAGCATACAAGCAATAGTGGTACCATACAAGCATCAAATTCATTTGATTTGCATGAATGAGCCTATTCAAATGTGAAATATGCCTAGATACACTAATCTTGTCCTTAGCAAGGATGTATGCCATGCCAATAAACTTTTACCTTCGATTGCTCGAAGGAGAGGCATGTCGTATAATTGGGGTTGCATCAACACATATTAGAGAAGTCAAGTATGTTCAATTCATTTCTTAGCTTGCAAAACCTCTTCTCATCAAGTGGCTTGGTGAAGATATCGGCAAGTTGATCTTCGGTGCCCACACTCTCAATACAAATATCCCCTTTTTGTTGGTGATCTCTTATGAAATGATGGCAGACATCAATATGCTTTGTTCTTGAATGTTGAACCGGGTTGTTGGTGAGCTTCACGGCACTTTCATTATCACATAGCAATGGCACTTGCTTGAATTTGATTCCAAAATCACTCAAAGTAGCCTTCATCCAAAGTACTTGAGCACAACAACTACCAGCCGAAATGTACTCCGCTTCAGCGGTTGAAAGTGCTACACTATTTTGCTTCTTTGATGACCAAGACACAAGTGATCTTCCCAATAGTTGACATGTGCCCGATGTACTCTTTCTCTCAACTTTGCATCCCGCATAATCGGAGTCCGAATATCCAATCAACTCAAATCTTGCTCCTTTGGGATACCACAATCCAACATTTTGTGTATGCTTCAAGTACCTCAATATTCTCTTTGTTGCCTTCAAATGACTCTCTCTTGGTGAGGCTTGAAATCTAGCACACATGCATACACTAAACATCACATCCGGCCTTGATGCGGTCACATAGAGTAGGCTTCCAATCATAGACTGATACATCTTTTGATCCACCATATTGCCACTAGCATCACTATCCAAGCTTCCACTTGTCCCCATTGGTGTACTAATAGCTTTACTATCATCCATTCCAAACTTCTTGAGCATGTCCTTGATATACTTGCCTTGACTCACAAATGTGCCATTCTTTATTTGCTTGATTTGAAGACCAAGGAAGTAGCTAAGCTCTCCAATCATGGACATCTCAAACTCATTTGCCATCATCTTGCCAAACTCCTCACAAAAATCTTGATTTGTTGACCCAAAAATGATATCATCAACATAGATTTGCATTACAAACAAGTCATTTCCAAGCTTTTGGTGAAGAGAGTGGTGTCAACCTTTCCCATCTTGAATCCCTTAGAGAGTAGGAAATCCCTCAATCTCTCATACCATGCTCTAGGTGCTTGTTTCAATCCATACAAAGCCTTTCTCAACTTGTAAACATGGTTGGGTTTCTTATCATCTTCAAAACCGGGAGGTTGCTCAACATACACAAGCTCATTGATGTACCTATTGAGAAATGCACTCTTCACAGCCATTTGGTACAACTTGATGTTGTGGTCACAAGCATTGGCTAACAAGATCCTAATTGCTTCCAATCTTGCAACCGGTGCATGTTTCTCCAAAGTCAAGACCTTCAACTTGTGTGTAACCTTGAGCCACTAATCTTGCTTTGTTCCTTATTACTATCCCATCTTGATCTTGCTTGTTCCAAAAGACCCACTTGGTTCCAATCACATTATGATCCTTAGGCCTCTCAACTAACTCCCATACTTGGTTTCTTGTGAAGTTGTTTAGCTCTTCATGCATAGCATTTACCCAATCAACATCCTTCAAAGCTTCATCTATCTTCTTAGGTTCAATGGATGATACAAAAGAGAAGTGCTCACAAAATGAAGCCAATCTTGATTTAGTTTGGACACCTCTTGAAATATCACCAATTATAGTGTCCAATGGATGATCTTTTGCAACATTGGTTGGTTGAAGCACTTGCACTTGATTGCTTGCATTTGATTGATCACTTGGTTGAGATGATGAACTAGCCACTTGTTGTTGATCTTGCACTTTACCATCACTAGTTCTTGCTTGAACTTGATCATGAGAACCACTAGAGTTACCTTTCGGCACTCTGTCGGGGAAGGTACAACTCCCCTTACAATCACCGGAGATGGCCACGAACAATCACCAACTCGTGCCAATCCTCCACCGCTGCTCCAACCATCTAGGTGGTGGCAACCACCAAGAGAAACAAGCAAAATCCACAGCGCAACATGAATGCCAAGTGTCTCTAGATGCAATCACTCAAGCATTGCACTTGGATTCTCTCCCAATCTCACAATGATGATGGATCAATGATGGAGATGAGTGGGAGGGCTTTGGCTAAGCTCACAAGGTTGCTATCTCAATGAAAATGGCCAAGAGTGTGATCTTGAGCCGGCCATGGGGCTTAAATAGAAGCCCCATGAAATAGAGCTGTTGTACCCCTTCACTGGGCACAACACGGGGTGACCGGACGCTGGACCCAGCGTCCGGTCGCTCAATGTAAGCCACGTGTCATTCTGAGTTAAACCTGAGCTGCCAGATCTCAACGGCTATTGACTGACCGGACGCCCCGACAGAGATGACCGGACGCTGGACCCTCAGCGTCCGGTCGTTTCAATAAGGGTCCAAATCATACTTTTGCCGACCGAACGTGTCCGGTCAAGCTTGATCGGACACAGCCCAGCGTCCGGTGCTCAACCCTAACCACTGTGCCGTCTGACAGCTCGACCGGACGTAGCCTTTCAGCGTCTGGTCGCTGAGTGACCCAGCGTCCGTTCAGTAGACCGACGCCAGCATCATTACGACCAACTCCATTTCACCTCTAACTTCTTCACCCTTGTTCAAATGTGCCAACCACCAAGTGTATCACCTTGTGCACATGTGTTAGCATATTTTCATTAACATTTTAAGGGTGTTAGCATTCCACTAGATTCTAAATGCATATGCAATGAGTTAGAGCATCTAGTGGCACTTTGATAACCGCATTTCGATACGAGTTTCACCCCTCTTAATAGTATGGCTGTCAATCCTAAATGTGATCACACTCGCTAAGTGTCTCGATCACTAAACCAAAATAGCTCCTACAATTTATACCTCTCCCTTGAGGCTTTTGTTTTTCTCTTTCTTCTTTTCCAAGTTTAAGCATTTGATCATCACCATGCCATCACGGTCGTCATGATCTTCGCCATTGCTTCATCACTTGGAGTAGTGCTACCTATCTCATAATCACTTTGATAAACTAGGTTAGCACTTAGGATTTCATCAATTAACCAAAACCAAACTAGAGCTTTCACGGTCTTCAGTGGCGGTTGGGATAGGGGCAAGGCCAAGCGCGAGGACCAAGGTGAGGGCCCCTCCACACAAAAGGGCAAGACGAACAAGAAGGATCGGCGCCGACTGGCCAACCTAGCTTTGGTCATCGCAGCCGACCGAGCGGGCAAGCAGCCCCAGCAGGGCCCACCCGACCACTTCGACAAGCTCATGGAGAGTCCATGGACCAACCACACCTATCCCATCAAACACCTCTATAAGGACTGCGATGTCCTCAAGCGCTTCCTTCGGCAAGCCGCCAAGCCAAAGGAAGGGAAGGGCAAGGAGGAGGCGGCCAAGAAAGGATGAGCGGTGGGCAAGGATGAAGATGGCTTCCCCGACCTTGAGGAATGCCTCATGATCTTTGGGGGATCCAATGCCATCCACTCCAAGCGCTAGCACAAGGTACGCTACAGAGAGGCGTGCACTGCCGAGTCAGCCATCCCCTCTTTCCTTAGCTGGTCGGACTCCCCAATCACTTTTGATTAGAGAGACCATCCTTCCCACATCGCCTGACTAGGTCACTACTCGCTCATTGTTGACCCCATCATCCACAGGAAGCGCCTCACTAAGGTGCTGATGAACGGAGGCAGCGGCCTCAACATTCTGTACGTCGACACCCTTGATGCCATGCGCATCCCCCGGTCGGAGCTCCACCCAGTGAGCTCCCCATTCCACGGTGTGATCCCGGGCAAGCAGGCATACCCACTCGGGTAGATCGACCAGCCCATCATGTTCGGCGACCGCACCAACTTCCACTCGAAGGTCCTAACCTTCGAGGTAGTGGACTTTTCGGGTACCTACCATGCCATCTTGGGGCGGTCATGCTACGCCAAGTTCATGGTGATCCCCAACTACACCTACCTCAAACTGAAGATGCTGGGGCCGGACGGCGTAATCACCGTAGGTAGCACCTTCTCGCACGCCTACATGTGCGACCGCGAGCATTACGAGCTCGCCACTGCCATCATCAACTCCACCAAGCTCCCGGGGCTCGGGAATTCGGCGACTCCAGCAGTCCCCGACCGCAACGGGTAGACCTCCTCAAGCACCTTCCATCCGATCGAGGAAACCAAGGCGGTGGAGATTGACCCTAGCAACCCTGCCAAGATGGTGCCGATCAGGACCAAGCTCCCGGCCAAATAGGAAAGCGAGTTCACCGACTTCCTACGCGCAAATCACGATGTCTTCACGTGGAAGGCTTCTGACATGCCAGGCATACCGAGGGAGGTCATCGAGCATGCACTACACGTTGTCCCGGGCTCAAAGCCTACCAAGCAACGCCTGCATCGCTTTAACGACGAGAGGCGTAGGGCCATAGGCGAGGAGATCGCCAAACTTCTGGTAGCCGGATTCATCAAAGAGGTATACCACTCCGACTAGCTAGCTAATCCTATTCTTGTGAAAAAGAAGAACGGGAAATGGAGAATCTGTGTTGACTATACTGGCCTCAACAAGGCATGCCCAAAGGACCACTTTCCTTTACCATGCATAGATCAAATAGTCAACTCCACCCTAGGGTGCGAAAACTCTCTCCTTCCTAGATGCCTACTCAGGCTACCACCAGATCACGATGAAAGAGTCCGACCAGGTCGCGATTTCATTCATCACCCTGTACGGTTCATACTATTACGTAACCATGCCTTTTGGTCTAAAGAACGCTGGCGCCACCTATCAACGATGCATGCAGCGATGCTTCACTGACCAAATCGACCCGCCCGACCAAGTCGAGCGGCCAAAGCCAACAATCGCGGTCAATGTAGATGACATAGTGGTGAAAACGACTCAAGCTAGCGACCTGATCGCAAACTTGGCCACCACATTCACGAACCTCCGAAGGTTCAGCGTCAAATTGAATCCCTAAAAATGTGTTTTGGGGGTTTTGAAGGGGAAGCTGCTCGGATACATCATGTTCGAGAGCAGCATCGAAGCCAACCCCAAAAAAATCACGGCCATCTCCAACATGGGCTCTATACGCAACCTCAAGGGCGTACAGAGGCTCACTGGCTATTTGGCCACCTAGAGCAGGTTAATCTCCCGACTAGGCGAATGAGGGATGCCTCTCTACAAACTTCTCAAGAAGACAGACGCATTTGTCTAGACAAAGGAGGCACAATAGGCTTTGGAAAGCCTCAAAGCATAACTGACATAGGCCCCAATCCTCATCGCTCCCAAACGAGGAGAATCTCTCCTCCTCTACATCGTAGCAAGCAACCATGTTGTGAGCGCTACCCTCATCGTCGAGAGGGAGGAGCCGGGACACCCCCAGAAGGTCCAACGACCGGTGTACTTCGTCGGTGAGGTACCCACCGATGCCAAAATTTGCTACCCCCAGGTTTAGTAGCTTCTGTACGCCGTGCTGATGGCGACCCAGAAGCTCCTGCACTACTTCACCGAACACGAGGTCATGGTCGTCACCTCATACCCACTCGGGGAGGTCGTCTGTAACCATGATGCCACCGGCCGAATCTCTAAGTGGGCTCTCAAGCTCATGGGCCATGACATCAGGTATGTCCCCCGCACCGCTATTAAGTCTCAGGCACTTGCTGACTTCATCGCCGAATGGACGGAAGTCCAACTCCCAACCCCGGACGTCACCCACGAGCACTAGATGATGTACTTCGATGGGTTGATCATGGCGCTTGGCTTGGGGGCTGGAGTGGTTCTGATCTCCCAAGATGGGAGTAGGCTCCGCTAAGTGATCCATCTCCATTTTTCAGCCTCGAACAATGCCGCGGAGTATGAGGCCCTCATCAATGGACTACGCATCACCGTCGAGCTCGGTGCCATGCGGCTGTATGTTCGTGGTGACTCAGAGTTGGTTGTTGACCAAGTCATGAAGTAGCCCTCTTGCAAGAGCCCTCTCATGGCGGCATACTGCCAGGAGGTGCGCAAGCTCGAGGACAAGTTCTGAGGGATCGAACTACATCATGTCCCTCGAAAGGACAACAACGCCGCTGACTTCCTCACAAAATTGGCGGCCAGACGGGAACCGTCCGCCGACGGGGTCTTTATAAACGACCTCCACGAGCCGTCTGCCCGCATCCAAGAGGATCCAACCCAGATGCGCTTCGACACCAATCTAGCACTCGGGGGCTCCAACCCCCGACGTGCCCCAAACCCGACCGAGGGCTCGAGGGCTCTGTCCTTGGTGCCTCCATGGCAACATCTCCTGGCAACATCGCCGTGATGGCACTCAATCCAGTAGACTAGAGAGCACCACTGCTCGCCTACCTCCTCAAGGAGGTTCTCCCACCGGAAAGGACTAAAGCACGACGAATCGCTCGATGCGCTAAGACATTCGTCGCCATTAGTTTCAAACTTTACAAGCGAAGTCCGTCGAGAGTGCTCATGAAGTGCATCCCGACCGACCAGGGGAAACAGCTTCTCCTCGAGGTCCATGCTGGAATCTATGGACATCATGCGGCCCAAAGGTCGCTAGTCGGGAAAGCCTTTCGACAAGGTTTTTACTAGCCCACTGCGCTGTGAGATGCAGAGGAGGTGGTCCGCAGGTGTGAAGGATGATAGTTCTACATTGGGCAAACTCACCTGCCGGCGTAGGAGCTTCAGACCATCCCCATCACCTGGCCATTCGTGGTCTGGGGCATCGACATGGTTGGACCCCTCAAAAAGGCCCCGGGTGGCTTCACTCACCTACTCATGGTGGTGGACAAGTTCACCAAGTGGACAGAGGCGAAGCCCATCACCAATATCCGCTCGGAAGAGGCGGTCAAGTTCTTCCTCGACATCATCTATCAGTTTGGTATCCCTAACTATATCATCATCGATCATGAAACAAACTTCACCAGGAAAAAGTTCCTACACTTCTGTGATAGATACGGCATCAGGATCGATTGGGCCTCGGTCGGACATCCATGTACTAACGGTTAGGTCGAGCGGGCCAATGGCATGGTCCTCCAAGGACTCAAGCCCCGCATCTTCGACCAACTCAAAAAGTATGTTGGGTGATGGGTTGCAGGGGTCCTAGCGATCCTCTAGAGCCTAAGAACGACCCCAAACTGGTCCACGGGGTTCACCCCTTTCTTACTGGCATACAAAGCCAAAGCAGTGTTGCCATCCGACCTCGATCATGGCGCCCCAAGAGTAAAGGCCTTCGACCAAGACTGAGCCACAGAGTCTCAGCAGGACATGGTCGACCTGCTCAAGGAGGCTTGTGAAACGACCGTCATCCACTCCGCTCGTTACTAGCAAACTCTCCGCAGGTACCATGAAAGAAAAATCACGGGGAGGATCCTCGAGGTCAGTGATCTCATACTCCGGAGGACCCAATCAACCAAGGACAAACATAAGCTCTCTCCACCATGGGAAGGACCATACGCGGTGGTTGAGGTGATCCGACCGGGCGCCTATCGACTGAAGGACGACAACGGCAACGTTCTCACCAACACATGGAACATCAAACAGTTACGTTGTTTCTTTCCCTAAAGCTCAGTCTTACTGTTTATTTCTATTCAATGCTTGCTCCTACAGCACCCTAGCCCGAGCACTCTCAGACTGGGTCGCTCTGGGGCTCCACGGGTGTGCGATAGCACCCCCTTTTTTTACTATCATGTAGTAACACCTTTCGCCCAAACGAAAGGGCATCCTGTTCCTTTGATTACCCTACATAACTTGCGCTTTAGCCTCCTGACCGATCACACCCCACCATGACCTATGGTTACGAGCAGCTAAGCCTCACGGGCCATGCCCAGGTTCTTAAGGTTGCAGCCTATGGGTCAACGAGCAGGTGCGACAAAGAAGGGACAAAAAACTAAGCTATGCATGGATAAAAACATGGGCGGACGGGACAAGCTTCCCCTCACAAGTGATTTCATCACAAAACGAACTTAAAATATTCATGAATGTAAAACTGTTCACACGGGGGATCCCCCATGAATTCATATTTTACATAAACTGACTATTTCTACTCTAACTCTATTGTGCCCCCCCGGCGGCGTCGGTTGATGGTGCGGCTGCTGAGGACAAAGGTAGCTCAGTTATGGTTGGGATGACGGCGCTCGGCTCAGCTGCGGTCGGGACGATGTTCGGCTCGGTTGGGGGTGGGACGAAGCTCACCTCCGACCCAGCCTCTACTGCCTCCGCAGGCTAGATGACGTCTCCCCAGCGCACATCTACGGCCACAGTCGAACAGCGAGCCTCCATCACCCACTGCGCGGTGACCTGCTTAGCGACCACCTGTGCATGTGGCACCAAAATTTCCCCCAGCGCATGGATCTCATCTACGCTCCACCCTTGGGCATATCCTCTACAGATGGCTATGAAGTCCAGATCAGGGTAGTGGGTCGCCACCGAGGTCAGTACCCCGACGTCCCGTAGAACATGCCATCGGAGATGAGTGTAATGGGGACGAGGGTCCCAATCTTCCGCCAGGTTCAAGATAAACAATGATTTGTTCAGAGAGCGACACACCGATCGGGTTTTAGATCACAAAGACCCGAACCCTGCAACCTTAGCACCACGTCTCCTCTGGTTATCAACCGTGTCACAATCCGGTTGACCTCGCCAAGAAGGCTAATCCCTGCTATGAGTCGAAGAACACAAGCAGATGAATGATTAAGCACTCAAAGTTGGGGTCTTGCAAACCGATAACGGCGACTGTTCAATGACAGATTGATCTAAAACAAAACCCAAAACCTAATGTAGGTGGTGGTTACTGATTATATAAACCTAATGTAGGTGGTGGTTACTGATTATATAGTCTGAGGGGCGTCCAAGGATCCCTCTTCACGTCCTAAAGGTGTCCCAACAAGTTACAAGGTCCAACGGCCCAAAAGACAACGACGCAGCGCCGTGACAGATTCTAGATGTCAACTTGTTTCAACTATTTCTGTTGATTCTAATGTAATTTTGATGTGGGACCACTTCCATTGGTTTCCTTATGAAATTATCTTTCCATTCATATGTGGATCATCAAAAACGGAGTTCGTATGCGACCTGGACGTCCGTTTTACTACACACTGGTCCTGGAGCCCGAGATGGACTCGAACTCAAGTTGGACTGGGCCTCCGGCTTGGCTTGGACATCCTTGCTGGCCTCCTAAGGTGGTGGCCAAGGAGGAGGACGTCCAAGGGCTTTCTTGGTGGGTTCTCCAAGTCCTTGGGGTGTGCTCCCACTTGGGCCAGGTCCCAAGGATGAATAACAAGCCCATAACGACAGTGTAGCTCCCAGCAGAAACAGCGACAGAATATCTTGATGGTTTGGAGGCCTTGCTGATGTGATATTGAGATGAGACCAGATCTATTTGAAATCTTATCAAACAAGCTTTCCATCAAGTGCTCATTGACCTCGATCGCACTCCAGATGGCTGAGTTATGGCCTTCCCAATGAAGCACTGTCGAGCTGCCGATGAACCGAAAATTCAACTTTGATGAACTTGCACGTTGAGACATATTTGTACCTACATTCAAATAACGACATGTACATGTGGAACCAAGTGAATAGTACCAAAAATCACTATGCAAATGTAGGAACGAGCTCACCTTATAAACAATGGTCGTATCTGATGGTGTCATGTCCTCATCAGAGTGTCCAAACTTTATTTGGGACCTCCGTCAGCTGGACGGCAGGCGTACTGGTGCTTGGTCCTGACCCGAACACCTCGGAGACCACCACCTGCGCAATGGTGCGAAGCTAGTCGAGCTCTCCCTCGAGAGTGCATCGCTCCTCAAGGGACTGGGCTAGCGCCTCCACGCTCCGACCAACCGATGCTTTGACCGTCTCCCGCTCTTGCTCCAGAGAGCTGATTTTTCTACCTAGTTCTAGAAACGGACGACAAATTTAGGAGCAAGGAATAGAAAAATTAGAGGCATCAACCGAGAGAAGAACAGGTACGTACCAAGGCGGGCGCTTTCAAGAACCGGAAGCCCTTTCTCTTGCTGGGTCACCCTCTCGAGCAGCCGAGTGTTCGACTCCTCAGCCCTAAGCATCTGCCCCCAGAGCGCAATGACCTCCCACTCGGCGTCTGTAACACCTCGGGTGTTTAAATATTAAAAACTGGACATATCATCATATGCATTGCAAGGCATTGGTCATGTTGCAAATTTTGTTATGCATTCACTAAAACAAGTTTACCTTTATGTTATAAGTATTGCTTGGTATTGTTTGAATCAAGTTTGAAATCTTTGTATTGATTTGAAATTCCGAAAACCCTGATTTTTCAATATTTAAATCCGACCCTGAAAATCCATTTCAAAATTGAAGCACATTTTGGGGTTGAGTCTTAAAGCAAAGTTGTAGAGCTTGTCGAGTTATACAAAGTTTATTTTTGGAGTTTTTCAAGTTGTTTAGTAAAATTTGAAGTTATTTAAAAAGGCGAAATTCCTTAAATATCCCCGCTTTAAATTCAAAAGTTCATTTCAAAATGTAGGCCGAATTTGGGTATGGTTTCAAAAGCAAAGTTGTAGAACTTTTGATTTTGAACAACTTTTGTTTTTGGAGATTTTTGAGTTGTTATGAAAATTTGGGAGTAATTTAGGAATTTTAGCGGACGGCAATTCTGTAATTTCGATGAACAGTAACCGCGGAAGCCAACTCATCGCCGGCGATCTTCGGTTTGCTTCTAGGCGCGGTTGTGGCCATTTTTGGCGTCGCGCTGGCGCGGTGAAGGCCACATCGCAGCTTCCTTGAGCTTCTGAGCCGTGTTATTTGGACCGAGGCGCCATCGTCGTCGTTCTTTTCTCTTGCTCTGTTTTCTCCTGCCGCCACCGCCATTCTCCGTTGAGCCCTCGCCGTTGAACCAGCGTTTGAGCTGTCGCAGCGATGCGTGTCCCAGCTCCGCTAGTTCCTTGCGCACCTAGCCAGCTAGCTCTAGTCGCTTGATTTCGCCGTGAACTCGTCGTTCATCGTTTTCTTCCTCGCGGCCGGCAGCACCACCATGGTGTGCGCGTCGCCGTGGCCAGCGCGTTACGGTGAGCCTCTGCTAATTCTGACTCTTGCTTCAGCTTCGCCTCGATGCCGTGGTGCTTTGTGCCCGGTTGATTGACCATTTCTTCCACCGCAGTCGCCGGAGCATCGCCGTCGTCGAAATTTGCTCCGCCGTGATCGCTGTGACCGTCGAACCATGTCTCCGTTGCTTCTCAGGCTCGGTCAGTGACTCTAGTGTGTTCGGGGTGAGCTCCTGGTTCTACCCGAGTTGTTTGTTTCATCGTTACCAAGTTCCTATCACCGGCGTAGCGCAGCCGCGCTGTCGCGTCCGCCATGGCCACCGTCGAGCTAGTATAGGGCCGTAATCAGTACCGATAGGGACGTCAATCGATGCGCCTAGCCTTGGTGATCGTTTTGGTACTTTGGCCGTCGCCGTTGGACTCACCGTCGGCGAGGAATCACCGGTCAGAGCCGTCGCTGCCGTGGTCAACGTCGGAGGTTAAAGATGACAAGTGGGACCCGGTTGTCAGTGACTCAGCGTTCAAAATGGATTTTCTATTTTTCTGAAATAAGTTAATAGTGTTTGTTTTTGTTATTTATGTGTAGAATTATTTAGAGCTCCAAAAATTATGAAAATTTTTGTGTGACTTCTCTGTGATGTGTATTATTTAGGAAAAATATGAAATGTTGATTTTCAGTACTTTTTGAATGTGATAAAAATTGCTCAATTAATTAATAAATGAGTTTCCAGAATTTTTCTAGGCTTATTTATGTATCCAAAAATTATGAAAATTGTTTAGTCACTTAGTTATCATGTGATGAACATATACAAAAATTTTGAGGTCAATTGGAATAAGTTGATTTATTTCATAATTATTAATTAATTAATTAATTCATAAAAGCAAATAGTAACCTTTAGTGATTTAGGTTTTGTTTGAGTTTTTGATTAAGTGATGTCCTTGGGTCACTAGTTGGTAATGATCCTTGGCAATTGTTGTGAGTGTTGCGAAAATGGTTTAGTTAGTTTAACTTGTAACTGTACCGCGAAGGAAAGTTGTATTCAAGTTGTTAAGTTTTGCATCCATCATCGAGCATCATATTTTGTATCCGCATCATGTTAAGCATGGCATTGTTACTACATGTAGTGAACGAAGGTGAGCACGTGGTAGTTAATCAAGTAGTTGAGGAGGTTGATCCGTCTGTGGAGGTTGGTGTTGATATCGGTGGAGCGACTCCGGACCTGGACTTTTCCGTCAACGAAGGCAAGCCCCGGATGCATACAACACTACCTTGTATTTTACAAATTGATTTCACTTTTGCTTCTTTTTACTGCATTAAGTGATTAGGAGTCAAGTGAAAACCAAATTGGTACCTTACCAACCTTGTTATTCTATATTTACCATATTATCAGTTTTAAATTCGTATATGCCAGTTTTGCTTAGCTATGCTTAGAACGGTGAAAGTCGGGTGATTACCTGTCATCTGCAAGTTTTAAATGGAGCTTTGGTTAATTATGTTAACATGTGATATGGGAATGTGGAGTAATAAATCTAGACCGGGCGGACTCTGTGTGTGTGAGCCACAAGACATGGAGGTCTTGTGAGCAGGTTCTTTCCGCCTGTGTCGATTAAGGTCCGTCCGTTGTTGAATTGCATGAGGTGAGACTTTGTAGTACTAACCACATACTCCGGTAAGCCTTAACTTGGCTATTCTATTACGAGAATGGCTACTCACGCACTGGGAGTGGAGAGATGGCGGGAATAGCGTGTACCCACGTGGCAATGGGCTGGATTGGTGGAGTACTGTATTCTCGGGTGGCGCGGACCCGTTCTTGTTTTAGAGGATCCGAGGGTAGGTTGGTATATGTAGGTCGGGGACCTACATATGTCGTGTGGTCTAGAATTCCCAGCTGTGTTATAATCGGTTCGAATCGTCGTTGCTCCTCGGTTATGGAGACTCAACTCACTGTTCATCATCGTAGTAATTAATAACTGGAAACTGAGGATGATATGAGAAAGTGTTGGATACGAAGTTTCATGATCTCAATACGGATCGTGTCAGCTTTGTATATGATCTTTATGAAGTTTTAAACGTTGATATAAAGAATTTTGTTAAAATGCTTTTACGCACAAAGAACCTTGATTATTGCTAAAGCCACACCTTGAATCCCATGAGCCTGCATTCCTGCGTTCTTTTAAATTCTTATTTCGGTTAAGTCTTGTTGAGTACTTTTGTACTCAGGGTTCGTTGACCCTTGTTGCAGGTGAGGTTCATGAGCAGATCTGTTTTGGATCGTGCTGCATGACTGTTGTTCAGTGCGATGACGATAATTAAATGTGTGGCCCTTGGGCAGGGCAGCTTATGTTGTGTGTTTTGTAATATATTATAATGCCACTCCACTACTTTGGTTTGTTTTATTATCGAACTTAGTTATATGGTTTGAAACAAATGGTTTGTAAACTATGTTATTGTAAGTCTTCCGCTACTTTTACTCTGATGTATCTATTTGAATAAACCGTTGTAATACTGTAATGACTCTATAATGTGATCCTGCTCGGAAATCGTGGATGATTCGGGGTTCCACGGGGACACCCGACAGTCTTCTTAAGTTACTAGGAACATATGCATAGTCGTCAGAGGTCGTTAGACAGTGACAGGTGCATGTGGGTCCTATAATTTAAGAGGTTCTGCCACAGAATGGTATCAGGCCTTCCGCTCTGCATCTAGAGCCTCTAGGGACTTCCTGAGCACCACCTCAGTCTTCGCCAAGTGGGCCTTAGCCACAATGAGTTTCTGCTCGGCAACAGTCGCCCGCTCGACCGCACGCAGCTCCGCAGCCTATGCTCCCATCGCCTTGGCCGCCTAATCTTGGGACTCATGGTGGGCAGACTCCAGCTTGTGCCTGAGCTCGTTGACCCGCCACAATGCCACCACTTCTTGCTCCATCCAACCATGCTCCTTCCGAAGAAACAATGACTTACGGATCGACATCATCTCCAGGTCCTACGAGATAAGAAGCAGGTGTGCTGAGAAAACCGTTTAATTGCCAAGGAATCAAAGACAACACCAGGAATGTAGAAAACTTACCTCTGCAATGTGTGGCAGGTCGACGGTCATGGCATGATGGACGAGCTCAACCCTCTCCAAGGTCTCCTTAAGCTTTTCCTTAGTAAGGCTGAGATCGGACTCCATCGATAGTCCTCTCTCCCCGAGCAGGTGCCAAAGCTTCACCTCCTCCTCATCACAAAGGACAAACCAGGCCTTTCCCAGCTTGCCAGGGTAAGGCCACACCAGCTTGTGGGTCACCCCTGACCCACCGGAAGATCCAGCCATCGCAGTATCAAGCGACGATCGGATCATCACCAACTCCTGGGACATCGGGATGGCTAGTGACTCCATCCACGTGTCCTCCTCGCCGTCAAAGGGGATGTCCTCCACCAAGACTCCATGGCTCGCTGCCGGCTACTCTACATCCAGCCTAGTCATGGCTCCTCCGGACCCCTCTAGCTCTGACTAGGCGGATGAACCATGTGCTCCTCTGCCGGGCAAGACAGGGAGCCCAGTTTCCCTCCTCTCCTCATCCGCGACTGGCGGGGAGGGACCGCAAGAGTCACCTCCAACCCAGCCTCCACCATCACCATGGGGATCGCTGCCATCATGGCCGCCATCGTGCTCACGATCTGTTGGGAAGATGCAAACCCCATTAAGGAAGGTCGCGCCACCACCAGCCTGCTTCCCCCTTCGCTCATCACAACCCGCCGCAGGCTGGGTCTCCACTCTTCTCGCATGGGACATGGGGAGATCCCTAGTCCTACCGGCTCTTGGCCGCTGCAAAAAACAAGGGGGCACAAGCACAGGATAGTCACACTCAAAAACTCAACTATGAGAACAAAGGGAAGCATGAATACATACCCAGACAAAAGCGGCAGAACCCTGAAGCCCAGACCAGTTGACGACGAGCTGACCAGACGAGGATTGCTCGAGGGTCGTGACCCACGCCCCCTCGCATCAACCGAGGGAGGGGCGACCTGGCCAGTCCTCGATCAGCCCGCGAATGGCCACGACCGCCAGCTCATGGCGAAACCACCGAAGCAACTGTCGGGGCATCTCCCCGTTGGGGGTTGTGCACGCGCGTTGACCCTGAAGACACAGGGGAATGATCACGTCGCCCCGACCGACCGGTGTGCTCTGCCACACTCAGAGCAGGGGGCCGTGAAGCTGACGATGCCTCCGAAGGGCGCGGCGACCGCGCCCGCTTCGCCTCACGTTCGAGGGTGGCGCCTTCACTCGCAGCGCACTTCCTCGACTCAGGAATGTCGCCGCACACCTCCGTACCAAGCCCGCCACTGATGGGCACAACAACAGGCTTACGGCGCTCCACCAAGGTCACGGCAGTGCCACTGACTCCCTCATCCTCCGAGGAACTCGCATCATCACCCGTCTCTATGGGCTCCTCAGACTCGAGCTCCGCCTCCATGTCGCTCCAGCTCTTTCCACCATGGACCCGCCGGTTGATCTCTTTCTTCGTATCAAACCTCCTCCATACCTTCTAGGTTTTCTTATTCCTCTTGGCAAGCATGGCTCCCTCTGGGCGGCTTGCCAAACCGTGCCTTCTGGCCCTCTCGGAAGATGCTGCCGGGATTTATAGCCCACGAGTCCCTTCAAAATAGGCAACTCGAAATCAATCAAAACATCAAAATAAGAAGGAAAAGGTCACGGGAAAAAAGCATACCAAATTGGATAGCTTCACAGCATGAAGGGGTCCGGGCGTCCCTTCGAGGGAGTCTTCATCCCTTAATGCAGTACCCGACCAAGATAACTCCAGACTTCATCTTTTGACAACTCCACCGGCGATGCGCGGTCGGGAACCGTCGGGCTAGAGTATTCCCACATCGGCTATGTCCTTTCCTCCAGCAGGGCAACCCGCCGGCGAAACAAGGTGTGGAAGACCCGCAACCCATCGAGGCCATTCCACACGAGCTTCCGAAGTTCTGGCTTGATGATCCCCATCCTTTTCTATTGATGAGAAGGACCCCATGTCCAACTTTCCCTCTTCTCCAGCCTCTCCCCGGTAAACGTCGGGAACGGTGCCTCCACCGGGTTCTTGATATAGAACCACTCGCCATGCCACCCCCTGGTTGGAGTCACTGGGGGAGTACGTGGGGTAGGGGACCGATGGCTTTGGCCTCTTCTATAGGGCAAACCCTCAACCGGTGTGGTTCTGGGCAGTTTCCCCTCGGACAGGGCTCGCCCGATGAAGACTCGCCGAAATAGATCCACATGTGGCTCCATCCTGAGGAAGGCCTCGCAGACGGTGATGAATCCGGTGATGTGCAGCACCCCAGTCGGGTTGAGGTGCTAAAACTCTAGGCCCCACTCGTTGAGGTGCCCACGCAGGAACCAGTGCGCGGGGTACCTGAGCCCGCGCTCATGCAAGGCAAGCAAGAAGACAATGTCGTCAGCCTAGGGTTATGGAACAACCTCCCCCAGCACGGGATCCCTCAAGTGCACCGCCTCCTTCGACGGAAGCAGCCCCTTCTTGACGAAGTCGGCCAGCATGGCCTCATCCACGTTGGAAGGCCTCCAGTTCGACATCACACCTCAAATTTATGAACGAATCTGTGAGTTTTTCCTCTCCCTCGCTTTGCCCTACTTTCTCCTAGAAACCGCCACGACACACGAATAGGCTTGGCAAAAAAGAAGGAAGGAGGAACGGCAGCGATTGAAGAAAGGTGAAAAACTAAGAGGAAAACCCTCTCCCTTCCCCCTATTTAATGCGGAAAGACATGCGGCGAGACGTGGCCCTAGCTGATGGGACACGGCCTGCCCGACAGAACGTCGCCTGGCTAATGGGATGTGGCCTAGGCAGGGCCCACCACTACCACAACCCAGGCATGGGAAATGAGGCACAACCGCACGCAAACGACCCTCCGCCTTCCTAGGCAGGGTTTGGAGGGGCCTACCGATGGAATCTCCATCGAGGAGAGGCCAGCGAGTCACCCGAGTCGATAGGATGGCTCGGGCGGCTGCCGAGAGATAGGTAAGGAGCAGTGGGATGCCCCATGCAGGTTATGCCGACTACGTCACGAACGATGGACACAGATTCCACTCGGACATATCCGATAGGAGCTCCCCGAACCCATCACTCCAACCATCGAGGTAACTTTACCAACCCCCGCTTTACTTTTCTAGTGCATGAGCATTCATTCATCCATTCTCATGCATGCATTCATACATTCAGTCATATATTCATCCATACATTCATCCCATACATCCAAGCATTGCATATGCAATTGTTGCTTCACAACGCTTCGCGTTACGTCACGAAGCGGTAGTCGTCTCATTTGATATGAGTGGTGACCGACCGGGGTTCGAAGGCTGGCCCACGAAGGGCTCAAGGCCGCCTCACGTCAAACAGAGCCAGGCTAGAAAACGCAGATGAGCCCCAGCGGCCCTCGCCTGACCAGCTCAAGAGCGGACAGGGTCATCTCAACCTTCTCGTTCGATCCTGACCTCGAGCCATTCCCATAGAATCTCCATCGAGGGGAGGCCATCGGGCCACCTGAGTCGCTCTCCGGAACGACTCGGGCATCTATCGGGAGCACGGGTTAAGGAGAAGTGGAGTGCCACATGAGGGCTATGCCGACCCTGTCACAAACGACGGACCTAGATTCCACTCGGACATGCCCATTAGCGACCTCACCGAAGCCCGCCACTCGAGCCATCGAGGCAAGAGGCGTCAGATCAACCCCTTCGGCTGTGCAAACCACGAACAGGGTGACATTGGAAATCATGCGAACGACCCCGACCGGCCCCTAGTGGCTCGGGGGCTCGAGCCGCTAGATCCCGACTCAGGAACCCAACCTTCCGCATAGGTTGCGGTCAGAACGGACAGGGGCAAACACCCGACCGGAAGAGACACAAGAGTCTGCAGCCCAAAAAAGAGTACCAAGGTGCTCAGCCTCCGACCGACTCCCCAGTCGGCCATAGGCTCAGGGGCTACACCCACCGGGTGTGCTCGCGTGCACCCGACAGAAAATGGATTACCAACGAGTCTCCTCCTCAGGGGCTAGGCGCCTATGTCTGCATGGCATGCCTCCGTGGCCTTCAACAGTCCCCTCCTCAGGGGTTGGGTGCCAATATCCCTCTAGCGCGCCTTCGCTAGTCCTCCCCACGGAGGCTGGGCGCCTGTATCCACTTTGTGCGCCTCCGCGGCCTTTGCCAGTCCTCCACATGGAGGCTAGGCGCCTAAATCTTACTCGATTACCCTACGCGGTACAACAAACCAAGGAAGAAATATACCAAAGTTCCAATAACAGGCCGCCTCCACGGCACAATGGGAATAGGAATTACAAAGGAAATACAAGCTTTCATTAAGCCAAAAAACACAAGCCCCTGGTTTTTACAATATCATGCAAAGCGTGTGCGAACAGCCCCTTCATGACTTCACAGAAGTCCCAAAAGGGCTTGGGGGCTCCTATCGGGTTCATAAACCCAAGGTCCCCAATGGACCCGCTTCTCTACAAAACTCGGCCCAGCAGGCGGCGCAGCGACAGCACGTGCATGGGTCGACCCAGATACACAATGACTAGCTAAGACCACGATTCGGTCCTCGAACGGCACCTCCGGCCAGGAGATCTGATCGGAGGTGCGACCGAAAGGCCTAGCTGTGGTGGGACCGTAGTTCGACTCCGACCCCCTTTCTCCGACCGAGAATACGCTGGACCTCTGCTCGCTGCTCTTTCCCGACTGACACGGTCGGGGCTGACTGGGAACGACCGATCGGGGACGCCCGCTCGGTGTGGGCCTGGGGAGCAGGTAGAGCAGATAAGGTAAGGCGCTCAAGTCAACCGCAATACCGAGGACCGTACCCTGCCATGCCTTGCGCACCTGCAGAACGGTGCCGTTGGGGCATGTCAAGCGAACACGGTAGAGCCTGCCAGACGTGTTAGAGCATAAACAGTATTGTGGGCGCCGTCGTACCAGGCGAACATGGTAGAGCCTGCTAGATGCGTATGAGCATAAACAGTATTGTGGGCGCCGTCGTTTGCCGTACCAGACGAACACTGTGCAGCCTGCCAGATACAACAGAGCATGAACAGTAAGGTGGCGATGGCGACCATCCCATACCCAATGGCGTGGGCAACAAGACTAGGCAGCGCCCGTATGCACTCTCTCTCTTTCTCTCTGACTTGTAAGGCCATCCCCTTCAACTATAAAAGGGGATGCGCTCTCTCCTACCAGGAGGACAGGAAAACTCGAAGACTCGAGGACTCGAGGACAACAGCACAACGGCTCTAGAGCTCGATAGCTACACAGTTTACACGCTCTCAACAGCTGATAAGCTCGATCACACAGAGCATACGCTCTAATACTTAGCGCACGTTTGAGCATCCGTCACTCTCTTCCACTCGGTTCAGAGTCTATCGCAACCGACAATTTGCGTGGCAAAAATTTCATCTATCGCAACCGAAAGTGCAAATGGTTGCAATAGCACCCCTGTTGCAACCAAATCTTAGCGTTGTGACAAAAAAGCGTGGCATAAGGGTCAGAAGTTAGTAGTGACACGAGTTCTCAATTGTTTTACAATTCAAACCAATAATAGTCAAATTTTTTTGTTAAAAAACATACAACAAAGGCAATATGTTGTCACCAAGTGTTCTCACTTGGACCGGTTTAAGCACATTTCCTTGCTTTTGTCAAAATAATCAAAATCTAATCCACAGATAAATCGGTTCATGGATGACAGCGTTGTGGGAAAGATCGTAATGCCAAATGAATCATTGCCCCAAATCGTAGGGGAAGGTCATAAGCACATATAGCATAAAATCAATTTTCAACAAAATAAAAGGTATATCCGGTAGAATTGTAACAATAGAATACAACCCTTATCAATATGCATGCATTTTCCTGATATGTTATGGGGATGGCGAGAAGAGATATTTTACATGATTTCATACCAGAGTTACTATAACTAGACATACTATTGCTTCTCATACAAAAGACCCTACATTAATGAAAAATACCCTACCTTTGAGTCCAAGCTTCGTCTTGGATACAACTGATCAAGAGATTTTTTTATCATTGCTTAAAGATACCAAGAGGTTCAAAAAGAAAAGAAAATTGCTAGAAGATGTACTAAAAGCACCGATTATTATGCAATTCTTATAGATGAGATCTTCTCTGATCTTCATGTTACTCAAAGGATCGCTATTGAAATGCTCAGAATTCCAATACAAGGAAGCAATGTCCAAGTTACGAAGCTGTTGTCTATGTTCAGGCGACTAGCTAGGCTCATGAAAAAAAATAAAGGCCATCTCATCTCCCTCAATTATTTATAAGTCCAATTTACCTCCCTCAATCAGGAAACTAGATTTTTAGACTCATCTAACATTTGAAACCATCCAATTAATTTACCTCTATGAATAGTTTTGAAGCGGTTTTGGTTGATATGATGCCACGTTAGTCATCCTACGTGGCGCCATGTCATTTAGGAATCTAGAATTTGTCAAAAAAAAAATAAAGTTGTAGAAATAATTTTAAAAAATATCCAAGTATTGTTTTTTCAGTAAATATGCATTTAAAAATACTAATCTGATTTAATATTAAAAATCTATAGAAATTTTGTTTTAACTCGGAAAATATAAAACTAGTTTCGTATTTTTACTAAAATCATGCTATATTTTCTGTGAATTATGCACCATAATATAGAGCATGATTTTACAAAACGCATCAAGTCTGACATCCTGAGCATGTCTAAACTGTCTTTCTGCTCGATCATGTGCTTTGGGTAAGTACGCAAACCTACGATGATGACGCGATCATCGCGTCCATCTAGATGTTGCTTGCTAAGTCGCAGACGTTGGATTGAGAATCTAAGAAGTCGCATGTCGGCTGCTGCTGATGTTCCAATGAGTCTGCTCAAGTCATCGTCGTGTGATGTCCTCTGGAGAGGATAGTGCTGCTACAAAGTTAAACCACATGGTACATGTTGTTAATATGTAATCAGAACTTGAATAATTTTTTTTGTTTTAATTTTTTCGTGCATGTCTCGACATATAAGCAATGCATTTGTTGGGCTGGGAAAAGCAGTTTGCATAGCAGGTTGTCGAATCCTCACATCCTAGTCCTCAGCACCGACGACAACCGTGTGACACAATATAGATGGATTGTGGAGTGTGGGCTAACTGAAAATCTAGCTCACCGTCGCCCCCTATCGTCTTCCCCACCGAGCCCACCCGTCCAGCATGTCCACGAATCTTCTCCAAGCTCCTCGGACTACATCTACATGCATGTCCATTCCAGATTTCTACCCTGGTTCCAGATACCAGGTTCAGTGATGGCCTGATGGGATGACTGAAATTGAAAGACACACGGAAGGCCACCTACGTTACCACAAGTGCGTGATGACCTCGCAGTCGTTGCTAGCCCTGAACATATGTCCGGTGGCGGACAGCCAGCCCTCTGAGGTCTTGTTGGATGTAGATCTTGCCGCTGACTCGGACGATGACGGAGATGAACGGACTGCTCCTTGCTAATTGTCGGCCGGGTCGATGATGGCAAGGCTCTGGTAGGAGAGGTAGCAGCCGACCACTTGCCGCATGCCGATCATCTCGTGGCGCAGAAATGTTAGCAACCTCAATCACTTCTCCAATAACAAGCAGCAAGCAGGGGAGTAGGTGCTAGAGGAAAGACACTAGGAGGTTCTAGAAGATACAAGAAGATACTAGAAGCAAGAGATCTGGGTACATGAGAGGACTAGAAGAGAAAGAGGAACAGTAGACTAGAGAAGAGATGTGTGTCCTGAATAATCTTCCCCTCTTTGATGCGCCTAGTAGTGCTGCTACTTTTGTATTGTACTTGGGCCTTGTCGAGAGCAACTGCTGGCCGAGATGTATGTCTGTTGCCTGAAGGAAATAATCTTCCCCCTCCTCGATGCTCCACTGCTGCTACTTTTTTTTTTTTAAGAATTACATTACAACGTAGACATCCACAACACGCACGTACACATACCCCTATGAACACACGTACGCAAACTCTACCTCTATGAGCACCTCCGAAGGACTGAGCCGCCAGATCTCGAGATTCACGAAGTCACCACAGGCGTCTCGCTGTCGACGGGGACATCACCTATCACTGAAAGCATAGCGCCGTTAAATCCTGAAATAAATCCAAAAACATACGAGCACCCGTGCGAAGTCGAGGACTTGAACCTAAATGAGCAGGTTCTACCACGAGAAGCCTAACCGATGCCAAGTCGAAGACTTAAACCTGAATGAGCAGGTTCTACCACGAGGAGCCTAACCGATGTATTGTATTTGGGCCGCGATTGGAACCGGACCGGCAGAGGGTGGGCAGGTGGGTCACGTTGAAAAAGTCCTCCCTCAAACCAAACACATGTTACAACTTCAATGCAGTACGAAGGCATTAACACTCTGAGAAGTGAAGATCTTCAAAATTTTGATCAGAGCTACAGACGAATTTTAGGCTCCGTTTGGTATGACTCTGCTTCACCCATAAAACCCTTTTTTTTTGAGCTTCAGCTCCATGAACAGTTCTATGAGTGGAGCTGTAGCCGTTTTAATAAATCGTTTAGCAAAAAACCTTCACATATAGTTTTTCTTAAAATATGCTCTCAGAGAACGCCATGTAGAATAAGGTGAAGCCAAAAGAAGCCACTATTTTTGGCTCCTTCCCACCCCAAAGCTCTATGAGAGCACGTTTTTAGAGGCTTCATCGGTGGAGCCATTTTATTTTACCCCGTTTGATAGAAAACAGCTCCAAACGGCTCCTGAAGCCGCTAGAGAAGCCCTTCCATTTAGATCATATATTTGTATGGTGACACTCGCAACCGCATTTGACATAAAAATAGCTCAGAAGCCTATAATGGCTCCTTGAGATTTTTCTTATACATACATATCAGAACTTGCTAAAGAACTCGCAGATGTGATCAGAGACCTCGTTAGGCTTCTCCTGGTTGATGAAGTGGCTCACTCCCTCCATAATAACCACGTCCTCTAGATTTGGCACGCTTGCCTTGAAGCCACCCTTGTGAATGTAGTCTTGTACCCCCGGGGCGTTGTGTGTAATGTCTAGGTCCCCAACAATGAATTTCGACGGTACTTTTATCAGAGCTCCAGTCCATGGTGCAGAAAGCTCCCAACTCCTGCATGAACACAAGATGGATCTCGTGAGACCTTACAAATGCCTCTGTCAGCTCTAAATAAAGCCTTTGTACATAAAGATTGAATTTACATTGATTGGCACCAAATGAAATCTAGTTCAGAACGTACAACTTATATCTGTCATTAATTCCTCTCATTTTCAAACATTATACTAGCTCCGTCTCAGAAAACTTGAGATTCTAGTTATTCTATAAGACTTTTAAGTCAAACTATCTTACATTTAACCAAGTCTAAGACAATATTTATATCACCAAATAAGTATGACACGGAACATGTTTTCATATTATACCTACTTGGTGTTCTAAATGTTGACAATCTTCTCTATATATAAGATTGGTCAAACTTGAAAAGTTTTGCTTCAGACAAAGCTAAAACGGCATGTTTCTTGGAACAGAGGTAGTATAAGCGACCCCACCCCACACACACACCCAAGCCCCGTGAAAAAAGGTAAATTCAAAATGAAATCAACTTGAACATTTGAAAGAACAACACAACAGTAAAATCATAAAGGTACGAACTACAGTATCAAATAAATAGCATTGGTCTAATCAAACATAAACTGAGAGTTTCAGTTATCCCATGGCAAATACAAAATGGGAAATTGTTGAATAGCAAATGGTTGATAGCATCAATAAAGAAGTAAATTGGAAAATCAAAATTGTTGACTGACCATAAGACACATACCTGTCCATGCATCTGTAGTAGTTAAGTCCTCCAGTAAAGCCTGTTTTCGCAAATTTTTCAGCATAGTAGGAAATATCTTCCTCTGATAGCCATGGAGGACAAGTTCCATCTGAATCAAGAGAGTCAAAGAAGCTCTTGTCCTTAGGTAGAATAAGAGGAGCTGGCTTTATGCATGCCAAATGTCTTCTTAAACACATACTTGATGTCGATAGAGCGAATTCAGCTTCAGCAACACCAGGTTCCTGTATGCATCCTTATGTAATTCAAATGTGCAGCATTTTTCAAAAAAGAAAAAAACATGTCTAAAGGGACATTGATATGCACAAAATATATCATATATATAGAATTAAAAATAGCTAGCTCCACACAACCACGCTATGGAACTGCGAGAAAGTAGATGATTTCAATACAATGACATCCAAGAGTTATTATTCCCTTGAAGATTTAAATCAACTAAAATCAGTGAGACAATCTGAATAGTTAGGTAAGTTTTACAGCTCTAAAAGACCTGGTGCTGCATGCTGATGTTCATTAATAGAGCTCCAAAGAAAACCTGATATTTCCTCTTCCAATAAACTATGCTTTTGTATGGACCCTTGCACAAAACTTTTTTTCCCCTCCAACACATAGAAGAGCTGTGTATCATTATATTAAGAAGAAACCTTACACATAACTGTTACTGTGTTGATATTAATTTGTTGTAGGGAAACCTATTCTCTAAAAAAAGAAATCACGGGACTAATAAGTATTCAAGTTTCTATCAAATGAGCTGCTAACCTCCTCTCAATTTAGCCTATGGGCTGTGCTTCATATTTTAAATTAAAAGTTTATAATTAGCATTTATTTCGTCACCCTTATCTATCTGCAACTGTGGATACTTCTAGCTGTTTATCATCACTCCCAGTCTTATCTTTGCGGGGTGCCAAATCCGATCCTTCCTTAGGAGAATCAAATTGAGGCACCCAGTAATCATTCCAGCATCCATCGAACCAATCTGCCAAATTATCGAGTCAACGAAAAGTGCCAAACGCCCGAACCAATGGTTATCAGGGATTCAGGGAAGAGGACGGAACATGGCTACTCATCATAAATAAAGACCATTGATTGATCCTGCCTGCCGATAGGAGACTGCAATAGCAGTATGCAATGGGAATGGAAGCAGAGTACTCCACTTGTTTACCTGGAAGCGGCACATGTAGTGGTCTTCGCCGCAGGCAGCTCTGATGATCTGGAGCGGGCTCATCTCCGGCCGCCGCGGGTGGTACGCGAACGCGACGCTGAGGTTCACGAGCGCCCGCACCAGGTCCGGCCGGAGCAGACACAGCTGCCACGCCACGATGGCGCCCCAGTCGTGCCCCACCACGAACACCTGAAGCGAGAAGACAACCCGATCAAAAAGAAAACGAAAAAAAGAAGTCAACGTCGCAGCTTCGTGCAACGAATCGAACGGATTGCTGCAGTGAAACCTGGGGCTGGCCGAGTTCGGAGATGAGCGCGACGAGGTCCCCGACGACATGGAAGGTGGTGTAACTGGACGCGTCGGGCGGGGAATCGGAGTCGCCGTAGCCGCGGAGGTCCGGGGCCACGGCGCGGTAGCCGCGCGCCGCCAGGGCGGCCATCTGGTGGCGCCAGCCGTACCAGAGGTCCGGGAAGCCGTGAAGGAGCAGCACCACGGGGGCGCCGCCCTCCTCGGGCCCAGCCTCCGCCACGTGCAGGCGCACTCCGTTCGCCTCCACCGTCCGGTGCCGCACCCCCTCCACCGTGGCCGCCATCTCTTGTCTGCTCACCGAGGCGTACTGGCTCAGGCACGGAGGCACCCGTCGCACACGCGCAAGCCGCCTGCTTTTGTAGAGGGGCCCGCCGGCTGCTGGCTTTGGAAACGCAGCTGGGGGATTTGGGGCGTGCGAGGCGGCCGAACGGATGGTGTCACTCGTTACGCTGCGATGAAGTAAGGAAAGCGCTCTGGCGGGAGTGCGCCTTCAAAGGAGTGAGACATCATTTCATTTACATGTATTCCTGTGTGTCTATGATGAGTGGGGCCAATGGCCAGCCATAGTGTGTAAGAGCATCTCCAGAAGTAGCCCCTAAATCAAGGCTCCTGTTTTCAATTTGGGTGCTCACCTCTACTTTTATTGGCCCAACAAATTTTTTTCACTCCATTAGCAGCCCTTAAACAAAGCCCCTAAATCCATATCAGAAACCAATTACACAGGGGACCCACGCGTCATTGAGCCAGACCTTTCTTCCCCCATCCTCTCCACGCACAGGGCAGGGAGGCGCGACGGAGCAGCGCGCTCGCGTGGCTAGGGCGGCGTGCCCGCGCGGTGGAGGAAGGCACGGCCGAGCCGCTCCGGCGCAACGAAGCAGCGTGTTCGCACGACGGTGCGGGGCAGCCGCTCCGGGCGGCTGAGTAGCATGGCGCGGCTGGGGTCGGTGGAGTGGGGCGCGGCTTGCTTCGGGCGAGAAGGGGGCGGGGAGGAGGAGATCCACACGGTGAGAGCGAGGAGGAGCGCTAGAGAAGCCGAGGAAGATTCGCCGCGCACGCGTGCGAACCGGAGGAGCCGCAGAAGATTGGCACGGTGAGGGAGGTGGCGCTGGCCGCGGGGGAGAAGGGGAGCCTATGAGAAGGGGAGGGAGCAGGGCAGCTGCACCGCCCGGTGAGAAGGGGAGGGAGCAGGGCAGTCGTGCGGGAGGAAGACGGAGGAAGAGCGTCGAGGGAGACGAAGTTGGGTGGAGCTCTGTGCGAGCACATAGGGGCCGGAGTGTTGGGGCAACAAGGTGGTGTTTGCATCCAGTGACTAAAATTTAGGAGGTATGTCGGAAGAATGTTGCATGGGGTGTTCGGATACTAATAAAAAATTACATAATCTGTCAGTACTCCACGAGACGATTTTTTTAAGCCGAATTAATCCATCATTAGCACATGTTACTGTAGCACCACATTGTCAAATCATGGACTAATTAGGCTTAAAAGATTCGTCTCGTAAATTAGTCGTAAACTATGTAATTAGTTTCGTAATTAGTCTATATTTAATACTCTATGCATGTGTCCAAATATTCAATGAGACAACGACTAAAATTTAAGAGAGGCAACCAAACACCCCCTAAGAATGGGTCTGGAAGGAGGATTTGGGTGTCCAGCCAAATATAAGATCTGTATAGTAGAGGCTATGCTAGAGTGATATTTTTAGTTTAAACACCTATATTTGGCTACGTGGACTTAAGTAGAAACTTACTGGAGTTGCTACGAGCACAACGATGTAGTCGAGGTTGAAATGTCATTTTATAACCACGATGCTTGAACTTTTTTTCTTTGCAGTGTGCTGGCATCGATCGGGCAGGGCCACTATCAAATGA
Organism: Miscanthus lutarioriparius; assembly: GCA_904845875.1. Lineage (NCBI taxonomy): Eukaryota > Viridiplantae > Streptophyta > Magnoliopsida > Poales > Poaceae > Miscanthus > Miscanthus lutarioriparius. The sequence continues at coordinate 86,318,390 of CAJGYO010000006.1, forward strand.
ATGAAGTATTTCTCTCCGAAGCAAGAAGTTAAGAACATTTTCTTTTACATTACGAGTTGGGAGATTAAAAAAACCCGTTCTCCACCGCTTCCTACGCTCCCCGTTTATTTACCACAGGAATCAGTTCAAAATTGATTGTTGCATATTCCCCGCCATAATCACTTCATCGGAGAATCTACAAGTGAAGCCCTACCATCAGTATGAGTACTATCAGGTCAAGTGACCCTGAGTACGACGAGCTACGTCAGCATGAGTACTATCAGGTCAGAGAAATATTTTATTGATGAAGCATCGAGGTGATTGGAGTCATCGATGCCAGCTGCTCTCTGGTTCCGGCATCGCTTTGCAACGTGCGTACCGAGGCTTGGGGAGGAAAGAGAAAGTCAGAGCATCGTTTTTGGCACACAAAATACAAGACATATTTGTTTTTTTATAACGCTACATGCAAAAAGTTTAATATCTATTCGGCATCTTCTTCAACAACCAGATCTAAAAGAGAATTATTTTTGTAAATGGGTTTCCAGAAGAAAGAATGCCTATATTTGGGTTGTGTCTCTCAGACAACTCAAAATAGGTCTCCCGTATAGGTAATCTGTTCGAGGCTGATTTTGGGTCTCTTGCTACCTATTTTGGGCTTGGGAGCCCATATAGGTTTTTTGTTGGAGACCGTCTAAGGAGTGAGCGGCTATAAACTGAAATCCCCATTGCAATTCGGACAAACAGAAACGGCAAGAGGAACCTGACCTCTACTAGTCCCCATCTCTTTGCCTACATGGTGACCTCACGTCGACGGCGAACGCCGGTGACCAAGCGGTGTGACAGATGGGCGGCACGTGCGAAACAGAGAGTATAGTTTATGCTGATTCATGGGGAGTTTCCTGGCGGACAACGGTAGGCCGTAGGCGGCAGGACGGCCAGGGTGTGTCAGCTTTCGAGGTTTCCGTGGGAGGCTGGGACTAGGCGTGTAGTGGACAGCTGTAGACCGTAGGCGGCAGGACGGCGAGGGCGTGTCAGCTTTCGGGGTTTCCCTGGGAGGCTGGGACTAGACAGGTGTCGCTACTCTTGGTTTCCTCGTTATTGCGGATACGCGGACTATATATAGTAGTAGGTGACCATTCGCCTATAATTTGGCTGTATGCGCATCTAAATTAGTCGATATTTGTATTCACTAAAATATTACAGAATTACTCTACGTCTGTGGGTTGTTTTCACAATCTCCATCAACCAATTTTCGCTCACATGGGCAAGACGGCCTCGGGGTGCTGGCCTCGGCGGGGCCCGGGTATTCCTCCTCGAGCGTAGCTCGCAGATGCCAAGCGCCGCCACCTGGGACACCGGCCTCCTCCGGATCCTGTGGGGAACGGCTCACGGAAGGAATGGGATGAGGCTGGGAGGGTGGGGTCCCACCTCAATTTGTGAATAATTTGTAATTTTATTCTGAAATTTGTGAATAATTTGACATATAATTCTCTAAATATCTGCAATTCATAGAAATAATTTGTAATTCTTTTTAAAAAATTAGGCATATATGTCTATGAGATCTACAATCCATAGAAATATCTAAATTATATCACTATGTACAGTATTGCATAGTTTTGTGTGTATATAGTATATACATGCTGGCAAACTGCAACTAGTTCCAAGCTCATGTACGTAGCTCATTGGCGTGGTCACTTCTCTCCGGTGAAGGTAGTAGCCTGCAGTTTTTGTTCTTTTCTATTCCTTTTCTTTCTTTATGTATTTATTTATATACTTGTACTTGCCTTTATACACGTTGATGGAGGTCTTTGGTTCGAGCTCCTGTGGCGTATTTTTCTTTTTGTTCCTTTTCTTTGTTCACGTGCACTTGGTATATGTCGACTAAAACTGCAATAATAACAAATAACAAATTTAAAGAGTGGAATGACATGGCAACATATTTTGGCCCCATAACTATTCCATATAAATTTTAGTTCCTTTTAATAAAGCGTGCAGTACTTCTTTCTTAAAATCATTTGAAGTTTTTTTGAATGACTATACACCAAAAACATGTTGTCATGCAAGTTTGTAGAGTTTCTAACCAAATTTAGATAATATTATTATGATTATTATATGGTAATTTCATAAAATAACTGTAATAATATCTAAATATGGTTAGGAAACTCTACAAAATGGCATGACGACATATTTTGGGTCCATAAGGTTGTCATAAAAATTTCCATTCATTTTAGTACAGTCGAACTAAATATTATTCACAAATAGATACATCTCTTATACAATTACTATTACTATGTTGGAGATGTGTTTATTTGTGAAGAATGTGTAATATGCTTTGTTATATTTAAATTTTTTAATGATTATACACAAAAAAGTACATATTGTCATGCAAGTTTGAACAATTTCAAACCAATTATAGATATTATTAGACTATATTTCCATGGTTAGCATATTAAACAACTATTTACTTTGCATAGTGTAGTGGTGGCCGTGCTTGGTGTTTGAGCGATGGGTTTGAGGCTCAAACCCCATAGTCAACATTTTTTGTTCTTTTTGTCATCTTCCAATTGTTTTAATAGTTAATTTAACTTACAAAGAACTTTGTGAGCATGAACAAACACAAATACCAACGTAATGTTGTGGTAAGTCGACCTTTCAAGAAAGAGGTGTCGTTAGTTCGAGTCCAACCAATTCCTTTTTTTTTTGCTATTTTTACACTTTTTTAGTCTGTTTTTATCATTTCCTAATTGTACTTGTTGTTAATTTAAAATATAAAGATTTTACATTGCATGTACCAATATAAGATCCAACATAATCTAGTCGTAAGTCTACTGCTTCAAGATGGAAGGGTCTCGAGTTCAAGTCCTACCTATGCTCCATTTTTACTCTTTTTTTTACATTTTGATGACATTTGATCCTGTGACCCGGCCTTAGCTATTGCAACAATTCAATTTTTTGTAGCTATTGCAATGATTCAATTTTACGTTGTTATACGTACAACTATGTTGCAACGCATGCGACTATTTTATACAACGAAACATATTCATTGCAACATAGATGTGCTATTGCAACCATTAACTAAAGAGTTGCAACATCATCTAAGTATTGCAACGTAAATAAAACTGTTCGCAACACAACTCAAGTCGTGGCACTAGTGATAACATAATGCAACCGTTTTCCAAATAGTTGCAATAACACTTACTTATTGCAACAATCTTCATACTTAGGGCCACGAAACAATTTGTGTCGGGTTCATAAACCCGGGGTCCCCAATGGACCCGCTTCCCTACAACATTCGGCCTAGCAGGCGGCGCAGCGTCAGCATGTGCCTGGGTCGGCCCAGATACACAATGACTGCCCAAGACCACGATCCGGTCCCCGACCGGCACCTCCGGCCAGGAGATCTGATCGGAGGTGCGACCGAAAGGCCTAGCCGTGGTGGGACCGTAGTCCGACTCCGACCCCCTTTCTCCGACCGAGAATACGCCAGACCTCTGCTCACTGCTCTTTCCTGACCGACACGGTCAGGGCCGACTAGGAACGACCTATCGGGGACGCCCGCTCGGTGTGGGCCCGGGGAGCAGGTGGAGCAGATAAGGTAAGGCGCTCAAGTCAACCGCAATACCGAGGACCATACCCTGCCATGCCCTATGCACCTGCAGAACAGTGCCATCTGGGCATGTCAGGCGAACACGGTAGAGCCTGCCAGACGCGTCAGAGCATATACAATATTGTGGGCGCCGTCGTACCAGGCAAACACGGTAGAGCCTACCAGACGCGTATGAGCATAAATAGTATTGTGGGCGTCGTCGTTTGCTATACCAGGCGAACACTGTGCAGTCTGCCAGATACAATAGAGCATGAACAATAAGGTGGGCGATGGTGACCATCCCATACCCGATGGCGTGGGCAACAATACTAGGCAGCGCCCGTATGCACTCTCTCTCTTTCTCTCTGACTTGTAAGGCTATCCCCTTCAACTATAAAAGGGGATGCGCTCTCTCCTACCAGGAGGACAGGAAAACTTGAAGACTTGAGGACAACAGCACAACGGCTCTAGAGCTCGATAGCTACACAGTCTACACGCTCTCAACAGCTGATAAGCTTGGACACACAGAGCATACGCTCCAATACTTAGCGCACGTTTGAGCATCCATCACTCTCTTCCACTCGGTTCAGAGTCCGACTGGGCCTTTAACACCCCCATTCTCATTCCTTACTCGTTTGTAACCCCATAGCAAACTTCGAGCACCTGGGCTCAGGAATAAAGTCACCGACCGACCTCAACTGGACATAGGGCATGTTGCCTAAACCAATATAAATCCTGTGTCATTGAGTGTTAGGCCACATCCGATCACAACGCATTGCAAAACTACAAATATTTACTTGTTGGCCAGATTTCGCACCGACAGTTGGCGCTGTTCGTGGGGAGGATGTCGTGCGTTCACGCTTTTAGTCATCGGATGGCCCACCTTTCCACCATCTTTGGCATGGCAGGCTCGAGCGATACGATTCGCTTTGGCTCACTGGAGTTTCCCACGCTCCCGCTTGCTAGGATGTGGGTTCCTCTCGTCTTCGTACCACTCCAAACCTTCCTCTTCGGGAGTCTGGACTTCGTCGCCAACCAACTCGGTGTACTCCACCTCTGCGAGGAGGCGCTTGTCCCGGCGCCCGCTAGAGGAGGAGCGCCCTCCACCAGCCCCAGGCCACTCAACGACCTTAATGTCGAGACACCCGTGCTTCGCCTCGAGCCCATGCTGGGCTCAAACCCCACGGTGAGTGATGTACATATTGTTCTTTACTCACTATTTAACACCTTCCGCTAGCTCTCTAGAGGGACCCCGTTGTCACCACCATGCGACCGGTTCCCCTATGGCTTCGCATCCCACGTGGACACGTGCGCACGGGGGCTCCGAAGGATGTTGACGTCGCCCCCTCTCACGTCCGAGTTCATGGGGATGGCGGGCTATGCTCCCGCCTCCTTCCATGACCTCGTCGATGACAAGGTCAAAAGCGACGGCTCCAGCATCGGTGACGTCATGGCACCTAGCCACCCCCTGTCCTGGGAGTGTACTATGACGGACGCCCCGGGATAGCCACCGGAGGTAGTGGAGTCTCTACAGACTCACACCCCTCTAGACCCCCATGCGTAGGCCCTGGCACGTGCGTAGGAGCACGGCGAGGAGTTACAACAAAGGCGGCAGACCCAGCCGCCGCCTGCGCTGGCGCACCCGGCGTATCACGCTGCGCCACATGCGCGTAACCCGATGAGCGGTGCTTGGGGTCGTACCCGTCACATCCAGCATAACGTACTAGACGGACGGGATGACCCCCTCAGTTTGCTCGGGCTGGACAGTATATTGCTGCTGCGGCGATGCTTTTGCACGGCCTCCCTGAGCCTGCTGACCCCCAGGAGCAAGCAATCCACCAAAACCTCTGGGCGCTGGTGGAGACCACCGCTGTTCAGCAAGCGGAGAGCTTCACGTCATGACACCGGCTCACGGCCTCTTGCCCAATCGGGGGACTGGGGCCGCACCAGTCGAATCGCTCCGTCCACTCACTGCAGCAGTTGCTAGACATGGAGCAGGAGGCCACGGCTACGCCGTAGCCCAACTCGGCGCCCGCTCCACACCATCCACCTGTGCACGAATGGCTCGGGCCGAACCGTGATGCTCGCAGTGTCATCAACCATCGACGCCATGCTCAGCACGATGATGACGTCCATCGAATGGCGGCAAGAGCAGGCGGCGCGGGCCTTGGCCTGACCATCGAGGACTTTGAGGACCAGTGTTATCCTAAACGCTAAACGGTAAACAGTCGGTCACCTACCGTTTAGCCCATTATTCAGGCAAAACGGGTGTTTAAACAGGAAAAACGGTCGTTTAAACGGTCAAAACAATCGATTAAACGGAAACGGTGTACCATCATGTAGCGTTTAAACGGTGTGTAAACGGGCTAAACAGCCGTTTAGGTGAACAGTGGTGAGGACATGCACCCTAGGCATGGCGGCCGACCGAATGACTGGATCCCCAGCTTGGATGGCCCGAGGCCACGGCCCTTTGGTCGCTGCATCCAGAAAGCACCATTCCCACAGCGCTTCCAACAGCCCACCAACATCGTCAGGTACACCAGGGAGACGAACCCCGGTATATGGCTCAAAGACTTCTGGCTCGCCTATCGAGCCAGAGGAGTAGATGATGACTACTTCATCATCCAGTACCTCCCCATCTGTGTGGGGGAGCATGTTCAAGCATGGCTCGAATTCCTTCCGCCCGACAGCATCCGTGACTGGGTAGATCTCAAGAGGGTCTTCGTAGGAAATTTTTAGGGGACGTATGTCCATCCTGGAAATTCCTGGGACCTCAAGAGCTACCAGCAGGAGCCCAACGAGTCCCTATGGGATTACATTCATAGGTTCTCAAAGTAGTGCAACTCCATTCCTGATTTCGTCAATGCGGACATCATCGGCACTTTCCTCTCTGGGACAACCTGCAAGTCCCTGATCCACAAGCTCGGCTGTGTGAAGCCCCATACCACCCACAACCTGCTCGACATCACCACGATCCATGCCTCCGGTGAGGAGGCGGTCAGGGCGGTCTGAAAGGTCCTAATATGGCTAGAGGGGGGTGAATAGCCTATTAAAATTCTACAAATCAACTAGAGCAATTTGATTAGTATGACAAATAGCGTGATGCAAACTTGCTCTAGCTCTACAAGGGTTGCAAGCCACCTATCCAACAATTCTAGTTGCAATGATTACTTAGGCACACAAACTTGCTATGTAACTACTCACTAAGAGCTCTCAATCTTGCTACTCTAAAGAGCTCAACTAGATGAATGTAAATAATAAAGCAAGCTCTCAATTCTAATTACACTAAAGAGCTTGTATCAACTAGTTTGCAAGAATGTAAATAAGTGAGTAGGATTATTATACCACCGTGTAGGGGATGAACCAATCACAAGATGAATATATAGCCAATCACCGGGAGAATGCCAAAGACAAGAGACAATCGATTTTCTCCCGAGGTTCACGTGCTTGCCAACACGCTACGTCCCCATTGTGTCGACCAACACTTGGTGGTTCGGCGGCTAAGAGGTGTTTCACAAACCTTGTCCACACGATAGGACACCATAAGAACTGACCCACAAGTGAGGTAACTCAATGACATGAGCAATTTACTAGAGTTACCTTTCGGCACTCCACTGGGGAAGGTACAACTCCCCTTACAATCACCGGAGATGGCCACGAACAATCACCAACTCGTGCCAATCCTCCACCACTGCTCCAACCGTCTAGGTGGTGGCAACCACCAAGAGAAACAAGCAAAATCCGCAGCGCAACACGAGTGCCAAGTGCCTCTAGATGCAATCACTCAAGCAATACACTTGGATTCTCTCCCAATCTCACAATGATGATGGATCAATGATGGAGATGAGTGGGAGGGCTTTGGCTAAGCTCACAAGGTTGCTATCTCAATGAAAATGGCCAAGAGTGTGAGCTTGAGCCGGCCATGGGGCTTAAATAGAAGCCCCCACGAAATAGAGCCGTTGTACCCCTTCACTAGGCACAACACGGGGTGACCGGACGCTCCGGTCATATTGACCTGACGCTAGACCCAGCGTCCGATCGCCCGATGTAAGCCACGTGTCATTCTGAGTTAAACCTGAGCCGCCAGATCTCAATGGCTATTGACTGACCGAACGCTCCGACAGAGATGACCGGACGCTGGACCCTCAGCGTCCGGTCGTTTCTAGTAAGGGTCCAAATCCTACTTTTGCCGACCGGACGCGTCCGGTCAAGCTTGATCGGACACAACCCAGCATCCGGTGCTCAACCCTAACCACTGTGTTGTCTGACAGCTCGACCGGATGCAACCTTTCAGCGTCCGGTCGCTAAGTGACCCAGCGTCTGGTCAGTAGACCGACGCCAGCATCATTGCGACCAACTCCATTTCACCTCTAACTTCTTCACCCTTGTTCAAATGTGCCAACCACCAAGTGTATCACCTTGTGCACATGTGTTCTTATATTTTCACAAACATTTTCAAGGGTGTTAGCATTCCACTAGATTCTAAATGCATATGCAATGAGTTAGAGCATCTAGTGGCACTTTGATAACCGCATTTCGATATGAGTTTCACCCCTCTTAATAGTATGGTTGTCAATCCTAAATGTGATCACACTCGCTAAGTGTCTCGACCACTAAAACAAAATAGCTCCTACAATTTATACCTCTCCCTTGAGCCTTTTATTTTTCTCTTTCTTCTTTTTCAAGTTTAAGCATTTGATCATCACCATGCCATCATGGTCATCATGATCTTCGCCATTGCTTCATCACTTGGAGTAGTGCTACCTATCTCATAATCACTTTGATAAACTAGGTTAGCACTTAGGGTTTCATCAATTAACCAAAACCAAACTAGAGCTTTCAATCTCCCCCTTTTTGGTAATTGATGACAACCCTTTCACAAATATATGAATTGAATTTTAGATGAATCCATGTTGCTTGCCTAAGCATATTTACCATGTGTAAAAGAATATGGACAAGTTTCATGAATCCCATATGGTAGCAATTGCTCCCCCTACGTATGTGCTAAGAGTTTGGATTGTAGCTTGCACATATGCTTAGATAGGAAATATAGGAGTCAATTTCTACCAAGTGATGCTAAGGTATAAGAGATGAACCTTTGAAGCGTGATACCAATCGGAGTGCACCAATATACCATCCTTAGCACCATTAGTAACTAGACATACACAAAAACTAGAATACCCCATGAGATCAACATTGCAAGTAAGGGTCTAGTTTCCATAAAATGATTATAAGTCTAGTTACTTTAGCTCAATACCACTTGGAAATACAATCACTAGATTACCTATGCATGCTAGTTTTTCATTTCATCAATCAAGCATATAACTAGCATATACCTCACAAGCATGGCTATTGAAATTTGAAACTTGTGCCATGCAAGCAAATATATGAAATGCACATTCAAATGCAACATACAAGTTTATGAGCTTGCTCCCCCTACTTGTGTGCTCAAAATTTTAATAGATCCCTTTCCTTTATCATATCTCATATGTCTCCCCCTATGTCAAATACTCCCCTATCACGCGTATCTTTGTTTCTCTCCCCCTTTGTCAACAATTAGCACAAAATATGAGCTCAAATTATAGATAGGTTGGGGTGAAACCATGTGAGATGAGGATCATTTTCCCAATTTGGTTCAATCTAGATTACTTGCAAAAGATATTTAACTCAGTTTGATCTAAGGACAAGCTTCTTCACACCTCTAAATGAGGGTTATCTTGTACCATGTTGAGTTAAACACTTATAGCTCATTTGATAGATCAAACACTAGGTTTACAAGCCCACAAACATGTCATATGCTACCACTAGATCATTTCAAGCATACAAGCAATAGTGGTACCATACAAGCATCAAATTCATTTGATTTGCATGAATGAGCCTATTCAAATGTGAAATATGCCTAGATGCACTAATCATGTCCTTAGCAAGGATGTATGCCATGCCAATCAACTTTTACCTTCGATTGCTCGAAGGAGAGGCATGTCGTATAATTGGGGTTGCATCAACACATATTGGAGAAGTCAAGTATGTTCAATTCATTTCTTAGCTTGCAAAACCTCTTCTCATCAAGTGGCTTGGTGAAGATATCGGCAAGTTGATCTTCGGTGCCCACACTCTCAATGCAAATATCCCCTTTTTGTTGGTGATCTCTTATGAAATGATGGCAGACATCAATATGCTTTGTTCTTGAATGTTGAACCGGGTTGTTGGTGAGCTTCACGACACTTTCATTGTCACATAGCAATGGCACTTGCTTGAATTTGATTCCAAAATCACTCAAAGTAGCCTTCATCCAAAGTATTTGAGCACAACAACTACCAGCCGAAATGTACTCCGCTTCAGCGGTTGAAAGTGCTACACTATTTTGCTTCTTTGATGACCAAGACACAAGTGATCTTCCCAATAGTTGACATGTGCCCGATGTGCTCTTTCTCTCAACTTTTCATCCCGCATAATCGGAGTTTGAATATCCAATCAACTCAAATCTTGCTCCTTTAGGATACCACAATCCAACATTTTGTGTATGATGACTCTCTCTTGGTGAGGCTTGAAATCTAGCACACATGCATACACTAAACATCATATCCGGCCTTGATGCGGTCACATAGAGTAGGCTTCCAATCATAGACCGATACATCTTTTGATCCACCATGTTGCCACTAGCATCACTATCCAAGCTTCCACTTGTCCCCATTGGTGTACTAATAGCTTTACTATCATCCATTCTAAACTTCTTGAGCATGTCCTTGATATACTTGCCTTGACTCACAAATGTGCCATTCTTCATTTGCTTGATTTGAAGACCAAGGAAGTAGCTAAGCTCTCCAATCATGGACATCTCAAACTCATTTGCCATCATCTTGCCAAACTCCTCACAAAAATCTTGATTTGTTGACCCAAAAATGATATCATCAACATAGATTTGCATTACAAACAAGTCATTTCCAAGCTTTTTGGTGAAGAGAGTGGTGTCAACCTTTCCCATCTTGAATCCCTTAGAGAGTAGGAAATCCCTTAATCTCTCATACCATGCTCTAGGTGCTTGTTTCAATCCATACAAAGCCTTTCTCAACTTGTAAACATGGTTGGGTTTCTTATCATCTTCAAAACCGGGAGGTTGCTCAACATACACAAGCTCATTGATGTACCCATTGAGAAATGCACTCTTCACATCCATTTGGTACAACTTGATTTTGTGGTCACAAGCATAGGCTAACAAGATCCTAATTGCTTCCAATCTTGCAACCAGTGCATATGTTTCTCCAAAGTCAAGACCTTCAACTTGTGTGTAACCTTGAGCCACTAATCTTGCTTTGTTCCTTATTACTATCCCATCTTGATCTTGCTTGTTCCGAAAGACCCACTTGGTTCCAATCACATTATGATCCTTAGGCCTCTCAACTAACTGCCATACTTGGTTTCTTGTGAAGTTGTTTAGCTCTTCATGCATAGCATTTACCCAATCAACATCCTTCAAAGCTTCATCTATCTTCTTAGGTTCAATGGATGATACAAAAGAGAAGTGCTCACAAAATGAAGCCAATCTTGATTTAGTTTGGACACCTCTTGAAATATCACCAATTATAGTGTCCAATGGATGATCTCTTGCAACATTGGTTGGTTGAAGCACTTGCACTTGCTTGAACTTGATCATGAGAACCACTAGAGTTACCTTTCGACACTCTGTCGGGGAAGGTACAACTCCCCTTACAATCACTGGAGATGGCCACAAACAATCACCAACTCGTGCCAATCCTCCACCGCTGCTCCAACCGTCTAGGTGGTGGCAACCACCAAGAGAAACAAGCAAAATCCACAGCGCAACACGAATGCCAAGTGCCTCTAGATGCAATCACTCAAGCATTGCACTTGGATTCTCTCCCAATCTCACAATGATGATGGATCAATGATGGAGGTGAGTGGGAGGGCTTTGGCTAAGCTCACAAGGTTGCTATCTCAATGAAAATGGCCAAGAGTGTGATCTTGAGCTGGCCATGGGGCTTAAATAGAAGCCCCCAAAAAATAGAGCAATTGTACCCCTTCACTGGGCACAACACAGGGTGATCGAACACTCCGGTCATATTGACCGGACGCTGGACCCAGCGTTCGGTCGCTCGATGTAAGCCACGTGTCATTCTGAGTTAAACCTGGGCCGCCAGATCTCAACGGCTATTGACTGACCGGACGCTCCGACAGAGATGACCGGACGCTGGGCCCTCAGCGTCCGGTCATTTCCAGTAAGGGTCCAAATCCTACTTTTGCCGACCGAACACGTCCGGTCAAGCTTGATCGGACACAGCCCAGCGTCCGGTGCTCAACCCTAACCACTGTGCCGTCTGACAGCTCGACCGGACATAGCCTTTCAGCGTCCGGTCGCTGAGTGACCCAGCGTCCGGTCAGTAGACCGACGCCAGCATCATTACGACCAACTCCATTTCACCTCTAACTTCTTCACCCTTGTTCAAATGTGCCAACCACCAAGTGTATCACCTTGTAAACATGTGTTAGCATATTTTCATTAACATTTTTAAGGGTGTTAGCATTCCACTAGATTCTAAATGCATATGCAATGAGTTAGAGCATCTAGTGGCACTTTGATAACCGCATTTCGATACGAGTTTCACCCCTCTTAATAGTACGGCTGTCAATCCTAAATGTGATCACACTCGCTAAGTGTCTCGATCACTAAAACAAAATAGCTCCTACAATTTATACCTCTCCCTTGAGCCTTTTGTTTTTCTCTTTCTTCTTTTCCAAGTTTAAGCATTTGATCAGCACCATGCCATCACGGTCGTCATGATCTTCGCCATTGCTTCATCACTTGGAGTAGTGCTACCTATCTCATAATCACTTTGATAAACTAGGTTAGCACTTAGGGTTTCATCAATTAACCAAAACCAAACTAGAGCTTTCATGGCCTTCAGTGGCGGTCAGGATAGGGGCAAGGCCAAGCGCGAGGACCAAGGCGAGGGCCCCTCCAGACAAAAGGGCAAGACGAACAAGAAGGATCGGCGCCGACTGGCCAACCTAGCTTTGGTCATCGCAGCCAACCGCGCGGGCAAGCAGCCCCAGCCGGGCCAGCCCGACCACTTCGACAAGCTTATGGAGAGTCCATGGACCAACCATGCCTATCCCATCAAACACCTCTATAAGGACTGCGATGTCCTCAAGCGCTTCCTCCAGCAAGCTACCAAGCCAAAGGAAGGGAAGGGCAAGGAGGAGGCGGCCAAGAAAGGAGGAGCGGTGGGCAAGGATGAAGACGGCTTCCCTGACCCTGAGGAATGCCTCATGATCTTTGGGGGACCCAACGCCATCCACTCCAAGCGCTAGCACAAGGTATGCTACAGAGAGGCGTGCACCGCCGAGTCAGCCATCCCCTCTTTCCTTAGCTGGTCGGACTCCCCAATCACTTTTGATTAGAGAGACCATCCTTCCCACATCGCCTAACTGGGTCGCTACCCGCTCATTGTTGACCCCATCATCCACAGGAAGCGCCTCACCAAGGTGCTGATGAATGGAGGAGCGGCCTCAACATTCTGTACGTCGACACCCTCGATGCCATGTGCATCCCTCGGTCGGAGCTCCACCCAGTGAGCTCCCCATTCCACGGCGTGATCCTAGGCAAGCAGGTATACCCACTCAGGCAGATCGACCAGCCCATCATGTTCGGCGACCGCACCAACTTCCACTCAGAGGTCCTAACCTTCGAGGTAGTGGACTTTTCGGGGTCCTACCATGCCATCTTGGGGCGGTCATGCTACGCCAAGTTCATGGCGATCCCCAACTACACCTACCTCAAACTAAAGATGCCGGGGCCGAACGGTGTCATCACCGTAGGTAGCACCTTCTCGCACGCCTACATGTGCGACCGCGAGCATTACGAGCTCACCACTGCCATCATCAACTCCACCAAGCTCCCGGGGCTCGGGAATTCGGCGACTCCAGCAGTCCCCGACCGCAACGGGTAGACCTCCTCAAGCACCTTCCATCCGATCGAGGAAACCAAGGCGGTGGAGATCGACCCTAGCAACCTAGCCAAGATGGTGCCGATCAGGACCAAGCTCCCGGCCAAATAGGAAAGCGAGTTCCCCGACTTCCTACGCGCAAATCACGATGTCTTCATGTGGAAGGCTTCTGACATGCCAGGCATACCGAGGGAGGTCATCGAGCATGCACTACACGTTGTCCCGGGCTCAAAGCCTGCCAAGCAACGCCTGCATTGCTTTAACGACGAGAGGCGTAGGGCCATAGGCGAGGAGATCGCCAAACTTCTAGCAGCTGGATTCATCAAAGAGGTATACCACTCTGACTGGCTAGCTAATCCTATTCTTGTGAAAAAGAAGAATGGGAAATGGAGAATGTGTGTTGACTATACTGGCCTCAACAAGGCATGCCCAAAGGACCACTTTCCTTTACCATGCATAGATCAAATAGTCAACTCCACCCTAGGGTACGAAAACTCTCTCCTTCCTAGATGCCTACTCAGGCTACCACCAGATCACGATGAAAGAGTCCGACCAGGTCACGATTTCATTCATCACCCTATACGGTTCGTACTATTACGTAACCATGCCTTTTGGTCTGAAGAACGCTGGCGCCACCTATCAATGATGCATGCAGCAATGCTTCGCTGACCAAATCAACCCGCCCGACCAAGTCGAGCGGCCAAAGCCAACAATCGCGGTTAATGTAGATGACATAGTGGTGAAAACGGCTCAAGCTAGCGACCTAATCGCAAACTTGGCCACCACATTCATGAACCTCCGAAGGTTCAGCGTCAAATTGAATCCCTAAAAATGTGTTTTGGGGGTTTTGAAGGGGAAGCTGCTCGGATACATCATGTCCGAGAGCGGCATCGAAGCCAACCCCAAAAAAATCACGGCCATCTCCAACATGGGCTCTATACGCAACCTCAAGGGCGTACAGAGGCTCACTGGCTATTTGGCCGCCTAGAGCAGGTTAATCTCCCGACTAGGCGAATAAGGGATGCCTCTCTACAAACTTCTCAAGAAGATAGACGCATTTGTCTAGACAAAGGAGGCACAACAGGCTTTGGAAAGCCTCAAAGCATAACTGACATAGGCCCTAATCCTCGTCGCTCCCAAACGAGGAGAATCCCTCCTCCTCTACATCGCAGCAAGCAACCATGTTGTGAGCGCTACCCTCGTCGTCGAGAGGGAGGAGCCGGGACACCCCCAGAAGGTCCAACGACCGGTATACTTCATCGGTGAGGTACCCACCGATGCCAAAATTTGCTACCCCCAGGTTCAGTAGCTTCTGTACGCCGTGCTGATGGCGACCCAGAAGCTCCTGCACTACTTCACCGAACACGAGGTCACGGTCATCACCTCATACCCACTCGGGGAGGTCGTCTGTAACCATGATGCAACCGGCCGAATCTCCAAGTGGGTTCTCAAGCTCATGGGCCACGACATCAGGTATGTCCCCCGCACCGCTATTAAGTCTCAAGCACTTGCTGACTTAATTGTCGAATGGACGGAAGTCCAGCTCCCGACCCCGGACGTCACCCACGAGCACTAGATGATGTACTTCGATGGGTTGATCATGGCGCTTGGCTTGGGGGCTGGAGTGGTTCTAATCTCCCAAGATGGGAGTAGGCTCCGCTACACGATCCATCTCCATTTTTCAGCCTTGAACAATGCCATGGAGTACGAGGCCCTCATCAATGGACTACGCATCGCCGTCGAGCTCGGCACCATGCGGCTATATGTTCACAGTGACTCAGAGTTGGTCGTTGACCATGTCATGAAGTAGCCCTCTTGCAAGAGCCCTCTCATGGCGGCATACTGCTAGGAGGTGCACAAGCTCAAGGACAAGTTCTGAGGGATCGAACTACATCATGTCCCTCAAAAGGACAACAACGCCGCTGACTTCCTCACAAAATTGGTGGCCAGACGGGAACCGTCCGCCGACGGGGTCTTTATAAACGACCTCCACGAGCCGTCTGCCCACATCCAAGAGGATCCAACCCAGATGCGCTCCGACACCAATCTAGCACTCGGAGGCTCCAACCCCCGACGTGCCCCAACCCCGACCGAGGGCTCGAGGGCTCTGACCTTGGCGCCTCCATGGCAACGTCGCCTGGCAACATCGCCGTGATGGCACTCGATCCAGCAGACTAGAGAGTACCACTGCTCGCCTACCTCCTCAAGGAGGTTCTCCCACCGGAAAGGACTAAAGCACGACGAATCGCTCGATGCGCCAAGACATTCGTCGCCATTAGTAACAAACCTTACAAGCGAAGTCCGTCGAGAGTGCTAATGAAGTGCATCCCGACCGACCAGGGGAAACAGCTTCTCCTCGAGGTCCATGCTGGAATCTATGGACATCACGCGTGTAACACCCTAGGTGTTTAGGCTTCCCCTAAATTGTATGTCATTTCATAAACATGTGCATTATCTATGTCATCATGTCATTATCATTGAAACATACATATGCAACATTTTAAATTGTATGTGTTTCATGCTTGATTGCTTAGAGTGGTAGTAGTGCAACATGTGAATGTAACATGAAACTCTCATACTTGGAAACATGGCAATATGGTAGTAATGTGGCAATTATAAAATGACAACAAGGTCTTGAAACATGTGAAACATTGCATTGCAACATATGAATGAATTGCTTGTTTTACTTTCTTTATCACATGTGATCATTAGAAGTGGTATAACAATTTTGTAAAGTGGTTGATCATGGTCTATTACACCTTAACTATACTTAGGTTACTTGTTGGGACATTGTTCATGTAGATCAAAATGACCAAAATGCCCTCAAGTGCAAGTTTGACTTGAATTGACCCTTGGAGTGTCATTGTTTGACTATTTAAAAAATCCAACTTAGAGACTTTGTATGGCTGTGCACTCTTTACAAAAGTTGTAGAAAATTTATCAAGCAACAAAAGTTGTTTTATGACCAACTCATGAAATTGGCAAGAACATGCTCAAACATGGCCCACAAGTCAGAAGTACATGCTGATTTCAGACTTAGAAATTTTTCTAAGTCCTTAACTGTGTTGCAGTTTCATGTACCCAACTTTGTCACCTTGTATCTCCCTAACCAAGCCAAACCAGCTTGAGCTCCAATGGAAAGAGTTGTAGTTCACATATAGATGAGCAACTTTGTTAACTATGGCATAGTCTAGATCGCCACGGATTAGGAGTTAATCATCGTCAAACATGCTCTGTCAGAAGGTTCGATTGGTTACTGAAACAAAAAATTCAGACTCTACAGTGCTCTGCCGATTCAGAATTCGACGGCCGTGTGGCGCCGCACGTCGACGGCTGACTGACCGCCCAGGCCACGCGCCGTGGCTGGCCTGAACCCGCTGCCGATGTTCTCCACTTGAAGCCGCATCCTCCTGCCTCTCCATTCACTCTTGTTCCCTGCTCCTTCGCCTACTCCACTCAACCGAAGCGCAGCAGCAGCGGAGCCACCGCTCCGCCATTGCTCGCCGTCGCGCCTCGCCCAGCACCATCTCGCTCTGTGCTCCGCTAGCCTCCCTCGGATCTCGTCTACATCCTCTCTGAGTCGTACGAACCCTAAGTAAGCAGCCTTGCCATCTCCAAGCACCGCCGTGCCATGGCCGTCGTGGTCGCGCCGGTGACCTCACCGTGGCCAGCATGGCACCGTTCCCCTCCTCCTCTCTTAGTTTGCGTTTAGTCGTCTCCATCACGCGTAGATGCTTGAGTGTAACGGCCACCACCAGTGCCGGTCCAGCCGCGCCGGGACACGGCCGAGCGCCGCCGTGCGCCATGGCCGAGTCGCCGTGCGCCATGGCCGGAGCACTTAAGGACCGCTAGAGCTTCGGATGTGTAGGACAATCGGCGCGTGGGGACTTGGGGAGCACGCCGGTGCTGTCCAATTCGCCGGAGGGTTCACTGTCGGCGAGTTCCACCGTCGCCGGGGCCGCCTCCCCTGCTTCTCTCGCTGACGCGCGGGTCCTCCCTGTCAGCCGCCGAGGTTCAGGCGGGAGCCCAGCGTGGGCTGCGCCGCGTCTTGGGCCGCGCCAGTGCGCTTCGCGGGCCGCCGTTTCCTTGGGCCGGCCCAACATCAGTGAAATGGTTTCCTTATTTGTTTTGTTTATTTTGTTTTCACAGATTTGTGTGCATGATTCAAAAATACGTATTTCCTAGTTGGTAGATCCAAATGCTATGGTTCCAATTTTGTTGAGTTCATTATAATGTCTAGTATTTAATAAAAATATTATATGGGCACAGGTTTTAGAAATTTTTGATGAATTAAATAGGACTTTGAAATGTGTTTTTAGATGCATGCAAACTTGTTTGAATTTTATCTTGAGTTTCTCTGGTCCAAAAATTATGAAATTTTGTGGGTAGTCTATTATTGCTTATTAGAAGCTCTGGTTAAAATTTCAGAGCTAGTTCATGTGTACTTTTTAAGTTATAGAAATTCCTTTTTATTAATGGATGTTGTGTGAATTTTCATAATTTTTCTATAGATCCAGTAAAGGTAAAATTTGGTGAGTGCTATTCTTATGCTAGAATGATGCTAGGAAAAATGTGAAATCTATTGCTTGACACTTTTCATTAGGGTTTCCTAATTATGCTAAAAATAGGCATGCCACCTGTTATTTTGGATACAGCAAGTTCTGCTTGCTCAATGGCTTTCAAATTTTTATGGTAGTCTATGTGAAGCATGAGATAGCTACTGTAATTTTTGTAGATTTTTATGAATAGTTTTACTATATGTTGCTTTAATCACCTAATTAACTAAATAAATTAGAAAATGATATTAAATGATTTATTTAGAAGTTGGCATTATACTTTCTAGTGTTCCTCTGGTATGTGTAACAAGTTGGTAAACTTGGTTTGGTCAAATTAGGCTTTTGCATCATCATTAAATAATTAAGTTAGCAACCCTGTCATTGTGGGACATATTCTAGGTTTACTGGAATTTGATTTGGTTAACTTAAGAATCATGCTTTGATGTTTACAAATGAATTGTAGAAAATTTCATAAGCTTTCCAGAATGTCCTCTTGCATGTCATTTGGATTTGTAGAACTCTGGTTGTGATTGGATTAAGGGACTATTTGTATGCATACGAAACTTTAAATGTTAAATTATGTATACCTTTACTATTCTAAGTTGTGGTAATGTTCCTAGGTGTTAGGCCTTTAACTGAAGATGAGCATCTTTATCTTAGGTTCTGCAAGTTAGGTAAGTTGATCTTGTTCTTTAAGTTAAGTAGATACATGCTTAAAGTGATTTGAATAGAGCTAATTACTCGATGAACGAGGTGTCCAAAGATGCTTTCGTAAACACTCACTGTGATTCATTCATCATGAGCATCATGTCATTCCTTATGCATCCATGATATTTATCTTTTGCATCGGCATGCAATAGGTGTACCGGAAGGAGTAACCTCCTGCTGGAATTGAGGAACTGAAAGCGAGCAAAGCAGAGCAAGCACCGAGATTCGGGAGGAGCAGCCTTCAGAGAAGTGCCGAGACGAGGTTGCCGTTGAGTGCCCGGACCACCGTCCTTGCAACTTTGTGAAAGGCAAGCCCTTTAGCATATTAAGCCTCCTAATTTCCGAAATGCAGTTACATTATTATTATTATATATCTATATATATATATTGTTGCATTAAGTTTAGGTGTTGGATGCAAACAATTGCTGCATTGGTTACCCAATCCTTGTCCAGATATTGTTACCCTGAATCGTATGTAGCTCAGGCTCGTGTAGTGCTTAGCCCTGGTTAAACGCGGTAGAAGTCGGGTGATTTCCTGTCACCTGCGAGATATAGGAATATACATGTGGCACGGTTGGCTATATTTGCTATCATGGAAAAGAACCAGTCTTAATTTGAAATGAAGACCGGACGGAGGCTTGCCGGTTTGCAGTGACTCCGTCTGTGTCGATTAAGGACTGAATCTTGGAGCCTTTCCTGTTCATGTTGAACGCATAACTCTCTCTTAGTTGGCTGGGTCTGGAGACCGACCACGAAGCCGAGTAGCTCACCTCAGGCCAGGAGTCGATAAGTATAAAGTGCGCCTCGGAAGGGAGCCGTAAGCATGAGTCCAAGGGCAGGTGATTTAAAAGTCCTGATCGTCCTAGCAGAAGGGTAATCCCTAAGAGTGCTGGCGCTGATCGAACCCGCGAATTTGGTTCCTGAGTTGTTCCAAAGGTGACCCATGGCTACCCTTGCAAAGTATGCCAGGGTGAGAGTTAGGAATACCCCCTCAGCTGAGTTGTAATTCGATTCGAGTCGCCGTCTCTCCCGGTTAGTGAGAACTTGACGGGCTTATCTCCAATGTAGATGCACTAAATAACATAATGGTTCAGAAATGATGATATGATGATGACAGCCTTATTATACCTGCTATGGTTAATATTGTTTGCTCCTAATAAGTGAGTGCTCTAGTACAGGTGCTAATCTAGTGGACAGGTAAATGATGATAAGCTTGATGCTAAGTTTAAATTGGTTACTATAATCATAAGCTCTTTTATGCAACTGTGTCAAGCTAGCCCACCTCAAAAGCCTTGCATGATCCTTGGTGTCTTTTATTTCTGGTTTTTGGCGGGTAAGTCTAGCTGAGTACCTTCTCGTACTCAGGGTTTATCTCCCACCTGTTGCAGATGACCAGTTCTACTTTGGTTGCTGCAAGTACTGCCTTCTCCCAGCTGGGGATTAAGACTAGGCCGTTGGGCGCGGTCTCTACTAGTTCTCGTACCTGATAATGCTTTTGTGGGACATGACTCTGATCTGGCAATGTATTTGAAACTATGAAGTTATGTACTAAACTATGTTGCTTCCGCGCATTTAAACTTGGTTGGTAATATTTTATTTGAACTCTGATGGATGTAATCCGAATGCTACTTATGAAATGTTGTAACGGATGATGTGTTGTGTTGAATCACTACGATCTTGGTTTGTATGTCGAGAGTTGGTTGAAATCCTTCGTGATTTCCGGACTACCGGGATTATGGGAGCTTAAGTACAGGAATTTGATCGCTTCGGTGATTGTTTTTGTACTTATGTTCTTATGATTTGGTCGGTTCTGTTATAGCTGGCATCAGAGCAAGATTCGACACTAAACATGTCATTTGTGTATTTAAAACAAAAGTATTTGTGAAAATCCTAAATTAAATAATAAGTATTGCCAGTGGTCATATCCCTTATGCCCAAATAAGGACTCTTAGGTGGCTTATTAAGTACTAACTTGGGGGTTCCTGCTTGTTTCTGTTTCGTCATCCATACGACGTGCTATTGTATGGATGCCATCCGCTTGGGTGGTAATGTTTGGATCAAATACCTCTACGCCCTGGTAAGTGGGAGTTGTGAGAGCATGACCATCCAACCGTCGGTCTAGGGGAGAGTAGTTGTGGTTGCTCGCATACTTACATGTTCAATCATGTATCTATGAGAGTACTTAAATGTGGGTATCTCTGACGGGTAGCTGTGATACTAGAGTATATGCATCGGGGGATGTATGTATGAAAGTATTTAGTTTACTGCTTGCTTTTATGCATTTTGGGAAATTACTGGGCTGAAATGAAATTTTCTGCAGGTACACTAACAACGTATCGTTGTAGATCGACTAGCTACCGTATACGAGAGAACGTATATATGCCACCGTATATTTCGCTAGCCTTTAAATTTTTCTAGGATTGTGAGGACGTACGGATCGTGCATCCATCATGTTCAAGCATACATGGCATTTCTTGCATTACTCCCTCCTTTAAAATATGATTGTCCCGACTAATTAAATTTCGTATCCCTTAAATGATTCTCCCCTTACGCTGTAACTTTTGCTACAGATGGCGCGCACGAAGCTCACTGCTCGCAAGTCCGCTGGAGGCAGGGCGCCTCGTCACCGTTTAGCTTCTCGTGAGCCCCGTCCTGAGCCTACTGAGGTGGAAAGGCTGAGGACAGAGCTAGCTCGGGTGACTGCTGAGAGGAATGCGGCTCAGCACCGCTTGGAGCAAGTAACGCAGGAAAGGGACCAAGAGACCCTTGAGGTTCAGAGGTTGACAGTTGCTCACCGCAACTGTGAACGCATGTTGATTCACGTGATGAACCAATGGAATGAAGCCTGGCACGAGGAGAATGTGTTGAGAGCACGATAGGTAGAGCTAGAGCAGCAAGTGGCAGTTGCTGAAGAGTACCTTGTCATGTCCTTTGGGTTGACAAATGCTCCGACACACTTTATGTACCTGATGAATTCTGTATTCATGCCAAAATTGGACAAGTTTGTCGTCGTGTTTATTGATGATATCCTGGTATATTCTCAGAATGAAGAAGAGCATGCTGAACATCTGAGAATTGTCTTAACTCGGTTACGTGACAACCAGCTTTATGCTAAGTTCAGCAAGTGTGAATTCTGGTTGAACAAGATACCTTTTCAAGGTCATGTGTTATCTGGTGATGGAATTTCGGTTGACCCTACTAAGGTGCAAGAAGTCCTTGAGTGGAAGGCACCTACTACGGTCACAGAAGTCCGAAGTTTCCTGGGATTGGCTGCCTATTATCGTCGCTTTATCCCGGATTTCTCTAAAATCGCCAAGCCCATGACTCGACTACTTCAAAAAGATGAGAAGTTTGTCTGGACTCCGAAGTGTGAAGAGGCTTTCCACACTTTGCGGACCTTACTAACCTCTGTCCCTGTATTGGCACAACCTGACATCGAGAAGCCTTTTGATGTCTACTGTGATGCATGTGGCACCGGTTTGGGGTGTGTTCTTATGCAGGAAGGCCGAGTAATTGCTTATGCTTCACGCCAGCTTCGAAAGCATGAAGTCAACTATCCTGCCCATGACTTAGAGCTAGCCGCAGTTGTTCATGCCCTGAAGATTTGGAGACATTACTTGCTGGGTAATGTGTGCAATATCTATACTGACCATAAAAGCCTCAAGTACATCTTTACTCAACCCGAGTTGAACATGCGTCAACGACGATGGTTAGAATTAATCAAAGACTACAACCTTCAAGTGCACTACCATCCTGGTAAGGCAAATGTGGTTGCTGATGCCTTAAGCAGAAAGGCCCATTGCAATTCCTTAGTTAGTGAAGATTTTCATCTGGCACACCTCCTTCATCCTGTAGTACTCCACCATATCACTGTGGATTGCTCTCTTAGGAGTCGAATTATCGAACTCCAGAAGACGGATGTGGGTGTGTTTCACATCAAGCGGAAGATGAAAGAGAAAGAGACCAAGCACTTTAGGGTCGATGACAAAGGAATTCTCTGGTTTAATGATAGACTTGTGGTACCCAAAGATAAAGAACTTAGAAATCAAATTATGGCCGAAGCCCATTCTTCTAAGTTGTCCATCCATCCTGGTAGCAGTAAAATGTATCAAGATCTCAAGCTGTATTATTGGTGGACCAAGATGAAGAAAGAAATCGCAGCTTACGTGGCAAGGTGTGATAACTGTTGCAGAGTCAAGGCTATTCACATAAGGCCCGGATTATTGCAGCCACTCTCTATTCCTGGCTGGAAGTGGGGAGAAATTAGCATGGATTTCATTGTTGGATTACCCACTACCAAAAAGGGTTGTGATTCCATCTGGGTTATCGTAGATTGTCTAACTAAATCCGCTCACTTTATTCCGGTCAAGTCTACATATCACCCGCACAATTATGCTGAGATTTATTTTCAACAAGTGGTACGTCTCCATGGTGTACCCAAATCCATTGTTTCTGATAGAGGACCGCAATTCACGGCTCGCTTTTGGGAGTGCCTACATCAGAATCTTGGCACTCATCTAATCCGTAGTTCTGCCTATCATCCGCAAACATCAGGACAGACTGAGCATGTTAATCAAATTCTTGAAGACATGCTTAGAGCTTGTCTTATTTCTTGCAAAGGTCTTGGGAAGACTGGTTACCTCTCGCTGAATTTTCTTATAACAACAGTTATCAAGAGAGTATTAAAATGGCTCCTTTTGAAGCTCTTTATGGCCGCAAGTGTAGAACTCCTTTGAACTGGGTGGAACTCGGGGAAAGAAGATTCTATGGTATTGACTTTGTAAAAGAAGCCAAAGAGCAAGTCTGAACTATACATAAGAATATGACTGCCGCACAGGCTAGGCAAAAGAGCTATGCTGACAAGAGAAGAAAACCTATTGAGTTTGAAGTAGGTGATATTGTTTATTTGAAGGTATCCCCTATGAAAGGAGTCAAGCGTTTTGGAATTAAAAGGAAGCTTGAGCCTCGATATGTTGGACCCTACCGCATTATCAAGAAAAGTGGAAGAGTAGCATATAAGCTCGATCTACCCCGTGAGATGGGAGCTATATTCCCGGTATTCCATGTGTCCCAGCTGAAGAAGTGTCTTCGTATTCCTGAGGAAAGAATAGCGACAAGAAAAGTCAACTTGAAATCTGATCTTTCTTATGAGGAGAAGCCCATGCAAGTTCTGGATACTCAAGAAAGAGTGACTCGTACACGAGTGGTTAAGTTATACAAGGTAGTTTGGAGTAATCATAGTGAACGGGATGCGATATGGGAGCGGGAAGATTATTTAAAAGAAAATCATCCAACTTTCTATACTAAATGGTACGCTTTCTAAATCTCGGGACGAGATTTTTCTAAGGGGGAGGGCTGTAACACCCTAGGTGTTTAGGCTTCCACTAAATTGCATGTCATTTCATAAACATGTGCATTATCTATGTCATCATGTCATTATCATTGAAACATACATATGCAACATTTTAAATTGTATGTGTTTCATGCTTGATTGCTTAGAGTGGTAGTAGTGCAACATGTGAATGTAACATGAAACTCTCATACTTAGAAACATGGCAATATGGTAGTAATGTGGCAATTATAAAATGACAACAAGGTCTTGAAACATGTGAAACATTGCATTGCAACATATGAATGAATTGCTTGTTTTACTTTCTTTATCACATGTGATCATTAGAAGTGGTATAACAATTTTGTAAAGTGGTTGATCATGGTCTATTACACCTTAACTATACTTAGGTTACTTGTTGGGACATTGTTCATGTAGATCAAAATGACCAAAATGCCCTCAAGTGCAAGTTTGACTTGAATTGACTCTTGGAGTGTCATTGTTTGACTGTTTAAAAAATCCAACTTAGAGACATTGCATGGCTGTGCACTCTTTACAAAAGTTGCAGCAAATTTATCAAGGAACAAAAGTTGTTTTATTACCAACTCATGAAATTGGCTAGAACATGCTCAAACATGGCCCACAAGTCAGAAGTACATGCTGATTTCAGACTTAGAAATTTTTCTAAGTCCTTAACTGTGTTGCAGTTTCATGTACCCAACTTTGTCACCTTGTATCTCCCTAACCAAGCCAAACCAGCTTGAGCTCCAATGTAAAGAGTTGTAGTTCACATATATATGAGCAACTTTGTTAACTATGGCATAGTCTAGATCGCCACGGATTAGGAGTTAATCATCGTCAAACATGCTCTATCAGTCGGTTCGATTGGTTACTGAAATGAAAAATTCAGACTCTACAGTGCTCTGCCAATTCAGAATTCGACGGCCGCGTGGCGCCGCGCGTCGACGGCCGACTGACCGCCCAGGCCACGCGTCGTGGCTGGCCTGAACCCGCTGCCGATGTTCTCCACTTGAAGCCGCATCCTCCTACCTCTCCATTCACTCTTGTTCCCTCCTCCTTCGCCTACTCCACTCAGCCGAAGCGCAGCAGCAGCGGAGCCACCGCTCCGCCATTGCTCGCCATCGCGCCTCGCCCAGCACCATCTCGCTCTGTGCTCCGCTAGCCTCCCTCGGATCTCGTCTACATCTTCTCTGAGTCGTATGAACCCTAAGTAAGCAGCCTTGCCGTCTCCAAGCACCGCCGTGCCATGGCCGTCGTGGTCGCGCCGGTGACCTCACTGTGGCTAGCATGGCACCGTTCCCCTCCTCCTCTCTTAGTTCGCGTTTAGTCGTCTCCATCACGCGTAGATGCTTGAGTGTAACGGCCACCACCAGTGCCGGTCCAGCCGCGCCGGGACACGGCCGAGCGCCGCCGTGCGCCATGGCCGAGTCGCCGTGCGCCATGGCCGGAGCACTTAAGGACCGCTAGAGCTTTGGATGTGTAGGACAATCGGCGCGTGGGGACTTGGGGAGCACGCCGGTGCTGTCCAATTCACCAGAGGGTTCGCCGTCGGCGAGTTCCACCGTCGCCGGGGCCGCCTCCCCTGCTTCTCTCGCTGACGCGCGGGTCCTCCCTATCAGCCGCCGAGGTTCAGGCGGGAGCCCAGCGTGGGCTGCGCCACGTCTTGGGCCGCGCCAGTGCGCTTCGTGGGCCGCCGTTTCCTCGGGCCGGCCCAACATCAGTGAAATGGTTTCCTTATTTGTTTTGTTTATTTTGTTTTCACAGATTTGTGTGCATGATTCAAAAATATGTATTTCCTAGTTGGTAGATCCAAATGCTATGGTTCCAATTTTGTTGAGTTCATTATAATGTCTAGTATTTAATAAAAATATTATATGGGCATAGGTTTTAGAAATTTTTGATGAATTAAATAGGACATTGAAATGTGTTTTTAGATGCATGCAAACTTGTTTGAATTTTATCTTGAGTTTCTGTGGTCCAAAATTTATGAAATTTTGTGGGTAGTCTATTATTTCTTATTAGAAGCTCTGGTTAAAATTTCAGAGCTAGTGCATGTGTAGTTTTTAAGTTATAGGAATTCCTTTTTATTAATGGATGGATCTTGTGTGAATTTTCATAATTTTTCTATAGATCCAGTAAAGGTAAAATTTGGTGAGTGCTATTCTTATGCTAGAATGATGCTAGGAAAAATGTGAAATCTGTTGCTTGACACTTTTCATTAGGGTTTCCTAATTATGCTAAAAATAGGCATGCCACCTGTTATTTTGGATACAACAAGTTCTGCTTGCTCAATGGCTTTGAAATTTTTATGGTAGTCTATGTGAAGCATGAGATAGCTACTGTAATTTTTGTAGATTTTTATGAACAGTTTTACTATATGTTGCTTTAATCACCTAATTAACTAAATAAATTAGAAAAGGATATTAAATGATTTATTTAGAAGTTGGCATTATACTTTCTAGTGTTCCTCTGGTATGTGTAACAAGTTGGTAAACTTGGTTTGGTCAAATTAGGCTTTTGCATCATCATTAAATAATTAAGTTAGCAACCCTGTCATTGCGGGACAGATTCTAGGTTTACTGGAATTTGATTTGGTTAACTTAAGAATCATGCTTTGATGTTTACAAATGAATTGTAGAAAATTTCATAAGCTTTCCAGAATATCCTCTTGCATGTCATTTGGATTTGTAGAACTCTGGTTGTGATTGGATTAAGGGACTATTTGTATGCATATGAAACTTTAAATGTTAAATTATGTATACCTTTACTATTCTAGGTTGTGGTAATGTTCCTAGGTGTTAGGCCTTTAACTGAAGATGAGCATCTTTATCTTAGGTTATGCAAGTTAGGTAAGTTGATCTTGTTCTTTAAGTTAAGTAGATACATGCTTAAAGTGATTTGAATAGAGCTAATTACTCGGTAAACGAGTGTCTAGTGATGCTTTCGTAAACACTCACTGTGATTCATTCATCATGAGCATCATGTTATTCCTTATGCACCCATGATATTTATCTTTTGCATCGGCATGCAATAGGTGTACCGGAAGGAGTAACCCTACTGGAATTCGAGGAACTGAGCGAGCAGCAGCAGCCGGCACCGGAGATTCAGGAGGAGCAGCCTTCAGGAGAAGTGCCAGACGAGGTCGCCGTTGAGTGCCCGGACCACCGTCCTTGCAACTTTGTGAAAGGCAAGCCTCGGAGCATATTAAGCCTCCTAATTTCTGAAATGCAGTTACATTATTATTATTATATATCTATATATATATTGTTGCATTAAGTTTAGGTGTTGGATGCAAACAATTGCTGCATTGGTTACCCAATCCTTGTCCAGATATTGTTACCCTGAATCGTATGTAGCTCAGGCTCGTGTAGTGCTTAGCCCTGCTTAAACGCGGTAGAAGTCGGGTGATTTCCTGTCACCTACGAGATATAGGAATATACATGTGGCACGGTTGGCTATATTTGCTATCGTGAAAAAGAACCAGTCTTAATTTGAAATGAAGACCGGACGGAGGCTTGCTTGTTTGCGATGACTCCGTGCATGTCGATTAAGGACCTGAATCTTGGAGCCTTTCCTGTTCATGTTGAATGCATAACTCTCTCTTAGTTGGCCGGGTCTCGAGACCGACCACGGCCGAGTAGCTCACCTCGGGCCGAGAGTCGATAAGTATAAAGTGCGCCTCGGAAGGGAGCCGTGGCGCGTGAGTCCAAGGGGTGATTTAAAAGTCCCGATCGTCTGGCGGAAGGGTAATCCTGAGAGTGTCTTGGCGCCGATCGAACCCGCAAATTTGGTTCCTAAGTTGTTCCAAAGGTGACCCATGGATACCCTTGCAAAGTATGCCAGGGTGAGAGTTAGAATACCCCTCAAATGAGTTGTAATTCGATTCGAGTCATTGCCTCTCCCGGTTAGTGAGAACTTAACGGGCTTATCTCCAATGTAGATGCACTAAATAACATAATGGTTCGAAATGATGATATGATGATGACAACCTTATTATACCCTTTATGGTTAATATTGTTTGCTCCTAATAAGTGAGTGCTCTAGTACAAAAGCTAATCTAGTGGACAATAAATGATGATAAGCTTGATGCTAAGTTTAAATTGGTTACTATAATCATAAGCTCTTTTATGCAACCTGTGTCAAGCTAGCCCACCTCAAAAGCCTTGCGTGATCCTTGGTGTCTTTTATTTCTGGTTTTTGGCGGGGTAAGTCTAGTGTACCTTCTCGTACTCGGGTTTATCTCCCACATTGCTGATGATGACCAGTTCTACTTTGGTTGTTTGCAAATCTTGCCTTCTCCCACCGGGATTAAGACTAGGCCGTTAGGCGCGGTCTCTACTAGTTCTCGTGCTGATAATGCTTTTGTGGGACATGACTCTGATCTGGCAATGTATTTGAAACTATGAAGTTATGTACTAAACTATGTTGCTTCCGCGCATTTAAACTTGGTTGGTAATATTTTATTTGAACTCTGATGGATGTAATCCGAATGCTACTTATGAAATGTTGTAACGGATGATGTGTTGTGTTGAATCACTATGATCTTGGTTTGTATGTCGAGAGTTGGTTGAAATCCTTCGTGATTTCCAGACTACCGGGATTATGGGAGCTTAAGTACAGGAATTTGATCGCTTCCGTGATTGTTTTTGTACTTACGTTCTTATGATTTGGTCGGTTCTGTAACAACGTGGCCCCATGGTCGCGAGTCGAGAAAGCCTTTCGCCAAGGTTTTTACTAGCCCACTGCGCTGTGAGATGCAGAGGAGGTGGTCCGCAGGTGTGAAGGATGACAGTTCTACATTGGGCAAACTCACCTGCCGGCGCAGGAGCTTCAGACCATCCCCATCACCTGGCCATTCGTGGTCTGGGGCTTCGACATGGTTGGACCCCTCAAAAAGGCCCCGGGTGGCTTCACTCACCTACTCATGGCGGTGGACAAGTTCACCAAGTGGACAGAGGCGAAGCCCATCACCAATATCCGCTCGAAAGAGGCGGTCAAGTTCTTCCTCGACATCATCTATCAGTTTGGTATCCCTAACTATATCATCATCGATCATGAAACAAACTTCACCAGGAAAAAGTTCCTACACTTCTGTGATAGATATGGCATCAGGATCGATTGGGCCTCGGTCGGACATCTATGTACTAACGGTCAGGTTGAGCGGGCCAATGGCATGGTCCTCCTAGGACTCAAGCCTTGCATCTTCGACCAACTCAAAAAGTATGTTGGGTGATGGGTTGCAGGGGTCCTAGCGATCCTCTAGAGCCTAAGAACGACCCCAAACTGGTCCACAGGGTTCACCCCTTTCTTCCTGGCATACAGAGCCAAAGCAGTGTTGCCATCCGACCTCGATCATGGCGCCCCAAGAGTAGAGGCCTTCGACCAAGACTGAGCCATAGAGGCTCAGCAGGACATGGTCGACCTGCTCAAGGAGGCTTGTGAAACGACCCTCGTCCACTCCGCTCGTTACTAGCAAACTCTCCGCAGGTACCATGAAAGAAAAATCACGGGGAGGATCCTCGAGGTCAGTGATCTCATACTCCGGAGGACCCAATCAACCAAGGACAAACATAAGCTCTCTCCACCATGGGAAGGACCATACATGGTGGTTGAGGTGATCCGACCGGGCGGCTATCGACTGAAGGACGACAACGGCAACATTCTCACCAACACATGGAACATCAAACAGTTATGTTGTTTCTTTCCCTAAAGCTCAGTCTTACTATTTATTTCCATTCAATGCTTGCTCCTACAGCACCTTAGCCCGAGCACTCTTAGCCTAGGTCGCTCGGGGGCTCCACGGGTGTGCGATAGCACCCCCTTTTTTACTATCATGTAGTAACACCTTTCGCCCAAACGAAAGGGCATCTTGTTCCTTTGATTACCCTACATAACTTGCGCTTTAGCCTCCCGACCGATCACACCCCACCATGACCTATGGTTACGAGCAGCTGAGCCTCACAGGCCATGCCTAGGTTCTTAAGGTTGCAGCCTATGGGTCAACGAGCAGGTGCGACAAAGAAGGGACAAAAAACTAAGCTATGCATGGATAAAAACATGGGCGGATGGGACAAGCTTCCCCTCACAAGTGATTTCATCACAAAACGAACTTAAAATATTCATGAATGTAAAACTGTTCACACGGGGGATCCCCCATGAATTCATATTTTACATAAACTGACTATTTCTACTCTAACTCTATTGTGCCCCCCCCGGTGGTGTCGGTTGACGGTGCGGCTGGTGAGGACAAAGGCAGCTCAGTTATGGTTGGGATGACAGCGCTCGGCTTAGCTGCGGTCGGGACGACGTTCGGCTTGGTTGGGGGTGGGACGACGCTCGCCTCCGACCCAGCCTCTACTGCCTCCGTAGGCTGGATGACGTCTCCCCAGCGCACATCTACGACCACAGTCGAACAGCGAGCCTCCATCACCCACTGCGCGGTGACCTGCTTAGTGACCACCTGTGCGTGTGGCACCAAAATTTCCCCCAGCGCATGGATCTTGTCTACGCTCCACCCTTGGGCATATCCTCTGCAGATGGCTGTGAAGTCCAGATCAGGGTAGTGGGTCGCCACCGAGGTCAGCACCCTGACGTCCCATAGAACATGCCATCGGAGATGAGTGTAATGGGGATGAGGGTCCCGATCTTCCGTCAGGTTCAAGATAAACAACGATTTGTTCAAAGAGCGACACACCGATCGGGTTTCAGATCACAAAGACCCGAACCCTGCAACCTTAGCACCACGTCTCCTCTGGTTATCAACCGTGTCACAATCCGGTTGACCTCGCCAAGAAGGCTAATCCCTGCTGCGAGTCGAAGAACACAAGCAAGAACAAGATAAAATGCAACTCAATTGAAGTGACAATTGCAGATGAATGATTAAGCACTCAAAGTTGGGGTCTTGCAAACCAATAACGGCGACTGTTCAATGACAGATTGATCTCAAACAAAACCCAAAACCTAATGTAGGTGGTGGTTACTGATTATATAAACCTAATGTAGGTGGTGGTTACTGATTATATAGTCTGAGGGACGTCCAAGGATCCCTCTTCACATCCTAAAGGTGTCCCAACAAGTTACAAGGTCCAACGGCCCAAAAGACGACGACGCAGCGCCGTGACAGATTGTCCAAGGGCTTTCTTGGTGGCCTCCTTGCTGGCCTCCTAAGGTGGTGGCCAAGGAGGAGGACGTCCAAGGGCTTTCTTGGTGGGTTCTCCAAGTCCTTGGGGTGTGCTCCCACTTGGGCCAGGTCCCAAGGATGAATAACAAGCCCATAACGACAGTGTAGCTCCCAGCAGAAACAGCGATAGAATATCTTGATGGTTTGCAGGCCTTCCTGATGTGATATTGAGATGAGACCAGATCTATTTGAAATATTATCAAACAAGCTTTCCATCAAGTGCTCATTGACCTCGATCGCACTCCAGATGGCTGAGTTATGGCCTTCCCAATGAAGCACTGTCGAGCTGCCGATGAACCGAAAATTCAACTTTGATGAACTTGCACGTTGAGACATATTTGTACCTACATTCAAATAACGACATGTACATGTGGAACCAAGTGAATAGTACCAAAAATCACTATGCAAATGTAGGAACGAGCTCACCTTATAAACAATGGTCGTATCCGATGGTGTCATGTCCTTATCAGAGTGTCCAAACTTTATTTGGGACCTCCGTCAGCTGGACGGCGGGCGTACTGGTGCTCGGTCCTGACCCGAACACCTCGGAGACCACCACCTGCGCAATGGTGCGAAGCTAGTCAAGCTCTCCCTCGAGAGTGCATCGCTCCTCAAGGGACTGGGCTAGCGCCTCCACGCTCCGACCGACCGACGCTTTGACCGTCTCCCGCTCTTGCTCTAGAGAGCTGATCTTTCTACCTAGTTCTAGAAACGGACGATAAATTTAGGAGCAAGGAATAGAAAAATTCGAGGCATCAACCGAGAGAAGAACAGGTACGTACCAAGGTGGGTGCTTTCAAGAACCGGAAGCCCTTCCTCTTGCTGGGTCACCCTCTCGAGCAGCCGAGTGTTCGACTCCTCAGCCCTAAGCATCTGCCCCCAGAGCGCAATGACCTCCCGCTCGGCGTCCGATCGGGCCTTTCGCTCTGCATCTAGAGCCTCCAGGGACTTCCTGAGCGCACCTCAGTCTTCGCCAAGTGGGCCTTAGCCACAATGAGTTTCTGCTCGGCAACAGTCGCCCGCTCGACCGCACGCAGCTCCGCAGCCTGTGCTCCCATCGCCTTGGCCGCCTAATCTTGGGACTCATGGTGGGCAGACTCTAGCTCGTGCCTGAGCTTGTTGACCCGCCACAATGCCACCACTTCTTGCTCCATCCAACCATGCTCCTTCTGAAGAAACAATGACTTACGGATCGACATCATCTCTAGTCCTACGAGATAAGAAGCAGGTGTGCTGAGAAAACCGTTTAATTGCTAAGGAATCAAAGACAACACCAGGAATGCAGAAAACTTACCTCTGCAATGTGTGGCAGGTCGACGGTCATGGCATGATGGACGAGCTCAACCCTCTCCAAGGCCTCCTTAAGCTTTTCCTTAGTAAGGCTGAGATCGGACTCCATCGATAGTCCTCTCTCCCCGAGCAGGTGCCAAAGCTTCACCTCCTCCTTGTCACAAAGGAAAAAATAGGCCTTTCCTAGCTTGCCAGGGCAAGGCCACACCAGCTTGTGGGTCATCCCTGACCCACTAGAAGATCCAGCCATCGCAGTATCAAGCGACGATTGGATCATCACTAACTCCTGGGACAGCGGGATGGCTGGTGACTCCATCTAGGTGTCCTCCTCGCTGTCAAAGGGGATGTCCACCACCAAGACTCCATGGCTCGCTGTCGGCTGCTCTACATCTAGCCTAGTCGTGGCTCCTCCGGACCCCTCTAGCTCTGACCAGGCGGACAAACCATGCGCTCCTCTGCCGGGCGAGACAGGGAGCCCAGTTTCCCTCCTCTCCTCATCCGCGACTGGCGGGGAGGGACCGCAAGAGTCACCTCCAACCCGGCCTCCACCATCACCATGGGGATCGCTGCCATCACGGCCGCCATCATGCTCACGATCTGTTGGGAAGATGCAACCCCCATTAAGGAAGGTCGCGCCACCACCAGCCTGCTTCCCCCTTCGCTCATCGCAACCCGCCATAGGCTGGGTCTCCACTCTTCTCGCGTGGGACATGGGGAGATCCCTAGTTCTACCGGCTCTTGGCCGCTGCAAAAAACAAGGGGGCACAAGCACAGGATAGTCACACTCAAAAACTCAACTATGAGAACAAAGGAAAGCATGAATACATACCCAGACAAAAGCGGCAGAACCCTGAAGCCTAGACCAGTTGACGACGAGCCAACCAGACGAGGATTGCTCGAGGGTCGTGACCCACGCCCCCTCGCATCAACCGAGGGAGGGGGCGACCTGGCCAGTCCTCGATCAGCCCGTGAACGGCCACGACCGCCAGCTCATGGTGAAACCACCGAAGCAACTGTCGGGGCATCTCCCCGTTGGGGGTTGTGCACGCGCGTTGACCCTGAAGACACAGGGGAACAATCACGTCACCCCGACCGACCGGTGTGCTCTGCCACACTCAGAGCAGGGGGCCGTGAAGCCGACGATGCCTCCGAAGGGCGCGGCGACCGCGCCCGCTTCACCTCACGTTCGAGGGTGGCGCCTTCACTCGCGGCGTGCTTCCTCGACTCAGGAATGTCACCGCGCACCTCCATACCAAGCTCGCCATTGATGGGAACAACTGCGGGCTTACGGCGCTCCACCAAGGTCACGGCAGTGCCCCTGACTCCCTCATCCTCCGAGGAACTCGCATCATCACCCGTCTCCATGGGCTCCTCAGACTCGAGCTCCGCCTCCATGTCGCTCCAGCTCTCTCCACCACGGACCCATCGGTTGATCTCTTTCTTCGTATCAAACCTCCTCCAGACCTTCTAGGTTTTCTTATTCCTCTTGGCAAGCATGGCCTCCCTCTAGGCGGCTTGCCAAACCGTGCCTTCTGGCCCTCTTGGAAGATGCTGCCGGGATTTATAGCCCACGAGTCCCTTCGAAATAGACAACTCAAAATCAATCAAAACATCAAAATAAGAAGGAAAAGGTCACGGGAAAAAAGCATACCAAATTGGATAGCTTCACAGCATGAAGGGGTCCGGGCGTCCCTTCGAGGGAGTCTTCATCCCTCAACTGCAGTGCCCGACCAAGATAACTCCAAACTTCATCTTTTGACAACTCCACCGGCGATGCGCGGTCGGGATCCGTCGGGCTAGAGTATTCCCACATCGGCTATGTCCTTTCCTCCAGCAGGGCAACCCGATGGCAAAACAAGGTGTGGAAGACCCGCAACCCATCGAGGCCATTCCACACGAGCTTCCGAAGTTATGGCTTGATGATCCCCATCCTTTTCTATTGATGAGAAGGACCCCATGTCCAAATTTCCCTCTTCTCCAGCCTCTCCCCGGTAAACATGGGGAACGGTGCCTCCACCGGGTTCTTGATATAGAACCACTCGCCATGCCACCCCCGGTTGGAGTCACTAGGGGAGTACGTGGGGTAGGGGACCGACGGCTTTGGCCTCTTCTATAGGGCAAACCCTCAATCGGTGTGGTTCTGGGTAGTTTCCCCTCGGACAGGGCTCGCCCGAT
Organism: Miscanthus lutarioriparius; assembly: GCA_904845875.1. Taxonomy (NCBI): domain Eukaryota; kingdom Viridiplantae; phylum Streptophyta; class Magnoliopsida; order Poales; family Poaceae; genus Miscanthus; species Miscanthus lutarioriparius. Next base: position 86,353,179 of record CAJGYO010000006.1, read on the forward strand.
GAAGACTCGCCGAAATAGATCCACATGCAGCTCCATCCCGAGGAAGGCCTCGCAGACGGTGATGAATCCGGCGATGTGCAGCACCCCAGTCGGGTTGAGTTGCTAAAACTCCAGGCCCCACTCGTTGAGGTGCCCATGCAGGAACCAGTGCGCGGGGTACCTGAGCCCGCGCTCATGCAAGGCAAGCAAGAAGACAATGTCGTCAGCCTGGGGTTATGGAACAACCTCTCCCAGCACGGGAGCCCTCAAGTGCACCGCCTCCTTCGACGGAAGCAGCCCCTTCACGGAGAAGTCGGCCAGCATGGCCTCATCCACGTTGGAAGGCCTCCAGTTCGACATCACACCTCGGATTTACGAATGAATCTGTGAGTTTTTCCTCTCCCTCGCTTTGCCCTACTTTCTCCTAGAAACCGCCACGACACACGAATAGGCTTGGCAAAAAAGAAGGAAGGAGGAACGGCAGCGGTTGAAGAAAGGTGAAAAACCAGGAGGAAAACCCTCTCCCTTCCCCCTATTTAATGCGGAAAGACGTGCGGCGAGACGTGGCCCTAGCTGATGGGACACGGCCTGCCCGACAGAACGTCGCCTGGCTAATGGGATGTGGCCTAGGCAGGGCCCACCACTACCACAACCCAGGCATGGGAAACGAGGCACAACCGCATGCAAATGACCCTCCGCCTTCCTAGGCAGGGTTTGGAGGGGCCTACCGATGGAATCTCCATCGAGGAGAGGCCAGTGGGTCACCCGAGTCAATAGGATGGCTCGGGCGGCTACCGAGAGATAGGTAAGGAGCAGTGGGATGCCCCATGTAGGTTATGCCGACTACGTCACGAACGATGGACACAGATTCCACTCGGACATATCCGATAGGAGCTCCCTGAACCCATCACTCCAACCATCGAGGTAACTTTACCAACCCCCGCTTTACTTTTCTAGTGCATGAGCATTCATTCATCCATTCTCATGCATGCATTCATACATTCAGTCATATATTCATCCATACATTCATCCCATGCATCCAAGCATTGCATATGCAATTGTTGCTTCACAACGCTTCGCGTTACGTCACGAAGCGGTAGTCGTCTCATTTGATATGAGTGGTGACCGACCGGGGTTCGAAGGCTGGCCCGCGAAGGGCTCAAGGCCGCCTCGCGTCAAACAGAGCCAGGCTAGAAAACGCAGATGAGCCCCAGCGACCCTCGCCTGACCAGCTCAAGAGCGGACAGGGTCATCTCAACCTTCTCGTTCGATCCTGACCTCGAGCCATTCCCATAGAATCTCCATCGAGGGGAGGCCATCGGGCCACCTGAGTCGCTCTCCGGAATGACTCGGGCATCTATCGGGAGCACGGGTTAAGGAGAAGTGGAGTGCCACATGAGGGCTATGCCGACCCTATCACAAACGACGGACCTAGATTCCACTCGGACATGCCCGTTAGCGAGCTCACCGAAGCCCGCCACTCGAGCCATCGAGGCAAGAGGCGTCAGATCAACCCCTTCGGCTATGGAAACCACGAATGGGGTGACATAGGAAATCATGCGAACGACCCCGACCGGCCCCTAGTGGCTCGGGGGCTCGAGCCGCTAGATCCTGACTCAGGAACCCAACCTACCGCACAGGTTGCGGTCGAAACGGACAGGGGCAAACACCCGACACGAAGAGACACAAGAGTCTGCAGCCCAAAAAAGAGTACCAAGGTGCTCAGCCTCCAATCGACTCCCCAGTCGGCCATAGGCTCACGGGCTACACCCACCGGGTGCGCTCGCGTGCACCCGACGGAAAATGGATTACCAGCGAGTCTCCTCCTCAGGGGCTAGGTGCCTATGTCTGCATGGCATGCCTCCGCAGCCTTCAACAGTCCCCTCCTCAGGGGTTGGGTGCCAATATCCCTCTAGCGCGCCTCCGCGGCCTTCGCTAGTCCTCCCCACGGAGGCTGGGCGCCCGTATCCACTTTGTGCGCCTCCGCGGCCTTTGCCAGTCCTCCACATGGAGGCTGGGCGTCTAATCTTACTCGATTACCCTACGCGGTACAACAAACCAAGGAAGAAATATACCAAAGTTCCAATAACAGGCCGCCTCCACGGCATAATAGGAATAGGAATTACAAAGGAAATACAAGCTTTCATTAAGCCAAAAAACACAAGCCCCTTGTTTTTACAATATCATGCAAAGCGTGTGCGAACAGCCCCTTCATGGCTTCACAGAAGTCCCAAAAGGGCTTGGGGGCTCCTATCGGGTTCATAAACCCAAGGTCCCCAATGGACCCGCTTCTCTACAAAACTTGGCCCAGCAGGCGGCGCAGCGACAGCACGTGCCTGGGTCGACCCAGATACACAATGACTGGCCAAGACCATGATTCGGTCCTCGAAAGGCACCTCCGGCCAGAAGATCTGATCGGAGGTGCGACCGAAAGGCCTGGCTGTGGTGGGACCGTAGTTCGACTTCGACCCCCTTTCTCCGATCGAGAATACGCTGGACCTCTGCTCGCTGCTCTTTCCCGACTGACACGGTCGGGGCTGACTGGGAACGACCGATCGGGGACGCCCGCTCGGTGTGGGCCTGGGGAGCAGGTAGAGAAGATAAGGTAAGGCGCTCAAGTCAACCGCAATACCGAGGACCGTACCCTGCCATGCCCTACGCACCTGCAGAACGGTGTCGTCGGGGCATGTCAGGCGAACACGGTAGAGCCTGCCAGACGTGTTAGAGCATAAACAGTATTGTGGACGCCGTCGTACCAGGCGAACATGGTAGAGCCTGCCAGACGCGTATGAGCATAAACAGTATTGTGGGCGCCGTCGTTTGCGTGCAGATTGCATTTAACAACATGTGACTGCCAGATACAACAGAGCATGAACAGTAAGGTGGGCGATGGCGACCATCCCATACCCAATGGCGTGGGCAACAAGACTAGGCAAATACGTATGCACTCTCTCTCTTTCTCTCTGACTTGTAAGGCCATCCCCTTCAACTATAAAAGTGGATGCGCTCTCTCCTACCAGGAGGACAGGAAAACTCGAAGACTCGAGGACTCGAGGACAACAGCACAACGGCACTAGAGCTCGACAGCTACATAGTTTATACGCTCTCAACAGCTGATAAGCTCGAACACACAGAGCATACGCTCTAGTACTTAGCGCACGTTTGAGCATCCGTCACTCTCTTCCACTCGGTTCAGAGTCTATCGCAACCGACAATTTGTGTGGCAAAAATTTCATCTATCGCAACCGAAAGTGCAAATGGTTGCAATAGCACCCCCTGTTGCAACCAAATCTTGGCGTTGTGACAAAAAAGCGTGGCATAAGGGTCAGAAGTTAGTAGTGACACGAGTTCTCAATTGTTTTACAATTCAAACCAATAATAGTCAAATTTTTTTGTTAAAAAACATACAACAAAGGCAATATGTTGTCGCCAAGTGTTCTCACTTGGACCGGTTTAAGCACATTTCCTTGCTTTTGTCAAAATAATCAAAATCTAATCCACAGATAAATCGGTTCATGGATGACAGCGTTGTGGGAAAGATCGTAATGCCAAATGAATCATTGCCCCAAATCGTAGGGGAAGGTCATAAGCACATATAGCATAAAATCAATTTTCAACAAAATAAAAGGTATATCCGGTAGAATTGTAACAATAGAATACAACCCTTATCAATATGCATGCATTTTCCTGATATGTTATGGGGATGGCGAGAAGAGATATTTTACATGATTTCATACCAGAGTTACTATAACTAGACATACTATTGCTTCTCATACAAAAGACCCTACATTAATGAAAAATACCCTACCTTTGAGTCCAAGCTTCGTCTTGGATACAACTGATCAAGAGATTTTTTTTATCATTGCTTAAAGATACCAAGAGGTTCAAAAAGAAAAGAAAATTGCTAGAAGATGTACTAAAAGCACCGATTATTATGCAATTCTTATAGATGAGATCTTCTCTGTTCTTCATGTTACTCAAAGGATCGCTATTGAAATGCTCAGAATTCCAATACAAGGAAGCAATGTCCAAGTTACGAAGCTGTTGTCTATGTTCAGGCGACTAGCTAGGCTCATGAAAAAAAGTAAAGGCCATCTCATCTCCCTCAATTATTTATAAGTCCAATTTGCCTCCCTCAATCAGGAAACTAGATTTTTAGACTCATCTAACATTTGAAACCATCCAATTAATTTACCTCTATGAATAGTTTTGAAGCGGTTTTGGTTGATATGATGCCACGTTAGTCGTCCTACGTGGCGCCATGTCATTCAGGAATCTAGAATTTGTCAAAAAAAAATAAAGTTGTAGAAATAATTTTAAAAAATATCCAAGTATTGTTTTTTCAGTAAATATGCATTTAAAAATACTAATCTGATTTAATATTAAAAATCTATAGAAATTTTGTTTTAACTCGAAAAATATAAAACTAGTTTCGTATTTTTACTAAAATCATGCTATATTTTCTGTGAATTATGCACCATAATATAGAGCATGATTTTACAAAACGCATCAAGTCTGACATCCTGAGCATGTCTAAACTGTCTTTCTGCTCGATCATGTGCTTTGGGTAAGTACGCAAACCTACGATGATGACATCGCATCCATCTAGATGTTGCTTGCTAAGTCGCAGACGTTGGATTGAGAATCTAAGAAGTCGCATGTCGGCTGCTGCTGATGTTCCAATGAGTCTGCTCAAGTCATCGTCGTGTGATGTCCTCTGGAGAGGATAGTGTTGCTACAAAGTTAAACCACATGGTACATGTTGTTAATATGTAATCAGAACTTGAATAATTTTTTTGTTTTAAATTTTTCGTGCATGTCTCGACATATAAGCAATGCATTTGTTGGGCTGGGAAAAGCAGTTTGCATAGCAGGTTGTCGAATCCTCACATCCTAGTCCTCAGCACCGACGACAACCGTGTGACACAATATAGATGGATTGTGGAGCGTGGGCTAACTGAAAGTCTAGCTCACCGTCGCCCCCTATCGTCTTCCCCACCGAGCCCACCCGTCCAGCATGTCCACGAATCTTCTCCAAGCTCCTCGGACTACATCTACATGCATGTCCATTCCAGATTTCTACCCTGGTTCCAGATACCAGGTTCAGTGATGGCCTGATGGGATGACTGAAATTGAAAGACACACGGAAGGCCACCTACGTCACCACAAGTGCGTGATGACCTCGCAGTCGTTGCTAGCCCTGAACATGTGTCCGGTGGCGGACACGTTACCACAAGTGCGTGATGACCTCGCAGTCGTTGCTAGCCCTGAACATGTGTCCGGTGGCGGACAGCCAGCCTCTGAGGTCTTGTTGGATGTAGATCTTGCTAATTGTCGGCCGGGTCGATGATGGCAAGGCTCTGGTTGGAGAGGTAGCAGCCGACCACTTGCCGCATGCCGATCATCTCGTGGCGCAGAAATGTTAGCAACCTCAATCACTTCTCCAATAACAAGCAGCAAGCAGGGGAGTAGGTGCTAGAGGAAAGACACTAGGAGGTCCTAGAAGATACAAGAAGATACTAGAAGCAAGAGATCTGGGTACATGAGAGGACTAGAAGAGAAAGAGGAACAGTAGACTAGAGAAGAGATGTGTGTCCTGAATAATCTTCCCCCTCTTTGATGCGCTAGTAGTGCTGCTACTTTTGTATTGTACTTGGGCCTTGTCGAGAGCAACTGCTGGCCGAGATGTATGTCTGGTTGCCTGAAGGAAATAATCTTCCCCCTCCTCGATGCTCCACTGCTGCTACTTTTTTTTTTTAAGAATTACATAGTACAACATAGACATTCACAACATGTACGTACACTCACCCCTATGAACACATGTACGTAAACTCTATTTCTATGAGCACCTTCGAAGGACGGAGCCGGCAGACCTCAAGATTCACGAAGTCACCACAAGCGTCTCGCTGTCGACGGGGACATCACCTATCACTGAAAGCATAGCGCCGTTAAATCCTGGAATAAATCCAGAAAAATACGAGCACCCGTGCCAAGTCGAGGACTTGAACCCGGGTAAGCAGGTTCTACCACAAGGAGCCTAACCAACTGATGTATTGGCCATGTTCACTTCGCTGCAAAAAAAGCCGAAACATTGTTCCAGTTGATTTGTTGTGAGAGAAAAACGCTCTTCCAATTAAAAAAATAAGCTGCAAATAAGATAAGCGAAAAGGGCCATTCTATTTGGGCCGCGATTGGAACCGACGGAGGGTGGGCAGGTGGGTCACGTTGAAACAAGTCCTCCCTCAAACCAAACACATGTTACAACTTCAATGCAGTACGAAGGCATTAACACTTCTGTGAGAAGTGAAGATCTTCGAAATTTTGATCAGAGCCAGAGACGAATTTTATTTAGATCATATATTTGTATGGTGACACTCGCAACCGCATTTGACATAAAAATTGCTCAGAAGCCTATAATGGCTCGTTGAGATTTTTCTTATACATACATATCAGAACTTGCTAAAGAACTCGCAGATGTGATCAGAGACCTCGTTAGGCTTCTCCTGGTTGATGAAGTGGCTCACTCCCTCCATAATAACCACGTCCTCTAGATTTGGCACGCTTGCCTTCAAGCCACCCTTGTGAATGTAGTCTTGTACCCCCGGGGCGTTGTATGTAATGTCTAGGTCCCCAACAATGAATTTCGACGGTACTTTTATCTGAGCTCCAGTCCATGGTGCAGAAAGCTCCCAACTCCTGCATGAACACAAGATGGATCTCGTGAGACCTTACAAATAACTCTGTCAGCTCTAAATAAAGCCTTTGTACATAAAGATTGAATTTACATTGATTGGCACCAAATGAAATCTAGTTCAGAACGTACAACTTATATCTGTCATTAATTCCTCTAATTTTCAAACATTATACTAGCTCCGTCTCAGAAAACTTGAGATTCTAGTTATTCTATAAGACTTTTAAGTCAAACTATCTTACATTTAACCAAGTCTAAGACAATATTTATATCACCAAATAAGTATGACACGGAACATGTTTTCATATTATACCTACTTGGTGTTCTAAATGTTGACAATCTTCTCTATATATAAGATTGGTCAAACTTGAAAAGTTTTGCTTCAGACAAAGCTAAAACGGCATGTTTCTTGGAACAGAGGTAGTATAAGCGACCCCCACCCCACACACCCAAGCCCCGTGAAAAAAGGTGTAAATTCAAAATGAAATCAACTTGAACATTTGAAAGAACAAACAACAGTAAAATCATAAAGGTACGAACTACAGTATCAAATAAATAGCATTGGTCTAATCAAACATAAACTGAGAGTTTCAGTTATCCCATGGCAAATACAAAATGGGAAATTGTTGAATAGCAAATGGTTGATAGCATCAATAAAGAAGTAAATTCGAAAATCAAAATTGTTGACTGACCATAAGACACATACCTGTCCATGCATCTGTAGTAGTTAAGTCCTCCAGTAAAGCCTGTTTTCGCAAATTTTTCGGCATAGTAGGAAATATCTTCCTCTGATAGCCATGGAGGACAAGTTCCATCTGAATCAAGAGAGTCAAAGAAGCTCTTGTCCTTAGGTAGAATAAGAGGAGCTGGCTTGCGCATGCCGAATGTCTTCTTAAACGCATACTTGATGTCGTATAGAGCGAATTCAGCTTCAGCAACACCAGGTTCCTGTATGCATCCTTATGTAATTCAAATGTGCAGCATTTTTCAAAAAAGAAAAAAACATGTCTAAAGGGACATTGATATGCACAAAATATATCATATATATAGAATTAAAAATAGCTAGCTCCACACAACCACGCTATGGAACTGTGACAAAGTAGATGATTTCAATACAATGACATCCAAGAGTTATTATTCCCTTGAAGATTTAAATCAACTAAAATCAGTGAGACAATCTGAATAGTTAGGTAAGTTTTACAGCTCTAAAAGACCTGGTGCTGCATGCTGATGTTCATTAATAGAGCTCCAAAGAAAACCTGATATTTCCTCTTCCAATAAACTATGCTTTTGTATGGACCCTTTGCACAAAAATTGGGATTTTTCCCTCCAACACATAGAAGAGCTGTGTATCATTATATTAAGAAGAAACCTTACACATAACTGTTACTGTGTTGATATTAATTTGTTGTAGGGAAACCTATTCTCTAAAAAAAGAAATCACGGGACTAATAAGTATTCAAGTTTCTATCAAATGAGCTGCTAACCTCCATATTTTAAATTAAAAGTTTCCAATTAGCATTTATTTCGTCACCCTTATCTATCTGCAACTGTGGATACTTCTAGCTGTTTATCATCACTCCCAGTCTTATCTGTGCGGGGTGCCAAATCCGATCCTTCCTTAGGAGAATCAAATTGAGGCACCCAGTAATCATTCCAGCATCCATCGAACCAATCTGCCAAATTAACGAGTCAACGAAAAGTGCCAAACGCCCGAACCAATGGTTATCAGGGATTCAGGGCAGAGGACGGAACATGGCTACTCATCATAAATAAAGACCATTGATTGATCCTGCCTGCCGATAGGAGACTGCAATAGCAGTATGCAATGGGAATGGAAGCAGAGTACTCCACTTGTTTACCTGGAAGCGGCACATGTAGTGGTCTTCGCCGCAGGCAGCTCTGATGGTCTGGAGCGGGCTCATCTCCGGCCGCCGCGGGTGGTACGCGACGCTGAGGTTCACGAGCGCCCGCACCAGGTCCGGCCGGAGCAGACACAGCTGCCACGCCACGATGGCGCCCCAGTCGTGCCCCACCACGAACACCTGCAGCGAGAAGACAACCCGATCAAAAAGAAAACGAAAAAAAGAAGTCAACGTCGCAGCTTCGTGCAACGAATCGAACGGATTGCTGCAGAAAAACCTGGGGCTGGCCGAGTTCGGAGATGAGCGCGACGAGGTCCCCGACGACATGGAAGGTGGTGTAACTGGACGCGTCGGGCGGGGAATCGGAGTCGCCGTAGCCGCGGAGGTCCGGGGCCACGGCGCGGTAGCCGCGCGCCGCCAGGGCGGCCATCTGGTGGCGCCAGCCGTACCAGAGGTCCGGGAAGCCGTGAAGGAGCAGCACCACGGGGGCGCCGCCCTCCTCGGGCCCAGCCTCCGCCACGTGCAGGCGCACTCCGTTCGCCTCCACCGTCCGGTGCCGCACCCCCTCCACCGTGGCCGCCATCTCTTGTCTGCTGAACGAGGCGTACTGGCTAAGGCACGGAGGCACCCGTCGCACACGCGCAAGCCGGCTGCTTTTGTAGTGGGGCCCGCCGGCTGCTGGCTTTGGAAACGCAGCTGGGGGATTTGGGGCGTGCGAGGCGGCCGAACGGATGGTGTCACACGTTACGCTGCGATGAAGTAAGGAAAGCGCTCTGGCGGGAGTGCGCCTTCAAAGGAGAGAGACATCATTTCATTTACATGTATTCCTGTGTGTCTATGATGAGTGGGGCCAACGGCCAGCCATAGTGTGTAAGAGCATCTCCAGAAGTAGCCCTAAATCAGGGCCTCTATTTTTAATTTGGGTGCTCACCCCTACTTTTATTGGTCCAATAAATTTTTCCACTCCATTAGCAGCCCTCAAACAAAGCCCCCAAATCCATATCAGCAACCAATGACACAGGGGACCCACGCGTCATTGAGCCAGACCTTTCTTCCCCCATTGTCGGGGACCAATACTAGGGTACCCGAAGAGGAAGGGCTAATAACCATCAACATTGATACATCCGAGTAGTCAAGAGCGTGACTACAGCTTCAACCGACCCCTAGGTACGCAAGCTCCGCCTCGCCCAACCTCTGAGTGTGGGCTTCGCCTCGTCCGGCCTCTAAGGGTGCAGGCTCTGCCTCGCCCGGCCTCTGAGGGAGGGCTCCGCCTCGTCCGACACTGAGGTTGCGGGCTCCGCCTCGCCCGACCTCTAAGGGCTGGCTCCGCATCACCTGACCCTTGGGTTTGGGCTCCGCCTCGCCCGACCCTTGGGTTTGGGCTTCACCTTGCCCGAGCCCTGGGTTTGCGCTCCGCCTCGCCCGGCCTCTGGGGAGAAACTCCGCCTTGCCCGACCCCAAGGCCGGGGGCTCCGTCTCACCCGACGAAGACCCATACCGCCGTCAACCACTCAGGTCCAAGCGTATGGGTCTAGGTCAAAGCTCTGACGCCAGGGAAGAAACTAGCATGCCTCAATGTAGCCCGTGGCCGTGACGGGCCATACCTGGGGATTCACATTAGGAACAGCGTCGGGCATACCGGTGCTGTTCTGCCTAACCCTCGTACGGGCACTGACAGGAGCGTCAGTTCACCACAATGTCTGTCAGGACAGAGTGGAGCGACACGACCGGGAGACGACGCCTACGCATGGTGCCAGTGACGGACAGGGCCACGACGTGAAGCTGTCCCTGTTGACGTCTACAGGGTCGACGGGACCCACGTGAAGGAAAAGGACCCGGCGATCCTAGGGGACTTCTCCTTCTCATTCTCCTCTTTTCCCTCGACTATAACCCGTGCTTTCTCTTGGCCTATAAAAGGGAAAGTAGGGCATCCCATGAAAGGGGACTGGATCCAACGGGACTCGACTCCACTCAATCGCATCACAACACATCACACCGATTCGGACTCGAACCCCGAACCGATTATAACACACAAGCATACAGCCGAGAGGCGACCGAGCCCTCAGCACCCATTCACTCCTCTCACCAGAGACTTGGGACCTATCCCTCTCTTGACCGTTTGTAACCTCTACTATGAACTTTTAGTGCTAGTAACACGAGCAACAGCAACGAACTGGACGTAGGAATATTCTGCCTGAACCAGTATAAACCTCGTGTCCTCTTAGCACACCATCCGGGCCAGACGCGCAATATTAGAAATTTACTTGTTGGTGGCAACTCGAAACACCGACACCCATCCTCTCCGTGCACAGGACAGGGAGGCATGACTGAGCAGCGCGCTCGATTGGCTAGGGCGGCGTGCCCGCACAGTGGAGGGAGGCGTGGTCGAGCCGCTTCGGCGCAACGAAGTAGCGCGCTCGCACGACGGAGCGAGGCGGCCACTCCGGGCGGCTGAGTAGCATGGCGTAGCTGGGGCCGGTGGAGTGGGGAGTGGCTAGCTTCGGGCGAGAAGAGGGTGGGGAGGAGGAGATCCACGCGGTGAGAGGGAGGAGGAGCGCCAGAGAAGCCGAGGAAGATTTGCCGCCCGCGCGTGCGAACCGGAGGAGCCGTAGAAGATTAGCACGGTGAGGGAGGTGGCGCTGGCCGTGGGGGAGAAGGGGAGCCTATGAGAAGGGGAGGGAGCAGGGCAGCTGCATCGCCCGATGAGAAGGGGAGGGGTCAGGGTAGTCGCGCAGGAGGAAGACGGAGGAAGAGCGTCGGTGGAGCTCTGTGCGAGCACATGGGAAACAACGGAGCCAACAGTAGGATAGGGCCCGCGGTGTTGGGCCATCAAGAATGGGGTCTGGATGAGGATTTGGGTGCTCAGCCAAATATGGGGTCTATATAGCAGGGGCCATGCTAGAGTGATGTTTATAGCCTGAGCACCCATATTTGACTATGTGGATTTAAGTAAGGACCCTGCTGGAGTTGCTCTGAGCACCAGCGATGTAGTCGAGGTTGAAATGTCATTTTATAACCATGTCAACCACGATGCTTGAACTTTTTTCTTTGCAGTGTGCTGGCATCGATCGGGCAGGGCCACTATCAAATAAATAAAGTATTTCTCTCTGTAGCAAGAAGTCAAGAACATTTTCTTTTACATTATGAGTTGGGAGATTAAAAACCCTGCTCTCCATAGCTTCCCCGGCTCCCCATTTATTTACCATAGGAATCAGTTCAAAATTGGTTGTTGCATATTCCCCACCATAATCACTTCTTCGGAGAATCTAGAAGTGAAGCCCTACCAAGTGACCCTGTGTACCAAATTTTTTATTTTTAGCCCTTTTTTTGAAAAAATTTCACAAATATGCCCCTGGAGGAAAGATTTCAAAATCTGGACCCTTATCTCGGCGTCATCGTTGTTGGCGCCGAGCTTACACTGTGATTTTCCGGCCCACGTGTTTCAATCGAAACATCCAAACACAACGGCACGGTGCTTCTACACATGTAGTCGTTTTAATGTAAGAAATTGTTTCCACTATCTTTTTTTTATTTGTGTAAGTATGCTACTAATATTTTGTTGGAATCTTGTTGTGTAGGACCATGAGAGGTGCCTTTTCTTTCAGTGGATCGATGGTGCAGACAAGTTTGACCCTAGGTACCTCATTTTTGATGATTGGTTTAGAGGGAGACATCCACGTGAGCACTTCAAGCGGTGGGTTCCATCCCCCCCCCTAACCCCCCGCCAATGACGGCTAAGGAGAAGCAACTAGCCGTAGTTAGACGACTCAAGGAACCTTCTCTGTGCGAATGCGGAGATCGAGCCATGATAAACCCTGAGAATACGTTGGAGTTTGTGTGTCCGAACAAGCATAAAGTAAGTGCAAAGTGTATGTGTTAAAATGTTGAGCTATATGTGTTCATGTACTAATGTCACCTTATTTAGGTGTTTTCAATGGCGAAGTATCATTTCAAGGAGTGGTTGTTTGGTCCTAAGAACAAATGGCTGGAAGAACCATGAAAGGTTAAGGAAAAGAAGAAAGAAAGGGTAATTTACAAAGCACCTCCTGTCATGTGCGAATGTGGTGTTAAATCCAACTATGGTCTAGTCCCTTCGGAGCTTGGAATAGGCCATTATTGTAGTCATATGGTTGACTATGATGAGGTTGGTTATTTTTATGGTAAACATGAAATCGTATTTTATTTCTTTTGCTAAGACATATATGATATAATTTTTTGTTTGAACAGAGCACTAGGAAATGTAGGTGGGAATGTTATGATAGTCAAGCTAAGTTCTTGGATGAACTGAAGGGGAGGCAAGTAATTGCATGGAAGAGGGAATATGGACCTGACTACGTCAACCTATTCGTTAAACATCGCAAAGAAAAGATGCGTGAGTTTGCTAGACAACGCGGTATTTGTAGCCCGATCGATGTTGGGCTTGACAAATGGGGATTGGAGAGATGGATGATGTTAGAGGAGGAGAGGGCATGGAAGGAGGCAAGGGAGGAGACAAGAGTACAGATGTAGGTCTTGAATGAGCATGTTGTTGCATTATGTGCCAGTGAGTGCTTGAAAGCCTTTTTTCGTTGCCTGATTTTAAATGTAATATAATCACGTTGCTAGCTGATTGTATTTTATACATGTAGGGATTGGATGCAGCGAGGAGCATGCCGCAGATGTGGCTCATGCAATGAATGAGGAAAAGAAGTTAGATGAGCACAGATCGTGAGCTAGTCACACCATTCAATCACCGATTGTGTTGTCTGATGAGGGGGACGAGGATGAGGACGACACTAGCAGATTGAGTGAGCTCATCGCTCTAGCAGAGGCGGGCTTGCAGGCGGAGGAGGCTGAGGACGACACTGGCAGACTGAGCAAACTCATCGCTCTAGCAGAGGCGGGCTTGCAGGTGAAGGAGGCTAAGAACGACACTGGCAGACTGAGCGAGCTCATCGCTCTAGCAAAGGCGGGCTTGCAGGCGGAGGAGGATGACGACGCATTCTTCACTCAGGTCGTAGAGGCCGCAGATGAAGCGGAGGCCGCTTACTATAGGCGATAGGCAGGTCAGAGTAATGCAGGTGAGCCTAGCCATAGCAATAGGGTTGTGGTAGAGGACTGGTAATCGAATGATGAGTTGCTTACTCAGTATGTTTCAGACTGAGGATTTGAAAGTGCATTTGCCCTATATGTGGGTTTTGGTGTATTCATGCCATCCAAATTAGGGACTAATGTGATCTTAATGAGATATGTCGTAGCTATTACTCATTATACGCTCTCCAATGGTTTTATTTTTGTTTTTGAGTTTATGATCCACCGCACTATAAAGAGGGATGCAAACTTAGTTGGTTTGAGGAAGATATAGTGCTCAAGCATAAAAATAAAATCAAAAGAGAGACACTCTAGCACTCCACGAGCACGTAGAATATTTTTCAGTGACTGTTGGTGTCGGAAGTCTCGACGTAAGCTGAAACTCCCGACAGTCGGAAGTCATGACTCATGCCGGAAGTCCTGACGCCTAGTCACTTAGCCTGCGCAGTGATTGTGGCCGTCGGAAGTCCCGATGTGAGTCGGAACTTCAGACAGTCAGAAGTCCCGACCCAAGTTGGGAGTCTCGACCCAAGTCTGTATGATACGATTGGACTATATACATTCTAATGAATTTATATTTAATCTGTGTACTAGATTTGTGCGTTTTCAACACACAAAACACATGAAATGGCATGTGAGATCATGTATCGAACTATGGTACATAATTCCTTCGACTAAACCTAACATGCCTTAGGTAATTAAACTAAACAACAAACACATAGATGTGCCATGTGAATAAGATAAAGTCATCCTAGTAGTGTGGCCACATAGCAAATTGTGTTGCACCTTCTCCAAAGTAGCCTCCCATTGTTGGTGGTGGTGGTGGCGGGGGTGGTGGCAGAGGACCCTTATTCCTGTGATTAGGGTAGGTGCAATATGGATCATTGCAGAGTGCCTCCTATGAATCGGCACCGTTGTTGTTGGCGTCATATCCGTCGTCCTTGTAACCGCTGCTAACTTCCCTTTCTAGATCGAAGATACTCCGCATGTGGATAAATAGGTCAAGGATCGACCAACCTAGTGAACCCATAGTTTTCTTTTGCCAAGGAAGACTGCAATAAGTATGTCATGTAAGTTGTATAGACGAGGAACGTATTGAAGAAACAAATACTAATAGCAAGTACCCATGCTCGTGGGCATTTGAAGAAACGACGACCTCCATCTATTCCCTCGGTGAACATCTGCACTAGGCAGTCCTCACCATGCATGCATTTTGGCCACTCTTGTTTTTGTTCATCGTATCCTCTCAGTGGTGCCTCTTTGGTGAAATCACTTTTGCTCTCAACTAGGAACCTCTCATAAAGAGCTTCCTCAAAGAAATCAGGACCAAGAGGACCCTCCCACCTAATGGTTGTTCCCTTCCCCTTTCCTCTCCCTCTGGACGACCCTCTAGACATTGGTACTACAACGAAAGAAAATACTGAGGAGTGCTCTTCTTCCTTGTTTTGTGTGTGAATGAGAGGGAGTGAGGGGTTATTTATAGGTTGAGAGGAGGAATGGAGGTCTCTCATTGTGCCATGTCAACGATCCGTGTGCCTTTTCACCTTAGCCTTTGGATCAAACAGTCATAAGATGGATGGTGTAGATGGAGTGGAGTTGTGCTTCCTTGCATGCCAGTACTATGTCAGTGAAGTGATAAATCACTGCTGTCCTTGTAACTGAAAAGTCTATTTTCATTGTCTGAAAAGCCTTTATTCATTCACTATTACTTGAAAAGCCTAGATTCATCAGCAAAGCATCTGTACGATACAATTGGACTATACACGTTCTAATGAATTTACATTTAATTTGTGTACTACATTTGTGCCTTTTTAGCAGTGTAGAATGATTAACGATTCACGAAAAAAAAATCGCAAGAGTTTCCCTTGTTTCAGGAGCATCCACAGTTACAAACAGAGACATCATTATATAATCCAAACATTTAATCATCCAAAGAGCACAATGCAACCACAAAGAACATCACAATCAACATAACATGTCCTACACAGTCCAAATAGTTCATAATGTCCATACAGTCCCAAATAGTTACAGGAAAGTAAATACAAAATCCATAATAGTGCATACTAACATCTACCACAACCCTCACAGCCTCCTACTCTTACCCTTACCCTTATGACCGAGAGCGCTCGTACCTAGAGTGTAAGGGTCAGGTGGACGGCATCACCTAGTGTCAGTGTTTTGAACAAACACCAACTAGTAAATTTATAATTATTGCGCGTTAGGCTCGGATGGTGTACTAAAGGACACAAGATTTATACTGGTTTGGGCAGAATGTCCCTACGCCTAGTTCGCTGCTGCTTGTGTTATCAGTATCGAAAAAGGTTCGTAGTAGGGGGTACAAATGGTCGAGAGAGGGACATGTCCCAAGTCTCTGATGGAGAGGTCGAAAGGATGCCAAGAGCTCGATTGCTGCTTGGCTGTGTGTCGTGTGTCGAATTGGTTCGTCCCCTTGCATATCAAAAAATGATCCATCCCCCTAGTGGGGTGCCCTGCCCTCCCTTTTATAGACCAAGGGGGGAGCAGGGATTACAGATAGGAGAAAGAGGAAAAAAACAATGGTAGAGAAGGTCCTTCGAGGGAGCCGGGTCTTTCTTTTCCCCTGTGCCTGCCTTGCTAACATGGCAGACCGTGTCAGGGATGGCATGTTCGCTGATCCTTATAGGGCCATGCACTGGCCTCTTTTAGCAAGTGGGTGCGTCCCATCCTACACCGACGGACCGTGCGGCGTGCCAGAGAGCCGAGCTGTGACCTTTCGGGGAGTAGACGGGGATGTGACCATACGTCTGTCACTGTAGATGATGTGAGTTCTATCTTGGATCATAGTGGTTGTCGTATGCTTGTGTTAGTATCTATGTCCGAGGGCTGATGACGGCGCCTACAACACTATTGGACAAAAGTCGGTGCCTACAACACTATTCGGGCTCTGTCAAGTTGGAAAGGGCCTAAAGTGCCTGTCCTGTCATATCCTGATAGTACCTTCCTGTAGGTATGCAGGGCATGGTCCTCGGAACTACGGTTGACTCGAATGTCCAGTCGTACCATGTGCGCGTCTTTATGAAGGAGCAGGGTGTAGTCGTCGGGCGAGGCGGAGCCTATGCTCAGTCGTCGGGTGAGGCAGAACCAGCCCTCAGATGTCGGGCGAGGCAGAGCCAGCCCTCAGATGTCGAGCGGGGCGGAGCCAGCCCTCGGCCATCGGGCGAGGCGGAGTCTAGCCCTCGGGGGTCGGGCGAGGCGGAACCAATCTTCTGTCATGCGAGCAAGAAGCGTAGTAGCGTTCTTGTCTGACCGGAAGCATCAACGTTCGATGGTTATTAGTTCCCCCTCATTGGGCACCCCGGTATTAGGTCCCCGACAGTAGCCCCGAGCCCCCGGGTGATTCGGACAGAATCGATCAAGGGGTGTTTTGACTCGCCAGAGGGTGCGCGCGAGCGCACCCGATGGGTGTAGCCCCTGAGCCCCCGGGTGATTCGGATAGAATTGCCCGGGGGGTATTTCAATTTGCTAGAGGGTGCGCGCGAGCGCACCCTTCGAGTGTAGCCCCCGAGCCCCCAGGTGATTCGGATAGAATCGCCCAGGGGGTAATTTCGGACCCTTCGCGGGTATGGCTGTGAGATTTGGTTTTGGTCAACTAGACAATTTAAAGGAAACCCTGGTATCCTGTTTGCAGGGATTCATCCAGGGTTAGCCCGGTTAGGACTTGATTGCGCATCGAGGTTCCCTTGAGGCTTGTGTGCCTGAGTTCTGGCCGCTCATGGGCCCATCCCTCGTTGGGACGATCATCGAGACTGTTGGGCCGGCCCTTGAACTCTCGGGCCTAAGGAGGCTGGAGAAAAGCTTTTTGACACATATCCCCTCTATGGGAAAAGAGTCCTGGTCTGCCCGGGGAAGGTGAAACGTCTGGCGCAATTTTGGTGGGAAAGGATAGGCATCGCGGGCGCATATCCCGCAACATGACGTGGCAGTGTTTCATGGCAGGCTCGGAGACCTAGGCGGGCGGTTGCTCTTCAAGCATCCGTCACCCCTATAAAACCAAGGGGTTCGCCCCCAGGGTTCCATACTTTCCCTCTTCGCCTTTGCATCAACAACCTCCACCGCCAATCGCCTAAGCCTCCTGCACTCGCATCACAGCCAACGTCGAGCTTGCATCCACATCGCAGCCACCGTTAAACTCGCATCAACCCCCCTACCAATCGTTTCAATGGAGCCGTGCTGCAGATCCAACATCACCCCTCAGTGCCTGGAGGGCCTCGTTCGCCGTGGCCTCCTTTGCCTGCTGACCGCCACCGAGGAGAGGCGGCTGCCTGGTGATGAGGATGGGCCATCGCCGCCTGAAGGGTATGTCATGTCCTTCGCTCACTTCCGTGAGCGGGGATTCACCATACCTGCCCACAAGTTCCTTCGGGGGCTATTGGATTACTACCAGGTGGAGTTGCAGCACCTTACTCCCAATGGGGTCCAGCACATTGCAGCGTTCATCGCCCTGTGTGAGGGATTCCTGGGGATTAGTCCCCACTTTGACCTATGGCGGTATCTCTTCGCCGTCAACCTGTCGAAGAAGCGGGTTGGGAAGCAAGAGCTAAGCGTGCCGATGGGATGTGCCAGCATTCATCTCCGTAACAACCGGGTGAACAACTACCCGTCGATGAGTCTATCAACCTCCAACAAGGGGTGGCATTCGCATTTGTTTTACGTCAAGGACGATGTTGCTGCCCCCTTGCCAGTGTTCTCTAGGCACATCATCGAAGAGGTCCCGGGGCCGTGGAAGTGGGGTGTCCCAGACAAAGACAAGAAGAGGATCAAGGACCATCTTGCCACCCTCCAAATTCTGAAGGAGAGGGGCATGAAGGGATCGAGGATCATCGGCGCCTACCATACGCGAAGGGTGGCACCACTGATGAGCCGCGCGCTTCCCCTGTACCTGATTGCGCCCGGGGCATCGCTCGAAGGGACGACGCTTGTCGATGAAGTGCTCCCCCCCGAAGTGGCGCAGCGCATCAAGGAGGTGATGGAGCTTGCGAAGGACAACACCAGCGTTGTCCTTGATTTCATGTACCCGATGCCAGGGCATCCCCCAATGTGGCCGGAACCGGGGCTCATCGATTTTGTAAGTTCTTTTTCCCCGTGTCTCCTTTTTTCTTGAATTCCTGGCCCCTTGATGCTGACCTCGGGATAGCAGGACCAGCCGTAGAGACTCATCCGTAGGGTTAGCCCGGCTTCGCTATCGAAGGACCGGATCGTGGCGGTGGCGAATCATACCGTGGCCGAGTGGGATAGGAAGACGAGGGAGCTGAAGAGGAAGAAGATGCCACGGAAGCAGCAATCACGGGAGCAAGGAGAGGAGATAGGCAGTGACGATGACGAGGAGGAGGAGTTCGACAAGGTAGTTGCCGATGTGGAGTGGGATGTCCTAGAGGGTGAGGATTCGCTGACAGGCACCCACTCCTCCATGTAGGGACCCTTCTCGTTCCATGCGGGGGGAAGTGAGTCCGTGAGGCTGGCGGAGAGGGGCCAAACCACCGGCCCATCCTCAGGATCAGGGGGAGCAGGCGAATCAGACACCACACCTGGGGCATCAGCGGAGGACCGATGGATGGGGGGAGGCGGATCTGCCGCCGCCCCCCACGAGCTGATAGGGGTAGGTGGATCTGTCGCTGTGCCCGACGAGCTCATAGGGGCGGGCGGATCTGCTGCCGTGCCTGAGGAGCCGACAAAGGGTGGTGGCCCCGCCGCCACGCCCTCGGAGGTAAGGGAGACAAGCCCCTCTGCCCGGGAGCAGGGGTAGGCTCGAAATGGCTCCGCCCAGGCGAGTGGGAGCAAGAATCTAGGGGGTCATCCCCAAAACGTTCCTACCGCCCAACAGCGCCCGCATAAGTCACCGATCCCTCTATTTTTTCTATTTTTCTATTTTGCAGTGTGACCTTATGCCTTTTAACTCTTGTAGAGTCTTGCGACAAGGCCGTTCTTTGGTGCTAGCGCCCAAGAAGAGTGTTGCTCTTTGGGCGGAACGGACACCGTCGTCCGATGTCGCTGTTGTTTTGGGTAGGAGCGGCGCCGATGTTGCGGCCTTATCGGCCGGTCAGGCACCGCCCACGGTGGTGCATGTGCCCTCGGTGGGTCAAGCAGGCGCCAGGGCTAAAGAAGCGCCTTCGGGGGTTGCCGAGCAGATGACGGCGGAGGTGACTCTACCGCCTATGTTGGAACGGACGGAGCCACCAATTGCGCCTATGGTGCCATCTGTATTGGGCGTGGCAATGCAAACCAAGGCCCTAGCATCGCAAGTGGGGGTGGCCACGACCGTGACAAGCCAGGCGCAGCCGCGGTCATGTCCGATGGAGCGGTGCAATCCGTGCCACCGACGGCACCCGAGGCGGGCCGGATGGAGGGGGACATGGCTGGAGGGTCCCTAGGCATTGTGGTGATGGTGGAGAGGCTCAGCGGGGGGTCACCCGCGTGGGGTGAGCCGCCGCTCCAGTGGATGGCTCCATAGGACCCAACGTCGACTCTCTTCTCGCTCAATGATGCTACCGAGAGCATGGAGCGGGAGAGTCTTGACATTGGGTTCTCGGCCATGATGGATGCCTTGAGCTAGGCCAGGGGCATCCTATGTGATGTCATTGTTCCCACTGGCCGGGTATCCGCTTGATCTTCCCTCTCGCTTTCTTCTTTCTTCATGTATTTTTGTTATCTTCATATTTTTTATACTGGTCTTCTTTTCAGTCCCTTACCTCTCGTAGCCGGGAGAAATCCTTGTTCCTCTCTGAGTAGAAGGTGGAATGGGACCGCCTCACCGAGAAGGCCCGGCTGCGTAGAGATGTGAGCGCCCAGCTTGCTGCCGCCCAACAGCGGGAAGCCGAGGCACGTCGGGACGCAGAGGAGATCCATGGGATGTTCTAGGATCTATCGGCGAGGGTGAAGCAGGACGAGGAGGCGGCAGCTAGGGTCCAGAAGGAGCAGGATAAGCTACTCCAGAAGGATGTTGAGGCCACTGAGCGGGCCATCGACCTCCTGGCTGAGCTGGAGACAGAGTGGGATCTCAAGCTGAAGGCAGAGGAAAGGTTTGTGGTCCTGCAACAGAGGGCGAATCAGGACACCGAGGAGATCACTCGGCTACGCAGGGAGCGAGACGAGCTACACTAGACTACAGAAAGACTTCGTTCGGAGCGTGGTACGGTCCGCGAGGAGCATGACCAGGCCGTCCGAGAGCACGGCGAGGCGCGTCAGGTGGTCAACTCCCTCCGGGCGGATCTTAGAGTCGCGGTGACTCGAAGGCTGGAGGCCGAGAGCGTCTCTGTTGGGCTGGGCATGGAGCTCGCCGAGGTGCGGGGGATTCTTCAGGCTGAGAGTGATCAGCACGATCTCCTACGCGCCATCATTGGGGTGGTCTTCGATGACCTGAGAGTGGCGCAGCCGGAGGAAACCGGCTCACTTGCGACCCATGTCGTGGATATCACAGCGCGGGTGCACCAGCTTGAGGAGGACGCCTTTCACGCCAGGATCACCCAAGCCTTTGCCGTTGCCCGCTCTCATTATGATCGAGAAATCAACCTAGAGGCAATGAGCCTTGGCTTTGTGCCTGGCTATGCAAACTCCGAGATGGATGAGATTGAGAAGGCGGTGACTCCTATTGCGCGGAACCTGGTGGACAGGCTATAAGACATAGTTCTCCCTCCGAGGAAGTAGTTAGTCGAATAAGTTTAATAAACATTTATCTATAATATGTGGACAAGTGTCGGTGCTTTTTGTGTCTGAAAATAGTTTTGTGATTTCGTTTCATAATTTTGTTTTGTTCGTTCGATCATACTTTCTTCCCTTTTGCATTCAAGAAAAAAGGTTTATGCGATTCGTCCCTTTCGTTCGTTAAGACTATAGGGCCTGAGGTGTATAAGGGGAAGTTTCAATTATGCTGGTGAGCGAAGATACCATAGCCGTAGGGGCGTAGGCCTCTTGCAGTCTAACCGGGCATGCTCGTTTATCTGCTCCGACAAACCTTGCCGCTAACCTTAACGCGGGGAAGAGGTCTGATGCAACGACTATTTCAAAAAAAGAATGTATTTATACCTTTATCAGCCCCCGAGTGAGATCCGACCCCTAGCGGTCGCTGGGGCCGCATGTTACTGGAGACCGAAGCGAGGGTAGCAAACTTACTCTTGTATTCGCACGTACCCCTTACATAGGATTTTTTATGATCGTTCTGTGACCGTGCGTTTGGTCTCGTTGCTGGCCCGACCATCCCCATGCCCCTATGCGTGGCGGGGATTCAGTCGAGGCTCGGCTCGTTTTGTGATTGTCGCCCTATCCACGATTTCCGCAACTTGAGGGGTTGAGGTGACATCACTAACGGGGATGTTCGAATGGAATCTGATCCTGTTGCTTTGCGATAGGGTCGGCAAATCCCTCGGGTGGCGTTTCGTTGCTCCTTGTCCTGCCTTCCAATAGATTCCCCCTCAATAGGGTTTCCATGGGCTCGGCAAGAGGTTGGATTGAACTAGAAGATTGAGATGACCCTATCCGCCTTAATGTGGGTTGGGCGAAGGCCGCTGAGGCTCATCTGCGTTTTCTCCCCTGGCTCTTGTCTGACGCGAGGCGGCCTCGGACCCTTTGTGGGCCAGCCTTCGAACCTCGGTCTCTCGATCTCGGATCGAGTGGCTCGAGCCCCTTGGGGTTTGATAGGGGGTCGGCTGTGTTTCGAGCGTCACCCCGTCCTAGGTTTCCGCAACCAGAGGGGCTGAGTTGACGACACTTGCCTCGATGGCTCAAGTGTCGTGCTAAATGAGCTCGCTAACGGGCATGTTCGTGTGAGATCCGGGTCCATCATTAGCTGACGGGGTGGGCAGAGCCCTCATGTGGCATCCCACTACTTCTTAACCTGCCTCTCGCCAGATGTCCAAGCCGTTTGATAGGCTCAGGTGGCCCAATCTCCTCTCCTCAAAGGAGATTCTGTGGTTTTGGCTTGAGGTTAGAATCGAATGAGAAAGGTCGAGATGTCCCTGCCCGCTTCTGAGCGGGGTTGGACAAGGTCGTTGGGGCTCCTCTCGGTTTTCTCCCCTGGCTTTGTTTGACGCGAGGCGGCCTCGAGCCCTTTGCGGGCCGGCCTTCGAATCTCGGTCAGTTGCCGCTCATATCGAATGAGGCGGGCGCCGCTTTGTGGCGCGACACAAAGCGTTTGAGATGCAGCGATTGCATATGCAATGTTTGGATGTATGGGTTTAATGTACAATTCAATTGAAACGAAAGTGGGGGTCGGTAATGTTACCTTGATGGTATGAGCGACGAGGAGCTCTTAATGGACGTTCATGACGGGGTCGGTGTAACCTGCACGAGCATCATAACTTTTTGTTTTCGTCTCTCAGTGGCGATCCGAGCCGTTCAATTGACTTTAAGTGACCTGACAGCTTCTCCCTGAAGGAGATTCTATAGACGGACCCCTCTGAACCCTTCTCGAGGAGGCAGATACTAAAGCTTGAGGTACGAGGAACTATGAATTTGATTATGCTGGTGAACAAAAAACACCATAGCCATCGGGGCGTAGGGTCTAGCGGTTCATCTAGTTTTACTCAAAGTTTTACACCCGCACACCGTGCCTCTGGTTTTTAAACATAAGGAGGGGTCAGGCGATGAGGATGTCTAAACAAGTAGATATCCTCGGTAGCCCCTGAGTGATGTCCGTGCCCCAACATGCAAAGTAGGAACACAGAGGTGCTTATCTTTTGGTGGCCGTTCGTTCGTCGTTTTGCCTCGGTTGTTTGATCGACCCAGGAGGCCCATTGGGCTCCCCTAATGGGGATTCCATCGTTGGGTCCTTCCTGGGAAAGCGGAGAGTCGCCTGCATGCGGGTGCGCCCTAATTCTCGTGCCCAGCATGCGGTAGTGGTGGACCATGCCCAGGCAACGTCCTGTTTGACCATGCGGTGTCTCGCCGATCAGAGCACGTCTCGTCGGTCCAGGTGCATCCCCTCAAATTCCCGTCAGCATTGATTTCCCATTTGCATTGAATAGGGGAAGGGAGAGGGTTTTTCGTCCCAACCTTTCTCCTTTCCTCTGTTGCCGTATCTTCTCTTTAAATAGGGGGAGGGAGGGGGTTCTCGTCCCCATTCTTTCGCCTATTCCTGAGCTGCAACCTCCTCTCCTTCTTCCTTCTCACCAAATGTGTTCGTGCGTCGTAGCGAGTCCTAAGTGAGAGAGGGTAATGCCAAGGAGAGAAAGTCTCACTGATCCGCTCCTGAATCCAGAGCGCAATGTCGAGCTGGAGGTCATCCAACATAGATGAGATGGTGTCGGCCGCCTTCGCCAAGGAGGGGCCGCTTCCACCAAAGGAGGAGGTGCACTGGAGGGTGCTGAGCGTCGTCGGTTTTGCCATTGTTCGTGAGGCCCTCGTCGGGATGGAGCCGTACGGGAAGCTCTTCCAGTGAATCTTCTTCGGGCGAGTCTTGTCGGTGGGGAAGCCATGTAGGACTGTGTCGGTGGGGGCTTTGCCCCTACGACCGCTCAGATCGGTCCGTTCATGAAGCTTGGTGAGATGTCGGAGACATCCATCAGCCATGGCGGCCTTTCTTCAGCGGGAAACGCCCCCCGTCCAGATGCCATTGTCAGGGTTGTGGCTGATCATGATGGCATAGCCCCTGGATGCCCCGGTGGAGGTGCCGTTGTTAGGGTTGCAGCTAATCACGATGGCGCAGTCCCTGGATGCCCCAGCGAAGGTGCCGTTGTCAGGGTTGCGGCTGATCACGATGACGTAGTCCCTGGATGCCCCGGCGATGGCACCACAGTCACCGATGTGGTGCTCGATGTTGCAGATGATGGCGCCTCGAGGATCCCACAGAGCGGTAGGACGTCGCCGATGGAGAGCGTGGCGCGGCGACCATAGTGGTGCTCTCATAGTAGAACTAGTCAGAAACTGTAATCGAATAAGATGTGGGGGAGCTCCCGAGTGAACAGTCTTTTGTATTTATGAATACATTAGTCCTTTTCGTGATGAAATCACTTTGTAAGCGATGAATTTGTGCAAAAAATGAACAATTTTTCAACTTTCGTTATGGCAAATAGCTTTTCGGCTCTTCTCCCTCTTCTTGCAGAAGAGGTTTGGTACCTTCCGACCCTTCCCATAGTTAAGGTCACAAAAAACTCAGAGTGCGGGTGAAACAATTCTGATTACGCTGGTGTGCAAGGAGGCCATAGTCGCTGGGGTATGGGTTTCCCGTAATCCTACCAGTTATACTCTAGATTCTGTTCCTAAAATCCTAGCCTTTAGGACTTACCATGAGAAAAGAGGGAAAACTCAGAGAATGTTTGCAAAGATAACACAGAGAGTGTTTGTAGGATAAACGTACTTATATCAGCCCTCGAGTGAGGTCCGACCCCTCTCAATTTGCAAGGGTCGGATGTCACTAAAGATCGGGGATTTTTTAAGATAAAAACTGATAAGAAAAGTATGCGTTTATTCAATGGGAAAAATGACATAGTTGCTCGATGTTCCAGGTGTTGGTCAAGACCTCACCGTCGATGGTTTTCAACTTGTAGGCGCGTGGCTAGAGTACTTCTGCGATGACATACGGTCCCTCCTAGGGTGGGGAGAGCTTGTGATGGTCCTTGTTGCTCTGCACGAGGCGGAGAACCAGGTCCCCGACGTTGAAGGCTCGGTCCCGCACCCGTCGGCTATGGTACCATCATAGGGCCTGCTGGTACTTGGCCGAACGGAGGAGGGCGATGTCGCGAGCTTCGTCTAGCTAGTCCATGGCGTCTTCGTGGGATGCCTCGGCTCCCTGTTCGTCGTATGCTCTGATTCTTGGTGCTCTATAGTTGAGGTCGGTTGGGAGGACGGCCTCAGAACCATAGACCATGAAGAAAGCCATGTAGCCGGTGGCCCGTGGCTGAGAGTTGTCCTTAGGCTCCAGAGCACCGCAGGGAGCTCGGTGACCCAGCGATGTGTCGAACTTGTTCAACCAGTTGAAGATCCTGGGCTTGAGGCCTTATAGGAGCATGCTGTTTGTGCGCTCGACCTGCCCGTTCATTTGGGGGTGCACGACGGTGGCCCAATCGACCCAGATGTGTTGTTCACCGTAGAATCGAACCAATTTCCTACTGGTGAACTGTGTGTCATTGTCCGTGATGATGGAGTTTGGTACTTGAGCGATGGATGATGTCGAGGAAGAACAGCATAGCTTGCTCGGACTTGATCATGGAGATCGGCCGAGCTTCGATCCATTTTGTGAACTTATCTACGGTGACAAGCAAGTGGGTGTAGCCCCCAGGCGCCTTCTTGAGAGGCCCAACTAGATCGAGCCCCCAGACCATGAAGGGCAATGTGATAGGGGTCATCTAGAGTGCCTCGGCCAGGACGTGAATTTGCCGAGCATAGTACTAGCACCCTTTGTAGGTGCGTACGATCTGCTCGGCATCGGCTACTGCAATGGGCTAGTAGAAGCCCTGTCGAATGCGTTCCCAACCAAGGTTCTAGGCGCGCGTGGTGACCGCAGACCCCACCGTGGATATCACTTAGCAGAAGCTTCCCCTGTTCGAGGGGGATACAGAGCTATAGGATCCCGGTGTGGCTTTGTTTGTAGAGTTCACCCTCTACAAGAACGAAGGACTTGGCACGATGGGCGAGCCATAGAGCTTCCGTCTTGTCCATTGGTAGCGTGTCACGGAGGAGGTAGTCAAGGTAGAGTGTTCTCCAGTCGTTCAGAGGGTCGGGCTCTATCGCTGGATCCTCTTCAAGCTCCATGACCTCGGGGCTAGACGAAGCTACCGGTAGGTTAGCCCCCAGGGCTGGATCAGCGAGCCATCGTCGGCCCGTTCTGACCCTTCGTAGCGCACCAAGGGCTTGTGTTGGTCATTGGCGAAGACACCCGTTGGCACCGGCTCTCGACCGGACGCCGCTTTTGCAAGCGCGTCGGCCGCCTCGTTGAGGTGCCTTGATATGTGATTGAGTTCGAGGCCATCAAATTTGTCCTCCAGCCGTCGGACTTCTTGGCAGTACGCAACCATCTTAGCGTCGTGGCAGCTCAACTCCTTCATGACTTGGTTGATGACCAGCTAAGAGTTGCCCCTAATGTCGAGGCGTTGGATGCCCAACTCGATGGTGATGTGTAGGCTGTTGATGAGTGCTTCATACTCGGCCACATTATTTGATGAAGGGAAATGGAGACGAACCATGTACCTCATGCGGACCCTGAGGGGTGATACGAAGACCAGTCCCGCACTGACGCC
Organism: Miscanthus lutarioriparius; assembly: GCA_904845875.1. Lineage (NCBI taxonomy): Eukaryota > Viridiplantae > Streptophyta > Magnoliopsida > Poales > Poaceae > Miscanthus > Miscanthus lutarioriparius. The sequence goes on from CAJGYO010000006.1 coordinate 86,379,989, forward strand.
TTTCTTCATCAGCGATCCATCAAAGTACATCATCCAGTACTCTTGATCGATGACCGCCGGTGGTGTTTGGACCTCAGTCCATTCCGCGATGAAGTCAGCCAGTACTTGGGACTTTATCATCATTCGGGAGGCATACGTGATGCCTTGATCCATCAACTCGAGTGCCCACTTCGCGGTTCTTCCCGTGGCGTCCTGGCTCTGGACGACCTCACCGAGGGGGAATGATGTCACGACTGTCACAGGGTGTGACTCAAAGTAGTGGCGTAGCTTCCTCTTGGTGATAAGGATGGTGTATAGGAGCTTCTGGATTTGGGAGTAGCGGGTCTTGGAGTCGGATAGTACCTTGATGATGAAGTACATAGGGCGCTACACCTTGAGGGCGTGCCCCTCTTCCTCCTGCTCTACTACCAGGACGGCGCTGACCACTTACGTGGTGGCTGCTATGTATAGCAGGAGGGATTCTCCGTTGCTAGGTGGAACTAGGATCGGGGGCCTTGTCAGAAGTAGTTTGACCATGTCAAGTGCCTCCTAGGCCTCAGATGTCCACTCAAAGCGGTCGGCTTTCTTCAAGAGTCGATAAAGGGGGAACCTCGTTCGCCGAGGCACAAGATGAATCGGCTGAGGGCGGCGAGTGTGGGGGGTAAGACCCCGGATACCCACGGCATACCACATGGGCTGCGCCCTCAGTGGTGGCCCAGCCCACAAGACAAAGCCTTGTGGGGCACGACTCTGCTCGGCGCCTCCCACAAGACATCTAGAAGGTATCCTGAAGATACTACGAGATCTATTAGGATATGTATGATCCCAAGATTCCTGTAATCAGTTATTACTTTCTGGTTATCTCTCAGATCTAACCGACTTGTAACCCTGCTCTCTAGACTATATAAGGCGGGCAGGGACCCCCTCCAAACTCACGCAATATCATACGATAGCTAATACAAGCCAATAGACCACAGGAGTAGGGTATTGCATCATACTAATGGCCTGAACCTATCTAACTCGTGTGTCTCTGTTGCCTTCTTGTTCTTGATCACATGCTTCTCTGTCGATCAATCTACCTTCGTAGGATAACCCTCGGAGGATTGCCGACGATATTCTATCGATAGTTGGCACGCCAGGTAGGGGTTTGCGTGTTGTTTCCTTGTCGAACAAGATGGCTTTTTCCACAGGCTCTTCGTCCCTCCCGCAGCCCAGCCAGATCTTCATGGTCGGATCCATCTCGTGGATCATCAAGGCTGACGGAGTCAGAGAGCTCCTCGAGCCAGTGCAGATCAATCCTACACTGATCACCCCCACACCTGTGACTATAGATCCGATCTTGGTACCACCTCCGAGGTTGCCTTCATCGATGACTCATCGCCCGCTACCTCGCTACCAAATGAGGTAGATCAACAGTGATGATCTGTTCGCATCTATTGATCGGGTTGGTCTAAAGCTCGCCGATTGCCTCTCCATCACTGAATCAGCTCTGGACACTCTGGTTCAGCGCCGACCACCCTCCGATCCAGATCTATCGGAGGCTACTCAGAAAACTTTAGGGGCTACGGCCCTACCCTTTGGGTTCACCAACACCGCCGCCGCTTACCAAGATGCCCTAAGGGGCAAACTCGTCGACCAGGTTGGAGATATCCATCCTCTCGCCGACCAGATCGCTGACCAGCTTCCACCAGCCATCAACATGCTGCACGTCGGCCGACGTCCTGGAGCATCCCTCCAAACCATCCCAGAGGAGAATCCGGACTCTGAGTCCTAGGGATCTACGGAGACCATCGCCGAAACCACCATAGAACTGCTTCTTCCACCTCCATTCCATGGCGGAACGCAATCTTCAATGTTAGCATCGACAGCCCCCCTCGGAATGGCAAAACCGAGGAGGAACGCACCACCCATGAGAACCAAAATGTCAATCATGCACAACGCTGAGCAAACAAGATTGCACTCGCGATGGCCGAGCAGCAACTTGACTCACAAGGAAGGCCACTCCAGTGCAACCTCGACGACGAGTTTGTTCGCGTTGATGGCCACGATGTCTACAAGACCCCAAGCGCCAATCGGGCGGTGGCCGCCAACGAGCTCGCCTAGCTCCCGTAGACACCCGAGGTTGCCAAGGTCACCGCAATGCTTAAAGCGGTGCATTGTCAGGTCAATGAAATCCGCCAGGAATAGAGACCTTCATACTCCACAACTTCGATTCACCGATCAGTCGCCACAAGATCCGATCGCCACCCAAGTCGCTTCACCAACCAACACCGCGACAACAGGCAACCCCTCCAGGGTAGAGCTAGGGGCAATCGCATTGAACATCACCGCCAACCCGACCAGGAGGTCGACCAGGATGTCTGAGTGCACCTCAACAATCTTCGAGATGCACGACGATGCATCGATGAATGTTGCTTTAGTCGCTGTCGACAAAAGATGCTCGGCAATCCACCGAGGGGTATCCCACGATGGTAGATTTGTCATAGAGGTGAGCGAGATCAGGAGCGAGATGGTAATACAAGCACCAAGACATAAGATTTAGACAGGTTCGGCCGTCAATATGACGTAATACCTACATCCTGTGTTCTGATGTATTGCATTGAGATGTTGAGTAGGGGACACCTTTCTCTCCTTATATACTCTAGAGGGGTAGGGTTACAAGGAAAGTATCCTATTTGGTACTATACAGTAGCTTGCGGTGCACGCCGAGCAGCGCCGTGCACGCCTTGATCTTGTGGGCCAGGCCACCTCTGATGGTGCGGCCCATGTCTTGTCTTGTGGATACCGGGGGCCATACCCCCATAGCTAGTCCTCGAGCCTGACAGTAGGTGACATAGTCACGTGGTGCCAGGGTCAGAAAGTAGAAGACCAGTCGAGCAGGCAGCCAGTCCCTGGGCATAACCTCGAGATGAGAAAAGCGCACATTCACCACAAGGTGAAGTGTGCCCACTTAGTCCCCAAGCCTGCTGGAAGATGAAGAATGAATCTTGTAGCAGGGTCAAAGAAAAAGAAGTCTGAAATCTTTGCCGACGTCATCCGACATGCGCGTATCAAGACCCTAGACGTGCTGCCCAAGATCAGCACCCTGATCCGAACAGCATGGAGCAGCTTGATAGCACACCAATGAGACGTAGCAAGATCCGACCACCAAGGGTGATGTCTGAGCGCCGAGGAGTCCCCGACATAGTTGGCGATGTTCGAGCACCGAGGAGTCCCTAGCGTGGCGATGTCCGAGCATCGAGGAGTTCCCAGCGTAGCTGGCGATGCCCGAGCATCGAGGAGTCCCCGGCATAGCTGGCGATGTTCGAGCACCGAGGAGTCCCCAACATAGCTGGCGATGTCCAAGGAGTCCCCAATGTAGCTGGCGAGGTCCGAGCACCAAGGAGTCCCTGGCATATGCTGGCGATGTCCGAGCACTGAGGAGCCCCCGGTGTAGCTGGCGACGTCCGAGCACCGAGGAGTCTCCGGCATAGCTGGCGATGTCCGAGCATCGAGGAGTTCCCGGTGAAGCTGGCGAGGTCCGAGCACCGAGGAGTCCCTGGCGTAGCTGGCGATTTCCGAGCACTGACGTAGCTGGCGACGTCCGTGCGGTGAAGTGTGCCCACTTAGTCCTCGAGCACGAAGAATCCGAGCGTCGAGGAGTAATCGGCGTAGCTGGCGATGAAGCACGAGCGACGAACAGTCTAGTCAACTAGTCGGCGGCGAAGTGAGCATTGAGTAGAAGCGACCGACGAACAGTCCGATCAACTGATCGGCGACGGAGTCCATGAACCAAGCGGTCCGACCAGTTGATCAGTGAAGAAATCCAAGCACCAGGAGGTCTGATCACCTGGACGATGATCCTGCAATACAAATATGTAGAACGGGTAGTACATGATGTAAAAATATATGAACTCCGGAGAAAAATTAGCAATGGCGATGAAATAGCATATGTAGCTCAGCGATCAGTTGGTGTGAAGATGTAATTATATTTAATATGAACCGCCCGACTAGTTAGTGTGTAGCTAAGTCTCCAGCCCTAGCTAGCCCATAGTCCATAACGTCGAGCGCGGAGCCCATGCACGTGTAGGAGGAACAGGCGTGACCAAGGAACCACAGCCGACCACCCATAACGCAGAGCGCGGAGCCCATAGCACGTGTAGGGAGGAGCCGGAGACAAGGCCATCTCTGGAGGCGCCCGAGCATCAACATGACTGTTTGGGGGTTCGAAAAATTGTTTGGAGAGCAAACATGGAGAAAACAGCTCGAAGAAACATTATGGCGATATACGAAGATTGGAGAATATGGAAAAAAATATTAAATCGTGATTTAGCTTTAGACAAAAAGTCTGGTCGGCGACGTATGGCATTATCTGGTCGGCGATGTGGGTAGCTCGCTTAGCGGCTCACTAGATGGCTTACTTAGCGGCTCGCTTGGCAGCTTGATGTAGCCAGCCCAGGTTGATGTCATGTTGAAAATGTAGATGAGCAGCAGCCGATAGATGAGTCGTAGGAAAAATCATCCCGTACGTGCTTGTAGATGCGCCTCTCGTCGTTCTCCAAGTAGGCACATGTGTCGGTTTGCATGTTGGAGGCAGGTCACGAAGATATCCATCTGTGCATGCATGATGCAGGCACACATGCACGGACATGTGAACTCCGAGATCTGGATTCTTTTCATGTTGTCATTCGTAACTTCCTTGCTTGCTCGCCTGACGTCCCCCCTTGCATGGTGCTACGTGGTGTCGTTGCCGATGCCGTCAAATCAGGATCGCGTGGAGACGCTCTGGGTTGTCGGCTTTGCTTCTTTGGCAGACGCTTGCCGAACCGATCTGGCAGGAAGGCTCGCGAGGGAAGCACAGCGAGTCCCACTGTAGGTCGTAGTCGCTGTTGCCAAAGGACATTGTCGCAAACAACATTGATCTTGAGATCCCATCTGGCCCACCATGGATCAAGCGCACACCCCTACTTGGCGCGCCAACTGTCGACAAAAGATGCTCGGCAATCCACCGAGGGGTATCCCACGATGGTAGATTTGTCGTAGAGGTGAGCGAGATCAGGAGCAAGATGGTAATACAAGCACCAAGACACAAGATTTAGACAGGTTCGGCCGTCAGTATGACGTAATACCTACATCCTGTGTTCTGATGTATTGCATTGAGATGTTGAGTAGGGGACACCTTTCTCTCCTTATATACTCTAGAGGGGTAGGGTTACAAGGAAAGTATCCTATTTGGTACTATACAGTAGCTTGCGGTGCACGCCGAGTAGCGCCGTGCACGCCTTGATCTTGTGGTCCAGGCCACCTCTGATGGTGCAACCCATGTCTTGTCTTGTGGATACTGGGGGCCATACCCCCACAGTCACCATGAAGACGAAGTATGCCACCACCAGGAGTACGAGCAAGAGTACAGTGCAGACGACGGCGCCAAAAACCTCGAGGGGCCCCAGCATTCACAAGGGCGCTCCAAACACTTCAGTGGCGTCATGGTTTCAAAATCACTAGGGTCGAGCCCTACGAAGGTAGGATGAACCCGACACAGTGGCTACAGGCTTACGCCACTGTTGTCCGCACCGTCGGAGGAGACACCAGTGTCATGTCAAACTATCTTCCCATCATGCTCACACCAAATTACCATGAACTGGTTTACAAGCCTTGCCCGGACTACATCGGATCCTAGGAAGAGATAAAAAAGTCTTCACCGACAATTACATGGCAACGTGTACTCGGCCGGGCACCAAGCATGATCTAAACCGCATCAACTAGAAGATATCTGAACTCCTCCACAGCTACATTCGACGCTTTTCCGAGATGAGGAATTCTATTCCAAACATCATGGAAGTCATGGTCATCACCGCCTTCATCCGAGGACTCCATCACCGCGAGCTTTGCTCCAAGTTCAACCGCAAGCCGCCCACTGGGATTGGCGAGATGATCACAACCGCCAACCAGTATGTCGATGCTGAGGAAGCCAAGGTGCGCTTTAATGAGGATACGGGCACTCATCACCCAACACGCTGCTACAATGACCGCCCCGATGACCGATGTCACAACAACGGCCACTTCGACGATAGCAGTTACCATCATGACAGCGGTCATGATTGGCCAAAAGGGCCCAAGTCTGGTCAAAAGCGCCACCGCCGGCTAGACCACATCGTTGTTGCCGTCAATGAGCCTCGCGCCAAGCACAGCTACGATGAGCAGTACAAGAAGATCCTTGACGGCCCGTGCCCTCTCCATAAGAACGCCAAGCACAAGATGAAGAACTGCCTCAGTTTGGCTAAGGAGTTCCAGGACAAAAAGCTAGACGACGACACCAATGACGGAGCCGGAGGTCACCGACCACCTAGGGGTAATAACAATGCCTTCCAGGACCATGACAAGATGGTCACCACCATCTTTGGGGGCCTCGCCTCCACCAAGAGCAGAAGAGAGTGGAAGCTCACCGCACGACGGGTGCTCACCATCACTATGGAAGACACCGCCGCCAACCCCAGCTATCGCCCATGGTCCGAGGTCCCCATCACCTTTAGTAGGGCTGACCAGTGGGCGGACAATCCCTACATAGGGTGTTTCCCCCTCGTCCTCGATGCAACCATCCAGAAGGTGCTCTTCAGAAAAGTGCTCATCGACGGTGGGAGCGCTCTGAATCTCCTCTTTGCCGGAGCCCTGAAGGAGCTAGGCCTCGGGTTAGCAGATCTCACACCCTCCGACTCCTCTTTTTGGTGTGTGGTACCTGGCAGGGCCTCCAAATCGCTGGGAGAGATCACCCTACCAGTACAGTTCGGCACGGCAAGCAACTACCGCGTCGAGCATATCAACTTCTATGTCGCCAACTTCAACACCGCCTACCACGCCATACTTGGCCGGCCAGCTCTGGCCAAGTTCATGGTTGTACCGCACTATGCGTATCTGGTGCTAAAGATGCCTTCGCCTGCAGTAGTCCTAGCCCTGCGGGCCAACCTCTCCATCGCCTACGCCTGCGAGACAGAGAGTCTCGCCCTCGCCGAAGCCACCGACCTCTCCATCCAGATGGCCCGTGCAGTCACCGAAGCCAAGATGGTGTCCACCGACGACATGGAGATCCCAAAGCTAGAGCCTCCTCGTGCCTCCGCCAAGTCGAAGGAAGTCAAGGTGGTTGGCCTCGGCCTCGACGACCCCTCCAAGTTCATGAAGATTGGGGCTCACCTTGACCCCAAATAGGAAAGCGTGCTCATCTCCTTCCTACGTGCCAACATCGACGTGTTTGCTTGGAAACCTACAGACATGCCGGGGGTACCACGGGAGAAGATCGAGCAGTCCTTGAATGTCTCGCCGACCGCCAAACCGATCAAGTAGAAACTTCACCGATTCGCGCTAGACAAGAAGGAAGCTATTACGGTAGAAATAAAATGGCTCTTAGCTGCTGGATTCATAAAAGAACTGTATCATCCTGAGTGGTTAGCAAACCCTGTTCTCGTTCAAAAAAAGAATAAAGAATGGAGAATGTGCGTTGATTACACTGATCTTAACAAATACTGCCCTAAAGACCCCTTCAGTCTGCCTCAGATAGACAAGGTTGTAGACTCCACCGCCAGCTGCAAACTGCTCTCCTTCCTTAACTGTTACTCCGGCTATCACCAGATCTCCCTCAAGGAAGAAGACCAGATCAAGACGTTGTTCATCACACCCTTCGGTGCGTACTGCTACACCACCACGTCCTTCGGACTCAAGAATGCCGGGGCGACTTATCAAAGGGCTATCCAGATGTGCCTCGACCAACAGATTAGCCGCAACGTCAAAGCTTACATCGACGATGTGGTCGTCAAGTCCAAGACCGCCAATGATCTTATCGCTGACCTCGAAGAAACGTTCGCCAACCATAAAAGGTACCGATGGAAGCTAAACCCTTCAAAGTGCATCTTTGGAGTTCCATCCGGTATACTCCTGAGCTACATTGTCAGCGCACGAGGCATTGAGCCCAATCTTGACAAGGTCTTCGCCATCACCAATATGAAACGGCCAACATGCGTCAAGGATATACAAAAGCTTATAGGCTACATGGCTGCTTTAAGCCGCTTCATATTGCGCCTCGGCGAAAAAGGGCTACCGTTCTTCAAACTCCTCAAGGCTTCCGAGCGCTTTTCCTGGTCGGAGGACGTAGACATGGCCTTCGAGCAGCTCAAGTTGTTCCTAACAAAGCATCCGATCATGACGGCGCCATGACCAGATGAAACTCTCCTGATCTACATCACCGCTACTTCTCGTGTCATCAGCACAGCTATTGTGGTTGAACGCGAGGAGGCCGGGCACGCCTATAAGGTACAACGTCTGGTATATTTCATCAGTGAGGTTCATAACGAGCCCAAGACTCATTATCCTCAGGTCTAGAAGCTACTATACGCCGTCCTAATTACTTCGCGCAAGCTCCGTCACTACTTCAAGTATTACAAGATCGTCGTGGTCACTGAGTTCCCTCTGGGGGACATCCTCCACAAGAAAGAGGCCAACGGCCGTATCATCAAGTGGGCTGTCGAGCTTGGCACTTACTCCATTGAATTCAGAAGCAGGCCTACCATAAAATCTCAGGCGCTTGCTGATTTCGTCGCTGAGTGGACCGAGATCCAAGAGCCCATCGCCGCCACATGTAACACCCTAAAATTTACCTCTTTTCAAATAGAGTTAAAATGATTTAAGTTGGAATTTTTGTGCACATGAAATATAGGAAATAAAATTTTTCATTAAATTAAAATACATCATAAGGTAGCAACATGTTTGAGCATACATGCCATTGCATTTAATTTTATTGGTTGAGTGGTTGAAAAGTCAAAATAGTTAAAATGCTTTTAAATGAAATTAAAAATGGCTTTGAAATAAAAGAAAAGAAAGAAAAGAAAATTAGAAAAAAATAAAAGTATTTTTTTCAAGTTGTAAAGTTTATCTTGGGAAGCCTAATAAAAATTTCTATTTTTAATTGAGTAGGGAAGTATATTTGAAACTATACTTGTAATTGATTGGAATTTGGCTTGGGATTTGAAAACTAGAATTGGAAAAGAATTTGAATTTGAAAAACTCTCTTCCATTTTCAGCCCAACTCCAGTTTCAGCTTGGCCCTTCACTCCCTTCCCCACCTCGGCTCTGGCTCTCTTTGGCCCAGAGCCTTTCTCCCCTCTCCCTTCTTTCTCCTTTTCTTGACGTTCGCTCTGCTTGCCTGCTTGCATGTGACCTTCGCTCGGCTTTGCCTTGCGCTTTCTCCTCCGCTTTTCGCCTGCATGCTGCTGGGCGGCCTAGCTTCCCGTGGCCCGCTTCGGCCTTCACCCCGTGCCCATAGCATCGCACCGCAGTGCCCCGGCCTGCTCGGCTTTCACCGCACGCGCTGTCTCTCCCTCCCTCTCGCTGCGATGCTGGCCCGCTCGTTAGTGCACACCCGCACGCGCTTTCCTTCTCCCCGCTACAATGCTAGCCCCGCCTGTCAGCCGCCCACATGTCCGTCATCTTCCCTTTCCTTTCTTCTTCGCTCCCTTTCCTTCCCAGCAACCCGCCGATGGCGCTGCTTCCACGGCAAGCCGCCACGCCCGCGCCTGCAAGGAAGGCAACCAAATCCTCCCATCCCCCGCTCCCCTTCCTTGTACACCGCAGCCCCGCCCACCTATAAAGACTGAGCCGCGCCCTCTCCTCTACCCCTTCTCCAACTGTCGCTCGAGCTCACAATCCCCACCGCCACAATACGCCGACCGGTGCCTATTCAACGACGCCGACGTCTCCTGGAGCTCCGTCATACTCCCTCGCGACCGTAGGTGCCATAAATTCCCCTTTTTGGCCTTGATTTGCCCAAATTCAACCTCACCGCGTGTTCTTTCTCTCTCCAGCCGCCACCGCCATCGACCCATGCTTCGGAGGCTTCTGGACGCCGCGCATCCTTCTACCCGACTCGTGGTGAGCTCCGCCATCTCGCCATGCCTTCCACTCGTTGTTTCATGCCCTAGAACGACGTAGCGTAGAACGCAGTCACCGCCGGCCATGGCGGGCTCACCGGTGATGCCGTGCCACCACCGAGAGTTCGTCCCGTGCATCCAACGCCATTGGATCTATTTTGAATGGCCAAGATTACATACCGGTTCAGGGTGTGTAACCGGTCCACCGTGGACCCATGGACTCGATGCAACGCGCCAAGTCAACGCTGCGCTGCCCACGCACGCATGGCACACCGCACCAATCATGTGATGCCATGTGGCTGCCCAGTCAGCGTCGTAGTCAACCGCAGTCAAGCCCGCGCACGTTTTGCAGATTAGCCCCCGGATTTCCAAGTAATCAACCCGTAATCCATAACAGTTTAAAATAAATACAAATAAGACCTATTTTTATTCATTTAAGTCCCTGTAGTTTCCAGAATTAGTGCGCGCAGTCCAAAATCCATTTAAATTCAGATTTTAATTGTTTTAATTCAAAAATGAGTTCGAGTTATTTACAGAAATGCCACTGAACCTTATTTCATGCGTAACTTTTGTGTTTTAAGTCCGATTTGACCCGTTCGAATTGCGTTAGGATCGTATTTACATTTTTTACATGTTTATACAACTATTAGGTATGTTTTTAATATCTAAAATTCATGGGTATATTTAATCTATTATTTAACTATAGAAAAACTTGTTTAAATCATAATTTATTTATTTTAACTCCAAAATAGTCCGTTCAAGTTATGTTGGATTCATAATGACGAGATCTACGTGTTAGTAATAGTGTTTACTATATTGTTATTTCTAAAATAACATGGTTTAAATCATATCTTGATTAATGATTATGCAACTGGGTTTTATACATAAAATATGATTTGTTTTACTTTTGTTTTATAATTTAAATCTAAAATTGACTTAATTTAATCTATATTATTTATAAAATATCTTTTATATATGAATTCATAAAGTTAAAATAAATGAAGCCTATAGTTTTCTTTTCCACGTATTAAGCAAATCCCTCGGTAGTTGTAACTTTTCAACCGTAGCTCCGATTAGCGTGCCTCTCGCAACTGTGTGATCGTAGCGATACATAGAATCGTGTTTCAATCTCTTTTACTTATTTTTATATGATTGGTGTACTGTTCTGATATAGATGCAACTATGCATGTATGTGTATGGATGTTTGTGTGGTGTTCTACGAATTACGTCTAGTCGGTGAGATACACGTGGTGATCCAGAAGAAGAAGAAGGACGTGAAGATTAAAGCTTACCGAAGGATCAGTGTGTATGGCAAGTATAGCATAGGACCATCCTTGTTACCTATTCACATTTAATAACTAAATTCATATTGCATGTGTCTCCCTTGTTGCCAGTAAGGATACCCTAGATATTTGATATCTTCTACCTTGAAACCTTTGGGTTATTGCATTGGGTAGTTTTTGCTAGTGCTTAATCAAAAGCATGATCTTGTAACTTGACTAATGGTATATGTAATAAACATTAAAATATGACTTTTTAGCAACATGGAAACAGGGGGCTGGAGTATTTAGCTACTTTCTAAATGCTTTAGATTACTCTCCTTAAGGACTTATCTGTAAGCGATCATCCGGGACTTACAATACATATGTGAGGGCTATATGGCTCTGGCTTTAGCTTAGTATGAGGACCTTTTCTTGCTTATTAGTGGTTACCTTTATGGCACATAAGGGTATGTTTCCTTTTCTGCTAGGTTGTGTGTACCGTGCTACGATGCCCACGCGTGCCACTCCTAGAGATGGGCCACATACGCCTAGCGGCCCTAACTTGTTAGATGAACCTTTGAAAGGCTTCATAGTGAACCCTACCGACCTTTCTTGGTAGTGGGTCAAGAGGCTGATCACCTCGGGCGAAAGGGTAAATCACGACTCACAGAGAAAGTGTACAAACTCTGCAGAGTATAAAACTGATATATTAGCCGTGCTCATGGTCACGAGCGGCCTTGGACCCTTATGGAATAGAGATGATCACTAATGGATAATGGTACTAATGATTAATTGTTTATGCTATATATTATTCATGATTACCTGATCATGTGTTTATGGGAATGATAAATTCTTTGCCACTCAATTGCTTAAAAAGATGACCTATTAAAGCTAATCGTAGTAAACCAGTGTCGGCCTTTTGAGCCTAATGAACCCCATGATATAATTGTTAAGTACGACATGTACTTACACTTGCTTTACTTTTCTATACTTGGATAAAAATCTCGGATGCGTACCAGATTGCTAATCTGGAGGAGTTAGGCTTGTGGTCAACCAGTCAGTCCTCCCTGTGGATTTGGAGTCTTCGCCTGAAGATCAGAGTCGACTTTTCACTATCAATACTCTAAGGTTATTTTCTTTTTACTAATACGTTATGTAATAAGTATTGTCTCTTGATATTACCTTTATTTGTGGCTATATGTGAGATTTGACTTACTGGGCTCACATATAGTGTGTATCTGGTTTTGTCTTTAAAATCGGGTGCTCACCACCTGCCTCGAGCACTAGGTGATGTACTTCGATGGCGCCCTTAACATCAATGGTACTGGCGTGGGCATCCTGTTTATCACGCTGACCAAGAATAAACTCTGATATGTTCTCCGGATACACTTTCCGGCCTCCAACAACGCCGTCGAATATGAAGCGTGTCTCCACAGACTCCGTATAGCCGTTGAGCTCAGCGTTAAGTGCGTCACGGTATACGGAGACTCCACGCTGGTCATCAACCAGCTCAATAAAGATTGGTCTTGCTCCAGAGAGAAGATGGATGCACATTGCGCCTAAATCAGAAAGCTTGAAGGGAAGTTCTACGGTATCGAGTACCACCACGTGGTACGCGATCAAAATCAGCTCACCGACCACTTATCCAAGTTAGGCTCCTCTCGTGCCATGATTCCACTAGGGGTCATCGTTCAAGATCTTTTGGCACCATCTATAAAGGAAGATAAGGAAATTCAGGAAGTTCCCCCCACCGAGCAGCTGGTACTTACGGTACCTTCGTCGGCCGCCGATTGGAGGGAACAATTCATCAAGTACCTCTCCAGCGCCGAAGTACCCGCTGATAAGACTAAAACCGAACGCCTAATCCATCGAAGCAAGCATTACTTGCTGGTGGATGGCAACTTGATGAGGAAAAGTGCCAAGAAAGGGATACTGCAAAAATGCATCACCCAAGAAGACGGAGTGAAGTTACTTCTCGAAATTCACTCTGGTTCCGGCGGCAACCACGTGGCCTCGAGAACACTGGTCGGCACAGCTTTCTGAGCTAGTTTTTACTGGCCCACTGCCATCTCCGATACAGAAGACCTCGTCCGATGTTGTGAAGGATGCCAATTTTTTGCCAACCAAATACACGTACCGGCACAACAGCTGTAGACTATCCCAGCTTCCTGGCCCTTCACATGCTAGGGACTGGATATGATTGAGCCTTTTAAGCCAGTGCCAGGTGGTTTTCGGTACGTGTATGTCGCCATCGACAAGTTCTCCAAGTGGATCGAGTATAAACCGCTCATCTCGGCTACTGCAAGATATCATCCACAGATTTAGACTCCCGAATAGCATTATCACTGACCTTGAAACTACGTTTACTAGCCATCACTTTTGGGACTTTTGTGAAGACCAGTGCATCTCCGTTAAATACGTCTCCGTTGCCCATCCTAGAGCCAACGGCCAGGTTGAATGGGCGAACGGCATGATCCTTGATGCCCTCAAAAAGAGGCTATATCAGAAAGAAGAAAAGCATGTGAGCAGATGGCTCAAAGAGCTGCCAGCTGTGGTTTGGGGACTCGCGCACTCAAGCTAGTCACAGCACCGGTGTGTCTTCATATTTCTTGGTCTACGGCTCAGAAGCCATACTACCAACGGATATTGCCTTCCGAGCACCTAGGGTGGAAAATTACGATGAAGAGCAAGCCATAGCTGTTCGGACAGAGGACGTCGATAGGGCCGAGGAAGAACGCCTAATCACCTGCGTCCGCACAGCCAAATATCTAAAAGGTCTATGGAGGTACTACAACCACAACATCAAAGGTCATTCATTTGCTATCGCGACCTCGTTCTCCAAAGAAAACAAAAACCGAAGGGATGCACAAGCTCTCCTCCCCATGGGAAGGACCTTACGTCGTCAAAGAGGTTACCCGACCAGGGTCTTATCGCCTATGTGACTTAGACAGAATCGATGTCCCCAATTCATGGAACATCGAGCACCTTATACATTTCTATCCTTGAAACGCTCTAGATATGTACTCTCCACTTCATGATGAATAAAGTTTTGGTCTCCACAATTTGTCTCCACTTTTCTCCATTACGGTTTAATCTCCGCTTACGGTCGCCGAGCCCTAAGCTACTCCATAACGGACTCCAATACAAAACCGCCATAACTATGCTAACCACATTTCTCCAAATCACCGAACACGTTTCTCCAAATCGCCGAACACGTTTTCTCCAAATCGCCAACGCATTTTGCCACGTGTTTCTCCAAATCGCCGAAGATTTTTCTTCAAATCTCCAAGATATTTCACCGATCAACGAGCAGCTTCCGTTTTGTTCTGTTCTCTATGGAAAAGACCCAGTCTCTGATCTCTCTCTACACGTACTATGGGCTCCACGCTCTATGTTATGGGTGGTCGGCTGCGATTCCTTGGTCACGCCTGCTCCTCCTACACGTGCACGGGCTCCGCGCTCAACGTTATGGACTATGGGCTAGCTAAGGCCGAGAGCACAGTAAAGAACTAACTGCTCGGATGCCACTTATGCTACGTTTATCTCCAAGTTATTTCGCTAACCGCCAAGCAGCACACATTCCACTCTGCGTTCTATGGAGAAGACCCAGTCCCTGATCTCTCCCTACACGTGCCACGGGCTCCGTGCTCTATGTTATGGGTGGTCGGCTGTGGTTCCTTGGTCACGCCTACAACTCCTACACATGCACGGGCTCCACGCTCGATGTTATGGATTGTGGGCTAGCCAACGCCATAGGGCTCAGTAGCGAAGCTAACTACTCGGACGCTACTTATACTACGTATAATTGCGTTATGGTTAAAACCACGAAGACTTTTTCACCGAAATACAAGCAAACTGCATACACTTGCACATTATAACATTTATACATATACATAAATGTTTTTTGCGTTTTTGCCCGTTCTAACTACACCGTCTAGATGTAATAGATGATAATCTATGAGCAAATCACCGAGCTTCGCCATCGCCGTCCGTCTCACCAAACAGGTCGATGTCATCGGCCAGCTTTTTCGCCGCGTCCTCCACCTCATCCTCCAGCTGCTGGGTCTCCACCTCGAATGCCTGAAGGTCAACGGATGGATAGTGGGACCGAACCACCGCAAGGATGTGAGTAGCGGTGGTAACAATGGCATCGCGGTTGAAGCTCTTGAAGTTCTCCCACGATGCCTTGCACCTCTAGGTGATGGTATCCGGACGTTGTCGCCTGCCGTCGGGCTGAGGAGCCGGTTCTAGGACGACGCAGTCGAGCACCGGTTTAACTGCGGCGACTACAGCGTCGAAGTTATCCCTTTGGGTCCTGGCCTCCTACACCAACACATCGAACTGTGCCTTGGCTTTATGACGGTAGCCTGCAAGCATTACAATGTTCCATCATATAAGGAAACTACTTCAATAGTAACTTCGACCAGGAAGTATTCACCTTTCAGCTCCTCGGCCAGTTTGTATGCCCGCCTTGACTCCTTCGCCTTCTCCTCTCGGAGTTGGTCGATGGTTTGGCGTAGCTGGTCGAGCTCCGCATCTTGCTCTACAGAGCACAACAGTCATCACCGCAAATATGGTTATCCAACTATACAAAGCACATTTGCCGATATACCGTACCTGCTTTCTGCTCGGATACGCTTCTAAGCTACTCGAACTTCTGCTCCAGCTGCGTGGAAGCACTCGCCAGCTGCTCGGACTTCTGCTCCAGCTACGTGGAAGCACTCACCAGCTGCTCGGACTTGACACATAGCTACTTGGACGCAGTCACCAGCTGCTCGGATAGGACGCCCTTCTAGTACTCTAGGTCTCGAGCATTGGACTCAGCAAGGTCTCGCTCATGCTGGGCCCCCTGGATGTTTTTCTCCATAAGGTTCATCGCCTCCTTGGGTTTTTCATTCTCCTCGGCGAGGGCCTCCATCCTTTTGATCAACTAGTGGCGCTACTCGGCAGTCCGAGTTATTCCCTGCAAGTGCACAATGATAATGATGAACTCCGATCTCCATCATCAAAGACGAGCGCATCAGATGCAGCACTGACCTTGATTTGTTTCATCACCCCACCAAGGGTAGACTTCAGTCTCCTCATCTCCCTGGTGGTGTCCTCCTCCTCGACAACCACCACCTCGTCACCACACTTGTGAAGGATTCGGACGGATTGAGGTTGAGGTTCATCATGCTCAATCTCTTCCACCTCGTCCTGGGCCGGCGCTCAAGCCTCCCGTAGTTGAAGCCGGTGGAGGGGAGAGATTGGATGGTGGTGTGGGCCAACGCCAACTCTCCTCCCACCATGACGATGAAGTCTAGGTCACCGAAACGCACGTGTGCACCCGGGACCCAGCTGATTGCGTGGTTAACCATCCGAGGCCTAATTTGGAATGCGCAAATGCCCCTACCTGGCGCGCCAACTATCGGTGTTTCGAACAAACACCAACTAGTAAATTTATAATTGTTGCTTGTTAGGCTCGGATGGTGTACTAAAGGACACAAGGTTTATCCTAGTTCAGGCAGAATGTCCCTACGTCCAGTTCGCTGCTGCTCGTGTTATCAGTACCGAAAAAGATTCATAGTAGGGGGTACAAATGGTCGACAGAGGGATAGGTCCCAAGTCTCTGATGGAGAGGTCGAAAGGATGCCAAGAGCTTGGTTGCTGCTTGGCTGTGTGTCGTGTGTCGAATTGGTTCGTCCCCTTACGTATCAAAAATGATCCGTCCCCCTAGTGGGGTGCCCTGCCCTCCCTTTTATAGACCAAGGGGAAGCAGGGATTATAGATGGGAGAAAGAGGAAAAAACCAAAGGTAGAGAAGGTCCTTCAAGGGAGCCGGGTCTTCCTTTTCCCCTGTGCCTGCCTTGCTAACATGGCAGACCATGTCAGGGATGGCGTGTTCGCTAATCCTTATAGGGTCACACCCTGGCCTCTTTTAGCAAGTGGGTGCGTCCCATCCTACACCGGTGGACGGTGCGGCATGCCAGAGAGCCGAGCTGTGACCCTTCGGGGAGTAGACAGGGAAGTGACCATACGTCTGTCACTATAGATGATGTGAGTTCTATCTTGGATCATAGTGGTTGTTGTATGCTTGTGTTAGTATCCACGTCCAAGGCAGATGGCGGCGCCTACAACACTGTGGGACAAAAGTCGGCGCCAACAACAGTGTTCGGGCTCTGTCAAGTCGGAAAGGGCCTAAAGCACATGTCCCGCCGTATCCTGACAGTACCTTCCTGCAGGTATGTAGGGCACGGTCCTCGGTACTGTGGTTGACTTGAATGTCCAGTTGTACCCTATGCTCATCTTTATGAAGGAGCAGGGTGCAGTCATCGGGCGAGACGGAGCCTGCCCTCAGCTGTCGGGCAAGGCGGAGCCAGCCCTCAGACGTCGGGCGAGGCGGAGCCGGCCCTCGGCCATCGGGCGAGGCAGAGCCAGCCCTCGAACATCGGGCGGGGCAGAGCCAGCCCTCGGTCGTCGGGCGAGGTAGAGAGCCCTCGGGGGTTGGGCGAGGCGGAACCAATCTTCCGTCGTTCGGGCAAGAAGCGTAGTAGCGTTCTTGTCTGACCAGAAGCGTCAACGTTCGATGGTTATTAGTTCCACCTCATTGGGTACCCCGATATTAGGTCCCTGACACCTAGTGCCTGGAGGTTGTGTAGGCTGAGTCGAGGGAGCGTCATGGAGCTGAGAGGGGCCAAGCTCCTCGTGCCTCTAGTCCATGTCATCCTCATCGTCGTCATCATCGTCCCCGTCCCCTATAGCTGCTTGGCTAGAGGAACCTAAGCCTCCTCTGCCCATGGAAGGAATGTACACGTCTTGCGTCGTGTCTGTCCTGCAACCACAATGAGCAGTCGCACGGCGTACCCGACGTGACAGCCTCTGTTGTACAAAATTATGTTAACTAAAAGAATCTAACATTTTAATAATATGTTTGAAAGAATATTTTGAATCTTATGTCTAGGAAGCTACGCATGTAGTTGTCCCTGACTCTCGGACCGAATGCGCTCAATTTCTTCAATGGAGCATTTGAGTGTATTACCCTACAACAAAGCTCTTAGTAATAATACTTCTAAACATATTGCAATAGGTTTTGTTTTCTTTTATACAAGAATCTAACATATTATAAGGATGATATGGCTCGAAGGTGGCACTAACTAAAATAGATAACTCTAACACCTAATGTATTGGTATGCAACTAAACGTAGAAAAATAAGTCAATTGACTTACCACTCTGTCCAAGATCGGTCCTGCCTTCCTGCACGAGTAGATTGGTCGTACGCCATGTCTTCATCGTCGGAGGACTCGATGTCGGTGTAGTCATCTTCTGTCCACTATACCCTCAGCCTGCAACGTGTCGCACGTTGGTACCAAGCTTGGTATCGCCTAAACTCATGGTTCATGTGTGGCTCGTTGTCCTCATCCATGTTGTCGTGCATCTCCTCCCATTGCTCAATGTAGAACTGGGGGTGATTCTCCCAGTCAAAAATCTTTCTGTTCTTCTGATGATCCAACCTACATGTATGTCATCATTACTTGAATCCATGTACATGTCACCATATTAATAGAAATGGACCACCACGAGACATTTGAAATAGCAAAACACTTACTTGTGTAAGTCAACGCCAGTCGAGAACGGAGCCATAGTCCAAAGTTGTCTTACTCCAAATTGGCATGCCACTCTATCTGGCGGGTGGAACTCGACAGCGTAGAAGCAGATTAGAGGGCACCTCATCCTATAGAAGTCATCGTCGAACCCACAAATGTTGCTCAAATGAAAAGGAAGTGCCCCCTCTCCATCGTACGGCTCCCACTCCACCTGCAACATGTCCAAACAAGATATTAGATGGTAGACTAATCCATTTCAATCCAGCATGGGAAATAAAATTTACTTACACTAGACGTCGTCAGCATGTCTAGCTCGTTCGTGAACTCAATGTACGCCTGCTCTAACCCCACATATGGAACCCTGACCTGGTCCCAAAGGTACGCCCACGTCGGCTTCCAACTTGGAGGCTGACCTTGGAACCACTCATGATGAGCCAGAACCTCTGGACAGCCAACTGAAAGATGAGCCCGCATCCACAGCTAGAGCAGGTACACACATCCACCAAGTGATGCGTTGGACGAAGTCCGACGACACCCCTCGCACAACTTCCGATATAGAAAACCCAAGACTGCAGAGCCCTAGCTGTAGTGACCCGCCTGGTCCCAGTCACTGAGGCAGTGGACCCACATCCAGGACGTAGTGTCACCCGTGGCGTCAGGGAAGACAACGTAGGCAAATAGGTGTAGTATCCATGCCCTAGAGTAGTACCCAACTGTCTCCTCATCTGCCTCCTACGGGCATTGTGCGAACTCTTGCCAGAGCCAGGAGATGAGAACTCTAGAAGTGCGAGCCCCTTGCTCGCCAAGGTCCCGTCCAAGGAAGGCCTCCACTCGTGCTCTCCAGTCTTCTGACCTGCACTGCCTGGTGACTGGGTTGCCATGAATCCTCAGGCCTAGCATCTTCTGACAGTCCTGGAGCGTGACTGTCATCTCCCCGAAAGGTAGGTGGAAGCTGTGAGTCTCCAACCGCCACCTATATTTTAGACAAAGCAAGATTACATGTCAAAAAGGCAAGCGCATGAACAAATGGCCATGAATGGAGGCAATGATTGAATATAATACCGGTCAACCAACGCAGTTATGGCCGCTGAGTTGAACTTGGGCAACCCACAACAAACCTAAAAAGAGATGACATCCAGGCCAGCTCTTTGCAGGAAAGGAGTGTACCTGTCGTCGTACCGCCTGTCCAAGAACCCATTGTGGGTTCTAGGATGAAGGAGTGGAAGGTCCTACATGGAATAAAATATAGTCTCCTATTACTTCACGAACACATGTACGCTCACCAAAATTTGAACAAAACATATAGATTATTACCTGCCCCTGTGCTATGAGACGTCCTCGGTGGGTCACCTCGTACGTCGGGTTAAGCAGGTGGAATTGCGCCATCCTACAAAAAAATCAATCAATTAGAAATTCAATATACAATGAAACATGAACTTAGAAATGTACAGGTAATTGACACAATTACATGCATAAATTGAGACATGCATATTTAATTAAATGAATACAACAAATATGAAATAATAAAATCAACCAATAGTCGCACCTCACTAATCTGCCAATGGCAACTTTGTGAATTATGGCCAAGTCTACCACACTTGCCGCACTCATACTGCTCGGGGTCAGTAACAAATGGGGTTCCTCTCCCACGCCTCGTTTTTTTGGGTATCTAATCCATAACCATCGTGTGCCTCGTCCTCTTCCTTGATCCACGCTTGTTCCAACGGTAAGCTGGATCCGTAATGTACTTCGGCCCATCATATGGAGGCCACTTTCCAGGGTCCCGGAAAGGAATGAAGTGGGGGCTCCATGTGTGCACAAGCGTGTTGATACTGAACTCATGAGGTATCCTGCTCTTGATATTATAGTTGCGATGCCTAGCTGCTACCACCAAATAGGAACATAGAAAGTGGTACTGCCTTGGTTTACCACAAGTGCATTTGAAATCTTGGAGGACAACCACATGCATCCTTGACTCTCGGACCTCGCCGTCGGACGTTGTATCACCCCTATGCTTGACCTGATAAGTCCATGTAGCATGGTCAAAGCATGTAACCTTATGTGTGCCAGCCCTTTCATTTGCCTTCTCTAGGTGTGCCTTTGGTTTCAGAGCCCATATCTCTCCATCACTCCGCAACTTCAAAGCATGGGCGTGTCTATCGTTGAACCAGGCAACAAGCTTATAGAAGGTGAATTGAACGATTGCATTCATGGGCATACCACGTATCCCCAATAGCAACTTATTAAATGACTCCGCCATGTTGCTGCACTGAAACTCGTACCTCCCACTAGAGTCGTGAGCTCTCGTCCATTTCTCCAAATCCCTCATCAAACATGTGAGCCATTGTCTACCTTCTGCATTTGATGTGGTTCTGACCTGCTCCAACTTTTTTCTAAAAGTACTTGTCCTCAAGCTATCGAGCAGCCTCCTGGAACAGATCAAAGTTACCCTTCACACCATCCTTCGGGAGTAGATTCTCGGCAAGGTGCCGAGTACACCAACGATGGTGCAAAGGCGCATATCCCTCTATCTGCTCTCGCATGGCATTAAGTATGCCCTGGTGCCTATCAGATATGATGCTAACCTCTCTACCAGGCCCAACCACGTGTATCCAGACTAGCCTCAAGAACCATCCCCAACTGTCATTGTTCTCCTTCTCAACCAAAGGAAATGCCAAAGGAACCAACTTGTTGTTTGCATCACAGGATATGGCTATAAGAAGTGTGCCCTGGTATTTGCCAATCAAGAATGTAACATCAATGGAGAAGACAGGACGATAGTGCCTAAAGGCCTCGACACACTAAGGGAAGCACCAGAAAGCACGGAAGAATATCTGCCTCACATCCTTCTATGCATTTGGTTTTGGGATGTACTCATAATGTATGCCTAGATTCATCGCTTTTATTGCATTGAAAAGTACTGGCAGCTGCTCATACCCATCCTCCCAGTCCCCATATATCATCTTCCACGCTCGCTGCTTAGCCCTCCAAGCTTTACCATAAGTTATCACATAACCTCCATACAACGCCTCAACGGTCCTGATAATTGTCCTCACCTTCATGTTGGGTTCTCCCTGCAATATTCCCATCAACCGCTTGGCAATGAGGGTAGATATCAATTGCCGATGCCTCAGTGTCAGCTCATGGTCAGCACAATTGTGTGGCCCGACAACTTTTGTGATCTTCCACTTTTCGGTGACCTTTTGCTTCCTTGCACAAACCCTCCATGGGCAGCGTTCCTTGTCACACACAACTATGTAATGGTGCTCCACATATGAATGCAAGACCTTGTAAGGTCTCTTTCGTATCATTGCAAACACCTGCAACCACCTCTTCAATGCAGGGAGGTCCTTGAACACCCTCCCACTCTCAATTACCATGTTAGGGCCGGCCTCAGGAGCTTCTAGGAGCTCATCATCACGTCCTTGTACACACACCTGATCGAAATGAGCAAGATCGCTGAACTCATGAACTCTTGGATCACGGTGACCGGAAAAGATACGCCTCAGCATCTCAACATCACTCTCTGTGAGCTCTCCAACAGGGCGATCATCATCAGAATCAAGAGCCCTTGCCATCTCATATGGCTCTGAATCATTCATAATTTCAACACTATTGGAGCCACGGAATCCATCTCCATAGTGCACTTGCGCAGCAACAGGGGGCACATCAACATTCTCAGGAATGTCTCCTGCAACATAAGTAGAGAAATGAGGAAAGAATGAAAGAAATGGATGTAAAGAAGGGGGTAAGCTCCCAATAATCATGCGGTTAAGACACTTACTCGGATGATTCTGTGTCAAAAGGATCTCATGAGGAGGATCTGCCACAACAACATGAGTCTGATAAGCATCTCCAACTACCACATTGGGGGCAGATTGAGCATCGAGAACCATAGGTGCAACCTCTACATCCATATCAGGTTCTGGGACGGGAGGATCGATGTGTGCCTACTGACCCATTGGTGGGGAAAACCCATGAGGGATGGGATCAACTAACACCCGACGCACAACCACGTCTAAACATTGCAGCTGGCTCTTCATAGCCGATCTCACATAGTTCTCCCACTGACTCGCACAACCAATTGGGATCATTCGCCTGAGGATGTTGGAAGGAGAACCTAGGTGTAGTACACCCTCAACTGCAATGCCACCATCTCCAAGGCAATGCAGCTCCTGCCGAGCCCTTGCAACCATCTCACTAAATGAAGGCCTAGCATTGAATAGCACAGGCACGCTTTGCATGTCAACAAACTCAACATATCCATAGCGATCGTATTGAATGGTACCTCCATGATATATGGTCACTAGGTTGTCCATCTAGTCCAAACACATAATGAAACACATGTCCTTTAGTCCAAATTAGACGATACATAGTACCTAACAAGTACTTTCTAACTACAAACTAAGTAAATAAGATACCAACTACATACATAGATACAGTGTACTAACTAAATAGCTAGATCCTATTTAATTAACTAAATATGTAACTACCTATCTAAGTAGATATCTAACTATATCTATGTACCTATGTATCTATGTTTCTATCTATCTACATATATATCTCACTAGATCACTAACTAAATCAACTACCTGAGTCATCACATTAACTAGTAAATAACAAATGCTAAAACTACTACACTACAATCAAAGCTAACTAAGTACGCACATTGTAAATTCACAATTTTTACCTGTCCGACGATGGAGTTGCGGACGTCAACGGAGTCGCGGACGTCGACGGAGTCGTAGCGGACGCCGGGCGTGGGTCAGGCCGATGAGCCGGGCCGGCGGTGGCACGGCTGGCCGCTGCAGGTGTCGGGGCCGCGCGGGGGCGCGGCCGACAACGGCGGTGGCGGACGCGGGATGCCCGCCGCTCCGCACGGCGAGGCCGGTTCGGTGGGCGCGGGCGGCACGGCGGGCGCGCCCTAGGCCGGTGGTGGCGGGTGGCACGGTCACGATCACGACACAGGCACGGCAGAGCACGGCCAAGGCGGGCGCCGGCGGAACATCGAGCGAGGTGAGGGCGCGACGCGGGCGCAGGGACCGGCGAGGGGACCGGCGCGTGGGCGCAGGGCGCGGCACGGCCGCAGTGGCGGCACGGCGCGGGCGTCCGGGCACGGCGGTCTTGCGCGGCCTCAGGGCGCGGGGCGGCGTGGGGGTCCGGGCGCGGGCGTGGGGCGGCCGCAGGTGCGGTGGTGGCGCGGCGCCGGCAGTCGAGCGTGGGTACGTGGGCGCGGGGCGCGGCGAGGCGCGTGCGCGGGCGAGGGCGGCCGGTGAAGGGAGAGGGCGCGGGCGGCGGCGGCGGTGCTCTGCTCAGGCGAGGGAGATGTGAGAGAGAGAGAGGGAGAAGAAGAGAGAAAGGATTGGGGCCCATACGTAAGAAAGGCTCGGCGCCAGTCACGTCGAGCTCGGCGCCAAGATCTACTGCGCCGAGCTTGGCGTTAGGGTGACTGGCGCCGAGCTTCCTGCCATGTCACCGCCATATTTGCTTCGAGCCCAAGAGTTCGGCGCCAGGGACGCTGGCGCCGAGACGGGCGCCGAGCTAAGGGTCCAGATTCTGAAATCTTTACTCCAGGGGTATATTTGGGAAATTTTTTGAAAAAAGACTAAAAAATAAAAAATTCGGCCCTGTGTACGTTGAGCTACGTCAGCATGAGTACTATCAGGTCAGAGAAATATTTTATTGATGAAGCATCGAGGTGAGTAGTCATCGATGCCAGCTGCTCTCTGGTTCCGGCATCGCTTTGCAACGTGCGTACCGAGGCTTGGGGAGGAAAGAGAAAGTCAGAGCATCGTGTTTGGCACACACTGTGGCTGCTCTAAGGAGTGGGCGGCTGTAAACTGAAATCCCTATTGCAATTCAGACAAACAGAAACGGGAAGAGGAACCTGACCTCTGCTCGTCCCCCATCTCTGTGCCTACTTCGTGACCTCACGTCGACGGCGAACGCCGGCGACCAAGCGGTGTGACAGATGGGCGGCACGTGCGAAACAGAGAGTAGAGTTTATGCCGATTCGTGGGGAGTTTCCTGGCGGACAGCGGTAGGCCGTAGGCGGCGGGACGGCGAGGGTGTGTCAGCTTTCAAGGTTTCCATGGGAGGCTGGGACTGGACCTGTAGTGGACAGCTGTAGACCGTAGGCGGCAGGACGGCGAGGGCGTGTCAGCTTTCGGGGTTTCCCTCGGAGGCTGGGACTAGACAGGTGTCGCTACTCTCGATTTCCTCGTTATCGCGGATACGCGGACTACATAGTAGTGGGTGACCATCCGCCTATAAATTTGGCTCTATGCACATCTAAATTAGTCGATATTTGTATCCACTAAAATATTACAGAATTGCTATACGTCTATCGGTTGTTTTCACAATCTCCATCAACCGATTTTCGCTCACATGGGCAAGACGGCCTCGGGGGTGCTGGCCTCGGCGGGGGCCCGGGTATTCCTCCTCGAGCGCAGCCCGCGGACGCCAAGCGCCGCCGCCTGGGACACCGGCCTCCTCCGGACCCCGTGGGGAACAGCTCATGGAAGGGATGGGATGAGGCTGGAAGGGTGGGGTCCCACCTCAATTTGTGAATAATTTATAATTTTATTCTGAAATTTGTGAATAATTTGACATATAATTCTCTAAATATCTGCAATCCATAGAAATAATTTATAATTTTTTTTTGAAAAATTGGGCATATATGTCTATGAGATCTGCAATCCATAGAAATACCTAAATTATATCACTATGTCCAATAAACTACACTGAAGAAATCATTATAAATATAGTAATAAGACAGTGTAATTATAGGTATAAGACAGTGTAAGTGCATAGACAAAATTCAGTTGTTAGGAGGGGCCAGTTTTGGCCTAGATAGATCCAAATATTAATATAAACATTTGTGTTCGTGTTTAATTCTAATATTTCTTTTCGTTATCTTTCTTTCAATTAGATATGAAAAGATATTAATATATGATATTATTTGTATCTAAAAAGAACAAAGTACCCACTAAAACCCTTTAAAACTTATATATCTGTCTAATTACTAATATTTTAATTTTAATATTACAAATGATATTTATCATATGAACTATTTAAAAGCTATCTGTATGGATAATGACATTATGTTATTTTTAACATTAATAATGATAAATAAAGGTTAGCTTTAATCAAATTTAATATGGAATTATGGATTATCATATTATTTAAAATACTTTAGATTATTTACGTATTAATAATAGTATTTTGTATATTTTATTGATTAGTTGATTTATTATATTGATGATATTTATTGACAAATATGTTATTTTTTATGAAGTTGTCTTTATCTACTCCCTCGGTCTCAATATAAGTGCACGTTTAGAGCTTTGGTGAAGAGATCAATGTTTGTGAGAAATTACGTATATAACCCTATAAAAATATAATCATTGCATTTTGGCAAGAGAGAAAGTAGAAATAGGTTGTCTCATATATAGATGTGGATTTATTTTGGGACAAATTTTAAACTCTAAAAATACACTTATTATAGGACGGATGGAGTATATCTATTATACCATATATATACCCGTGCGTTGCACGGGAATCATGAATTTTTACGTACAACTACATCGACATACGTGAGTTATGGCTTAGATAAACATATTAAGAAATCTGTAAATGTAATTATATAGAAAAATATAAAGTAGTCTCCAACTTCCTCCAACCATACGTAATAGTTCCCCTTCATATCCATAGCGATAAGGCGCAATTGTCTGCTAACTCAGTCCTACATGAGTGTATTTTTATTTGCTCCACGGGTCTTGTGTTTGGGACCTGATCAGGTCATGTGCGAGATGAGGTTTTAGAGCAAGCCCAATAAAATTTATCTATAAGCCAAACCAAGTCATCAATAAACAAGTTTAGAGTCTAGCACATACATCAATTAGTCTCTTTCTATAGTCTAAATATTGTTTTTATTCAATATGCAATGATAGGAAGGGAAGAGTTAACCTCTGCGTAGAGAAAGCGTCTTCACATGCATGACGAGCTGATGGACGAAACCAGCGCCAAGCATAGCGCGTGTTTAGTTTCAAGAATTTGAAATTTGGAGCTACTATAGCACGTTTATTTTTATTTGGCAATTAGTGTTCAAACATGGACTAATTAGGCTCAAAACGTTCGTCTCGCAATTTCCCACCAAACTGTGCAATTAATTTTTTTTCGTCTATATTTAATGCTCCATACATAGGCCGCAAACATTCGATGTGACAGGTACCGTAACACTTTTTAGATTTTGGTGGAACTAAACAAGCACGTAGCTTTCTCTTTTCCTCTTTTTTCCGTGTATATGGCTGACATAGCAATCGAATTAGACTGTTTATTGTACCTGCTCTTATTATTTTTATAGTGACGCTCGACCGGAGCCTAGCGGTCTAAATATTATTTTTTTATTTAATATGGAAGGATAGGAAGGGAAGAGTTAACCTCTGTATAGAGAAAACGTCTTGGCATGCGCAACGAGCTCATCGACGAAACTAGTGCCGAGAAATAGCTTTCTCTCTCCTCTTTTGAGTGCATATGACTCACATGGCAGCTGAATCAGACTGTTACTGTACCTGCTCTTATTATTTTTATAGTGACGCTGGACCCGAGCCTGGCGGTCCAAGCCTTCGCACAGGCGACGCTGCAGCAACAGGCGGTTGTCCGCATCGGGCGGAGACCTCAGCCTCCTCGGCACCGCGCGCCAAGCACTGTCGCTGACTTGTATTTTTCGATTCCATTTGATTTGGTTTGATATTTTCTTTTTTCTGTTTCGCATTTGGAACGATTTGATTTGATTTGATATCCGATTCTGATTTGGAGGAGCGAGGCAAAAAATCTGGGGCGAGCTGGGCGGGGCGGTACGACGATACCCTGCATGACTTGTATTTTTTTCTCAATTTCATTTGATTTGGTTTGATATTTTCTTTTTTATTCACATTTAGAAAGATTTGATTTGATATTCTGATTTGGACGATACGTATTTTAGGTGTATATATAATATAGATAGACTAGGGCGGACCCATCTTGTACTGTAGGTGGGGCGGCCGCCGGAGCTACTGGTCGTCGAGCCTCGAGAGACCTGCCTATTCGCTTGAAATTATCAGTCTGATTTATCAGTTATGGTACAGTATTTTTCTCTAACAACAAAATAGCATCAGCCGACTTATCAGCCCCAAAAATCATCCAAACAGCCTATTTTTTCCCCTTGAATCCATGGCCGGTGGTGATTTTTTTTTTTTTTTTTTGAAACTGGTGATGATTTTTGTTGCTTGCTTGAAGAAGCGACGGCGGTGGCGGCGGCAGCATCCGTTCCAGCCGATTGGAGAAGAAAGCCCCCTCCTGGGCCAGCCGATTGGAGAAAATAGCCTCCTCCTGGGCTTGCTGTTGACGTAGGTGGTAATGGTCTGTTTATGGGCCAAGCAAATTAAGATAACTAGACAGTGGATAGTCCAATTAGCTGGTAGTCCAGTTAGCTCTAGCCCAGAATAGAAGGGGCAGATAGCATAAGGAAAAAGTCCATTTTTCCTCTTTCATCTTTTGCGAAAGTCCAATTTTTCTCCCTTAACTAAAAAAACAGACAAACGCCCTCCCTCGTCTATCGAATCGTTGCACAAAACCCCCATAGCTGGTTTGGGCTATGGTTTTTGGACAGCTGGCGCCACGTCGGATTTGGGCCCATGCTGACTCAGCCCAAGGTAAATAGAGAAGAGGTGCCCCTTACCCAAGATTCAGATGTCTGTGACCCAAAAAAATCCCCCCAATTCGGAACCCTAGCTTGCACGGTACGGCAGCGGACATCGCCGCACCGGTTGCGGAGGCGTCGGACGTCAAAGCAGAGGCTTGCGCGACGGCGTACGGCTGCGGCGCTCGACTCCACGCACGGGCACCGCTGTCGATTTGGATTTCATCTGACACTGGGTCAGATCGACTCCTCGTGGTGACCACGGTAAGTGCTAAGCCACACATGGATCCCTGTAGTTTTTAGTTGTTTTTGTTTCGGAATGCTTGATTCTCTTGGAGTTTGTGTAATTTAATTAGTAATTGGTACATCTGACCTTGATTATAGCTTATGCTTTAGAGTGTTCGTCATATTTTAAGGCCAGTAGGTACCTTTATGCTGCACTTGTAGTCATATTTTAAGCACTATTGTTCTTTAGTGGACCTATTTTATTAGTACTAAACCTCGTAGCGTGTATGGTTTGCATGTAGGCATCAGGTGATTAAATGGATGTTTGCGACTTCCTCCCTGTTTGGTTTCATTTTAATGGGGAGTTCTTGAGGAATAGCAATGGACTGTTTTATGTTGGAGGTACTCAAGCTATGTCTTATATAGACCGAGACAAGTTGTCACTGCCTGAAGTTGTTGGTCATCTCCGTGACCATTGCAATGTCAAAGAAGGCACAATGTTGCATTGGCTATTTCCAGGAAGAGACATGTGTACAGGCTTAAGAGCTTTGGTTGATGACAGGGTGTGCCAGTACATGTCCGACTGCATTGTTGAAGGTGGTGTTGCAGATGTGTATGCTGAAAATCATGAGCAGGATGCAACAGCTGAAGCAAGTGACTATGAGGAAGAGATGGAAGATAATCCGGAGGATAATGAGATAAAAGACGAAGATCTACAACTTTTGACTGTTTGGAAAAGTGAAAGCAAAGGAGAAGTAGAGAAGCAAGTTGCCCTTGTCAGACAATTTTATAGTAGTCCAAATAAAGGGAAAGAACAAGCAAATAGCATGCCAGGAGAGACAAATGGAGATGAGAAGTCTACACTGACAATGAGTACATGCCTAGAGACTCATGTAGTTCAGGTGATGATGAAGAAGCAACCCATATATATAGGAAATTTAAGGATTTCAAGAAGAAGATGAAGAGGGGTGAGGCAACAAGTTTAGATGATGTGATATATGAGGATTTTGCATCTAGGCCACAAACTAGACAAGAGGATGAGGATGATGGCAATTGCACTCCATATGTAGACATTAGTGATGTAGAATTTGTTGATGAGTTAGGAGGTGTAGGGCAAGGTAGCATGTATCTAAGATTTAACAAGAAGAATCATGCTGTCAAGTTTAAGTTGGGAATGAAGTTTAGTTCTAAGAAGCAATTCAAAAAGGTTGTAATTAAAGATGGCTTGGATGAGAGAAAGGTTATTCGGTTTGCTAAGGATGATCCAAAGAGGGGGAGGGCCATATGTGACTGGAAAGGTTGCCCATGGGTATGTCTGTTGTCAAATACTTCTAGGTCTGATAGTTGGCAAATATCTATATTTACCAATAATCACATGTGTCCACCTAGAAGAGACAACAAACTAGTCACCGCAACTATAATTGCTAGAAAATATGAGAAATTTATTTTTGCCAACCCATGCTAAAAACTTGGGCATATGTTGCAGACAGTTCAAGAAGAAATGTTTGCCCATGTTCCTATGCCCAAGCTAAAGAGAGCAAAAGCACTAGTGATGAAGAAAGTTTTGGATGCAAAAGGTAACCTGTTGTTTAACTTTTTTGATGTTACAATTTAAAACATGTGAAGGTAGATGTTTTACAGTTTTTGCAACTTGTGCAAGGAATTCTTAATGCTGTCAGTAAATGGGCACCAGAAGCTGAACATAGGAATTGTGCTAGGCACATTTATGCAAATTGGAAGAAAGAGTTTCCCAAGAAGGACTACCAGAAAAAAATTTGGAGGTGTGCTAAAGCACCATGCCTTATGCTTTTCAACTTGGCAAGAGCGAGGCTAGCAAGAGAAACCAGAGAAGGCGCATAGGCTATACTGAACACTCATCCCCAGCATTGGAGCAGAGCTTGGTTCAGGTTGGTGTCAAATACATGTTCCTGTCGGTATTAGCAACTATCTGGACTTCCTTGTTGCCATGCTATTTCATGTATACTGTTCAAGACCAACTCCGATGAATATGTGGCCGATTGCTACTCTGTTCACCACTTCAAGCAAACATACAGTCACTGCTTAAACCCAGTTGAGGGTATGAACAGCTGGCCATCATCTGATAGGGTACCGCTTAGAGCTCCTGGTTATGTGAAGATGCCTGGCAGACCAAAGACTGAGAGGAGAAGGGAGGCAACAGAAGGAAGAAAAGCCACTAAAATGCCAAAAACTGGTACAATTATCAGATGCAGCAAATGCCACTTGCCTGGACACAATAGGTCAACATATAACAAGAGAAGTGGAACATGAACTTCACAGGCAGGAGGTACCTCAGAACACACATTCAGCGAACAACTCAGAGGGAGGAGGTAGCTCACAGCCAACAGGATCTCAGTCAGCTACAGGAGGTAACACAAATGCTATTGTTGTGCTGTCCAATACACAAAAGAGCAGCACAAGCGGTACAAAAAGGAATTCCACAGCCGATGTATCTAGTACACAGAGCAGAAAAAAGGTATGTTTACCTACATCTCGTAGTTTTAACTTATGCAGCTTGTATTTGAAATTGATTCTAGCTTCATCTGACTAATGTAGGCGAAGGCAACAAACTCACAAAATATAATCAAATAAACTTCCAATGTTAACTGGAGTGTGCATGTACACTTAACTGGCGGGACTGCATCTGCTCATGTGTCGGCTCAAGAGCCAGCCAAGTCCAAGTCCAAGCCTACTCCAAAGAGATGTGGAACTGCTCCACTTCTGATGCTTCCTCCATAGCAATCTGATAAGCTGTGATGTGTTTGTGTGGCTGGCCGAATGCCAAATTTGAATAACTATGACATGTATGACAATTATGTAGGCAGGAAACTTAAGTACTGCTGTTTGATTACCTTTTATGTATGCCGAACTATGTGTATTGCTACCCTTTATGTTATGCCAAACATGTGGCCTTATCTATTTGCACTCATGTGTTATATATCACACACACTGCTATCAACCTGGGGGCGTGCTTTGTTCCCAGATGCCACGCCCACTGTACCTTTTCTCTGTCCCCATGTTCTTTCAATCTCCAAACAGCTAAACTTTTTGTTCCTTTTCGGTCGGCCGGCCAGTGATCTTATTTGAATGAAAATGATAGAAAAAACAACTGGACACATCAATACATTACAATAATAAAGTTCACATCGTCATAGACATTAGAACTGAGGATCAAAAAATTGGACCCATTTTACAATAATTACACAGCTGTCACTTAAACATTTGCATCAGAACCAACACAAGGAGAATGGCGGAATTGAAACCTAACAACACTAAGACAACAACGCCAACACAGATCATCCAATTCATATGTCCTTGTTTCTTCTTCGTGCCTCCTTTCTTGGCCACAGCTGCTGTCGTCCCAACAGGTTCTTTCTTCAGTGATTTAACCTGTTCATACATCTCAGATTGCACAATCCCTTGCACACTCCCTGTCATTTCCAATGGACGGTAATGACACATCTCAGACTCTTGAAGCATCCCATAATTAACAAGAAAGTTGGTGTATTCTTCTTCGAACATGTAGAACTCACAAAGAGGAAACTGAAACGACAAAAAAGAAAGAAAAATTCAGTCTGCACTGTACAAACCCTAACTTTGAATTACCACCAGAAATTTCAATAAGAAAAGCTAACCTTTTTACTTCCTCGGACATTTGAAGAACCTTTTCATTGGGTGCTCATCTGATTTTGACATCAGGTCCAAAATCCTCCCCATGCCGCAGTATGGACACCAGATTAGCCGTGGGCCACTTTCTCCTAGCGGCGGCTCCATTGCAAATTCTGACTGTGGCAAGAGCATACACGATGTGCTATAGGGATTTGGAGGGGAAGCAACGAAGAGACTAGGGCGGCGCGGCAAGACGGCGGCGAGAATGTGTCGGAGACGAGGAAGAGCGCTGGTGCGAGCATGAGCGGCGGCGCGGGGTACGACCGTAGGAGACGAGATGAACGGGACGGCCATCTCTCTTCAATAATAGCGTTGGGCTGAGTCCGCGTGGGCCCAAATCCGACATGGCGCTAGATGTGCAAAAACCAGAGCCTAAACCGGCTATGGGGGTTTTGTGCACGGATTCGATAGACGAGGGAGGGCGTTTGTTTGATTTTCGAGTTAAGGGAGGAAAATCAGGTTTTCGCAAAAGATAAGGGAGGAAAATGGACTATTTTCATAGCATAATCACGGCAGTAGTGCTCGGGCCCACTAAAAAAAAGCAGTATGCTCGGGCAGCGTTTCTCTCAACGGAAATATTGAGCGACCGCATGGCTACGAGCCGAGGCCGACTGGTGACGCCTCAAATCGGAGTTACGGTGAGTTGATTTTTCAAACCCGAGCCTCTTAATGATCAACCGTCGATGGAGCACAGGTATTCATGGCATGCATGAATATCGTCTAATATTCATCATGTTCTTTAGATAGATTTTTAATGGTTTTGTGAAAAACAAAACTTATTTTTAATATTAGAGGTAGCATTACCTAAAAACTATTGTTCGCTCAATATTTTACTATAATTTGTGTGATTGCAAAAAAGTGTGTGTGTTGTGTTTTCACGTCTTTAGTTTAAGTTAATCTCACCTAATTTTTTTTTGGGTCTACCACTGGTTATATACTCATAGTTCAATCCCTATTTGTATAATGGTTTTGTTCTGGTAAAACAATGAATAAAGCAAATAGATATTTGTTACCTTCAAAATCAAGTAGACATCTGAATGCGAGTCCAGATTCAAACCTTCCGAGTCTTTATTATCCTTATTCGATAACATCCATATTTGTTTTTGAATTTAAATTAAAATACGGTAAATAGTGCTATTCAAATTTGATTCCATTCAAATCTGATCTGAATCCATCCCTACTTGTGGCCCATGCCGCAGCCAAGGCACCTATGCGACAGCGAGTGACCTCGGGCCATGCTCCGGCAAAGCTATGCATGATTCAATTCAATAACTCGATTGTATAATTTCTAGACACATACTCCCTCTATCCAAAAAAAAAACACTTCTATTTCTGATCCAAGTCAAACTATCTTTTGACTAAATTTATAAAAAGTAGTATCACCTAATATGATTATAAATAGATATATTATAAAATATTACATGATGAATCTAGAATGATACATATTTAATATCATAAATAATTATATATTTTTATAAATATTTTATTAAACTGAAGATTATTTATTTAATATTGTAGGTAAAAATGACAGAGGGAGCATGTGGCAGTATACTAACTTGCAACAGATAGGAGCATATAGGGCCTGTCTCCAGTGACCACTATTTCAGTATGGGAGTGACTACAGAACATTCGGTTGATTCTGTGTTATTCTATCAACCAGATTTTGAACCAAACAAAAAAATGACACGTCATAACTAAAACTGAATAAAAAATCTAGATGATATACAAGAAAAAACAACCAGATTCTAATAAAAAATCATAACAAAAAAACGATTGAAAAAATAAAACAGCAAACAACCACATCTCAAACAGTACGTGGACCACGTCAGTACCTACCTATACCAGATGTGATGCATTCACGAAGCAGAAAAGCAAAAAGAAGCACCTCATGTGACATAAGAAAGATTCAACTTCACTTCGAAGAAATAAACAACACATGACACAGAACTGCAGAAAAAGAAGAAGCCAAACAAAAACAAGATCTTAAAGAGAGACACGATGAGGACAAAGGGGAAGGGGAAGGGGAAACCAAAGGCTAAATCAGAGGAAAAGGAAGAAGATGGTCATCAGACAATGAACAAAGGTAAATTTGCTGCATTCAAGAAACTAATTAAATTCCAAATACTTGAATTGAATGCATTAAAATCAGCAAGTTCTCTGGCCATCAATTTCAGTTTTCTGAGCAAAATCCATTAATTTCCCCTATGCAACACCTGAGATGAAAAATCATCAAATATGCAAAGCTAACACAGCTTTATTACTGATACATAGGCATCAAGAATCACAGCAATACTCAAGCAAGATGATGCAGCAAGAGAGCAGGTAGAATTTCTTCTAAGATACACTCCATCATATGAACACACTGCAGTAGTATAATTCACATGTATGGAAAAATATGAACACGATGCAGTACTTAAAAAAATGGCTACCCATCATATGAGTTGCAAAAACTCAGCAAAAGTTATACTACTACAATTCTGACAAAAGCTTTTATAGGGACAAATGAAAAATGATGGTCTATTGGAGACAAATTGTATATACACAAAACCAACCATCCAACTGACCCCAAAGAATAAAAGTATCCCCAATGTGGAAAAAAAACTTAGTAGAACAAGACGAAGGAGCTTCAAGGAGTGCAAAGATGGGCGATAATGCCAGCTATGAGAAGGTAACCTTTTAATTTTCATTTTTGATGTGAGGTTGCAGCCAGATCAATACAAGCATATATGCATTTGAACATGAGCATAACCAATCTGAAACATAGCCAAGACTGAAACTGACAGACTAGATACTGAGATTTAGTACCTGAATCACAATGGGACTGAAATACTTCAACTGAAACTAAATAATACTGAAAAATAAAATAAAAAACATGCACCAGGCTGGATTACAGAAACTCCACGCCAACAAAAAAAACTAAGGAATCAATTAAGAAATACTTAAACTGAAAGTACATAATACTGAACTAATAGCATGACTGAACCTGGAACTACAGTATACAACTTCGGAAACCTGAATTAAAAGTAACCCAAATCTAAAACCAATGTAAACTCCTATAGAAAACCTAAACTAAATGCAAAAATTACTTGAATATATGAACTCTTGCAATACACGAGCAAACGGATATGAACTGATCTAAACCTCCATCTTTGCATGCCAAACTAATGAGGTAATATTATTATATTCATATAGAATGTACAGATCAATTATCATCCATCTCCAAATATAAATTAGACCACCATTGCAACATGGTTATCTTCAAATTGGTACATGAGCAAATCTAATCTGAGTAGACTGACAATGAGGCAAATATTGCAGTAACATGTGAACAAAAAATCAGTTTTCATGGCAACAGAAAAAAAAAACCTTTGATGGTTTGCTACAAACAAGCAAGAATCCCTGACTACTAAATAAGGAAAACTAAAAACACAATAGCGAATATACTGAACTGCTGCTGCACGAATATACTGAACCTTAGTAACTGAATACCTGAATCACGATGGATTATGGATATGATAAATTCACAGATTTAAAAACACATAATTACAATATGGCCTCTTCTCTAGTCTGTTTTACCGCCTACTCGATATTATGTGTATCAATAACTGGAGTCATTTCCTGCTTTAAACACAAGGTTCAGACCACACAAAGGCTGGATGTTGTGATGGGAGGAGAATCATCACGAAATGAACAAGACCACATCAACACAGAGCTATCATCCCTCTACAATGCCTATGATTCACAAGTTTGGAATATAAAAAAACATTGATAACAGTAAACAGTTATATATGGATATTCAATTATATGTGGGCGAACAAGCTCACCTATTTGAACTGTTGTCATTGTGAAAATAATTATACAGGGTTCCAAATTACAAGATGCGCAAAGGAAGACCCATTGTATTTAAACAAACTCACCCATCCAGCTGACCCCAAATAGCAAAAGTATTCTAAATTATGTTGAAAAAAGCTTAGCAACAACAGAAGAAGATGCTACAAAGATATCAGCAATGGATAGTGTTGGCAGCTATGAAGAGGTACAAACAACATTAAACAATGATATTCAGTTCATGCATTTTAATTGCAAAATTTAGTTGTAACTACAATTATATTAACTAATATAATTATGGCTGACATGATATGCTGGGGCTACCACTTACCTTCACTGATTTAACCCCGCAAGATGCTTCAAACTTTGAGGTCAGATCAACAGCAAAGAAAACTGAGTGGTAAGAATTCATAAAGATCTATTTTCTCAAGTAGAAGTTCATACATTAAACTAGAAGCAAAAGAAATTCAAATATGACAAAACTGAATACTGAAAGATTCAAAGATTTAGAATAGGAAGACATCTGTTACAAACTTTGATAATGCAGAAACTTAACAGATGAACATCTCCTCTTCTTGGTATATATCTAATTACATTTTGGGACACTCTGATGTGCTTTTTGGGACACAACCTACCAACAAAAAAAAGATGATTAAAATATACTATATAACCTGACATACTAACAAAAATATGGCTGACATATACTATACCATGTACTTTGACATTTTTAACCTATCGAAAATATTCCAACTGTTTATGCCTTCTATTCATTTAGTTACAAATATGGGGACTGATGCCCTGCAGAAAAAATAACACATGATAAATAAAAAAGTGATCATGATTATTGTGGTCTCACACAAAAAAGGCTTAAAAAAGAAAAAATACCTCATCATAGAACTTGCTCACTAAAGACTTGTCTACGGAATTTGTTTTACTGAAGAATAATGTCATTGCAAGCTTGATCCTTATATTAGGAATATCAGATTGGGTGAACAACCGCCTCATGTCCAGGCTATTATCCTATAACTCCATGAATTTAATGGCAAATATCCCACAGTCACAGCTAAAACAATAAAAATATAAGCAACACGACAAAAATTAATACAGAAAAAAAATAATATAAAATTTACATATTTGATTGTTTTGGGACTGGTGGATATTGGATAGATAAATTCTCAAGGTCTAGTTTAACGTCAGCTCGTACCAACATTCCTTAAATGATGTGATCTAAAAAATATATTGCCAAAAGAAAAGAAAAAAAGACAAAAGAATATCAACAAAAGTAGCATAAAAAAGATTGGAATAGAAATTGTTTGCTGAATATTACACAAGCATGTCCCTCACGAAGATTTGGAAATGGTCATCTCTATCATAGTATGAGTCCAAGAAAACAGTTTGCGACAAAAATCAGCAATAAAGAAATTGTCAACAAGGCCACTAGGCTG
This sequence comes from Miscanthus lutarioriparius, assembly GCA_904845875.1. Taxonomy (NCBI): domain Eukaryota; kingdom Viridiplantae; phylum Streptophyta; class Magnoliopsida; order Poales; family Poaceae; genus Miscanthus; species Miscanthus lutarioriparius. Next base: position 86,417,573 of record CAJGYO010000006.1, read on the forward strand.
AACTGATTCTCCCAATGAAAAATAAGTAACACTTGTCTTGAAAAAACCGAGTACATGATGAAACAGAATTTCTACTAACTGAACTGACTCAACAAAATTCAGAAACTGAAACTCTGAATATTGCTAAAACACAGGTGCAAGCAATAAAATAAATATTTAGAAATGAAAATTGGAAAACTAATATAATGAAATCTGAAACACTGAACCTTGAACGGAAAACTCAAACACTAAACCTCAAACTCTAAACTAACATAAACTGAAATCTGAAACACAAGTGCAAGCACTAAATTAAATATTCATTTCTTCCCTCTTCCTATACTATTTTTCATAATCTGTGAGCAGAATCAAGAGTCTGCATTCATTCAAATTTGAGATTCAGTTCAACTGAGCGAACAAAACTGTTGCCCAGTGCGCCGATCGACTCGGAGATTCTTTCTGAAGCACATTCCACACAATCGCAATGTCCGTCGACACTCAACAACATCTGGAAGCCCTCACCTACAGCAACGAACCGCATCATGGACGACAAAACCCCATTTCACCTCAATTAGCACAAAGCCCATCAGAATCGACTCCAGTTAGGAATAAACTGAACCACTGACAACAACAACTTCAGTGTGTGTAAAAAATCGAATAAATAAAATGGTGAGATATACGTTTATATATGTGTATAAATTTTGTAAGAATAGTATTACATAAAGAGAGGAGGCAGAGTAGTGAATGAATCAATCTCTGAACTTATTGTTCTTGCGTCACGATAGTAGATGAGCTAGGTGGGTAGCAAAACACTAGTGCTAGTATACTAGTACCTACTAAAACGATGCATACAGACAAACAAACAGAAGCGACTTGAGACAAGCAGGACATACCCATGAACATACTAGTAGCAGCTTAATAACTGTTTGTTCGATTCATCGAAGACCACACACTGACACACAAGTCGGCTCGATCGGCATATCAACAGATAGATACAAATCATAGAAGAGCAGAGCAGGTGCTACCTAGGTACTAGCAGGTATTGGAATCGGCATGCATACCATACATATGGCGAGCAAGCAGTAGTAGCTAAGCTAATAAGCTACTACTTGGTGATGGTGTAGACGACATAGATGATGCCGGGGATGTAGGCGAGGAAGGTGGGAGGAGGCAGATCCAGGACTCGTGCCCGCACCCGAACAAAAAAGGAATGAAATCCAAAATCAAATGGAAGACACAAATGACAACACGAGCCTTCAGGACGGAGACGACGAGAGAAGCACAGCCTTCGCCGACAATGACGCCAGAGCCGGAGTTGTCGTCGGCACCACCGCCTCCGCCTCCGCCTATGCCGCCGCCTCCGCCTACACCTGCACCTCCGCCTCCGCCTCCGCCAACGCGGCCACGGCAGCACGCGCATGTGGTGTCACCAGCGATGGCCAGGCAGCCTGTGTTGGTGGCACAGCGGCCACTGTGCAGACTTGGGCCGGCACTGCACATCGACAAAGTGAGCAAGTGCGGACACGGCTCCTACGTGCGGGGGCCAGAGGCGGAACCAGGATGGAGGGCTAGCAGGGGCCGTGCCCCCCTAACACAGTACTACAAAATATATTAATGTCCTTATAAATATTCATTTTACAGCATAACAATGCATCAAATTAGCTATTTTTATGATAATCTTATGATTTTTTTCTATAAATACTAATTACATATGTAAAACTATTAAAAAATATTGAGAAATATGTTTAGACATATATTTATCACATTTAGACATATTATCATATTTACCCGCCCTCTCCCTAGTCAAAATGGTTGATTCCGCCTCAACTGCGCGCGAGTGCAGAACGGAGTGGATGACTAAAGCGGATGGCATGAGAATGTGGGAGGCATAAATTTTGTCTATTTAACATTGCACATAGATTGATTGCATGTTGAGGATAGACGTGAGGTGAGTTTCTACAGGCGCATTTTGTTCGTGCCGCTGCAGGTCGGCCGCCGTTGCGGCTGTGCCAAATCTATAGCGAACGATTCATCTGCCGCACCTGCATCAGCCTGTGGCGTCAAAAATGGACTACTCCTGTCAAAAAAAAAGAATCATTCCCGCTTCCTAAAAAATCAATAATTTTTAATTTTGACCAAATATATTTAATAAAATATTAATATTTAAGGTACATAATTAGTATCATTAGGTAGATCTTCCAGTATACTTTCATAATAAACTTATTTGAAGATATAAATGTTACACGTATTTTCTACGAACCTAGTCAAAGTTGAGAAAGTTTGACCAGCACGATTCCCATAACGAATCTATTTTTGGGAAAGAAGGAGTATAGCATGGCGGTGAGGCCGTGGCACGCCACGAGTTTCGGCTCTGAAGGAAGGTGCATCAAACCTTGGGTATGGTGCGGAAGCTACGTGGTGGCGTAGCAGGTTGCAGCAGCCAACCAAACGCGCTCTACAGCTGACAGAAAAAGAAATTTTGTATAAATATATATATAGATAAATTTTATTTGTAACCAAAATTAGATCACCAATTAATAATTAGAACATTTATTTATCAGAGAAAGGGTTAAAGATTCAATGACTCGTAACAGCAGTATAATTATCATTCATTTTTTCCTGTTTGTGTAAGAAAAAAGGGAGATATATAGAAAAGAAAAAGAAAACGGGAAAAAAAAGTCACCGAACCAAACCTGTGGAAAGGGAAAACGGAAACAGAAAAAACCGAGAAGGAACACGGACGGGAAGCGCTAAAGAAGGAAGAAAGATTCCGAGCGAGAAAGGACACGGACATGAACAGTCGTCCTTTGTATTAGGATTAATATTCCTCTTCAAGTCAGTTAGATCATAGAGATCTATTTAGATTAGTCTTCCCTCAAAACTTTTAGCCTTTTGCATTTAGATTAGAATTTCTATTTCTATTTGGGTACTCATCCCATTGATCTATTTGATTAGGATTCTAACTATCCAGGCCTCAAAAATATATAAATATATATTAAGCGGTAGACAAATCAATGGAAATAATTTTCACATTCATATAGTTAGTTAGGGAAGACCATAAAAAATAAAACAAATTTTGCTTCTTTATCATTAGATATAGACTTTCAAAAACAAATCTGAACAATAACCATTTTTAGTAATAGAATAAGAAAAAGAAAAATGATCGAATTAGTATCTAACCTTTTTTTCCAAAAGTCTTACTCCTCCCTTCCAAACTATAGGCTATTTTAACCTTGTTCTAAATCAAATGTTTCTAAATTTAATTAAATTATTTAAAAAAAACTATTAAAATTCTACAAGTTCAATAGGTGCACTGTCAAAATATTTAATAAAAATACTTTAAAAGTCTATTTTAACTTTGTTCTAAATCAAATGTCTCTAAATTTAACTAAGTTATTTTTAAAAATCTACAAGCTCAATAGGTGCACTACCAAAATATATAATTTAATAAAACTACTATAACGTGGTAGATGTTTGGTTTTGTAGGGGACCGTGACGCCTAAGATGGAGGGTGAATCAGATAACTTAAAAATCTACTCTAAACTATGGTCTCTAATTTCACCTTAGCAAAACGTATGCAAGAAAGTAATCTATCTAAATGTGCAACTACGGTGTTACTAACGTGTTGCTATCTCTACCGCAAAAGAGTCTTACAACCTAGGTTCTAACCCTATCAACTAGCCTATCAACTAAGCTAAGAAATTAAAGCACACAGCCTAGGTAACAATGTAAATACGGAAGGTAAAGATGAGGTAGAGATGTAAACCCCCGTCGACGACTCCGGTATTTTTATCGAGGTATCGAGAAGCGTTCAAGCTTTCCCCTAGTTCTCGTTGGAGCCCCTCGCAAGGGCCAAGCTCCCGGTCGGGTACGTGGATAGCCCCGGGCCTTTCCCACGCGCAAGTGGGTCTCCGGTGTACCTTTCCGACAAGCCTCTCTCGGACCGCTCCCCGCCGTCTTCACTATCAAGCTTCCGACCGAAATGCCACGGGCCTTATTCCCTTCGGTACACGGTGGCGACCACACCACAAACACGATTGATGTGGTCTCGCAAGACTACAAGCCCCGCCGAGTACAAACACGGTGCACGCAAGCACTTTGGGTTTAGAGTTATGCAAACCTCACTGGCAACTAGACCTAAGCCTAAAGCATGGGCATATGAGGGTGGTCTAACTAACCTAAGCAATTCGCAAAAAACACCTACGCTAATCACCAAGTGATCTTTAAGCTCTATGCATATGAAGAGCATAAATGAGGTGTAGCAACCCTCCTATCTTCCCTCGGCTCTCTCACAGTTCAAATGGTCGATTGGAGTCATATATATAGGCCACAAGTGCAGAAATAGCCGTTGGGGCCGAGCTCCACGTTTCTGCGTGGGCACCGGACATGGCGGTGCCAGCCACGTCAACTAGCCGTTGGTCACTGACAACCGACCATGGGGGGGTACTGTTCACCGGTGCGGTGCACCGCCACCCTAGGGCGGTGACCAAGTCCCAAAGTCGCTGCTCTATGGAATTTTAGGTCAGTGGCACCGCCACCCCCTGTCCTGTGCACCGCCACCCCATGACAGTGACCAGGGCGGTGCACACGTTACTGTCCGGTGCCCCCTATTCTTCCAGCTGCAGCAGCCCCTTCTCTGGTGGCACCGCCACCCCTAGGGCGGTGCCCACTCAGCCACCGTCCGCTTCCGTTTCTTTGCGTGGCTTTATTTGGGCTTTGAAATCTTCGCGTCTTAGACTCCTTGCTTCACTTCTAGACTATCAACACCTCCTCCAATGTCTTCTTTTGAGTGTTGATCATTTTCCTCATGTTCGAAAGTTAATCCAAGCCCGCGTTGCATCCTATTGAACAGTAAAATAAACACTTACAAATACATTAGTCTAAATTAGTTGTGTTGATCATCAAACACCAAAATTCAAAGTAAATAAGCCTATGGTCCATTTTCCTTACAGGTTTATTTATTTTTATATAAATTTGGTTAAATTAGAATAGAGTAGAAACTAGAATAGCAAAAGCAAAATAAGGGTGCGTTTAGTAGAGATCTAGATTTTAGTAGAAATGTTTTGGATCCGGATTCTCTGTAGAAACGTTTCAAATGGTGAATTGGAATCACTTTATAAAATTGTTTGGCTGTTAGGCTAGATTCTGATTCTCAAATAAAAGTTTTCTATATGAAAAATCATATAAATAAAAATTATGATTTTAAAATTCTAATTTTTTTTGTGGTCAAAGAACAACATAAATACAACTCATTTTAACTTTTGCACCAAAAATAATTTATTGAAAAGAAAACATTTGCTAGCACAGAGAGGGAGGCAAGAATCGAATCAACTGAAACCAGCCTTTCACTGTTTCGCACAGTGATCCTGTAGTTTCTCTTGAGAAACCAAAACGATTCCAGCTACCAAACGGGGCCAAATGGGATCAGAACAAAGCATCGGCGTCACGGCAAATCTTTGTGAAGGAACCGAGCTAGATCAGGTGGCTTGTGGCGTACAGACGATTTTGTGCGATGAACAGCCAATTGTTTTTTGGGGTTCACTCGTTCTTTCAAGCTTTCAAAAAGCAAATATTAACAATAATAATGGAATAATAAGAACATGAAACAACCAAACGGAGGAGGTATCTAACTATTTTTCTCCTCCTACATACCCGCTTTAGGCACCGTTTGGCATGGCTCCACTTCACCCATGAAGCTTTTTTTGGGGGTTCAGCTCCATGAACAGTTCTATGGGTGGAGCTGTAGCCGTTTTGATAAATCGTTTGGCAAAACAGCTTCACATATAGTTTTTCTTAAAATATGCTCTCAGAGAACGCCATGTAAAATGAGGTGAAGCCGAGAGAAGCCACTATTTTTGGCTCCTTCCCACCCAAAAGCTCTGTGAGAGCACGTTTTTAGGTGCTTCATCGGTGGAGCCGTTTTATTTTACCCTGTTTAGCAAAAAAACGGCTCCAAATAGCTCTGAAGCCGCTAGAGAAGCCCTGCCAAACGGGGCTTTACTCTAAAATTGTTGGTTACCTTAGTTTCATTTGAAGTCTAACTTTTCTACTCCTTCAAATTCTAGGTTTAAAATGAGTTAAACTTTCTTAATTTTGACAAAGTTTATAAAAATAGTATAAATACCTATTTCTTTAAATAGTTTCATTATGAAAAATATACTCCTAGTTATTCTAATGATACTTATTCAGTATTATAAATGTTAGTAATTTTTTAATATATTTGGTGAAACTTGAAATTGTTTGACTCATTAAAAAACAGTAATCACATTTTTTTGGGATGAAGAGAGTAACTTTAGTCACTATCCTTTAGAAGAAAAAAATTAACGTCTAAAAGTTCAAATAAGTGTACTATCAAGATATATTTCATGAAAAATAATAAAACTAATTCGATGTTGTAGATACTTAATAAAAATTAAATCCACCTATAATTTGGAACGAAACAGAGTGGACCTAGTCACCTAGGCTCGGTTTTGTAGAGCTCCTACCAGATCTAGCTTCTCTGACGTATCCACTGTTCACGCATTGTCTACGGGAGCTCTTTTTCTCTCTCATCCCTTCTTTTCTCGTATAGCCGGTGAAGCCAGGTGAAGTAAAAAAATGGCTCCACCGGTTCTGTGAGAGGAGGAGAAAGGAGAGAGAGAAAGAGCTCATATGAATACATGAACAGTACATGCGTCAGAGAAGCTGAAGCCGTAGAAGCTCCACTAAGTTAATAATACATGGTAGAAGAACAAAGCGCCAGCGTCGCAGCAATCTATCTAAAGGAGTCGATGAAGCTAGATGAGGTGGCGTGTGGGGGGGGGTTTGTGGTGGTGGTGGTGGGGGTACAGTTGATCGACGTGAGCAGTTTGTTATGGCTCTGTCAGTACTCCATTCGCTCCAAATTGTAAGTCGTTTTGATTTTTTTTTCATTTATTTTGCTATATATCTAGATATATTATTATATCTAGATGTATAGTAAAATGGATGTACCAAAAAAAATCAAAGCAATGTATAATTTGAAACGGAGGGAATAACGTGTAACCAATGGAGCCCCGCACCTTTTACTAGATTCATCTTAGGTAACGTTTGTTCCCCTTGAGAATCTAATAATCTGGATAAAAAAATTTCAGAATTCTAAAATCTCATCAAACATGTTAGAATTCTAACATACATGCGCAAAATACAAGAAATTTTAGAGATTATTTTTATTCAGAATCCGGATTGTAGAATCTATCTAAACGGGACTATCGTCCTGTTCGTTTGGTTTATAAGTCGTACTTTTTCAGCCAGTGAATAATATTTTTCTCTCATAACAAATCAATAACAATATTTTTAAATTTATAGCTTATCGCCTAAGCGAACATAGCATATAGGAGCGGTTGAAATGTGGATTTCGATTGCGTCAGGGTTGAATTCGTGGACCAGAAGATCGACCAGGTGCTGACTTGTTACCTTACCCTCCATCGTTACACCTACGCACTACGAGTATTAAGCTAAGCATGCACTTGACTTGCCATACGCGCTTGGTCAAAGTTGGTGGATACCTCAGCTTCAGCTGTGGATTAGCGATCAAGTCTAACAGCATGCGTGGATATCGCAGACCAAAACCACACATTGATGCATGGGCATCTGCTTGCTAATTCAGTCTGTTCGCTTATTGTTTCAGCCAAAACTTATCAGTTAGCTAACATTTTTTTCTCTCACAACAAACCAGCATTAGCTGAACTTATTAGTCCAGAAATCGACCAGCGAACAGGCCGATTGAATGAGTAGTCAATTCGAACTCGATCAGCTGGTGGCCCAATAAGTCAAACACAACTGACCACAGATCTAAATTGAATGGACTGGGTCCAACGCAGCAGGCAGCAGCTGCACCGCGCTGGCCACTGTCCAAGTGACGGCGCGTGTTCATGGATGGTCCTGCCGTCCTGGGCTCCTGGCCTTGGTTTGTTTTCCCCACCGTGGCACCATTCTGATATTATTGACGAAGTCCCTCTGAATTCTTAGCGTGCCGACGTCGACCGGTCGAGCTTTGACAGTAGCCGCAGCACACACAGCAGTAGGGAAGCACCGTGTACTCGGTCCCTCGCTGCTTGCAGTAGGACTTGGTCGCCTGCTTGCGTTCGTACTAGACTCGGTTCCAAAAAGTAGCTTTCCAGCACGAAGCCAACACACGCGCCAACAGGCAAGACATGCATGATGCATGACATGATGGAACCGTGGAAGGATCCAATCCAATGCTCTAGAAAAGAGAAACAAAAAGGATGAAGACCAAGAAAAAGGAAAGCTGGAGCACGAGCGGCCCAGTCGCGCCCATCACCACTTCTCCATGCCGATGTGGTACCGCGACAGAGAGTACAGGCTGGGATGGTGCCACTGCCACAAAAGAGGACACATGACGCGTACGTTCAACTGAACAGAAAATGCTTCACGTATAGAACTAGAGCATCTCCGAGAATTCTCTGTATATCCTCATAATCTTTGTTTTTTAGAAAAACAGGGAAAACATCATCTCCAACAACTTCTAATATATACTCTAATCTTTTAAGACTTAGAAAATCCCCCTCCTTTTCGCGTAACTTTGTGCGGACGAAGCCACGCGCGGATTGGCGTCCCCACAGAGTCCTTCTTCCCGCGCCTTTCCCAGCTTCCGGCCCTGGAACTCGTAGTGGTGCGACGCCAGTGTCTTGGCCGCCTTGCCGACGAGGAGGACGGCGACGAGCTGTAGCCCCTCCGTGAGCTCCCCGTCGCGTTGCACGAATTCGACGAACCGGTCCACAAACGACGGGCCGATGTACATGACCGAGAAGGTGCGCGACGCCGAGCACGGCGGCGGTGAAGGAATCTGCGCCATAAGGAGCGCAATAGCAGCGGGTGAGCACCGGCGCCGGGGCTTGATGAACCTTGGCCGGCGCGGGCTGATTTGAGGCGAATCAACGCGCGTCGCCACTTCGGCGGTGTTGGGCGGCGCCACGGGAGGGACTTGGTCGGCCGCGATCGTCACCCTGGAGCCCTTGGCGATGAACGGGTTGATCCTTCTCGGTCTTGTTGCCCGGCGTGGAGTTGATGACGATGGAGCCGTCGCAGCCCCGGACGAAGCAAAAGTGCCACCAAGGCGACGATGAGCACCCGCTTGCTTGTGTGCAGGCTGCTGGTTGCATGCTTGCCTGGTTACTACCCGCCTGCTTGCATGGTACTGTATGCATGCTCTGTTTGCTTGCCTGGTGGTCGGCCGCTGTTGCCTGCTTGCCTGGTTGTCGACTGCTGGGCTAGGGCAACACGAAGGAAAGGAGGCGGCGGCGGCGTACCTATGCGCGAGCACAAAGAATTCTGTGCGAAAAAAAGGATTGAAAAAAAACTCAAATGGACCAAAATTTAATTTTTTAAGTGAAATATTAGGAATTGTTGGAGATGTTTCTCTTTTTTTCTCCCAATACTTTTTAGGAGTTGGAAAACATGGAGTTTTTAGGAGGAATATTTAGGGAACTCTTTTACTTCCTATAATCATATACTCATATTGTATTTTAGCGTAAATACAAGCCAAACCCAGTCGCCAATGCAATTCGCCGTGCCGTTCACATCACAGCAGATCGGGGAGTTGATCATCAGGGGAATGGTTATTGGTGAGGTTACCTGTCCCTGTCGATCTCACCTCTCCGCCCCCTCCTTTCTTCCTTCGCCCCTACGGCGACGCTGCCATTTGCCCAACCTTCCTTCCTTCCCTCTCTTAACCGGTGGGCGGTGGATTGTTAATTACTCTGTCAAGTGTCAATCTTCCCCTCGCGCGTTAATCCTCAGGCCAAGTTGCTCGTTTCCCAGCCCCACCAAGCCCGGCTTGGTAGCAGTCGCAAGCCGGTTGCTCATCCAAACTACCTTATTATATAATAAATAAATATACTACGGACCACGGAGCAGGAGTAGCAGGTTTGGCCCTGAACAAATACGTTTGAGTAGTAGTACATTAGTCCTGATACCGTAGCCTAATTAACTGGCCGTCAATCCAGAGGCGACCATGTCTGTCCTGCCTGCCACACCCGCCGGCGCGCGTGACCCACGAGGGCCAATTCCAGCCAGAGGGAAGAGCCAGCAGCCAAGGCTAGGCGGCGCGTACGCGATCCAGCCGAGCCCGACCCGGCGGGCAAGCTAACGCAACAAATGGCTTGGCCTGTTGGCTCCGACCCGAAGCCAACAGCATAATTACGCCGCGAGCCCGCGACAAAGCTTATTGCTCGCCGCGAGTGAATTCCGGAATCCCCGGTCAATCCGACGCCACACGAAACGAAACACAGGACAAGAGAGAGAGAGAGAAGGCCGAAGGGCGACGCGACGCGGTCCCCCGATTCCAAACTCCCCAAATCCCCAATCCCAAGTCGCCCCTCTCGCGGCCGAGAGACCCCGATTCGGATCCCATCTCCTGCTCGGAGGAGGGAGCCTCGATTCGAGCGGCGGGGGGCGACGATTCGACCGGGCCAGTGGTAGCCAGGCAGAGAGAGGCAGGGGAAGGAGAAGGAGAGGATGAGCTTCCAGGACCTGGAGGCGGGCCACGTCCGCGGGGCGCCGCTCGGCGGCGGCCGGAGGAACGGCCGGAGCCCCGCGGGGGCGGCGGGGGGCGCCGGCGCCGGCGCGTCGCAGGCCGTGGCGTCGGGCGTCTTCCAGATCAACACCGCGGTCGCCACGTTCCAGCGCCTCGTCAACACGCTCGGCACGCCCAAGGACACCCCCGACCTCCGCGACAGGATGTGCGTCCGCCGCCCCGCCTACCCTCCTTACCTTACCTTACCTTACCTTACCTTACCTTACCTTACCTTACCTTACCTTACCTTACCCCCAATCTGTCTCGATTGCCTTGCCTTAACCCCCATCTGTTTTGATTTGGCTGACTCGGTCTGCTCTGGTTTTGATCCGCCTGTAAAATTACGGCCTAGGTTTCGTTCCCTGTTGTGGATGCATCGATTCCTGTGGCAAATGGTTGATACATCGATTACGGTTGCCAATGGTTGCTTGGGGTTTAATTTTCCCTCATTTTTAGAGAATTGCCTCGGTAACTCAATTAGCTAATTCCATACGTTATCGCTCCTGACTGATAGATGCTTACTTTAGCTGATAGTCATCGGCCATTGAATTGAGCGAATCAAGCCATTGAATGACCTACATGGATTCATTTGCTCATCTGAATCAATTCTTATGCTGTCCTTGCCCATTTTGTGTTATATTTTGAAATTGAATGAATTAATAGTAACTCTAATGATGCCCAACTATAGGCTAGCAAGTTCCAATCATCTTGATGTGTCTACTACTAACTATCACTTGCTTTTGATTGCAGACATAAAACACGGCAACACATAACACAACTAGTGAAGGATACATCAGACAAGCTTAAACAAGCTAGCGAGGCGGATCATCGCGTTGAAGTCAGCGTATGTACCTATCTTGAATTCTCGATATAACTATATGAGTATTCTAAACTAAATTTTCCTGCGCCATTTTGTTCATTTTAAGTATAAATTTCTTGTTCTCTTTGATGGTACAAAGCATTACCTCATTCCTTTTTCCTCCTATTACACCAAGATATGATGAAATTCGGAACCATGCTCTGTTCACACCCTTACTTTTGTTGTTCCATAATGTAGCGTTGGTGTTGGTTCTGGTTTGGGATTATTTGAGCAAGTATGTTATCTTATATTGCAAAACATTTGGGGCTGTGTTTTGAACCAGAACCTGTAGCACAGATATTTATCCTCTCTGTTCCAATTACAGAAGAAGGGGGTTATTGAACAGAGACAACTCATGCATTCTGATTGGGAGGATCAAACCTAATGTGGTGTGTTTTGTTTTGTACAAATTTAGTTTTGCATAAAGTAATAGTTGATGTAAGTATGCAGTGGCGGACCCAGCACAAGAATAGATGTAGGGCGAACCTAGGCTACAAATTTTGCCTAAAAAACAATAGCAATCGTATCACCGTTTACAACAAAATCTTAAACAATACCCTTCAATGGGGAAATCTTAAACAGCTCGTTACAGTAACGTAACAATCTATGGCTCGGCAATCTGTTGCAAATTGCAATCAAGCATAAACATACTAGAGGCCGAAGCAACACTTGATCAATTATCATTACTCCAGTGAATGAATCGGCAGAGTTCATTACAGATGGACAAATTAGAAGATCGAGGCATGAAGCGAGAAGGCTCACAGCACAAAGAAAAGAGAAGGAAAAGAGGACGGCAGCAGATGGCGTAGGATGTAATGGGACGACTTCATCTCCTCTGCCCAGGCGCCCACAGCTTATCTTGTCTCCAAACCCAATCATCACCGCTTCAAATGTCAAGCCTTCGACAGGGCCACAGCACCCAGAAGCACACAGGGGCAGGCCGTAGACGGGCAGGTGCTGGGGTTTGGGATGTCACCGTGCCAGGGATTGGCCGGGCCTCTGCGCCGAGGAATGGGGTTTGGGAGATAGCCATGCCGGGGAATGGCCAGCCCCCCGCGCCGAGGAATGGGGTTCGGGAGGTTTCCATGCTGGGGAATGGCCAGTCCGCTGCGCCGAGGAATAGCCGCTGGGGATCGGGAGCGATACTGCAAGCCAGCCTGCTCTAATGCCTAAACAAGGCCCATATAATGTAATAGCCCAGTATAGAAGGCCAGAAGCGCACTCCGCCGGTTTGATTGCCGCCGATGACGACCTGCTCGACTGCTCTCGTCTAGTCGTCTTCAACCTTGACTCCTCGAGTTCGGCGTTGCTGGTCGGCAGTCTGGGGGCCGGAAGCACCACTTGGGGGTGGGGGTCCCGCCTGTAGGTGAGGTAGGGCGGCCGCCTGACCTCGCCTTATGGGTTGGTCTGCCTCTTATAACTACAGTAATTTTCTTTCATTATTACAGCATGCTTCTCTTCTGGCATGGTGGCATTCCATGTGTCGAAAAAAATTGTAGCAAGTTTTGAAATTATCATCATGCATTTAAGACAAATCTCATACCAGCTCCTGTATGTTTTTTTTTTTGGCCATGCCATGCCTATTCCTCTATCATCTGGGGAATTTTGTTTTTCCTTGTGGATGACAGTTGGCCTTTTCTTCTTACAATTGTGGTCATGATCTCGTATTGACTTGCAGGCTACGAAGAAGATTGCTGATGCAAAGCTAGCTAAAGATTTCCAAGCAGTCCTAAAAGAATTCCAGAAAGCTCAACGATTGGCAGTAGAGAGAGAAGCTTCATATGCACCTTTTATTTCTCAAGCGGGCCTGCCACAGAGGTAATTTGCTGGCAGATATTTTTTTTGTTGCATTTCTACAAGGATTTTTCTTCTTCCAAACAAAATGAATTCGTATACATTTTTTTGGTGGTATTCATTTCTTGCCTTGTTGGTACTGGTAGTCCTTGATAGGACATGGGGCATTGCGTAGGTTGTAGCAGTGGGTGACTGGTGGCCAGGGCTTGAATCCCTGGTGTTGAGGAGCTGTGCTGTGTGCAGCAGAGAGCGAGAGTAAGAGCATAAGAAGCAAGCAGAGAGATAACTCAATCTCCTACTTAATCTGGATGATCAATGTTCCTGGCTTTATAGCCAAATCCTACGAACTTATCTAACCAATCCAACACAAAAGATAACAAACCAAATTAACGAACTAAACTTATTTGAAGTTCAAATGATGTGGACGACTTGGTGTGATGTGTTCTTCTGCACCTGCGCCATAAGCCACGGCTTCAATTGTTGCAGCGCTGGCAGGCATTCCCGACCATAACAGTCCTCTAATGGTACAATGTCTGAAAATTTATTTATTATTAATACAAGTGCATTGAATAAAATTATAAAAGATTTTGCCAGCCAGTTGCCAAGTGCAATAAGATGGCCATCAACATCACAAAGATACATCTCAGGAATTAAGTTAGCTGCACTCTATGTGAAATAAAAACTTGTGATAAACCAAACTTGATGCCTTTTTAGGACCTTCTGATCTTTTTCCAATATCAGTATCCAAAAACATTACATTTTAAGGTTGTTTGGTTTCATCAATCCTTGCTAACCTTAACCTACATGCTACGACAGTGTTATCAAAGCGTCGCTTAAGTGCCAAAGCGCTGTGTGCGTGACGACATAGCAGATGCCTCGCCTTATATTCATATGGTGTCCGCCTTATGGCCAAGGCGCCAAAAAACGTCGCTTGGGTGTCCGATTCGCGCCAAATCGTTCATGGCGAGCGCCATAGGGGGAAGTCTCTGTTCTGGGTGGTGGGAAAATGCGTGAGATGGACGGAGAAATGGTGGGAAAAACTGAGAGGAACACGCGTGCGGGAGATTCTCTCACCAGTGAGCAGGAGAGGATCCGGAAGCCTCACGCCTTAGTTGCTTAAGTGTAAGGCGGTAGTCAGTCGCCACGCCTCAGCTTACCGCTTTGGTAACCATGCGGTGCGACATTATATTTCTGCTGGCATTATAATTTGCAGCACGAAGTTATCAACTATTGAAAGCTAATCTAACCCTGCCATGAGGCTAAATATCAGAAATGTATTACTTTCTGAGATGAGCCCACAAACTGAATCATTTTTGCTTGATATATTCCCTATTTGGCCTCTTACCAAGTTACTGAAATAAGTTTGGTTCACTACCACATTTTGCCAGAACAAAGTTAAGCATGTTGGACCAAGCGCTAGCATTTGGTTCATGACTGCTGCTGTGGCTTGCTAGCCCCTGTCCCAGTTGTCGGTCTCGTGTTCTATTTTGGAATACTTGTGTTGCAAGAAGAGAGGGAAAGTGTGCTAGTCTTGATTTCACATGATAAAATATTTCCTCTAGCATAGTCTATTTTAGTGATTCAATAGAAACAGTAAATATGATCGTTGGACCTTTTTTTCTATAACTCATTTTATAATTGTTTCCCTTCTGTAATTCATTAATAACGATGAATTTTGAGAATTGCTCTTTTCTTCTCACTTCCCTCGTTTTAATTCTGTTAATAGTAATGTTGCTAAAATTGTTCAGTCTATTGCCACCATATGCCTAACCTTGGAGTTACCATTATTTACAGCTACAACTCAAGTGAAGTGAACAATGGTGCTGATAAGTTGGCAGAGCAGCGCACGCAACTTCTAGAATCTAGAAGGTAAGTTGATTTTGTCTGTTGTGTTTTGTGGAACTACTTGTTCTATATAGATTTGTTAGCTCTGTATTCAGGTTTTAATTTGGAGACCCATATACCTTCTTGATTGTATAACGTTGCTTGGACAATACATATCACCCTTTGTTTGCATGTCAAGAACGAGACATTTTCCCTCCTTGCACAGGTCATTTTTCTGAATATCTCTAGGTTCTAATTTCTAACTTTTGATTTACCATAGGCAGGAGTTGGTCTTCTTGGATAATGAAATCGTGTTCAATGAGGCCATCATTGAGGAGAGGGATCAAGGAATACAAGAGATTCAGCACCAAATCACTGAAGTAAACGAAATCTTCAAAGATCTTGCTGTGCTAGTCCATGATCAAGGAGCAATGATAGGTATGTGACCTTTCTGGCAAATTGGATCTACATTTCGATACGCTCAAGCATAGGGCTGCCTATTTCCCCATCTAACTGTGTTTCTCCTTTTGTGAACCAGATGACATTGACTCCCATATAGAGAATGCCGTCGTCGCGACTTCGCAGGCTAAAGGCCAGCTTTCAAAAGCTGCTAAAACTCAGAAGTCAAACTCTTCGCTGGTAGTTTCATGAGCTCTTTTACAATTCGTTAATTAATATCCTAGATCCATTTTTAGGAACGTCATCCTCCATCATGCATCATTCCTGTTCAGGTTTAGTGACCAAATGTTCTTGCTGCAGATATGCTTGTTGCTGGTTATTTTCGGAGTGGTCCTGCTCATAGTGATAATAGTACTTGCAGCCTAAAAGCTTGGAAGGCAGCTGAGGTTCCGAAATCTGATCGAGCTTATCGTGACAAATTCCTTCATAAGTTATTTTTGCTGTGCAGCCAGGAATGAATCCTGGTATCCGCCTGGAGGTATCCAGGCGGTGATTGGCGCTCTGCCTGTGGTATGGTGGTGTGTATGTGGTGATGATGTATCTGGAATGCATGGGTGGTTCACATAAAAGTATTACTCTTTCCTGCCAGTGTAGTGCCTCTTGTCTCATTTGCACGCTTTGTTTATATATTCAGCCTGTTCGCTGGTTGGTTTCTGGGCTGATAAGCCCGGCTGGTGCTGGTTTGTTGTGAGAGAAAAATACTGTACCATGGCTGATAAGCCTTGGCTGAAATCAACAAGCGAACATGCTGAGTAATGTATGAGTGCGTGCTGTAGAACAAGGTTGGATTATCTGTGGTATGAAGTTTCTCGATTCCATCAGAAACACTTTGCTATATGTCAACTTCTTTTTCCTTTTTCCTCTCGGGCTACATGATATTAGTTGGTATTGGTATCCACCAGGTCCATCATTGTTATCTGCTCGCTTATTATGTGGTTTCATAGTTTTCTGCTTACAGAATGTATAAGTTGGTTCATGAGAGGATAAAATGGTGTTACTATAATCTAATGTATTTATAATTATCGAAGAGGGAAACATGAACTATTAAATCCTACTATGATTGCTGGGAAAACTAGCAGTCCGTGAGCGTTGCAACAGGAGAAAATCATGGTACAAGAAGGTATTAGCAAGTTTGGATTGCATTGGCCGTTCTGGTAACCTGTTTGCAGAAAGTTTGGATTGGTTGGCCGGTCTGGTAACCTGTTTGCTGTTGTGGTGTGGTGGACATGGTGAAAATCACCGTGGGCGGCTGGGCGCAGAACTGACGGGCGTTGGATATGCCGTCGGATATGATTTGACGAAGAGCATAAGAGCCGGTGTGGTGAGCGTGGCAAAGCCACCGTGGGCGGGTGTCGGATTTGGTTGGGTTTGATCAGGACGAAGAACATATAAGTCTCGAGATCTCGCTTGCTTGATGGTTCACCAAGAGGGTCAAGCTCACCCTTGTCCAAGCCTGTCTACGACCACCAAGATATATTCATATTATTAAGATTTGTATACCATACCATAGAGTGTTGCTGCCCCGAGACAACCAATATATTCAAAGGCTTATGTACCATGAGCCTGTTCGCTGGTTGGTTTCTGGGCTGATAAGCCCAGCTGATACTGGTTTGTTGTGAGAGAAAAACACTATTGGCTGGCTGATAAGCCCTGACTGAAATCAACGAGCGAACAAACTGCATATCATAGAGCGTATATATAGTTGCGCATTTAGGCATTTAGGCCTAGACAGGAATAGTTACATGGCTTATAATGTCTTGCTTGAGGTGTTGATCACTTCAATTTTCATTTTGCCTAAGTCCAAGCCAACATACATTTGAACTTAACCTTTGAGTCTCTTTACTACACAACCATGTGTTTTATGCAATTTCAACACATGAATTTTTTTGCACCATAAGATTAAGATCCAACAGCCTCCAGCCTTCTTCTACCTCCAGCCTTCTTCTACCTTCAGACAATCACGAGATCACAGATCTATAGATCACATATCACATGAAACAATTTTTTTCTATGGAAGGACAAATCATAGATCCACCGCCGCCACCGCCACCGCCGCAGGTCGCGGTCGCTGCAGGTAGCCGCCGCCGCCGGCGCCCAGGCTGCTCGCCTCCGCCTTTGCCTCGCTCGACGCTCCTCCCAGGCTGCTAGCCGTCCGCTTGCCGGAGCCGCATCCGCTCGCCCGCCGCGTCCGCTTGTCGGAGCCATGCCATGGTCGCCCGCCTCGCTCGCGTGCTGGTGCTGGTTCTCCGCTGCCTCGTGCGGGCGCGGACGCCGGGGCGAGCTCGCCGGTCGCCGCCGCGGGCGCCGGTGGTCACCGGTGAGAAAGAGAGGGAGAGATAAAAAAATCCATGTGTTTTTTGTGCTAAAACACATGTGTGTTGTATAACATTTCTGTAACCTTTTATACTAGAAAATGTTGTTAATCCAAATGGTCATTTTATTCATCAAACACCAAAATCCAACTTAATGGATCACAGAACCATTTTCCATACAATCTCCCATATTTTGGTGATATAATTGATGACAGCACGAACAAAACAGGCAAATAATAGATATCACATATAAAAATTTAAATACAACCTATCTACTTGTTTGGCAAGAGCAATATCATATGATGCTAACTGAAATATGCAATATACTACATGTGTATTACTTATTACCATTTGTAATATGTCCCCTTACGTGACATTATGGGTTTAAGCCCCCTAATTCCATAATCCACTTCCTCCCTCTCTGCACTGATTCAAACAATCTTCAGTACCAGTACCACCATTGACCCAATGGAAACAAGTCCAACTACAAGACTGATCAAAATTAGAAAGATGAGTACTCAGTCAAGATCGGTACTTTAGTTTCATATTTTTCACTTATATATAAACATTGATTAAAAGCATTCCACTTTGGCACACAATAATCGTCGAAATTTATTAAACACAACACACTTTGATTAAACAAAATAATCGTCGAAACTTTGACAGAAGAAAATGCATAGAGATAGTACGAGTTGGAAACAAACAGTAGAAGAACATCGTGCACGTGAGCATGCTTATGCAAAGCTCCGTGCTCTCGCTACGATGGAGAGAGCTAGAGCCCGTTAGGCTTCACATAGTGCTGTAGAACCTCAGCGGCCTTGCCCTGCAGCAGGTCCCACACCTCCATGACGTGCTGCAGCTCCGTCGAGGCACCGCCGACAGCTAGCCGGATCACGAACTTGCCGTCCACCACGAAGTGCGTCATGAACGCCCGCCCGCTCGCGTTCACCGCCGCGAGGAGATCCCGGTTCGCGTGGTTCGTGGCGTCGTCGCCGTCGTCGTCGTCCCGGCCGAACCGCGGTGCGAGGCGGAAGCATACCAGGGAGAACCTCCTCGGGACCACCACCTCGAAGCGCTCGTCGGCCGCCACTCTCTGCTCGAACCACTTGGCTGCTGCGACGTGCCGACGGATGTGCGCACGCATGCCAGCCGCACCGTACCGCCGCAGTATGACCCAGAGCTTGATGGCACGGAACCGGCGCGACATGGAGATCTGCCAGTCCTTGTAGTCTATGGCGGCCGGATTTCCTGCGCCGCCGTCGTCCGCGCCGACATTCTTGAGGTACTCCGGGTCGGTGGACAGCGCGGAGGTTAGGTCACGGGGTCTTGCCACCCACAGGCAGCAGCAGTCCATGTTGGTAAGGAACCACTTGTGCGGGTTCATGCTCACCGAGTCGGCGAGCTCCGCGCCGTCGAGGTAGTCCTGGAACTCCGGGCAGATGGCCGCGCTGCCGGCGTACGCTGCGTCGAGGTGCACCCACATGCCATGGCGGCGCGCCTCCTCCCCGAGCTCGCGAACGTGGTCGACGGCGCCGAGCCCCGTCGTGCCCACCGTGGCGCAGAGGTACAGCGGCACCAGCCCGAGTCCGACGGCCGCGCGGACGGCTTCCGCGGTGAGGCCGTACCCGGAAGCCGCGGACGTCCTGATGACGCGGAAGTTGGAGGACGGGATCCCGACGAGCTGGGCGCCCTTCTGGAACGTGGCGTGCGTCTGGTCGGAGGCGTAGACCACGAGCCTGGCGATGGCCTCGTGCCCGCCGAGCCTACCCAGCGCGCGGTCCCGCGCGGCGGCGAGCGTGCACACCACGGCCTCGCACGTGCTCCCCTGCAGCACGCCCCCGCCGCCGCCGGAGAAGAGGAACCGGCGCGGCAGGCTGAACAGCCGCGCCATCCAGTCCACGACGACGCTCTCGAGCTCCGCGGCGGCCGGCGACGCGGCCCACACGAAGGGCACGACGTTGAGGCCCACCGACAGCATCTCCCCCGCGAGCCCAGCGGAGCTGGCGTTCATCGGGAAGAAGGCGAAGAAGCGGGGGCTCTGCCAGTGGGTGAGCCCCGGCAGGATGTCCCTCCTCACGTCCTCCAGTATGTGCTCCATCGGCTCGCCGTGCTCTGGCGCGGCCTCGGGGAGCAGCTTGCGGACCCGGCCTGGCTCCAGGTCCGCCGCCCTCACCGGGTACTTGTCGACGTCGCGGTAGTACTCGGCGAGGAATTCTAGAATGGCCTGCGAGTCGCCGGCGATGGCGTGGGGGTCCAATGGCTTCATTGGCGCGTCCAGTGGCATGCTATCCATGGCCGCGACGACAAGTTAAGCCCTCTAGCACGGCTCATCCAAAACGACTTCATCGGTGAAGCAAAAGCCGGTGAAACCAGAAAAATTGATTTTTTCGGCTTTTTATTTTAACCTCGACTTACAAAACGGTTTCACGCTACCGTGCCTCGATTTACGTAAAATAGATGAAGCCGAAACCGACATAAGCCATGCCAAAAAGGAGCAGGAGCTTCCGGTTCCGGGAGAAGATGTATTCTATGGGCGTGTTTGTGTCGGCTTCAGTTGTGCATGCAGTGGCTTATATATAGTGCGAACACGCAGGCTATACGCGCTAGAACAAACGTTCATGATTTGGCGAGCACACTTCGTGCCGTTTGGTAGAGCTACTTTAGTTGTGGCTTCATCTACGATGTAGATTCGCTTGAGAAGCTGAAGTATTTTTTTTACTGTTCGGTAAAACAGTTTCATCTGATAATCAAAAAAATAAAATATCCATTATACATTTATTTTTTTCTTTTTTTTCTCTCCCTTCAATATGTTCTCTTATCCTTATCCCCAATCAGACAGGGTCTATCTGGAACAAAGGAATGATAGGAAAACATAGGAACAGAGGGAAGTAAAAAGTGGAAAACTATAGGATTGCAAACCATATATGAACAAAAATTATGGACCGTTTGGGTTGCAGGAAATAAATTTGAATCTTCACATTTTCCAATGAAGTCACGGATTCGTCATCTGTCTGAGGCTCCGAGTTGGAGGGCGGCGAGTGCGTCCGCGTGCTCTCGTGTGGCTAGCGATTAGGCCATGGCGGGAGGGAGAAAGGCAGTGGCAGAAGAGTCGAAAGAGCAAGCATAGATGCGTTTCCTCCGTTTCCTTGGGTCAGAGTGGATCTTTTAGTTTCCCGTGTTTTGTGTATCTAGAAAAGAAACCACGATGGCAAAGGCCTGCGGCCTTTGGCTTCCTCGTGTCGCCGTCCCAAAGCCCGACAAGGTCCTCCTCGTCGGCAGGGCCGTGCGGCCCGCGCTCCGCCACCGCCCTTCCTCCTCCCTAGTCGCGCGGGCCGCCCTCCTCGCTGGCATGGCTGCGTGGTCCGTGCTCTGCTGTCCGCCACCCTTCCTCCTCCCCAGTCGCACGTCGGGTCCTCCACGTCAGAGTGCTCGCGTGCCCGAAGCTCCGACGCGCCTCTAAATATAACTGCTCTAATCAAATTAAATCCTCCCGTTGGTTCGAATTTAATTGGAAGATAATAATCATTAAACTTTGTAGCAAAAACATGAAAAATTCTTTATCTACTTTTCAGAAGCATTTTACTTTACTCATCTACTCTCTGGAAAAATTATCCCGTTGGTTCAAATTTTGACAGAGATTCAAAACTTGACAAAAATCATTGAAATTTGCTTCTGAAAATTGTCAAAACTGCTTCTGAAAATAAATAAAAACTTGAAATATTAGCAACTGTTCGTTTGGCCCGGCCTATGGAAATACAGCACGCGGCCCAGCCCAACCGTAGCAGCATGTGGCCCACTCAGCGAAATCGGCCCACGCCGATCGTGCGCGTCGCCCTCCCCCGCGCCCAGGCCGTAACCTGGGCCTGGGCCGGGAAATCGGCCCACAGCGCCGCCCTGCACCGCTCCGCCTGTGCCAGTCGTCGACCTAGCGAGCGCTGGCCGTTGATCTCGAATCCGACGGTGGGGCGTTGATCCTGGCGGAACAAAACCTCACGGCGCCGGTCTCTCCCCGAACCCTAATCCCATTTCCTCCCTCCCCTTCTCTCTCCTCAGCGGCACGGTGATAGAAAAGACGACGGCACGACGGCAGCGCATGGCGGCTGGAGAGAAGGAAGACGGTGGCACTACTGCGGGGCCCCTCGCCGGCGCGCACACTTGCCCTAGGCTGAGTGTGCCGTCGTCGAGCGGCCTTATGGTTGCGCCTTGGATCCCGAGCCCGCACGTTGAAGACCGCGTGGCGGCGCGACGAGATCTCGGTGAACATCCCATGCGGTGGCGGTGGTGACAGCGGCGAGGTCTAGGTAGGTCCCTCTCTTCACGCCGTCCTCTTGTCAGTTAGGGTTAGGGTTACGTATTTATGGGGATTCTTAGGGTTCATCCGAATCACCTTCTTCTAAAAGCTTCTTGCTTTCTACCCGAAAGATTAGATCTATACTTAGACCAACTCTGATACCATTGTTAGTCAGATAGGAGCATTAGGAGCATAGATCTAGCCGGTAGAATGGTTCTATTCAGGATAAAAGATGTAGTGCATCCTACTACATGTAGAACTAGAGAGACAGAGAGGGAAGGGAGAGAGATGAGATGTCACCGGTCATCGGAGGGTTTGGCGGTGGAGCTAGAGCCGTCCATAGTGATGTCGGTGATGCTATGAAGTCCAAAATGGTGAAGGAGGTGGTGTGGAGGCGGTGCTATCTCGGCGACGATGAGGCAGTGGGTCTTCCCATCGCTGGCAGCGCCGCTCCCTCTAGATCGGGTTAGGGTTTCTCTATAGGCAGATTGTGGTGGCTCAGGTCAACCTCGTACCTTGTGCCTCAGCCCCTACCTCTATTTTATGGTGCTGTGCGATGGGGGGCCACCAACCATGGAGCGGTTGGGCGCCCCCGATCAGGGCGCGGATCCAAGGGCCCAATTGGCCGTGGTGGAGATCAAACTAACAGTTGCATGTCCCTATCTGAAATTCTAAATCCTTGCTTCGTTGGAATGCTTGCAGCGGTGTCCAACGCCGGGTTCATCGCACGGGACCTGATGTTCCGGAACATGGTGGGGCTGGTGGCGCACCAGGCGATGGCGCTGCGCGTGGACTCGGACCGCTCCACCTTCTTCCGCATGGCCGTGGAGGGCACCAAACACGCCAGACGTCGCGCTTTCGCTCCGGCAGCTCCACCATGACTACCGCGATCGCCCGCACTGTGGACTTCGTCTTCGACAATGGCATCGTCGTGGTGCAGCAGCCTACGTGTACCCGCAGCCGCCCTGACCAGAGACGGGGAGCATCACCGTGCAGGGGCCGCAAGGACCCCAACCGTAACACGGGCTTCTCCTTCCATGGTCTGCGTGGTGGAGGCAAGTACCGGCGATCTGGGGCCACCCGTGGAAGCCCTTCTCGCGGGTCGTCGTGGTGGAGTCCTACCTGGGCCCTGACATTCAGGCCCACGGGTGGCTCGAGTGGGCCGCTGCTGGCTCAGGGGACCATAGCTCAGGCCTCACCACACTATTCTATGGAGAGTACAAGAACTACGGGCCTGGGATGGGCGTTGCGGGCCGAGTGAAGTGGGGAAGCGTTCGGCACGCGAGCAGGAAGAGGGAGGGAATCGCGCGCGTGCGGGGGAAATAAGCGCGGGAGGGCGCGGGAAACACCAGGCGGGCCCGACGTGGGAGCACAAATTGGCCGCAGAAATGAAGTCGGGATTTGTCGCACTCTAGTTCTGCCTCCTCCTACCTCCGGCCGCCTGCCTCCCTCCTCGCACTTGGTCCCTCCTCGCCGTCGTTGGTAGGGCCATAGGGGTCGTTGCTAGGGCTCCCTTTCTCCTCCACGGGCGTAGAGGCCGCAGGCACAAGGGCCGTCGGCAATGTAGGCAGTCCAGCACGCCCCCTCGATCTGCAACAGAGGGCAGGCCGCCCGGCAGGAGGGAGTCAACAACAAGAACAACAGAGGCCGGTGCAGCCCCTCACTCGTTCTCTCCAGTGCTCCCCTCGGTCTCACCCAAATCCCCATCTTCCCATGCTCTGTTCTTTTGATTTATGTATGTCAATAATCTGAAATTGATCTGTTAGTCTTGGTCCTTATTATGCTACTCTTGTTTCATTAAGATTGAATGTGTCTTGCTCCTTAGTCCTTGATGTGTTGATCTGTTACTCTTGGTCCTTATTATTCTACTCTTGTTCTTGGATTGGGATTAGGATGTCGGCTTCCGCAAGCAAAGTCTTTGAGTGTCTTTTGAGCGGCTGACTCGAAGCTACCGATACTACCAACCACCTAAAGAGGAAATCATCGATATAGGTCGGGAGGGCGTCTCTGTGATCCCAATGACAAGAACAAAGTCAAGTGTCTTCTTTGTGGCCATGAGAGTGCAGGAATTAATCGCCTTAAGCAAAGATCTTGCTCATAGGGGCACTTCTATTGCGAAGTGCCAAAAGTTCCCCGATGATGTTAAGCAAAAGTGCATTCAGAATCTTGATGAAATAGCAAATAAGAAGAAAGGGAAGCAACAACGTGATAAAGAGCTTAGGGAGAATGTGCAACTTGCAACAGTGAAGAGGAAGTGATGGAAGTTGAGTCACTTGTTTGGAAGCTCAAGTACACCTCACAAGCTAGGACCCATGGACGATTTACTCGTCCCATTGATCCCAAGTTAAGCGTACTTTGAAGCTAAGAGGCAACATAACATAAATGAAGCACTTTGGAAAGAAAGAACTCACCAAGTGCAGCAATATGTTGCTAAATGGGTATATACACATGGTATGTTCTCAGTACTTAAGTAATTTACCATTCCTTATTGCTGCAGCCTTTTTATTTATTCGAATCCATGCATTATTAGCTGCTGCAATTATAATTTTTTGCACCATTCTATTTTGCAGCTATTCCATTTAATGCTTGTGATAATGATGAGTTCAAAGAAATGGTTGAAGCTATTGGTCAATTTGGTCCTGGTTTCCAACCTCCAACTCAAAGATGATTATCGGGTAGATTGTTGGATGAGGAGTATGCAAGAACGAAGAGCTTGCTACAAGACCGTGAAGATGAGAAGGTTAAGAATGGCTGCTCCATCATGATTGATGCATGGACCAGATATGAAGAGAAGAAGTATTATGAACTCATGCACAAATACTAGTGAGGGCACAACATTTATCAAGTCTGTGGAGATGTCGATGTGTCACACACTAGTGAAGTTATCTATGAGCTCATTGACAAGGCAATTGAGGACGTAGGTGTGCTGAAAATGCGATTGCAAGTTGTGACAGATAATGCCTCTAACAACATGGGAGCAAAGGCATTGCTTTGCACCTCAAGAGGCCAAACATATTTTGGACTTCTTGTGCAACTCATACCATCAATTTGATGCTACAAGGTATTGGCAACCTTGCAAAATTCAAGAAGACAATTGATCTAGCAAAATCATTCACTATCTTTGTCTATGGTCACCACTGACCTGGCATGTTTGAGGTCCTTCACCTTGAAGATGTAAATCATAAGGCCGGGGTAACCAGATTTGCTACAACCTATCTTACACCGCAAAAGTATGATGGAAAAGAAGGATTGTCTAAGGAAGATGGTGGTTGACTCAAAGTGGTATGACTTACACAAGCGAAGACCAAAAGGGCAAGGATGCTACAGCCACAGTGTTGAACATACAATTTTGGAGAAATGTGGCCCTTTGTTTGAAGGTCTTTGAGCCCTTAGTGAAAGTTCTATGTTTGGTTGATGGGGATGTGAAGCCATCTATGGGTTTTGTGTATGGAGAACTTCTCAAGGCAAAGAAGGAGATCAAGGAGGCATTTGGAAATGTGGAAAGGAACTACAAAGAAGTGATGGCTATTGTTGACAAGAAGATGAAAGATAGGTTTGATTCTCCATTACATGTGGCTGCATATATGCTGAATCCTTACTACTGATTACAACAATCCAAAGAATCTTCAATGATTCAACAAGAGTGGAAAAATTCATGGAGTGTGTGGAGACCTTTTCTGTCATGAGATGATGACAAGGGATATAGGGTCTGTTAATGTGGACTTGGAACAGTTCGAGAAGAGACTAGGAAACTTCTCAAAGAAGTCGGCAAGAGTCTGCGAACGCTTGAGTTCAACCCGGGTAAGATTTTGCATTATTTCTATCCAAATTTGTACTGCAATTAATTCTATACAAAATTTTCTGCAATCAAAACAGCACATGTTTGAGACATTTGACTTCATTTTTAGCATCTTGGTGGAGGCTTTATGGAGGTGGAGCACCAGATTTGCAATATATGGCTATTAGAATCCTCTCACCGACTTCTAGCTCATCCGGATGTGAAAGGAATTGGAGCATATTTGAACAGGTTAGTTTGTAGTCTCCACTAGTTGCTCTCTATTCCCAATTTAATGTACATGTGCTGATGTTGGAATTGTATTTTATAATGTACAACATCATACAAAGAGAAGAAATAATAAGTGACAACAGGCGCCTCAACTCTATGGTATTCATCCAATTCAATAATAAATTGATGTCCAAGAAGGAGAAGATTAAAAGAAAGAGTAACTATGAAGTGCTCCTAAGTAGTGATGCTTCAAGCTCAAGGATTTTTCTATGAGGGAGGGATGATCATGCATTGGTTGTCTTCGAGGGATGAGAAAGATGAGCTAGAACAAATGCCGAGACAGGGATACCATGGAGTGTCCTTGGAGATGCAATGGGAACTAATGAACAACTTCAACCTCGAAGGAGTGCAAGAGTGGCTAGAGAGGTGGATGAAGAAGAGTGGGAATCGATCCTGAAGATCCCGACTATCAAGATGATGACATTGCCTATGAGGATGATGAGGATGAAGAAGCAATTCTAAATTGTAATGCATTTGCGGAGTGAGGACTGAGGAGATTGCATGATGGCGTGACAGTAGTAGTAGGTCGCCAAGTTATCTAAATATTAATATCTACTTATCTAGTTATCTTTAATTTGTGTGTGGAACATAAGACCATTATTGTGTGTTGTACTGTCTTTGTCTCGCCTACTACTATCTTTAATTTGTGAGATGTGACTGTTGTGTATATTTTTCTTGTGATATTTTGCCTTGTCTTTCTTTTCTTTCCTCTGTTGTTTGAAGCTTGGATGTACATGGAGTCATGTACAATATTGACCGAAATTGATGCCTTGTCTTTCTGCCTCGTTCTTGTGCTATTGCCCTGTTGTTTGCTAGATCAATTTTACCTTGTGCTGCTACCCTCATAGATGAGTTTCTATTCTTTACCTATTATTTGAATTTTCTGTTTCCAGATTATTAAATTGTCTCTCTTTGATTGTTAGTTGTTTTTCAATGCAAGAAACCAAGGAGGAAAGGAACTCATGTCGAAAACAAGTGTGCAGCAAGAGGTATGATCACTGTTATTACTTCAAGTTGTGTTATTAGTACTAACTTTGCTCTCAGTATCACAAAAATTATAAAAAAAACAAAAAACGTTTAATCACGTTTAATCTCGTTTAAACTTTCTAAACTCTAAACTTTAGGCTAGCGCACGCCCAACGCAGAACGTTTTTCAAAACATTGGTTGCAACCATAATCAGTATGGTGTTATGACCCCTAGTCAGTATAGATATTGCATCCATAATCAATTTACACGAGTATGCGGTACCTGTGTTTGAAAATTTCAAAAGATAGAAACATGAGCATTGCGGTAGGGCAAACCCCATAGCTCTATTTTGTATCTCTATGACCACCCTAATCAAGATGTTGTAGGATCAAAATAGACAACTAGAGGGAGGTGAATAGTCATTTCTAAAAAATAATCGTAAGAGCTAGCCAATTTAAGTGCAGAAGTAAAAACTAGCGGTCTAGCCTCGACTACACCCCTCTATCTAAAATTAGACAGCACCCTAACAAAAGATATAACTAATATGCTAGTAGGGCACCAAGCTAGGAGAGCTCAAGCTAGGAGAGCTCACCTAAATAATTTTAGTAGGCAAGATCAAACAATCTAAACCACTAGAGCACAAGCAAGTGCAAGGGAGCTCCAACACACACTAATGAAAAGCGGTAACAACTAGCTATGAGCAACACTAGCAAACAACTACACTAAGCACAAGCTCAACAATATAAGCACAATATATAACAATGAAGTAAACTTGTGTTGAGATATGCAAACCACAATGTAGAGGATGACACACGAAATTTTTCTCGTGGTTCGGTGACTTGCCGATCACTTAGTCAACATTGAGGCGAGTTCTAGGATTGCTGCTCCTCTTCTTAGCTCCAAAGCCCGCAAGCATTGGACTACCCCTCAAGGTAGGATCCATTTGTGAGCACTAAACCTTGACCTAGACCAATCAACTAGACATCCACACAAGCCTTGATTCTACTAGAGATGCTCTTCGCCTTCCTCTGGTGGCGATAAGCTCAATAGCCCCTCACAAAGCCTTCTCTAGAGAACCGCACAATCTTCTTGCATGCTTCACGGGGTCATAGTCATCAAGCCACCTAGGAACTAGCAAGATCCAAGAGTAATAATCAACCAAGCCCGCACGATGACCACCTAGTGCCACACAATCTCTCACGCAATGATTCGCACTAGTGGTGTACACTCACTCTCCAAAGGTTTCCCTCAAGCAAAGAGTATGATAGGAGGTGCTAGAGAGGCTCTCTTACCAAGTATGTGCACTAAGAAAGACCAAGAAAGCCCCCAGAGCCAGACACCCTACTCTATATAGAGAGGCCCCAAAAACATTGTTAGTGTGCTGAAACGGCATTCCCACACAGTCTATAGTACAAGTCTTTGGACTATTCATCGTTCAAGCAAACTAGCTGTTAGGTTCAAAACCCAACCTACGGACTTCCATAGCCACGGCATGGACTGTCCGTTGTTGAACCACAACGGCCTATGCAGAATGTCCAGTAACTCTTTTCCCGGTAGAAATTAATCGGTGGATTGTCCGCCATTATAGGCGTGGACTATTTGCTGTTACCTGGACAGTCCACGAACAGATTGCAAAAAAATCCATTGCCTTTTCTTAGGTTGACCGGTGGACAGTCCACCGTCTCAAGGTTAGACTGTCCGTAGTTACCTAGAAAACTTCACGTTGAGCGTTGCGCCTCCTTAACTTGGGTCCACCATGAAGGGGTCCGAAGCTTTCCAAAGTTAGTACAAACATGCTCAAAACCTTTCCAAAGAAATCCAACACCAAGAAATGGTCTCCCGCAAGATGACCGTTCAACTCACAAGGCCGGTTATCTTTCAGCAAACTTTTCTCAAAGGTTTGAAAATAAACTTTTCTTATCGCCACTCACCACTAAATGTATCACAATGTAAGAACTCACAAGTGGCACTAGATAACCGTAATGCAAAGAATGTTTGCTCCTTTTAATAGTATGGCTATCTATCCTAAATTTGGCCATTTAAACTTCTCTACACACCTCATGGACAACGAAATGAAACACACTATGTTTCATACCTTTGCCTCACATAAATCCAATTTCTCTCAAATTGATCCTCGCATGGAAATACGTTGTCTGATCATATTCATCAGGCCACTTGATATGATCATTGAGTCCTTTGCTTGATCTTCATAAGTAATTGGGACCACTCAAACCATCACATAGACTTCAGGTCCATCGACCTTAGCCTTGCTTGCTCTTCTCCATTGCCTTGGTTCATCAGCACCAAGCTTTCTACTCACACTTCACTGCCTCGAGTATTCGTCGTGACTTGAGCCTCTAGCTTGCTCTTCACCATTGCCTCGGTCCATCGGTGCCAAGCCCTCTGCTCGTACTTCACCGCCTCAATGGTCCATCATGCCTGAGCATCTAGCTTGCGCTTCACCATTGCCTTGCATGCGGTCCTTCCTAGCCAAGCCTTGCTTTGGTCATCTCCTTGCTATGCTTGATTTGAGTTTTCTAGCATGCTATCCATCAAGTCCATATCAATGCCTGGCCTTTCTTGAGAACTAAACCAACTTTCCTTCATGCACTCAAATAGAAAGGTTAGTCCACAAGCGTTGTCATTAATTACCAAAACCCAAATAAGGGTCTAGATCTTTTAGTCTCCCCCTTTTTGGTAATTGATGACAACCACACTAAGGTGTTAAGAATAATTGAAAATTCAAGCCAACTCCATACATGAGTTTTGCACCATTTATCCATAGCACGAAGAACATGGGTTAGGATGGATAAATGCCCCAAAACTCAACTATATAGTGAAATCTCCCTCACATATGTGCATAAAGATTTGGGTTTAATTCATTCATATATGCATAATTTTGGAAATTTAAGCGGAGTTTCCCCTACATTGGGGTAACTAAGGTGCACAAGTCATCTGATATTTACCTTTGGAAGCCATAAACGTAAACAATATCCTCAAAATACCACAAGTATGCTAGAACCAACAACTTCATAAGAACATTTGCGAAACAATATAATAGACTTAAAGTACCATGCACATTACATCAATTTAAGCATCACAGATTTAAGTTCTTGCACACCAAGTGCAATTTAAAGATATTTAAATACCAAATGCAAGCACACCTATGTATTGTCTAAAACACATAAATAAAAACATGCAATGTCCATAAACAAGCCTCCATCCAAAGATCTTCAATGTTTCTTCACTCTAACCATTCTCGTCATATTACCCAAAAAGGCAACCTCATGCATCATCAACATCATCTCTAGGAGGTGGTGGAGGGTAGTACTGTGGAGGATGGAACAGTGGAGGATAGAAGGGATGATATAGAAACTGAGTTGAAGGAGGTATATGCCTTGGATAGACTGTGTTGTAATGATCACTGAATGTACTAAAGTTGTTGTTCAACACATCAAAGCGCTGCTCAAGGTGAACCTGCCTATCATAAAGCTACTGGTACTGCTCTTGTGTGGACAAGGTGCCAACCTATGAACTAAGAGCATCAATATCATTATGCAGCCCCTGTTGGACACTCTGAAGGCTAGACATGATGGGCTGATATATGGTGTTGTGGAGATGCTGCCCAAACTCCTGAAAGCTAGTGTCCATGTGAACCTGCCACTGTTGCCCCATAGTATGGAATCCCTGATTCATCTGCTGCCGAAAGCTCTCACCAAACTGAGTGAAGGTGTGCTCTAGGTATTCTACATGTTTTGGAAAAATAGGCCAAAGTATCCTATAGGTGGAACCTATCCATGCATCTGTGGTTGTGGCTATGGCTCAAAGGATTCTTGAATTTCATCAGTTTCCATGTGACCTTTTTGACCTGCATCTTGCCCCCTTTGTTCTCTCTCAGATGGCTTAGGAAAAGGAGTCAGCTCTCTAGTCATAAACTCCTTGTCATTATTGAGAGGCCTGATGCGCTCATGCCAAACTCTACATTGCCCTTTGAATTTGGTCTTCTGAAGTATGAGGGACATGATATAAGGAGCAAAGTAAAGCTTGGTTTTCATGTCATGCTTTAGAACTGCTAGCTGATTCATCATGAATTTTACCACATCAAACTTCTTGTTAAACATGATATGATGTATGACATTCTAATACTTATCCCTAATTGCACCTTTGGCTCCTCCTTCTGGCATGAACGTCATTCTAACAATTTTGTTGATCACTGCTGGATGATGCCTCAACCCTTTTAGGACACCAATTCTGAATTGTATCTTAGTGCGCTCAGGCTCATAAAACGGCCTTCTTTGCTCTATGGGTAATGGGTCTTCCTCGTCAAGATCGATAGAGTTTGCAAAGAAACCATTGTCTAACTCATTTGCTATAGCAAACTCATTAAAGGTAGCAGAATACCTTCTCTTGCCAGTCATCCACTCAATTTTTTCATTCATAGTGTCAATTTCCATGGTAGCATAGAATTGCCTAACAATCATGTCATTCCAGTTGGGCTTGTGCCTAAGAAAATCATATAGCCCCATAGCATGCAAATTAGCAACCAAACCAAAAGTGTTCTTATTTTCCATCATATAGCTCATGTTGATGTATTGGTGTTTACAAATGGTGCCACTATGAATGTACCCAAAATATGCATCTTCTTGTACCTTGGTATAGAAGTATGGCAAGTCAGCATCATTGTTCAATGCATACTAATATGGCCTTCTCAATGTCTCATAAGAGTCAAAGTTCCATGGCCTGACAGCCCTAGTGTATCCAGATACATCCATCTCCTCATCATCACCTTCATCATCTTCTTCCACATCCGCATTTGGATTTGGGTTCCAATCCTCCTCCTCATCACCAGTTCTCCTTCTCTTGGATGTGCTTCCCTTCTTTTTCTTAGAGGTGAATATTTTCTTGTCCAAACCTTTGCCACTGTCAATTCAGAAACATATAAAATGTATAAGTGACATGCATGAACACCCAAGAATAACTATCATTGTGATGTTCGACTTCCATATTAAGATCAAGAAATCACAGTTTGTTGCAAGGAATTTGTATGGGAATTAATAACCATGTGTCATTTTGATGAATAGAGAACTTTCCATAGCCAACAATCATTTCAATCAAGATATGACAATGTTTATGTGATCTGCATCAGAGAGCTGCTACTACTTGTGCTAATATAATCATAAAAGATATTTGCAAAGGTAGATCGACCATAGCTACCGTTGTTGTGTAGAAACAGTGCCCGTGGATAGTCCACCATTGTGGGCGCACATAATCCGCAGTTATTGTTCACGCAAGAATAACAACAGTGCAGTTCAATCTTGTAACCCAAAAATCTTTTGATTCAACAAATGATTTCCAACTAAATTTTTGGCATAGCTTCCTCTCATCAGTACCAACAAATGCCCCCACTTTGTTTCACGAATACATGGCTCAAAAGTAGATCCGGAATCAAACCCTAAATGCCATTCAAACTCTAAATCCATCCAAAAATGAAGGAAAAACTTTGAAATACCGAGAGGACATGGTGGAGGAGCTCATAGAGTGTTCGAGAAACTTCATGGAGTGTTTGGGGAAGCCTCCAGATCCTTGCTCCCCTCCCTTCATCCTTCTTCTTCTTTCAAAATGAGAAAGATGGGGAGAGCTTGGGCTTTCACAAAGGGGTATTGGGAGAAAACTCTTCGACCGTGCCTGGTCTGGGTTAAAACCCGACCCATAGACAGTTCGTGCCTAGGTGGCAGTTTGTCCGCCGTTGATTTTTTCCTCCTCCAACTTTTCCGCATAAAATCTACTGGCGACTATTAATTGTACTACATGTAGTCTACGATCCAAGTGGCAGACAGTCCGCGGCTAACATTTTTGCACAGTGTGCTTGTTGTCCCCTTGTGTATTTCTTTCCAATAATTTCCAAACCAATTTAGCACTTTCTCAAACTGTCCAAATACTTTTTTCAAAACTGATTTCACATGAAATCCATTCTAATTCTCTTATTCTCATAATTCTCATTCTTGTAATGACATTGTTTATGGACAAAGTCTCAATATTGCCAATTTGATCAACCAACAACCAACAAATGGGCAATATTTCGACAAAAAAGATAAGACAAATATGAACAAGGGTATGAACAAAAAATAAACAACATGCTCCTATAGACATACTAGTAAGGTATGCTATGCAAATGCACAACCAATTTTCATACCACTGTTTGATGTGAAGAGATGATCTAATATATAATTCCGAGTGAAGACCAATATATACATTCATGATAATTCACTTGGATCAATCATCTTCATGGCCTAGATGCTTTCCGTTTTTGCCAACTCATCAAGCAACACTATATTTGACATTTATTTCTTTCGCTTGGGCTAGAATACTTTCATGAGCTTTCAATTGTCAATATCATCCATCAAATACATCAAGTTCGGTTTGAACCTTCTTCAAGCTTCTTCACACGCTATTGAGCGGTTATCTTTTCAAAGTTAAACTTGTTGCAAGTTGACATTATCAACCACTAAAAGTGGTTTGCTTATGAAACATTGGCATATAGGATGGCATTGGTTCATGATACAGAGTAATTCATTTCAAACTTGGTTTTATGTTGATGAAGAAAATAAATCAATATGCCAAGCTTCCAATGCCACCTTGGTACCTACTAATCATTCACCCAACCGGTGATGGGTCCTCTTATGTTAGTCATTACATGCTTGGGCACCTGAATGGCCTTTGCATGCACAAGGTAATGATTAGCAATTGTAACCTTCACGGTACCATTTCCACCCTTCCTAAGCAAATAGTTTTCATTAATTGAACTTGGCTTAGGTTTGTTACATTTGGGACGATTCTTTGCAAGATGCCCCTTCTTATGGCATTGATAGTACTCATCGGAGAAGTCTTTGTTCGATTTCTTCTTCTACCTCCTCTTCTTGTTTTCTTCCTTCCCAACTTATCACCAACTTCAAAGTTGACATTTACTTGCACTTGGGAAATCTTTGAGTCATCTTCACTTGAGTCATGTTGCTTCTTTTCTTTCTTGTTGGGACTACTCATAGCTAATTGACCCATCTTGTGGCATTTGGAGCACTTGTAGTGAGAAAGCTTCTCATCTCTAATTTCAGTTTTGTTTCTCGGGAGCCAAACCACCGGAGACGGTTTGCATAAGCAGGGCCAGGCCAAAATCGACGTGCAGGAATTCCAAACAAAAGCCTCATTGCACCCACGGGCCAGGCCGACCCAAACACACCCAAGCAAGTGGCCGCGCCTCGCACGAGGCCTGATTCCTTTCCAGCTCGCACCCGCGGTTGAACAACGTTTCGTTGTTTCCTCCCCAACTTCAACATGCCTCGATCTAGATCCAGCCATCCCCTTCTCCTTCCAGTCTTCCCCCGAGACTATTCATATTCATAGGTGGTGGGCGTCCGCGGCCTCGTTCTCGGCTCCTCGTCTCGAAGCGGTGCTACTTCGTCCACGCTTGGGCTGCTCTCATCCTTCCTTCCCGGTAAGGAAGCCCTGCCTTCGCTTAATTGTTCGTTTTCATCTGCAAGATCTTTACTTCGTTGGTTGTGACTTGTAAGGCCCCAATTCCAGTTATTTTTGCCTCTCCGATCCATCTAGTTTGTCCATGATTGGTGGTCCGCTCTGCTGCGTCGTGGACCTACTACTGGTAGCGGGATCGTTGGTAGAGTTGCAGTCATTTACTCCCGTGCGTACTTGCGGGATCGACAGTGATAAACCACCCGTGCTTTTCATTGGCAAGCCGTGTGGTGTGATTTCGCACCCTGTTATAAGGATCTGTTCATGAGTTCATGCCCTTGTCTTCCCGTTCCTTTTTTTTTTGTGTGTGCTTACAGACAGAGAGAAATCGATTCAAGTATTTCTTTCTAGGTCGATGCTCCACTCCACCTGCTTTGTTTGCTGCTTGAGATGGCAGATTTTTTTTAGCCAAAAATTGTGGGTGTTCATCTGGATCCCATGCCTTCTGACTTCTGAGTCTACTACGCCAAGGTAGTCTTAGCCCAATCGTCGCCTTTGACCCTGCCCCTGGGCATTGTAGATCACTTGATAGCTTTTTTCTTCCGCCCCCCCAAAAAAAAAAAAACCTAGGATGGTGCATTGGAATCCCTGTGGCTTATGCTAAGTCCGCCCTTGGTCATGCGCTATTAGTCTGATCATCTTTTTGACCCAGTCGGAAATGGGTTTAGAGTTTAGACCAGTACACATAGTCTTGGTCTGTACCCATAATTAAGAGAATTATAGTGCCATTTAGTGAAGGAAGCTATAGTATGTAAGCAGGTGATATATATGTTGAACCGAAGTGTGTCCAGGTGCTTTTAGGTGGCAAATCAATATTTATGCTAGTTTAGGACATTATACAAAAACACGTTTTTTCTTGTGCTTGCTTATCTAGCATTTTCATGTGCACTAAAAAGAAAATATGATACTATTGTAAATACTAGTGCCCAAATTTATTCTTGTTAAAACTCTATGTTTGCTGATTGAATTATGTTTTCTTAATCATTTAGATTTCCTGTATGCATTTCCTGCTCTACTACTAGTAGTTCAGACTTGAGATTATCAACTAGCTCAAAAGCAAAGTATGAGAATGCCCTGTCCCGAATTTTAATTAGTAAGAGAGATTCTTGGAGAGTGAAGAGAGGAGTGTCTTGATTGAGTAGGCAGTTGCTGCTTCCTATCAAGGCAGTAAATTGATAGAGGTGTGCAGAAGTCTAGTCAGGCTGCAAAGCTGAAGAAATAGATTCATGAACCTTTTTCATTTTGTCTATCCTTATTAAAGTGCCCCTTATGCCATTTCATACAAGCAACATTGACCTGAAATTTGTGTTGTGCCATGGAGTTTCCTAACCAGGTTCATTGCTTTTGGTTTCAGTAATCCTATAACTCCCATGAGACTATCTGCTTTTCCCCTGTCAGTATTTTGAACATGCTTAGCTAGTTAGCTCTGTAGCTCATATGGTTAACTGCTATTTCAGTAATAAGTACTAAC
The DNA here is from genome assembly GCA_904845875.1 of Miscanthus lutarioriparius. Classification (NCBI taxonomy): domain Eukaryota; kingdom Viridiplantae; phylum Streptophyta; class Magnoliopsida; order Poales; family Poaceae; genus Miscanthus; species Miscanthus lutarioriparius. Next base: position 86,453,671 of record CAJGYO010000006.1, read on the forward strand.
CATATAAATGCAACAAAAACATGAACAAACCTGTATTTCAAGAAATAGTAAAAGAGATTCAGAGGATGCAAGAAAAGAGTGACTTGTTTAACTACCCTGCTGGTTGCTGCTGCCTATAAAGCCAGTAAATTAGTAGAGTGCTGAAGGCAAGTCAGGATGCAAAGTTGGATAAATGAATTCATGAACCTTTTTATTTGTGCCATTTTCTGGCCTGTATGTCATGTATGACAAGTAACTCTTACCTGAAACTTATGTTCTGCCATGGAATTTCCAAGTAGGTTCATTGCTTCTGGTATCATAATCTCTAACTCCATGAGAATATCTTATTTTTCCCGGTCCGCCAAGTCTTTCAAGTTTCAACTGTAAATGATACATCATATAATTTGCATATGAACATGAATTGCAGAACTTTGTAGTGCATGAACAAATATAATATTATTAAACTTTTCCGCGTGATCACATCCACATCCACCACTACTCGTTGATCTGCTCGTTTGAATCACAGACTTCACGGTATCACTATCACTATTTGCTTAAGACAAGACTGTACTTTGTGAATGTCTGAAAGCCATTCACCTATGCATGGAGTTTTTGGTTCACTAGAGAGACAATTGTTTCCCAGTATTTCCATTTCGTTCCGTTTACCGCGTTTGCATCCTCAAGTTCTGATCCGTGTTATTTTGCCAGTCTATTAATTGCTCAGATCTGCAGATTACCATATTCTGCTTATGTATTTTATACACTATGAATCAGGTATTGTTAGCTTGGAAGAAACAATCACCTCAATAACACGTTTGTTTTGACATCCTGACGCCTATAGCTATTAGCAACTTACTGTTGATAGGAGTATGTTGTTTGATTGATGATGGTCCAACAAAAATGATACTGGTCTTTTTCTTTTCATCCTAAGCACACCTTTTGCTTACACTAACTCCCCCTCTTTGCTCTTGGGATTAGCAGAAGTGCAGCATGGCAAAGATGAAGCCAAAGGCCTTGCTGGCACAAAGCAAAGGGAGGAAGGCCCCTAGCCAAATCAGTGTGACTACCATCGTCACCTACATGATCCTTGGCGTCCTGGTCGTATACTCTGTTTATGCTGCCTACAAATACTTGACAGGCAAAGGACCAGTGGAGGCAGTGGGCGTCCAGGGGAATTAATCCCCAACTATGTAACTGGCTTTGTTGTTTTATCATCCAGTTGGATAATTTTGGTTGTTGCTGTCTAGTAAATGGGTTCATGGGACATGGATAGGATGTATGTTGCTACAGTTGTACCATAACCCTACATTACATTGATATGTATGATAAATTTCTTCCTTTCATCCTTTGATCTGGTTGCCTCTGCTGGGACTACTTTATTGTGAAGTGTCAGCCTGTGATGTTACCCAGTAGTGAGAACTGCACAGGCATCTTTTATTTTTCTTGAATTTAATGGGAGGCCTTTCAATTAAGAGGGAAAGAGGTTATCTGTTTACGTACAGCAAGCAGGAAATCGGCAGGACCGCTCTCATAAAACCAACCGCTCTTTCAAGAGGTTGAAGTAGACTGCAACGATATACAGCAAGAGTCCCTATTTGGATTCATTATCTCCTAATAGTTTTAGGACCGTTACTATCTATTAATAGTTAGCTAGCTAACAACTCATATTTAATATTAGCTAGCTAATTTATTATATGCTAATAGTTAGCTAGCTAATAACTCATATTTAATATTAGCTAGCTAACTATTAGCTAGCCGGAGGGCGTTTGGATAAACAGGTAATGAAAAATGCTATAGTTATTAGCTGCTATTATCTCATTTAGCTAACCAGTGAGATAGTTATTATCTAGAGGTTCAATTAATAATTAGCTATTTTATTAGCTGCACTTTTTTTTATTAAAAGAGATAACTATTAGTCCATTACGTCTTTTGTAAAGATGACATTATGCAATATGGATTGGCCATGGCATCAAGGACCAATGCAGCTTTCTGATTAGCATACCTCCAGTGACCAATTTTTGGTGTTGTGTGTTTGTGATCAATGCTACAGAGAGACGGTGATATTGATGAAGATGTTAACCATAGAATCAAAGCAGGGTGGATGAAGTGGCGCCAAGCATCTGGTGTCATATGTGATAAAAAGGTAACATAGAAGCTAAAAGGCAAGTTTTGTAGGACGACGATTAGACCTACTATGTTATATGGTGCAGAATATTGGCCTACGAAAAGACGATATGTTCAACAGATAAGTGTCGCAGAAATACGTATGTTGCGTTGGATTTGCGGTCATACAAGAAGGGATTGAGTTCGGAACGATGATCAGGCTGTTCGTTTGGCTGTGGCTTGTCGTAAACGATCGTAAATTTCCAGCCGGAACAGTATTTTTCTCTCACACAAACCAGCCAGCGGTACTTCTTCACGAACCAGCAACGAAACGAACCAGCCAACCGAACAGGCTGGATATACGTGATAGATTAGGGGTAGCACCAATTGAAGAAAAGCTTGTCCAACACCAGTTGAGATGGTTTGGACATGTCCAACGGAGGAATCCTAAGCCAGGATAGTAATGTGAAGAGAGGCAGACGAAGACCATTGACTTGGACAGAGACAATAAAAAGAGACTTGAAAGGATGGAATATACCTAAAGACTTAGCCTTATATAGGAGTGCTTGGAAAATAACTATTTATGTGCCTGAATATTGATTGTTTTTGCTGGGTTTCAACTCTAGCATACCCTAATTTATTTCGGAAGTCTTGGTGGTGGTGGTGGTGGCGGCGGTGGTGATGATGATGATGATGATGATGATGATGATGATGATGATGGTGGTGGTGGTGGTGGTGGTGCTTGTGGTTTTCTTCTGGCGTCGGTTGCCTGGCCTTTCCGTACTTTTCTTGTTTGTGTCTTCGTTGTCTTGGGCTAGTTGTTTTTCTTCAGGTTGGGATAGCGTTCTCTAGAGTTGTTTGTCGGCTTGTAAATCTTTGTAAATCTCTTTTTTTCTTTTCTGTCATCTAATAAAAAATGTGATAAAGCTTTTGTTCTAAAAAAAATAGCTCATAACTATTACTATATATGGGTATCCAACAGAGCCTAAGGATAAGGTTGGCCTTTGTTTGCATGGTGACAGTGGAAAGAAAAATGAATATTTCTGGCATTTGAAGCCTGAAAGTGTGAGCTGTAGTAACAGGTGGGCTGTGGGCGCACACACACCTGCCCCCTGTTTCAGAAATCAGAAGGCGGCCCATACGGTACGAGTGGTGCTTAAGGTCCTGTTCGCTTATTTTACCATCAGTTTCAGCCAAGAAAGTTGTTGTTCGTTTATTTTACGAGTCATTTCAGCGAAGAAATGGTATTTTTCTTTCACAGTAAATCAGCAAATAGTATTTTTAGTCATGGTTTTTCAGCGAAGCGAAATGATTGACATATCCTGTCTCGTGATTCAGCAAAGTGATGATCTCACGCCCACACGCGTGCGTCGCGACGAGTGATCCCACTCCAATCCCCTCCGTCCGGACTCCGGTCGTTGGCCGGTGAGGGCTATTCCGCCATGTGATTGCGAAATGCATGTTCTCCATTCCGAGCTGCTGGGCCGGGACCGACGACGTTAGTGCCGTTTGGTGCACCAAACTTACGGCAGGATACGTGCGTGTTTATCCGCTACCACGTCGTACTGCGTGCCAGTCTTGGACATGCTCCACAAGTCAAAACTTTCTACTAAGAAACAAGTTTTAAATATAGATGGATAGATAGACCCAGTCGTCTGATGATCAGAGCGTACGTAGGAAATGTTGTTCTTATTATATACGTATATCTGGCTTCTCTCTTCGTTTTTGCTCTTGCAATGACCCAAAAATGAGTAATTTCTCAAAAAATGGTAAAAAAGTATGGTTTCGTGGACGTGGTAAGTCTGGGAAGGTAGAGGAAAGAGCTTTACATGTTTTCCACCAGAAAGACAGGAAAAAAAGGAGTTTTTTGTGTGTGGACGAAAGCATATGGAGCTGTCGCTAACAGGGACGACGGCGACTGTGCAACACCTAACATCCACATCCAGCAGTAAAAATCAACGGAGGCTGGAGGCTGCTGAACGTCCAAGTACTTGTACAAGCACGTCGGCCGGGAGAGAGCCGAGCTGCTTCCTCGAATGAGCAGCCGTCGGGCGAGAATCGATGAGCGTCGCTCTCGTCTATTCCCTGCTACTGCCAACAGCCTGTGATTGACGGGAGAAGTAGCCATCGAGCGAGTCTCTCCATGCATCTCTCTCTCCGATCTCCGTTGTGGCTGACGAAACAAGGAGTGATAGATATATAGATACAACGTTTGTACAACAGCATGCATCTCCGATAGATCACTTATCCTATATTTCAATAAAAAAAACTCCACAATATGAAGGATTGTGGCTGCTCTAATAAATTACTCATTATATCTCTAATAAGTAATTACTCAAAATCCACACCTCTCTTCCTTAAATGCAGGAGATCCATCAACTCCCCCCCTATCTACTTAGAGATCTCTTTGGAGGATATATAAGAAGAAAAAGCTACACTACCAACTATAGGAGATAGAGTTTAGAGAGTCAGCCACGCTCTCTATTTTTGAATAGCGAGAAATTCATAATAGAGAAGATCTATATTTAGAGATCTAATTAAGAAAACTATTAGAGAATTATTTTTCACTAAATTTCTATTCCTATCGACTAGAAATGATATAAAGAGACTATTAGAGGGGAACATCATGCACGCTTTATTTCACTAGCGATAGACGGGGGACAAAGACGTTAATATTTTCATTCTTTTGTTAAAAAGAAAGGAAACACAGTTCATGTATAGTAGTACTTGCTAGTATTTGCAATGGACAATAGTAAAATCTGAAAACTGACAAGAAGACTGCCGTTCCCAGAACTCCCTGCTCTAGCCTAGGATAACGATTTCCAACAGCCCGAGTGATACGACAATGTTGCCTACTCAGTCGCTCCACTAAACTAGTTCCGAGTCACCATCGTTGACTGCTATGTTATCACAAGTTGTGACTACCACGCACCGGCCTGTTGGACTTCTTTTATATGGATGGTTTCAACACTAATAATATTTATTTAAGTTATTATTGTTCAACTCAATAAAATTACCATATATATGCATGTAGCACGTACGGTAATTGAAGCCTGAGGCAGAATTTAACTCGTGGAAGTAGCACTTGAGGTGCCAGAAGATGTTTCTGTTATAATACTATGGAGGAATAATTGAGATCAGCTCTACTGTAATGGTACTACAAAAGAGCTAGCTATAGAACATAAGAGCTAATTTGTTTTGCACGTGATCAACCGTAGAGGCTATTGTGTCACATGATCATACTGAAATTATTCTTGCATACACACGATCTAATCATAGTATGTGATGACTCATGCATGTATATGTTAGGGACTCATACATTTAGGCTCACACAACTTGTATGTTTGATATTGGTTGGTGACATGGTTTACAAGTCACAAGGTTTTCAGTGACAAAAATCAAAAGTTAGGTTGTAATACCTAGAAGTGGAGTTTATATAAAAGGCTTTGTTATGGTACCTCCAAAAATCTATGAGCCGTTCATTTAATAAAATCGGATGGTTAGGATGATCTATTACTTCCTAGGAGGTAATATGTGAAATATTAATTTATTAATTTGGTAAAATAAATAAGGAAAGTTTAGATATAAAAATCTTTTTTCTAGATCCATTTGACATGGTAAATCCCTTTATTTTGCAACTTTATGATCATGGCATAATTTGATATGTACTACCATAATAGCTAATGTACGTAAGATAATTTGATTATTTGACGACGTGATAGCTACACGCTGTAGCGTGTTTCGTTCCCAATGTTCACTAGTTGACATGCAACATGTTTTAATTTAGAGAAGATCCTCTTAATTATATAATATAGTTTTAATCGAGTTAGCATAACGCATAACTCTGTCAGGTGCTCGTGAATCTGTGGAAGCATCCCTCACGCCATAACTCTGAGGTTGGGCCGCTGCTACAGCAAATCGATGATCTAAACCGGTGCTTTGTTGATTTTTCGTTTGTGTTTTCTATAACTTGTAATAAGCTAGCTCACGAATGTGCCAAATTAGTATCCCGTGATAGACCGGTGGAGGAGTGGCTTGTACCACCACCGGCTTTATGGGGTATTGCTAACAATGAGTGTCGACAGAATATCGTCGACAGTTCTCCGATGTGTATCCACGAAGGTAGATTGATCGGCAGAGAGGCGTGTAATTAAGAACAAGAAGGCAACACAGACACACGAGTTAGACAGGTTCAGCCCATCAGTACGACATAATACCCTACTCACGTGGTCTGTTGGATTATATTAGCTATTGTATGATATTGCCTGAGTTTGGAGGGGGGCTTGCCCGCCTTATATAGTCCGGGGGCAGGGTTACAAGTCGGTTAGATCTGAGAGATAACCGGAAAGTAATAACATATTACAGGAATCATGGGATCATACGTATCCTAACAGATCTCGTAGTATCTTCAGGATATCTTCATTGTATCTTGCAGGAGGCGTTGAGCAGAGTCGTGCCCCGCAAGGCTTTGTCTTGTGGGCTGGGCCGCCCCTGGGGGCGCAGCCCATGTGGTCTACCGTGGGTATCCGGGGTCGTACCCCTCACAGCTAGTCCCTGAGTGCCTTGTACCCGTTGTGCAACGCCGTCTTGAGCTTGTCCGAGCAGGTGCGAACAAAGCCGAGCAGTCAAACTCATGGTCCGACCACCGTGATGAGTTGCCGAGCAGTTGTGAGCAGTTGCCGAGCAGCGTGAACCGTCGTCGAGCAGCGTGAACCGTCGCCGAGCAGTGTGAGCCGTCGCCGAGCAGTGTAACCCAAGTACGGCTTGCCATAAGGGTGTAAGGAGCTCAAGTTCAGAATCGAAAATTTCTTCACAGTGGACCAAGTGTGCCCACTTAGAGTCCGACCACGAGAAAGGGAGATAGTCTTCTTCAGCTTCAAGAGGCGCGGAATATTCCAGAATAAAGCAAACACACTCACCGCGAGGTGAAGTGCGCCCACTTAGTCCCCGAGCCTAACAGTAGATGACGTAGTCATGTGGTAGTAGGGTCCAAAGTAGAAGAAAAGTAAAAGACCAGCCGAGCAGGCAGCCAGTCCCCGGGCGTAGCCTCGAGATGAGAAAAGCACATTCACCGTAAGGTGAAGTGTGCCCACTTAGTCCCCGAGCCTGACAGTAGGTGACGTAGTCACATGGTGCCAGGGTCAGAAACAGTAGTCAACAGGAGAAAGTTTGTCGACGTCATCTGACATGCGCTTATCAAGACCCCCGACATGCTGCTCAAGATCAGCACCCTGATCCGAACAGCATGGAGCAGCTTGATAGCACACCGATGAGACCTAGCAAGATCCGACCACTAAGGGAGTCCTCAGCTTAGCTAGAGATGTCCGAGCACCGAGGAGTCCCTGGCGTAGCTGGCGATGTCTGAGCACCGAGGAGTCCGCGGCGTAGCTGGCGACGTTCGAGCATAGAGGAGTCCCTGGCGTAGCTAGCGATGTCTGAGCACCAAGGAGTCCCCGACATAGCTGGTGATGTCCGAGCACCGAGGAGTCCTCGGCGTAGCTGGCGATGTCCGAGCACCAAGGAGTCCTCGACATAGCTGGCGATGTCGAGTCCCCGGCGTAGCTGGCGATGCCCGAGCACCGAGGAGTCCCCGACGTAGCTGGCGATGTCCGAGCACCGAGGAGTCCGCGGCGTAGCTGGCGATGTCCGCAAGGTGAAGTGGCGTGAAGTGTGCCCACTTAGTCCCCGAGCAAGAAGAATCCGAGCGTCGAGGAGTAACCGACGTAGCTGGCGATGTCCGAGCACCGAGGAGTCCCCGGCGTATCTGGCGATGTCCGAGCACCGAGGAGCCCCCGGTGTAGCTGGCGATGAAGCACGAGCGACGAACAGTCTGGTCAACTGATCGGCGGCGAAGTGAGCATTGAGTAGAAGCGACCGGCGAACAGTTCGATCAACTAGTCGACGACGAAGTCCATGAACCTAGCGGTCCGACCAGTTGATTGGTGGAGAAGTCCGAGCACCAGGTGGTCCGATCACCTAGGCGATGATCCTGCAATACAAATATGTAGAACGGGTAGTACATGATGTAAAAATATATGAACTCCGGAGAAAAATCAGCAATGGCAATGAAATAGCGTATGTAGCTCGGCGATCAGTTGGCATGAAGATATATTTATATTTAATATAAACCGTCTGACTAGTTAGTGTGTAGCTGAGTCTCCAGCCCTAGCTAGCCCGTTAACCATAACGCGGAGCGCGGAGCCCGTGTGCGTGTAGGAAGAACAAAGCATCGCTAAGAGCCGCTACCGACCACCCATAACGTAGAGGGCAGATGCTCGTGCACGTGTAGGGAGGAGCCGGAGACAGGGCCGTCTCTGGGGATATCCGAGCGTCAACATGACTGTTCGGGGGTTCAGAAAATCGTTTGGAGAGCAAACATGGAGAAAACAGCTCGGAGAAACATTATGGCGATATACGAAGATCGGAGAATATTTAGAAGAATATTAAAGCGTGACTTAGCTTCAGATAGAATGTCTGGTCGGCGGCGTATGGCATTATCTGGTCGGTGAGAGGATGGACGTCTCCAACCTAGTCGGTGAATTTGCCCCGTAGGGCATCTTGGTAGGCGGCAGCGACGTTGGTGAGCCTGAAGGGCAGAGCCGCAACCCCTGGAGTTTCCAGAGCAGCATTTGATAGATCTAGATCGAAGGGTGGTCAGCGCTGAACCAGAGTGTCCAGAGCCGATTCGGCGATGGAGAGGCAATCGACGAGCTTCTGACTAGCCTGATCGATAGATGCGATCAGATCGTCGTTGTTGATCTGCCTCTTCTGGTAGCGAGAAAGCGGGCGGCGAGTTGTCGATGAAGGCGACCTCGGAGGCGGTTCCGAGATCGGATCTGCAGTCACAGGTGTTAGGGTGATCGGCGTAGAATCGATCTGCACCGGCTCGATGAGCTCTCCGACTCCGTCAGCATTGATGATCTACGAGATCGATCCGACCGTGAAGATCTGGCCGGGCTGCTGGAGGGACGAAGAGCCTACGGAACGTACCATCTTGTTCGATATAGAAACAGCACGCACACCCCTACCTGGCGCGCCAACTGTCGACAGAATATCGTCGACAGTCCTCCGAGGGGTATCCCACGAAGGCAGATTGATCGGCAGAGAGGCGTGTAATCAAGAACAAGAAGGCAACAGAGACACACGAGTTAAATAGGTTCAGGCCGTCAGTATAACGTAATACCCTACTCCTGTAGTCTGTTGGATTGTATTGGCTATCGTATGATATTGCCTGAGTTTGGAGAGGGGCCCTGCCCACCTTATATAGTCCCGGAGGACAGGGTTACAAGTCGGTTAGATCTGAGAGATAACCGGAAAGTAATAACAGATTACATGAATCATGGGATCATACGTATCCTAACAGATCTCGTAGTATCTTCAGGATATCTTTCTTGTATCTTGCGGGAGGCGCCGAGCAGAGTCATGCCCCGCAAGGCTTTGTCTTGTGGGCTGGGCTGCCCCTGGGGGCGCAACCCATGTGGTCTGCCGTGGGTATCTGGGGTCGTACCCCCCACAATGAGTGTAACCATGTTCATGATGAATGAATGAAGCTCCAGCTGTTGCTAAAAAAACAAATCAATGGCTCAGATTGCTTCGAACTATTACCTAGTAGGTAATAGAGGTACCGTAGCATTGCCCTTATATAAAATAATAAATCCTAGGGTTCTAGCTCCTCGTGTGGAGCAGCTTTTTTAGTGCAACTAGAGCATCTTTAGGAAACGTATAGAAATAAAAAAATGGCTCCAATGATAGTTTTGTAATAATTTATATTATGTTTGTGAGAAAGGGCCAAGAGAACCCACCCATTTTTTTCGGCTCCTGCTCCTCTATAAAAAACGACTCGTTTGATGCCTGTTTGGTAGGGCTCTTTGCAAGGAGCCGAAAGAAGCCAAAATCGGAGCCCTACCAAACGGGATCTTAGTAAGCATTGTGAGTGGCAACATAAAAAGACAGTCTCGGGTAAATAAAAGGATATATGGAACCCTAACAACACTTCCACGTAACTTCTCTGCATTTGGTAACTTCACTGCCGTCATCGACTAGGTCATCAAGTGTCACTGTTGACTTACTGAATTTTTCGTAGGTTTAGCGCTTACTTAACCTGTACATATATGTAAAAGGAGGACCATGGCCATTATTGGAGGCCTTTAAGGAGAACACGTTTATCATGTCCACATCACCACATGTCACGTTAATAAATAAAGAAGCGAAATGAGCAAGAGGGAGATACCAAACAGTCTACCAACTCTAAAATGCAGCTTGCTAAAGCAAGGTGTCCCAACTCCTCCCAATTAGTCGTAACCGGAAACTACGCAGTATGATCCACATCTTTGGTCTCTTCCATAAGTAATTAAATTAAATAGGATTACCGCTGCGGATTAATAAGCAACCAGCTGAATCGAACAGTCTGGTTTCAAATCCCAAAGGGTCAGTTTCGCCGATTTACCTGGTCGGCAGAATGAGCTATTCTATACATAAATCCCATATCCAATTGACTAGATAGTTGTATTAATCTTATCCGGTCCCAATCATGGCGTCGGTGAGCGACGGCATTATTAGCATACATGCAGACGCATGGGTGATACGTCCAGGGACAAGCAAGTACGAAAGGTACACCAGCGTTTAGTAGCACTAAATTACTTGCTTATGGGTACAGCTAACAATCAATGACACCGTACGCACTGACGGTGGGCCCCAGGTACGTACGTACCTCATGGCGTTGTAATGTTTCCGCCATTTCCTCATCAACGAATCATCGTCGCTGAAAAGTGAAAAGTCATATGCAGTAAAATACTCCACTGGGGCCTTGTTTAAATCACCTCCAAATTCTAAGTTTTTTCACTCTTTCTCTATCACATCAATTTTTAGCCGTTTGTATGGAGCATTAAATGTAGGTAAAAAAATAACTAATTGCACAGTTTAGTTGGAAATCACGAGATGAATCTTTTGAGCTTAGTTGGTCTACGATTGGACAATATTTACCAAATAAAACGAAAGTGCTACTATTCATCAGGTTGAAATTTTTTGCAATCTAAACATGGCCTAGTACTAATAGCAAGGAAAACAAAGAACAAGCAGTGTGTGAAAAGAGTGGTCTGGCGTGGTGGCCTGAGAGTCGCTCTGATCGGTACGAGGTTGCTTAACCCACGGCAACCGTGAGAACCATTGAGGCACATCACTGAGCATAGGGAACTGCGTGCGCGGCGACGAGTCACGACTCACCAGACCACACGCCCGACCGGCCGTCCAATCTGCCGACGTGCGAGTCCGCCAGCCGAAGTGCCGACCCGTGCCGCACGGAGGACGAGAGATCGCGGCCCGCCGGCTCGGCACACGACGGATTCCCTCCACTCGACTTTCGGTGGACGCATTTGGCGAAAGCAAACCTATATTTATGAATCTTTATTTATTCCCACTTTCCCGGAAGTGTAAGCCGCTGTTATGTGTAATAACGGGGGTTCTTAGGGAAAAAGAAAGGAGGTACGGGCACTGCTTTGTTTTCTTTTTTTCTGGCACTGAGGTGCATGTAATTAGATTTGGACGGGAGAGCAGGCTCAACGTGACATTGGTTCCGTTCGCTTCGCTGAAAAAACATGTCGAAACATTGTTTCGGCTAATTTGTTGTGAGAAAAAAATACTATTCCGGCTGAAAAAAACAAGCTGAAAAAGATGGATTATAAGAGAAGCGAACATGGCCCATTGTGTTGGTTTCAACCGTTATGTTTGCTTGCAATTTTTACGTCGTGCCTTGTGGTGGCCTTGCAGACGATCGGAACGGCTTGCAGAGACAGAGAGGGCTCAATCTGAAGAAAAGCTGAAGCCCCCTCTCAGTCTCGCGTTGGAGTAGATAGAAGGTGTCCCTGGCAAGCGTCATCTTGGAACCACGCTAGACTACATGTGCGTCATCTTAAACAAGCAGTGGGACCGTGATTACAAGTTGTACCTTGTGTGCCTGCGTTGGGTGGTTGGGAGTCACGTGTCGTGCTTATGTGTATGTAAAGGCAATAACTTTGCTAGTCAGTGGTGTTCTCAGTGGGTTGTGTGGTTGTGTGTCTGCATTGGGAGGATAGGAGTCTCGTGTCTTCTCTGCTTGTCTATATTATAGTATTTTTTTATAAAGGTGACAATTTTATTAGCCTGCGTTGGCGGTGTCCTGAGAGGGATCGGTAGTGGACTATTGTGGCAATGCCATCAGCTAGCTGCCAGGAGCGGAAGGCTAATTAAGAGTTCATGGGCACAGCAGCAACCACAGAGAACAAAACCCATCATCGACAAGGGAGCTCACACGACTAGTGCCGAAGCATGCTTGGGATCTACAACGGAGCGTAGGAAGGCGACATGCAAGAGCTGCAATTGTGCAAGCACAAGAAGTTATACCACACGATGTCGCCTCATCATAGTGGATCGGATCAACAACAGCGCAAAAAGGTCGACGTGGATCCAAGCGGCGCTATTTGAAGCGGGCAAAATGGGTCTTGTGGTGTATGTAAAACGTTGGTGGTAGGGCTGAGGCATGACGATCGTCCTCTTCTACGTGTCATCCCAATGTTGGTGTAGTCGATACGCAACGACGCACAAGCTAGGGCGCAAGAACGCTAACCTCTATGAGCCGCTTTAGTGCTCAAGCAACAAAAGTAAGGTTGTTGTGGCTCTCGCGAGCCTCCGTTCATCGGCCAGGACAACCTTGCCAGTGATGTCGTGGCACTGCTTGCAAGGCTCACGGAGCAACCGGCGGGCGGGCAGAATACGATCGAGCCTCATCAGCTGTATCATCGAGGCGCTCACCACGTCTGCGAGCAGGTCTGCACAGGACCTTTTTGGATATGTGAAGGCGCTCGGGCTTGGTTCCTTAATAGGATGATTTTTTAGCCAAATTTAAGACCACGGTGTGCGTTTTTTACTTTAAAGATCTATGTAGATGACACTTCCGGTTTAAACTAAACATTTTACTTATGAGCTTGGTATGGGATTATATAGATTTTGACTCCCGTGAAGCAATTAATAAGCTTGTAGAGACTCCATTGTGCATTTTAAAAGTTACATAAGGATATCTACTATGGAGTAAGAGCCTGTTTGGCCCCCAGCCAACACCTGCCAAGCCGTTGTTGATGTGCTGCGGTGCCGCATAAGTAGGGCTGGACAAAATACTCGGAGCTCGCCAACTCGCTCGACTCGTGTCTGGCTTGGCTCGACTCGGCTCGGCTCGTTTTAACTTTTTCACGAGCTGAACTGGAAGTCTAGCTCGCTGTTTTAACGAGCCAGCTCAAGCCAGCTCGCGAGCTGCTTACGAGCTCAAACGAGCTGAGGCCTATCAACCCACGACTATGAATCTAGAAGATGATGATGGTGACCTAGAAGTGTACATCTATTCCATTGATATGCAATCCTTATTTTTAGCTGTTTCATATGAATCTTGATTTTATAATTGTTGTGGTACTTAAATGTTGATTTATGGATTGTTTTCTAGGGAGAAGATGATGATGCTGACATTGAATTTGTGGACTTTTCTATGTTTATGGTGGCAAGCAACTAGTAAGTATGCTAGAACTGCATGGATCGTGGATGGACCAGCTATATTGTATGGTTGATACTTTTGATGAACCTGATATGTATTAATCATATATGGTTGTATAATGGTGGACGTCACTTTATGGAATTATTGTGGCATGAACATTATAAACATGTATGTCCTATTTTTTATAGCTTACAAGCTCAACGAGCCAGCTCGAGCTCGCTAACGAACCGATCTGAGCTACCCCTCTAGCTCGTAATATTAACGAGCCAAGCCGACCTGACTCGTTAGCCTAACGAGCCAGCTCGAGCTGGACCGAGCCGAGCAGAAAATGTTGTTCTTATTATATACGTATATCTGGCTTCTCTCTTCGTTTTTGCTCTTGCAATGACCCAAAAATGAGTAATTTCTCAAAAAAATGATAAAAAAGAATGGTTTCGTGGACGTGGTAAGTCTGGGAAGGTAGAGGAAAGAGCTTTACATGTTTTCCACCATAAAGACAGGAAAAAAGGAGTTTTTTGTGTGTGGACGAAAGCATATGGAGCTGTCGCTAACAGGGACGACGGCGACTGTGCAACACCTAACATCCACATCCAGCAGTAAAAATCAACGGAGGCTGGAGGCTGCTGAACGTCCAAGTACTTGTACAAGCACGTCGGCCGGGAGAGAGCCGAGCTGCTTCCTCGAATGAGCAGCCGTCGGGCGAGAATCGATGAGCGTCGCTCTCGTCTATTCCCTGCTACTGCTAACAGCCTGTGATTGACGGGAGAAGTAGCCATCGAGCGAGTCTCTCCATCTCTCTCTCCGATCTCCGTTGTGGCTGACGAAACAAGGAGTGATAGATATATAGATTCAACGTTTGTACAACAGCATGCATCTCCGATAGATCACTTATCCTATTTCAATAAAAAAAACTCCACAATATGAAGGATTGTGGCTGCTCTTATAAATTACTCATTATATCTCTAATAAGTAATTACTCAAAATCCACACCTCTCTTCCTTAAAATGCAGGAGATCCATCACCCCCCTATCTACTTAGAGATCTCTTTGGAGGATATATAAGAAGAAAAAGCTACACTACCAACTATAGGGGATAGAGTCTAGAGAGTCAGCCACGCTCTCTATTTTTGAATAACGAGAAATTCATAATAGAGAAGATCTATATTTAGAGATCTAATTAAGAAAAACTATTAGAGAATTATTTTTCACTAAATTTTTATTCCTATCGACTAGAAATGATATAAAGAGACTATTAGAGGGGAACATCATGCACGCTTTATTTCACCATTGCTGACTGCTATGTTATCACAAGTTGTGACTACCACGCACCGGCCTGTTGGACTTCTTTTATATGGATGGTTTCAACACTAATAATATTTATTTTAGTTATTATTGTTCAACTCAATAAAATTACCATATATATGCATGTAGCACGTACGGTAATTGAAGCCTGAGGCAGAATTTAACTCGTGGAAGTAGCACTTGAGGTGCCAGAAGATGTTTCTGTTATAATACTATGGAGGAATAATTGAGATCAGCTCTACTGTAATGGTACTATAAAAGAGCTAGCTATAGAACATAAGAGCTAATTTGTTTTGCACGTGATCAACCGTAGAGGCTATTGTGTCACATGATCATACTGAAATTATTCTTGCATACACACGATCTAATCATAGTATGTGATGACTCATGCATGTATATGTGAGGGACTCATACATTTAGGCTCACACAACTTGTATGTTTGATATTGGTTGGTGACATGGTTTACAAGTCACAAGGTTTTCAGTGACAAAAATCAAAAGTTAGGTTGTAATACCTAGAAGTGGAGTTTATATAAAGAGCTTTGTTATGATACCTCAAAATAACTATGAGCCGTTTATTTAATAAGATCGGATGGTTAGGATGATCTATTACTTCCTAGGAGGTAATATGTGAAATATTAATTTATTAATTTGGTAAAATAAATAAGGAAAGTTTAGATATAAAAATCTTTTTCTAGATCCATTTGACATGGTAAATCCCTTTATTTTGCAACTTTATGATCATGGCATAATTTGATATGTACTACCATAATAGCTAATGTACGTAAGATAATTTGATTATTTGACTACGTGATAGCTACACGCTGTAGCGTGTTTCGTTCCCAATGTTCACTAGTTGACATGCAACATGTTTTAATTTAGAGAAGATCCTCTTAATTATATAATATAGTTTTAATCGAGTTAGCATAACGCATAACTCTGTCAGGTGCTCGTGAATCTGTGGAAGCATCCCTCACGCCATAACTCTGAGGTTGGGCCGCTGCTACAGCAAATCGATGATCTAAGCCGGTGCTTTGTTGATTTTTCGTTTGTGTTTTCTAGTAGAACTTGTAATAAGCTAGCTCATGAATGTGCCAAATTAGTATCCCGTGATAGACCGGTGGAGGAGTGGCTTGTACCACCACCGGCTTTATGGGGTATTGCTAACAATGAGTGTCGACAGAATATCGTCGACAGTCCTCCGAGGGGTATCCCACGAAGGTAAATTGATCGGTAGAGAGACATGTAATGAAGAACAAGAAGGCAACACAGACACACGAGTTAGACAGGTTCAGACCATCAGTACGACGTAAGATCCTACTCGCGTGGTCTGTTGGATTGTATTAGGTATCGTATGATATTGCTTGAGTTTGGAGGAGGGGCCTGCCCGCCTTATATAGTCCGGGGGGCAGGGTTACAAGTCGGTTAGCTCTGAGAGATAACCGGAAAGTAATAACAGATTACAGGAATCATGGGATCATACGTATCCTAACAGATCTTGTAGTATCTTCAGGATATCTTCATTGTATCTTGCGGGAGGCGTTGAGCAGAGTCGTGCCCCGCAAGGCTTTGTCTTGTGGGCTGGGCCGCTCCTGGGGGCGCAGCCCATGTGGTCTGTCGTGGGTATCCGGGGTCGTACCCCCCACAGCTAGTCCCTGAGCGCCTTGTATCCGTTGTGCAACACCGTCTTAAGCTTGTCCGAGCAGGTGCGAACAAAGCCGAGCAGTCAAACTCATGGTCCGATCACCGTGATGAGTTGCCGAGCAGTTGTGAGCAGTTGCTGAGCAGCATGAACCATCGTCGAGTAGCGTGAATAATGCGAAAGCGGCGTGAACCATCGTCCGAGTAGTGTGAGCCGTCGCCGAGTAGTGTGAGCCGTCGCTGAGCAGTATAACCCAAGTACGGCTTGCCATAAGGGTGTAAGGAGCTCAAGTTTAGAATCGAAAATTTCTTCGCAGTGGACCAAGTGTGCCCACTTAGAGTCCGACCACGAGAAAGAGAGATAGTCTTCTTCAGCTTCAAGAGGCGCGGAATATTCCAGAATAAAGCAAACACACTCACCGCGAGGTGAAGTGTGCCTACTTAGTCCTCGAGCCTTAGATGACGTAGTCATGTGGTGCTAGGGTTCAAAGTAGAAGAAAAGTAAAAGACCAACCGAGCAGGCAGCTAGTCCCTGGGCGTAGCCTTGAGATGAGAAAAGCACATTCATCGCAAGGTGAAGTGTGCCCACTTAGTTCCCGAGCCTGACAGTAGGTGACGTAGTCACGTAGTGCCAGGGTCAGAAACAGCAGTCAACAGGAGAAAGTTTGTCGACGTCATCTGACATGCGCGTATCAAGATCCCCGACATGCTGCCCAAGATCAGCACCCTGATCCGAACAGCATGGAGCAACTTGATAGCACACTGATAAGACCTAGCAAGATCCGACCACCAAGGGAGTCCTCGACTTAGCCGGAGATGTCCGAGAAACGAGGAGTCCCTAGAGTAGTCAAGGCGATGTCCGAAAGCACCGAGGAGTCCATTGTAACACCTCTGGTTTTTTGACCTAGCACTAAAATTTGACATGTCATCATATGCATTGCAAAGCATTCATAGAGTAGAAAATTTTGAATGCATTCACTAAATAAGGTTTATTTCATAATATTGTTATTTCATGTGATGTGTTTCAAAATCCTAAATAAAGATCATGACTACAAGGGTCAAAATTCATGTGATCATGTGAGGTCATATGTCATTTGACTCAAATAACCCTAATGGGCCATGTTACTGGTCAAAAATCAAAGTTAAAGTAAAAGAAAGACAAATCAAATTTGAATTCAAATTCAAATTATAAAAGTCCTTTTTGCCCCTTTTGACTAATTCAAAATCCATGTGGAATTTGGGGTTGAGGCAAAAAGCAAAGTTGAAGATTATATTATGTGGATCAACTTTGGTATTCAAAGTTTTTCAAGTTTACATATAAAATTTGGAGTAATTTTGAAATGATTCAAATACTCAAATGCACCCTAAATTCAAATTTCAAAATGGAGGCAGAATTTGAAAATGTTCATTGAAGCAAAGTTGTAGAGTTTAAAAGTTGAGCAACTTTCATTTTTGGAGATTTTCAACTTCTTTAGAAAATTTGGGAGTAATTTGAAAAATAGACTCAGATGGCGCTTACAGAAATAATTCAAAAATCAAGATTTACATCACCGCTTCACGGCACACGCCACGCCGCCGCCGAAGCGTTTTACGCCGCTTCCTCGCTACCGGCACGCCATCATCGCCGTGGCATCTTCGTGCGTGTCTTTGTCGAAGCGAGACGAGAGCTCTCCCGCTATAAATAGCCGCATCATCCATCGCCCTCTCCTCTTTTCCTACCTCTGCTTTCCGACGACCTCATCAAGCGCCGCAAAAATTAGCCACCGTCGAGCAGTCTCCGTCGTGCCCAGCTATGCCAAAGCGATCGCCTCAGTCTTGCGCTTCTCTACGACTTGCTCACGCCGCTTGAGTTGGCCGGAGTCGCCCGGCGCAATACCTTCTTCCCCGAGCCCGGCCGAAGCTCCGCCACCATCGCCTCGACGTGCCCAGGCCATTCCAGATCGTCTCCGCCTTCACCAAGCCCACTGGCGTGACCATGGTGAGCTACTGAACGTGATGTGCACTTCGCTTTTGACTCTCCCGCATTCTTGCCGGGGTTACACTGTGAGCCGACGTGCTCGAGCCGCCATGGCCGGCGTGGAGTCTTCTCTGGTGCACCTTCTACTATTCCAAGGACGGGAATGGGTTCGTAGGGGTGTGTAGATTATTTGGGTGAGGTCTGCCTCGCCGGAGCGTCACCGTCGGCGCATTTTGGGGCCGGCCAGTGATGGCAGCGCCGCCGTGACATGTATGGGTCACTGATGGGTGGGGTCGGGCTGTCAGTGAGAAGGAAGGAGAAGAACAGTGAAATTTTATATTTTCTGATTTTGAATAGTGCTGAATCTTTGGAAATTTGTAGAAAAATAATCATAGCTCCAAAAATTCTGAAAAATTTTGTGTAGCTTCTGTACATGCTCTAGTATGGTTTAAAAATTTGAAACTTAAAATTTGAATAAATTTTTAATGTTCAAATATTCAGTCCATTAATTAATAAATGTAATTTCCATGATTTTTGTAGGCCACTGTATAGCTCCAAAAATTATGAAATTTATTTTGGTACACTAATTTGTTATGAGGAAGCTTACATAAAATTTTGAGGTCATTTGGGACAAGTTTATTTTTGGGCTTATTTTAAATTAATTAAAAATTTAATAAAAGCAACCCTAATTGTTAGGGTTAGGGTTTAATTTTTGTTTGGGTCAGGTTGTGTGACCAGTAGGGTTTCAAGATCAGTTTGGTCAAGTCACATGTGTGGTTCTTGCCGGTAGAATTGCAAGTTGGTTTTGTTGGCTTGCAACTGTACCGTGAAGGAAAATCGTATTCGGGGTGTTGTTACATTTCATGTACCGTGAAAGCATCATGTTTATATTATCATTATGTTAAAGCATATGTTATCATTTCGTGTAGAACCCGAGAGTGAAACGATTCTAGTTGAGCAAGTACTTGAAGAATCCCCGGTTGTCGCGGGATTTGGTAATTGTGGTACTGATCCGGAACCTGAGATCGTCAACGAAGGCAAGCCGCGGTTTATGCATAAAACCATTACCTTGTTTACTTTGAAAAGTTTATCACCTATGTTACTTATTGCATTAAGTTGATTTACTTCAAATGTTACCTACTTGATGCATTGCCTACCTTGTTAATTGTTTTACCATCCTTGAAGATGATTTCATTTACAAAGGCGTAGAATGCTTAGTATGCTTTATGGTAGGCTTTCAAAGTAAAAGTTTTGATACAATCAAAGATGGCATACTGGCCAAAGAAAGAAAGAAAGAAAGAAGATAGAATGAACTAGAGACTAGTCGGGTGGCTTATCTTGAATGTTGGGTAATGTTGCCGACTATGTCGCTTAAAGGCCACTCATTGTGGATCTTCTGAACGAGACACTTTATAGTACTGATCACATACTCCGGTAAGCCTACTTCGGCTAATCCGATACTAAGATGAATGCCCACGCACTGGGAGTGGTGAGATGGTGGGAGTAGCGTGTACCCTCGTGGCTTGAATGTGGCCGGATTTGAGGCGTGCTGTGCTCTCGGGTGGCGTGGAGACGGCTTAGTACGGGAGGATCCAGTAGCGAGGTTGATATATGCAAGATTAAGTTCTACATATGTCGTGTGATAAGGAATCTCCAGCTGGGACTTGAATCAATTCGAATTGCCAGTGCTCCGCGGATATGGAGACTCGATTCATTACAGAAGCAATGCAGGACTGGTGAATTACTAAAACATGAGAAAAAGAATGGAATGAGAAGGATTGTAACATGGGATATGAACACTTGGTTGAAGATAATGAACTAAAGTACTTTGGGGTAAAACTTGAAACTAGGATCAAGAATAGTAAGCTTTTGGCAAAGAACTTTTGAATCTTTCTACATCCTTACCTTGATCCAACACCTGCATCCCTAAGACCTTCGCCCTTTTTTGTCGGGTCAGTCTTGTTGAGTACTTTTGTACTCAGGGTTTGTTAACCCTTGTTGCAGGTGAGTCGCATGCGCAGGCTTGTTTTGGTCCCTGCTGCATGTCGGTGTTTGAAGTCGATGACGATGAGGAATGATGAATGGCCTTTGGACAAGGCACTAGTTTGTGTGAAATAAATAATGTTAATGTAATATTATCCCGCTACTATAGTTGTATGACACTTATGGTTATGTAAGTTTGAAACAACTGGTTTGTAACATTAAAACTTAAGTCTTCCGCTTTATAATCTCTGGTACGTATATTGAAAACTATTGTAATCTGCAATGACTGTGATTGGGATCCTGTTTGGAAAAGATTCGTGGATGATTTAGGTTTCCCGATGACACCCGACAGATCTGTTAAGTTGTTGGGAACTTGTGTACGCTATCTGAGGTCTGTTGAGACATCGATAGGTGTAGTGGGCCCGATTTCTTAGGAGGTTCTGCCATAACTGGTATCAGAGCATGTCCTATCTAAGATCATTGTAGGTTGCTTTTGAAAACCTTCAAACTAATTTGGATCAAAGAAATTAAACTGGATATTTTGAGTTCAAATTTCTTTCTTCTTACCTCTGATCTAGCCTCAATCTTATCTTATTTGAAAGTTTGTGGCAGATAATATGATTAGGTTTGTCCTATGTATTAAAAATCTAGTACTTTTGATTGTATAAATCTTTTGTACTCGGATTTGTAAGATCGATTCATGCATCATGCTTGAACACCTTGCATAATAATTCCCCTTAAAAGTGGTTGGGTAAGTAATGTCAATCCCATTCTTGCTAACCTCTATTATCCTCAAGCTATCCTTATAGTCCTCTCCTAAATTCTATAGGCTATGGCAAAGACCAAGATAACCGCATGCAAGTCCACTGGACCTCACGGAGTCCCTCGTCACCAGTTGGCACCGCGTAACCATGAGCTTGGTGAAGGAAGTTCCAAGACCCTAGGAGATGAAGGATCTTCAAGCAATCCCGCCAACATTGAGAACCTTACCAAGGAGCTCAACACTCTTCGTCGAGCTCATGTCAAAGATCAAGAGAAGCTGGCGGAAATGGAAAGGGACATCACCAAGAATACCGAGTTGCGGAATGAAGCCTGGACATGAGAGGATGCGGCCAATGAACGCGTCCATGAGTTGGAGTTCTACGTAGAGGACCTGGAGATGGACAATGCCATTCTTCATGAGAATGTCCACCTGTTGTACGCTCAACTTCATCCTCCTCATGGGGATGGTGAAGTTATAGATGAAGAAAAGATTGTAGCTCTAGGTGAAGTCGAGAATGAAGAAGAGGAGGAGGATCCTGAGGAGTTAGTGTACTTCTCAGATGAAGATGAGGTTTCATCCGATATGGGCACGGATGCCAATGACTGAAAGCTTAGAGTAGTAATAGTTCCTTTACTGCTTTCCTAGTAAACCAGGGTTGTCTTGTGGGATACAAGACATGTAACATAAATAAGAAACCCTTTGTAGCATGAAACCTTTTAACTGCTTTCAATAAAATAATAATATAAATAAACATGTCTCTCTGACAGATGCCTCGCATTAACACCCGAACTGGTGCTGGTACTTCGCAAGACAATGATGAAGTCCCAAATCCTCCACCAATGCCTCCGAGTATGGCAGATGCCATAACTGCACTCGTTTATACAACGGCTGAGAATGCTAGGTTGTTAAGGGAAATGGCTCAGAACCAACAAGTACCACACCCTAATCATGGCCGCCGTAATAATGGAAATGATGAGACAACCTATATTGATTTTACTAACACATGTCCGCCTGTGTTCTCTAAGGCAGAAGAGCCTTTATAAGCTGACGATTGGCTCCAGACAATGGAGCAAAAGTTTGAGCTGATTCGCTATACCGAGATTCAGAAACCAAGGTTTGCGACACAACTACTCCGAGGAGCTGCTGGTGCCTGGTGGGCAAATTGGGTAGCTGTACAGCCCGCTGGTCACCAAATCACCTAGATGGAGTTTAAGGATGCCTTCAGGGCACACTATATTCCAGATGGTGTGATGACCATGAAGTTAGAAGAGTTCCTGGCTCTTAAGCAAGGGGAGCACCCGGTGATGCATTATGTTGGGCGTTTCAATCAACTGTCGCAGTATGCTATAGAGTATGTGAATACAGACAGGAAGAAGAAGAATCATTTCATGAGAGGTCTGAACACCAAACTTCAGACCATGATGGCAACTTGTGGCAACGCAACTTATCATGAGACTATCAACATTGCTATCGCTTCAGAGAAATTACCGCCACACAAGGAGGCGAAGAAAAAGAGAGCATTTGCTTCCTGGATCGTCGAGTGGAAAGCATCAAAAGTGATCTACCATCCTCGTAATCATGGCCGTGCACCATTTCGCCCACAACAAAGCCAAAGCGCAGCAAAAATCTTATTATTCGCCTCGCAACTAATACGCCTTATACTCATCAAGCGCCGTAGTAGCAAAAAACAATACAAATAATGCAAACCGCAATGCTACTCCCGTAATCACAATTATCCATGCTATAATTGTGGTAAACCCGACACTTTTCCTAAAAATGTCTCAGATCCTAGGAAGAACAATCTGATGCACCCAAAGCCCTCATTACTCAAGCTCGTAATCGGTACAAGGGCAATGCTCGTAATAGTCGAAAAGGTCAGTGAGAAGAAATCGGAAGGGTCTTCTATACTCGTGTGGAATCTATTCTAGAAGAAGAACCAAGAATGATTGGTATGTTTCCGCTGCTAAGCACCCTACAATTACCTTATTTGATTCCGTGCATCCCATACATTCATCAATCGTACATTTGTTGTGAAGCATGGGATAACTATTGGGGAAACAAAAGAACCATATCATATACACTGCTGCCGGGGACGACTCAGCAAGGGAGATAGTTCAAGATGTACCTATTGATTTGGGAGGACATGTGTTCCCTACCAAAGATGTTGATATTAAAGGATCAAGATATAGATGTGATCCTTGATATGAACTGGTTAACTCAACACGGGGCTGTCATAGATGTCCTGCGTAGATCCATAAGAGTAAATGTATCTGGCAACAAAACCCAACTTCTCATCCAACTTCCCTTTCCTAAGAGTACAATTGGAACAGTCTGTGCAACTACGATTGAAGAAGCCGAGAACATTCATGTGGTATGTGAATTTACGGATGTTTTTCCCAATGATCTGCCTGGACTGCCACCAGACCGAGATGTGGAGTTTAGAATTGACCTAAAAGCAGGAACGACACCTGTGTCCAGAAGAGCATATAGGATGCCATCCAAAGAATTAGCAGAATTAAAAATGCAACTACAAGAGTTGTTAGACAAGGGTTTCATTCAACCCAGTTCATCACCTTGGGGATGCCCTACTATCTTCGTGAAGAAGAAGGACCAAACCTTAAGGTTATGTGTTGACTATCGGCCGTTAAATGAAGTCACCATAAAGAACAAATACCCCTTACCCCGAATTGATTTGCTTTTTTATCAACTTACGGGAGCTAAGGTGTTCTCGAAGATAGACTTGAGATCAGCCTATCACCAGATTAAGATCGATTTAGAAGATGTGCCGAAGACAACATTTACTACCCAATATGGTCTATATGAGTATTTAGTCATGTCTTTTGGGCTGACCAATGCCCCGGCTCATTTCATGTACCTGATGAACTTAGTTTTCATGCCCGAGTTGAATAAATTTGTAGTGGTATTCATTGATGACATTCTTATTTATTCTAAGAGCAAAGAAGAACATGCGGAACATCTCCGCATTGTTCTACAACGATTAAGAGATCACCAATTATATACCAAATTCAGCAAATGTGAATTCTGGTTAAAGGAAGTACAATTTCTAGGTCATGTGTTATCTGCTAAAGGTATAGCTGTTGATCCGAGCAAAGTAGAAGAAGTCCTTAACTGGAAAGCACCTACCACTGTTCATCAAGTTCGTAGTTTTCTGGGGTTGGCATGTTATTACCGCTTGTTCATCTCGACTTCTCCGTAATTGCGAAGCCAATTCGGATCAAAAAAATCAAACTAAGTTTGTATGGTAAACTGGATGTGAGGAGGCCTTTCAGACATTGAAGAAGTTGCTGACAACTACACCAGTATTAGCACAACCTGATATCGAGAGGCCATTTGATATCTATTGTGATGCATCTGGAATTGGTATTGGCTATGTTCTTATGCAAAAAGACAGAGTCATAGCATATGCTTCCAGACAACTCAAGAAGCATGAAGAACATTATCCCACCCATGATCTTGAATTAGCCGCTGTTGTTCATGCACTCAAGATTTGGCGACATTATTTATTGGGCAATATATGTCATATCTATACGGATCATAAAAGTTTGAAATATATCTTTACTCAGTCAGAGTTGAATATGAGGCAAAGAAGATGGTTAGAACTTATCAAAGATTATGACTTAGAAGTGCATTATCATCCGGGCAAGGCTAATGTGGTTGCCGATGCCCCGAGTCGCAAGAGTCATTGCCATTGTCCGACCGTGAAACCTATGCAACGAACATTGTGTCAAGAGATGGAGCATCTGAATTTACAAATCATAGAACAAGGTTCCCTATCCAATATTGCAGCTTGAGTCCACTATCAAAGATCGATCATTGTCAGCTCAACAGAAAAGTAAGGGCATAGCCCATATCAAGGATAAAATTAGATCCGAAGATCAACATGTTTCAAGATTGATGAATCGATGTCGATGGTTCAAGGATAGATTGGTAGTACCCAAAATCCAGAGTCGCAAAAGCAGATTCTTGATGAAGCTCATTCTACAAGATACTCCATTCATCCGGTAGCAACAAAATGTATCATGATCTCGAGAACGAGATATTGGTGGACCAAAATGAAAATAGAAATAGCTCAATATGTGACCAAATGTGATACTTGTCGAGAGTCAAAGCGATTCACATGAAGACCGCAGTCCATTACATTCCTTGCCGCCTCTATCTTGGAAGTGGGAAGATATCTCAGATGGACTTCATAGTAGGGTTGCCTAGGACATCTGCAGCTACAATTCAATATGGGTTATTGTTGATCGCCTAACCAAGATAACTCATTTCTTACCAATCGAGAGATAAATATCGAGCGAGCAAAGATGCAAAGCTTTATCTGGATAGAATCTTCATCGCATGGGGCACCCAAGACCATTGTCTCGACAGAGGGTCATTGTTCATATTCAAGTTTTGGAAAAGTCTACATGAGTCTTTGGGAACTAAACTTATCCTTAGTTCTGCTTATCATCCGCAAATAGATGGATGATTTAAAAGGGTAAATCAAATTCTTGAAGATATGTTAAGAGCATGTGTTCTCTCCTATGGTGCTACGTGGGATGAATGCCTTCCCTTAGCTGAATTCTCATATAACAATAGCTATCAAGAGAGCATTAAAATGGCACCATTTGAAGCATTGTATGGTCGTAGATGCCAGACACCTTTACATTGGTCAAATGTTGGAGAACGTTGGTTCTTTGGACCGGATGTGGTCAAGGAAGCAGAAGAGAAAGTTAAACTCATACAAGCTAATATGAAGGTAGCTCAATCCCGACAGAAAAGCTATGCTGATAAGAGGAGGCGACCTCTAGAATTCATAGTGGGAGATCATGTCTACCTTAAGGTATCGCCAATGAAAGGAGTTCATCGTTTTAGGATTCGGGGAAAGTTGGCGCCCCGTTATGTCGGTCCGTTTCAAATCCAACAAAGATGTGGACCAGTCGCCTATCACGTTAAGCTACCAGATCACATGTCAGCTGTGCATGATATTTTCCATGTATCCCAGTTGAAGAAGTGTCTTCAAGTACCTGACCAAGTGATTGACTTTGGTGATGTAGAACTAGCACCTGATTTGACTTATGCCGAGTACCCCATTAGAGTCTTAGATCAGAAGGATCGAGTCACTCGAAGGCGTACAATCAAGTTCTACAAAGTACAATGGAACCAGCACACTGAAGAAGAAGCTACTTGGGAGTCCGAGGATTACTTAGAAGAAAACTTTTCTGACTTCTTTGCTTCTCTCTAGTTGCAATACCTTGTCTATATTGTAACTTGTTTCTTTTGTCAAAAGAATGGAAAACCCCCTCACTAGTCTTTTGAATAAAGTTATGATGTGTTAGCTTGACACATTTTCTTTTCCATTACTTAGCCTTAAGTTTTAAATCTCGGGATGAGATTTCTTTAAGGGGGAAGGGTTGTAACACCTCTGGTGTTTTGATCTAGCACTAAAATTTGACATGTCATCATATGCATTGCAAAGCATTCATAGAGTAGAAAATTTTGAATGCATTCACTAAATAAGGTTTATTTCATAATATTATTATTTCATGTGATGTGTTTCAAAATCCTAAATAAAGATCATGACTACAAGGGTCAAAATTCATGTGATCATGTGAGGTCATATGTTATTTGACTCAAATAACCCTAATGGGCCATGTTACTGGTCAAAAATCAAAGTTAAAGTAAAAGAAAGACAAATCAAATTTAAATTCAAATTCAAATTATAAAAGTCATTTTTGCCCCTTTTGACTAATTCAAAATCCATGTGGAATTTGGGGTTGAGGCAAAAAGCAAAGTTGAAGATTATATTATGTGGATCAACTTTGGTATTCAAAGTTTTTCAAGTTTACATATAAAATTTGGAGTAATTTTGAAATGATTCAAATACTCAAATGCACCCCAAATTCAAATTTCAAAATGGAGGCAGAATTTAAAAATGTTCATTGAAGCAAAGTTGTAGAGTTTAAAAAGTTGAGCAACTTTCATTTTTGGAGATTTTCAACTTCTTTAGAAAATTTGGGAGTAATTTGAAAAATAGACTCAGTGGCAGTTCTATAAATAATTCAAAAATCAAGATTTACATCACCGCTTACCGCCGGCGCCACGCCGCTGCCGCCGCCGAGCGTTTTGCGCCGCTTCCTCGCGCCCTGGCACGTCATCATCGCCGTGGCATCTTCGTCGTGTGTTGTCGAAGCCAGACGAGCTCCTCCCGGCTATAAATAGTCGTACCGTCGTCGTCCCTCTCCTCTTTTCCTGCCTCTGCTCGCCGTCGACGACCTCACTGTGCTCGTGAAATTAGCCACCGTCGAGCAGTCTCCGTCGTGCCCAGCTATGCCAAAGCGATCGCCTCGGTCTTGCGCTTTCTACGATTTGCTCACGCCGCTTGAGTTGGCCGGAGTCGCTTTCGGCGCAATGCCTTCTTCTTCCCGAGCTCGGCCGAAGCTCGCCACCATCGCCTCGACGTGGCTGAGCCATTCCAGCATCGCTCCGCCTTCACCAAGTCCACCGGCAGTGACCGTGGTGAGCTATCGAACGTGATGTGCACTTCGCTTTTGACTCTACCGCATTCTTTCCGGGTTACGCCATGAGCCGACGTGCTCTAGCCGCCATGGCCGGGTGTGGAGTCTTCCTGCACCTTCGCTATTCCAAGAACGGGATGGGTTCGTAGGGTGTGTAGATTATTTGGGTGAGGTCTCGCCTCACGGGAAAGGCCACCGTCGGCGCATTTTGGGGCTGGCTAGTGATGGCAATCTTCTTGCAAAGTGATATGTATGGGTCACCGACGGGTGGGGTCAAAATTTGTCGGAGAAGGAAGGAGAAGAATAGTGAAATTTTATATTTTCGATTTTTAATAGTGCTAAATGTTTGGAAATTTGTAGAAATATAATCATAGCTCCAAAAATTCTGAAAAATTTTGTGTAGCTTCTGTACATGCTCTAGTATGGTTTAAAAATTTGAAACTTGAAATTTGAATAAATTTTTAATGTTCAAATATTCAGTCCATTAATTAATAAATGCAATTTCCATGATTTTTGTAGGCCACTGTATAGCTCCAAAAATTATGAAATTTATTTTGGTACACTAATTTATTATGAGGAAGCTTACATAAAATTTTGAGGTCATTTGGGACAAGTTTATTTTTGGGCTTATTTTAAATTAATTAAAAAATTAATAAAAGCAACCCTAATTGTTCGGGTTAGGGTTTAATTTTTGTTTGGGTCAGGTTGTGTGACCAGTAGGGTTTCAAGATCAGTTTGGTCAAGTCACATGTGTGGTTCTTGCCGGTAGAATTGCAAGTTGGTTTTGTTGGCTTGCAATCTGCATCTGAAGAAGGAAAATCGTATTCGGGTGTTGTTACATTTCATGTACCATGAAAGCATCATGTTTACATTATCATCATGTTAAAGCATATGTTATCATTTCCTGTAGAACCCGAGAGTGAAACGATTCTAGTTGAGCAAGCATCGAAGAATCCCTGGTTGTCGCGGGATTTGGTAATTGTGGTACCGATCCTAACCTAAGATCGCCAACGAAGGCAAGCCCCGTTTATGCATTAAATCATTACCTTGTTTACTTTGAAAAGTCTATCACCTATGTTACTTATTGCATTAAGTTGATTTACTTCAAATGTTACCTACTTGATGCATTGCCTACCTTGTTAATTGTTTTAGCATCCTTGAAGATGATTTCATTTACAAAGGCATAGAATGCTTAGTATGCTTTATGGTAGGCTTTCAAAGTAAAAGTTTTGATACAATCAAAGATGGCATACTGGCCAAAGAAAGAAAGAAAGAAAGAAGATAGAATGAACTAGAGACTAGTCGGGTGGCTTATCTTGAATGTTGGGTAATGTTGCCGACTATGTCGCTTAAAGGCCACTCATTGTGGATCTTCTGAACGAGACACTTTGTAGTACTGATCACATACTCCAGTAAGCCTACTTCGGCTAATCCGATACTAAGATGAATGCCCACGCACTGAGAGTGGTGAGATGGCGGGAGTAGCGTGTACCCTCATGGCTTGAATGTGGCCGGATTTGAGACGTGCTGTGCTCTTAGGTGGCGTGGAGATGGCTTAGTACGGGAGGATCCGGTAGCGAGGTTGATATATGCAAGATTAAGTTCTACATATGTCATGTGATAAGGAATCCCAGTGGGACTTGAATCAATTGAATTGCCATTGTTCATGGATATGGAGACTCGATTCATTACAGAAGCAATGCAGGACTGGTGAATTACTAAAACATGAAAAAAAGAATGGAATGAGAAGGATTGGAATATGGGATATGAACACTTGGTTGAAGATAATGAATTAAAGTACTTAGGGGTAAAACTTGAAACTAGGATCAAGAATAGTAAGCTTTTGGCAAAGAACTTTTGAATCTTTCTACATCCTTACCTTGACCCAACACCTGCATCCCTAAGACCTTCGCCTTTTTCGTCGGGTCAGGTCTTGTTGAGTACTTTTTGTACTCGTGGTTTGTTAACCCTTGTTGCGGTGAGTCGCATGCATGCGAGCTTATTTTGGTCCCTGCTGCATGTCAGTGTTTGAAGTCGATGACGATGAGGAATGATGAATGGCCTTTGGACAAGGCACTAGTTTGTGTGAAATAAATAATGATAATGTAATATTATCCCGCTACTATGGTTGTATGACACTTATGGTTATGTAAGTTTGAAACAACTGGTTTGTAACATTAAAACTTAAGTCTTCCGCTTTATAATCTCTGGTATGTATATTGAAAACTGTTGTAATCTGCAATGACTGTGATTGGGATCCTGTTTGGAAAAGATTCGTGGATGATTCGGGTTTCCCGAGGACACCCGACAGATCTGTTAAGTTGTTGGGAACTTGTGTACGCTATCTGAGGTCTATTGAGACATCGATAGGTGCACGTGGGCCCGATTTCTTAGAAGGTTCTGCCACATCCGCGGCGTAGCTAGCAACGTCCGAGCACCGAGGAGTCCCTGGCGTAGCTAGCGATGTCTAAGCACCGAGGAGTCCCCGACATAGCTGGTGATGTCCTAGCACCGAGGAGTCCTCGGCATAGCTGGCGATGTCCGAGCACCGAGGAGTCCTCGACGTAGCTGGCGATGTCGAGTCCCCGGCGTAGCTAGCGATGTCCGAGCACCGAGGAGTCCCTGACGTAGCTGGTGATGTCTGAGCACCGAGGAGTCCCCGACGTAGCTGGCGATGTCCGAGCACCGAGGAGTCCGCGGCGTAGCTGGCGATGTCCGCAAGGTGAAGTGGCGTGAAGTGTGCCCACTTAGTCCCCGAGCAAGAAGAATCCGAAGCGCCGAGGAGTAACCGGCGAAGCTAGCGGCGATGTCGAGAGCACCGAGGAGTCCCCTGCGATGAAGCGATGTTCGAGCACCGAGGAGCCCCAGCCAGAAGCCGGGCGATGAAGCACGAGCGACGAAACGGTCCGGGTCAATCGTCGACGACGGTGAGCATTGAGTAGAAGCGACCGGCGAACAGTCCGATCAACTGGTCGACGACGAAGTCTATGAACCTAGCGGTCCGACCATTTTATTGGTGGAGAAGTCCGAGCACCAGGTGGTCCGATCACCTAAGCGATGATCCTGCAATACAAATATGTAGAACGGGTAGTACATGATGTAAAAATATATAAACTCCGGAGAAAAATCAGCAATGGCGATGAAATAGCCTATGTAGCTCGGCGATCAGTTGGTGTGAAGATATATTTATATTTAATATAAACCGTGTGACTAGTTAGTGTGTAGCTGAGTCTCTAGCCCTAGCTAGCCCGTTAACCATAACGCGGAGCGCGGAGCCCGTGTGCGTGTAGGAAGAACAAAGCATCGCTAAGACCCGCTGCCAACCACCCATAACGTAGAGGGCAGACGCTCGTGCACGTCTAGGGAGGAGCCGAAGACAGGGCCGTCTCTGGGGATATCCGAGCGTCAACATGACTGTTCGGGGGTTCAGAAAATCGTTTGGAGAGCAAACATGGAGAAAACAGCTCGGAGAAACATTATGGCGATATACGAAGATCGGAGAATATTAAAGCGTGACTTAGCTTCAGATAGAATGTCTGGTTGGCGGCATATGGCGTTATCTGGTCGGCGAGAGGATGGACGTCTCCAACCTGGTCGGTGAATTTGCCCCGTAGGGCATCTTGGTAGGCGGCGGCGACGTTGGTGAGCCCGAAGGGTAGAGCCGCAACCCCTGGAGTTTCCCGAGCAGCCTTCGATAGATCTGGATCGGAGGGTGGTCGGCACTGAACCAGAGTGTCCAGAGCCGATTCGGCGATGGAGAAGCAATTGGCGAGCTTCTGACCAGCCTGATCGATGGATGCGATCAGATCGTCGTTGTTGATCTGCCTCCTCTGGTAGCGAGAAAGCGGGCGCCGAGTTGTCGATGAAGGCGACCTCGAAGGCGGTTCCGAGATCGGATCTACAGTCGCAGATGTTGGGGTGATCGGCGCAGAATCGATCTGCACCGGCTCGATGAGCTCTTCGACTCCGTCAGCGTTGATGATCCACGAGATCGATCCGACCATGAAGATCTGACCGGGCTGCTGGAGGGACGAAGATCCTATGGAACGTACCATCTTGTTCGATATAGAAACAGCACGCACACCCCTATCTGGCGCGCCAACTGTCGACAGAATATCGTCGGCAGTCCTCCGAGGGGTATCCCACGAAAGCAGATTGATCGGCAGAGAGGCGTGTAATCAAGAACAAGAAGGCAACAGAGACACACGAGTTAAACAGGTTCAGGCCGTCAGTATAACGTAATATCCTACTCCTGTGGTCTGTTGAATTGTATTGGCTATCGTATGATATTGCCTGAGTTTGGAGGGGACCCTGCCCGCCTTATATAGTCCCGGGGGACAGGGTTACAAGTCGGTTAGATCTGAGAGATAACCGGAAAGTAATAACAGATTACATGAATCATGGGATCATACGTATCCTAATATATCTCGTAGTATCTTCAGGATATCTTCCTTGTATCTTGCGGGAGGCGCCGAGCAGAGTCGTGCCCCGCAAGGCTTTGTCTTGTGGGCTGGGCCGCCCCTGAGGGCGCAACCCATGTGGTCTGCCGTGAGTATCCGGGGTCGTACCCCCCACAATGAGTGTAACCATGTTCATGATGAATGAATGAAGCTCCGGCTGTTGCTAAAAAAACAAATCAATGGCTTAGATTGCTTCGAACTATTACCTAGTATGTAATAGAGGTACCGTAGCATTGCCCTTATATAAAATAATAAATCATAGGGTTTTGGCTC
This sequence comes from Miscanthus lutarioriparius, assembly GCA_904845875.1. Classification (NCBI taxonomy): domain Eukaryota; kingdom Viridiplantae; phylum Streptophyta; class Magnoliopsida; order Poales; family Poaceae; genus Miscanthus; species Miscanthus lutarioriparius. The sequence goes on from CAJGYO010000006.1 coordinate 86,486,163, forward strand.
CTCATGTGGAGCAGCTTCTTTAGTGCAACTAGAGCATCTTTAGGAAACGTATAGAAATAAAAAAAATGGCTCCAATGATAATTTTGTAATAATTTGTATTGTGTTTGTGAGAAAGGGCCAAGAGAACCCACCCACTTTTTTCGGCTCCTGCTCCTCTATAAAAAAACGACTCGTTTGGCAAGGGACCCATTTTGTAAATGCCTGTTTGGTAGGGCTCTTTGCAAGGAGCCGAAAGAAGCCAAAATCGGAGCCCTACCAAACGGGATCTTAGTAAGCATTGTGAGTGGCAACATAAAAAGACAGGCTCGGGTAAATAAAAGGATATATGGAACCCTAACAACACTTCCACGTAACTTCTCTGCATTTGGTAACTTCACTGCCGTCATCGACTAGGTCATCAAGTGTCACTGTTGACTTACTGAATTTTTCGTAGGTTTAGCGCTTACTTAACCTGTACATATATGTAAAAGGAGGACCATGGCCATTATTGGAGGCCTTTGAGGAGAACACGTTTATCATGTCCACATCACCACATGTCACGTTAATAAATAAAGAAGCGGAATGAGCAAGAGGGAGATACCAAACAGTCTACCAACTCTAAAATGCAGCTTGCTAAAGCAAGGTGTCCCAACTCCTCCCAATTAGTCGTCACCGGAAACTACGCAGTATGATCCACATCTTTGGTCTCTTCCATAAGTAATTAAATTAAATAGGATTACCGCTGCGGATTAATAAGCAACCAGCTGAATCGAACTGTCTGGTTTCAAATCCCAAAGGGTCAGTTTCGCCGATTTACCTGGTCGGCAGAATGAGCTATTCTATACATAAATCCCATATCCAATTGACTAGATAGTTGTATTAATCTTATCCGGTCCCAATCATGGCGTCGGTGAGCGACGGCATTATTAGCATACATGCAGACGCATGGGTGATACGTCCAGGGACAAGCAAGTACGAAAGGTACACCAGCGTTTAGTAGCACTAAATTACTTGCTTATGGGTACAGCTAACAATCAATGACACCGTACGCACTGACGGTGGGCCCCAGGTACGTACGTACCTCATGGCGTTGTAATGTTTCCGCCATTTCCTCATCAACGAATCATCGTCGCTGAAAAGTGAAAAGTCATATGCAGAAAAATACTCCACTGGTACTAGTAGCAAGGAAAACAAAGAACAAGCAGTGTGTGAAAAGAGTGGTCTGGCGTGGTGGCCTGAGAGTCGCTCTGATCGGTACGAGGTTGCTTAACCCACGGCAACCGTGAGAACCATTGAGGCACATCACTGAGCATAGGGAACTGCGTGCGTGGCACCAGACCACACGGCCGGCCGGCCGTCCAATCTGCCGACGTGCGAGTCCGCCAGCCGAAGTGCCGACCCGTGCCGCACGGAGGACGGGAGATCGCGGCCCGCCGGCTCGGCACACGACGGATTCCCTCCACTCGACTTTCGGTGGACGCATTTGGCGAAAGCAAACCTATCTTTATGAATCTTTATTCCCACTTTCCCGGAAAGTGTAAGCCGCTGTTATGTGTAATAACGGGGGTTCTTAGGGAAAAAGAAAGGAGGTACGGGCACTGCTTTGTTTTCTTTTTTTCTGGCACTGAGGTGCATGTAATTAGATTTGGACGGGACAGCAGTCTCAACGTGACATTGTGTTTAGTGGTTTCAACCCTCGTGTTTGCTTGCAATTTTTACGTCGTACCTTGTGGTGGCCTTGCAGACGATCGGAGCAGCTTGCAGAGACAGCGAGGACTCAATCTGAAGAAAAGCTGAAGCCCCCTCTCAGTCTCGCGTTGGAGTAGATAGAAGGTGTCCCTGGCACACGTCATCTTGGAATCACACCAGACTACGGCAATGTTCGTTTCTCTTATAATCCGTACTTTTCAGCTTGTTTTTTCAGCTGAAACAATGTTTTTCTCTCATAACAAATCAGTCGAAACAGTGTTTCGACTTTTTTTTTCAACGAAGCGAACGGGGCCTACATGTGAGTCATCTTAAACAAGCAGTGGGGCCGTGATTACAAGTTGTACCTTGTGTGCCTGCGTTGGGTGGTTGGGAGTCACATGTCGTGCTCATGTGTATGTAAAGGCAACAACTTTGCTAGTCAATGGTGTTCTCAGTGGGTTGTGTGGTCATGTGCCTGCATTGGGAGGATAGGAGTCTCATGTCTTCCTTGCTTATGTGTATTATAGTATTTTTTTTATAAAGGTGACAATTTTGTTAGCCTGCGTTGGCGGTGTCCTGAGAGAGATCGGTAGTGGACTATTGTGGCAATGCCATCAGCTAGTTGCCAGGAGCGGAAGGCTAATTAAGAGTTCATGGGCACGGCAGCAACCACAGAGAACAAAACCCATCATCGACCAGGGAGCTCACACGACTAGTGTCGAAGCATGCTTGGGATCTACAACAGAGCGTAGGAAGGCGACATGCAAGAGCTGTAATTGTGCAAGCACAAGAAGTTATACCACACGATGTCGCCTCATCATGGTGGATCGGATCAACAACGGCGCAAAGGGTCGACGTGGATCCGAGCGGCGCTATTCGAAGCGGGCAACATGGGTCTTGTGGTGGATATAAAACGTTGGTGGTAGGGCTGAGGCACGACGATCGTCCTCTTCTATGTGTCATCCCGATGTTGGTGTAGTTGATACGCAACGACGCACAAGCTAGGGCGCAAGAACCCTAACCTCTATGAGCCGCTTTAGTGCTCAAGCAACAATAGTAAGGTCGTTGTGGCTCTCGCGAGCCTCCGTTCATCGGCCAGGACAACCTTGCTAGTGATGTCGTGGCGCTGCTTGCGAGGCTCACGGAGCAACCGGTGGGCAGGCAGAATACGATCGAGCCTCATCAGCTGTGTCATCGAGGCGCTCACCACGTCTGCGAGCAGGTCTGGCAAGGACCTTTTTGGATATGTGAAGGCGCTCGGGCCTGGTTCCTTAACAGGATGATTTTTTAGCCAAATTTAAGACCACGGTGTGCGTTTTTTACTTTAAAGATCTATGTAGATGATACTTCCGGTTTAAACTAAACATTTTACTTATGATCTTGGTATGGGATTATATGGATTTTGACTCCCGTGAAGCAATTAATAAGCTTGTAGAGACTCCATTGTGTATTTTAAAAGTTACATAAGGATATCTACTATGGAGTAAGAGCCTGTATGGGATTATAAAATACTCGGGGCTCGCCAACTCGCTCGACTCATGTTCGGCTCGGCTCGGCTCGGCTTGGCTCGTTTTAACTTTTTCACGAGCTGAACTGGAAGTCTAGCTCGCTGTTTTAACGAGCCAGCTCGCGAGTTGCTCACGAGCTCAAACGAGCTGAGGCATATCAGCCCACGACCATGAATCCAGAAGATGATGATGATGACCTAGAAGTGTACATCTATTCCATTGATATGTAATCCTTATTTTCAGCTGTTTCATATGAATTTTGATTTTATAATTGTTGTGGTACTTAAATGTTGATTTATGAATTGTTTTTTAGGAGAAGATGATGATGCTGACATTGAATTTGTGGACTTTTGAAAGGTCCTTGTTGGTTTTGGTAATTGAGTGACAACCTAGGTGGACTAATTGTGTTTATGTGAGATACACAGGTGATTAGTCCACAGGTACATGTGTATGAGCAACATATGCCATGGAGGTGAAAATGGCTTGGAGATGTTGCAAAGCTCACACATGTGATGATGAAGGAGCTTATTGCACATGAGACATGACATTGAGTCATGTGATCAAGGTGGAGAAGATCAAGACAAGACTTGGCTTGATGGACCGGTTGCAAGCGTGAAGGGCAAGTCAAAGGCTTTGGAATGATGGACCGCGTGGCGGTGAAGCTTGAGCAAGACTTGGCGCCGATGGACGATGGCAATGGTGAAGAGCAAGTAGAGTCAAGATCGATGAACCAATATGATCATGTGATGATATGAAGTGGATCATATCATTGTTGATCGTGTTGGTGCATGTGTTGCATCGACATTGAAGGAGATGAAATGAAATGCGCAAGGCAAAGGTATAACCTAGGGCATTTTATTTCACCGGTCATAGGTGTGTAGAGAAGTTTATGACCGGGTTTAGGATAGATGGCCGTACTATCAAGAGGAGCAAACTTGTTTGCATATCGGTCATCTAGTGCCACTCGAGTGATCTAACTTTGCATTGTCGCTAGGATCGAGTGGCGTGGCAAGTTGAGTGGCTAACATCCTTTGGGAAATGATTGTGAAAATGCTAACACACATACACATGGTGGTGTACACTTGATGGTGTTGGCACATTTACAAAGAAGGTGGTGTTTGCAGGGGTGAGATGGGTTTGGGTCCCTCTCTCCCTCCCGCCAAGCTTGCGAGGCGGGATTCGGCGCTTTCGGGAAAATAGAATACCTATTTTCTATTGCGCCGGATGCAAGTTCTTGTGGTTAGCACCTTGGAGCAAGGGTGATGAAGTTAGAAGTGAAAACGAGTTAGTCGCGAAGATACTGGCGTCGGTCAACTGACCGGACGCTGGATCTGAATGCACCGGACGCTGGCAGGCTGCGTCCGGTCAGGCTGACGTACGATGACGCAGAAGCTGGAGTGTGACCGGACGCTGGCTGCGTCCGATCAAGTGTGACCGGACGCGTCCGGTTGAGGTCGGTACCTTACTGGAAACGACCGGACGCTGGGGGTTCAGCGTCCGGTCAGTTGATAGTTGCTGCGTCCGGTCAAGTCAAGTGACCGTTGGAACCGGGGCACGTGGCCGTCTGTGGGCGACCGGACGCCGAGGTCCAGCGTCCGGTCAACACGACCGGAGCGTCCGGTCGGCCCGACCGTTGCCCAGTGAAGGGGTAACGGCTAGTTTAGCCCTTGGGGCTATAAATAGAAGTGGCCCTTGGCCATGGCTGGGGCAGAGCACCTCAAGGGACTTAGTGTCCATGCTTGTGAGTGCTTGGGAGCCCTCTATCACACACATACTTGATAGCGATCATCCGATTGTGTGAGTGAGCGATTCTAGTACGATTGCATCGTGAGGTTGCATTGAGTGGCACTAGGCGATCGAGTTGCAAGCCGGTGGTGCTTGTTACTCTTGGAGGTTGCCACCTCCTAGACGGCTTGGTGGTGGTCTCCGTCGAAGCCCGCAAGAAGCTTGTGCGGCGCTCCGGAGAAGTGCTTGTGAGGGGCATTGTGCTCGCCCCGCGGGAGCCGCGAAGAGCAACTCTAGTAAAGCGTGTCATTGAGCTACCCTCACTCAAGGGGTAGGTTCTTGCGGTGCCCGATGTGCGGACTTAGCGGGTGATGCTAATTAGCCGCCGAACCACCAAGTGAGCGGTCGACACAACGGGGACTAGCGTGTTGGCAAACACGTGAACCTCGAGAGAAAAATCATCGTGTCAACCTTGTTCTTCCCGTTGGTTTGCATCCCCATTACACAAGCTTGCAATTACTTATATATATATCTTAAGCTTGTGTAGTTGCTCTTGTAATTAGATAGCTTGTGTAGCTAGCTAATTACCTTCTTACTTGTGTAGCATAGAAGTAGCTCCCTTGCGTGACTAATTTGGTTTTAGTAACCTTGTTAGTCACATTGCTTAGTTTGTGTAGCTAAGTATTTGCGCTCTCTAATTAGGCGTTGGTTGCCTTGTTATTGAGCATTGCTAGTGAGCTTAGTTAGCTTTGTGCTTTTGCTTGCTAGCATGTGTATGAGCTCCCTTATTACTTAAAGTACTAGTGGCATAGGTTTGTGTGACCTTGCTCCTAGAATTGTTTAGGAGAGCTCTAGCTAGCCCGGCACCTTAGTTGCTTTATTAGTATCTTTGCAAGGTGCTAGTGAACATATATAGAGGGGTGTAGTCTTGGCTAGACCGATTATTTTAATTCCGCATTTATATCGGTTAGCCGACGCGATTATTTTTAGAAAAGACTATTCACCCCTCCTCTAGTCCGCCATCTCGACCTTTCAACTTTCCTAAGCCTGTGGTGGCAAGCAACCAGTAAGTATGCTAGAACTGCATGGATCGTGGATGGACCAGCTATGTTGCATGGTTGATACTTTTGATGAACCTGATATGTATTAATCATGTATGGTTGCATAATGGTGGACGTCACCTTCTGAAATTATTGTTGCATGAACGTTATAAACATGTGTGTCCTATTTTTTATAGCTCAACAGCCAGCTCGAGTTTGGTAACGAGCCGAGCTAAACCGCCCCTTTAGCTCATAATATTAACGAGCCAAGCCGAACTGACTCGTTAGTCTAACGAGCCAGCTCGAGCTGAACCGAGCCGAGCCGAACTGGCTCGATATGTAGCAATATGTCTAAGTTGTGGTGGAGAAAACTGTCGAAGTTGTGGTGGAGAAAACTGTCGCCTAAGGTTCGGCAAAAAACTGAACTGCGGAAGTTGCGGCGGCCACAACCTAGTTACGAACTAAACAACACAATGGATATTTGTGGCTGTCGTTTGTTGTGGCGTGGCCCGCTGTGGCGTGTAATCAAACACGCACTACATGACGCTTTGGTGGCTGCTACTACTAATGTGGTATTATTGTACTGTACCCTACAAACAGCCGCTGCCAGTGCAGAGTACTGGTTGCAGCGAACGTACTGACGTTGCTTTTGTAAATTTTTTGCGAACGCAATCCATTATAGACTAGCTTAAAAGATCCGCTCGTGATTTACAACAAAACTATGTAATTAGTTTTTTTTACATTTAATGCGCAGCATACGTGCGAAAATCATGATGTGATGAAAAAGGAAAACTTGGAATTTGGAGGTGATTACTGAACAATGCCCAGCTCCATTACCCGCTGAACTGCACCGCGCAGCACGACTGCGACGGACTGCCCGCCCCCCCCTGAATCAATTACGAGACACGTCACCTGCTGTCAATTACAGTACGTCTGCCCCGCAAGCGCAATAAAATCCAAGGGCTCCGATCGGCGAGTTGGATGTCCCGCTCAAAGCTCACCGCAGGTGACTGCACCCTCCCCGCGGCAGCTGCAGCTCTTGTCGGACGTCCAAAAGGAATCTCCTTCACGCGCGTGACACGGTTGCCTTTGCCTCCGTCGTCCGCGGTCCGCCCGTGCCCCTCCCCGCCCTGCTTTTCTCTCTCGCTCTTCTACGGTGGCCAGGCCAGGGCCGTCGTCTCCGCCCGTTCAACTCCAGCCAGGGCAGCCACAGCCAGATCCAGACCCCTACCACTACTGGCCAGGGGGCGCTGCTGCTCCGGTCCTGTCGTGTCGATCACTCCATCTCCCGTCCACTTCACCACCCGAACCGAGAGTCTTTTTTTTATTTCAACAAATGTGGGTTTTTCCGCGAGCACGAACACGTAACGGACCCTCTCTCTCTCCGTCCTGTCTCCTCAGTCCTCCCCTCCTCTCGCCGCGCGCGCAGCGAGAGAGCACCACGATATGTCCAAACGCGTCGGTTCCGGCTCGCGTGCGTCCCGCGAGATATCCCCGGTGCCGGGCCCCGTGGTTTCTAGAGAGATCCAGCACCACCCGTCCAGAGACCGACACGGCTGGCCCCGGAGTGGGCGCCAGAGACCCGTCGCTGTCGGCCTCGCTCTCGCTCGCTATTCCTGGTCCGCGTCTCCTTCTCGTGTCGTGCCCGCCTGCCGCGGACGGCGAGACGCCAACGCAATGCCGCGCGCGGGTTTCCTCCTCCCCTGCTGGCTCGCGTGGCTCGTCCGCGCGCGAGATTTTCAGTAGACGCGACGCGACGCGACACGAGAGGGACGACGAGGAGATGAGGGTTAGCTCACCTTACCCTTCCTTTCTTGAATTGGCGACGCTTTGTGGGCGTCGTTCAGCAGCCAGCGCAGGGAAAACATGTGGGCGTTGCCTTTTCGGATTGGGTGCTCGGTGCTCTGGTACACCCGCGCACGGGCTTGCAACTTGCCGAGGAAGCATCTCCTTACCTTACTTGCAGTGCATGGTTAATATAAATAATTTACGCCCTGTTTGCTTGGACTTGTTTGTTTATAAGCCGTATTTTTTCAGCCAACAAATAATATTTTTTTTCACACCAAATCAGCCAACAATACTTTCAGCCATGGCTTATCAGCCAAACAAACCCAAGCTAATCTTCGAGATCAAAATAACTTTACGTGTCTGCCCAAACGTTCCGACACTATGTACTACTGCCACACTGCTATCAAAATTACTTGGTAGGATGCTGAAAACGGTAACATGATGATGGCTGTCCCTATACTCTACTACTACTACATCAGTCGAAAATTCTCTACCGCCTCTCCCTATGTACCGGGGAAAAAGAAATGCGGAGTACAACTAGTTAAATTGTCAAAGGAAGCCTCTGCATATGTAGTTAACGGAGATTAATTGCAATGCAAGCAATCTAGGATCACATTGAAGAAACACATATATAATCAAATTACATGATTATATTTTGGCGTGTAACTATGTGCTCCCAAGCAAAATTAAACACTATCATAGCGCAATTAATTAGGTCCAGTTAGCTGATCTAAGTACTTTATTCAAATCTATATAACTAGGACTACCGATTCATAATGTAAGAACATATATATCCACAGCTTCATATGGAAAACACAAACACAATTAAAATGGATTTACGACACTAGTTAAGTATACGAGTTAGAACGACATATATTCAATAACAATATAAAGTGATTCTCAATGAAATATATTAAAACAGATAACGTCATCGTCGAATAAATATCTAAACTTCAAAATTGTTATTACCATAGAATGAGAGGGGGAAAAATAGGAACAAAAAGCATCGGTCTTTGACTCGCGCAAGTCTATAACCTATCCTTATAGGCAATGTTTGACATAGCTCTAGTCATAGATTTCCTAGAACTGGTCACCTATAGGTTGTAGCTCTAGAAAATCCTGGATCTAAACTGCAGATATGTTAAGTACATTTACATGACTCATTCTGTTTATGTTTTAGATCAAATAAAAATATCCAAACTACCTCAATTTAATTTGCAAACTATAGATCTAGCATAGATCTCGAAACTAGAGCTGCACCAAATAACTCTCAACTCGTATTTCGAGGAGTCAACCAATGTCAACTCTGATTAGATTTATAGAAAATAATACTAATATTTGTATCTCCAAATATGTTTACTATAAAAATATGTAACGTAATAATCTAATGATGCTTATCTAGTATCACTAATATTAATATGTTTTGATATAGATTTAGTTAAAGTTTTAATTGTTTGACTTCTCAAAATATAAGGAGTACTCTTTCAGTAAAATAAACACATATCTCGCTTCCCAAGGAATTAAATATTTTTAATTTTAACCAAAAATATCTAGTATTAATTTATGTATCTCTAAATAAATTTATTATAAAAATATATATTATATACTTAATCTAATAATACTTATTATAAGTCATAAATATTATTACATATTTAGTTATTAAACTTTAAATGGTTTGGTTCTCTCGAAAAGCAAGACATATGTTTTATTTTGGCACTACGTTGGTAGTACTCCCTCGGTCAAAGCAAATAATATAATTATGGGTTACGTGTCAATTAAAGTGATTCACATCTGATCAAGTTTTTAATAATAGTATTCATATTTAATATCATAAATATTAGTAATATTTTTATTTATAATTGATTAAATTTAAAATACTAAAATGTGTGATACCGTGCTATAATTACATCCGGCAAAAGCCTCCACCTCAAAAGCCTCGTAAATGCGAGGCGGCTGGCAGAGGATTGCCCATTAATCCGAGGACACGTGACCCTGGCCCAGTCCCCTCCTCCAGTCGGTGCCGTGCGCCACTGTTTGCTTTCCCACTGGAACGCCGCTGATCCGAGAAACCGCGCGACGGATGCGAACCGCCTTCCCCGGTCCGAAGCAACCACGCGTAGGAAATGGAAGCCGCCAGTCTCGTCTCGTCTCGCGCGGCGGCAAACAACCCCCGATCGAGATCGAGCCGAACCGCCCGCCCTGCGTCGCGCGATCTCTACCGTCTCGCGCGCACGTCGCCCTCACGACCGGACGCCAGCTCACGAATATCCATCCGATTTAATCCCGGCCCCTTCGATTCCGCCGCTCCCGACCTATCACATACGTAACTGCACCTATCGATAAGCAAATGCGCTTATCAATAAGGCCACTGGCTTCTCACAGATAAGCCCAGTGGTGGGTGGCGTGGGGAGAGAGAAAAGGGCGAGAGGTCTGCAACGCATCGAAGAAAGCGAGACTAAAGTTTCTCTCTCCCCCCAACCCAACCCTCTTCCACATCTCCGCTTCTCTCTCGCCTCCGCTTCGCTCGCGAGAGAGCCGAGAGGGGGCCGACGACGGAACCCTAGGATTCGCGCCCGCCTGGGCGGCCGAGCCACCAGGACCGCGCCCTCCGGACTCGGGGCCGCCGGCCAAGCTCCCGGGCGCGCGGATCGAGCACCGGGCGGGTTGCCGCCGCCGCCGCCGCCATGTCGTCGCTCAGCCGCGAGCTCGTCTTCCTCATCCTCCAGTTCCTCGACGAGGAGAAGTTCAAAGAGACCGTGCATAAGTGCGTACTCCCCTCTCTCCTTGCGTTGGTTACCTGCGTACTCTTCTACGCTTTAGGGGATTTGATTTGTCGCGCAGCCTGTTTCCGCTTTTTTGTCGTAAAATTCGGCCAGACGCGGCTCTGTTTTTTTTCAGTTTCTTCTCCTCTGGTTCTGGGCTTCGACGAGTTGCTGGAAAAAAATTCTAAGGCTTTTTTTGATTTGCTATGAACTGTGTAATAGCATATAAAGTTTGGGGCTATTTTGGTCAAAAGACATTTTATTCCCTCGTGGTTTTCTCATTTGTAGTCGTTGTTTTTATTTAATCCGGTCAAAATCGATTTTAGGGGTTTCAGCTTTTCTTTTATTCCGGAAAATTTGAGGGGCCCATTTAGAATATGGAGCTTGCATGTGGGTTACTACACCAATCGCGTGCTTTTTTCCGTCTTCTCGGTTACTTAATTTTGTCGAAACAAGTGAAGCTCATGAATTAATTTAATTAATTAACACTCTGATTGGTGTACTTGCGCTTTGGTCTCCTTGTCGTGTCTTGAGGGTAATACTCAGTAAACGACGCACCAGAAGGTAATTTAGCTGGATTGCGTCATTTCAACCAGATAATTGGAACTTGTAGGACGTGCTGTTGCACTCTGTTCTGTTCGCTCCAAATTTTTGCATTGAGGAAAACACACGGTTGGTTAGTCAGAATTGGACTTTGTGACTTTTTGTCTTTGACAATACTTGGTTGGCCATTTAGGATAAGTTTTCAAGCTCAAATCTTGCAGTGTGGCTGGCTGCTTATTCGATGTTTTTCAGTTTTGACCATTGGAGTTGTGGGCTCTTTAGTGTGCTCATTCTGTTGATTGGTGGCAAAATTTGACAACTGATGTTTTCCCACGTTCTTTCCCCCCCAGAAATGGAACTACATGTGGGTTGATATTCTATATGTAGTAATTCCCTACGTCACATTGTGTTGTAGGCTTGAGCAAGAGTCAGGCTTCTTCTTCAATATGAAGTACTTCGAGGAGAAGGTTCATGCTGGGGAATGGGATGAGGTGGAGAAATACTTGTCAGGTTTCACCAAGGTAGATGACAATAGGTATTCCATGAAGATCTTCTTTGAGATCAGGAAGCAGAAGTATTTGGAAGCGCTTGATAGGTACTGTTCTTTCATATTTCAAACCTCATTTGAATGAGGGACTGGGTTTTCGATCCATTGTTTGGGGAATTGTAAAACTGTATTGACTTTTTTTTTCTTTCTCTATGTTCCAAACAGGCATGATAGAGCAAAGGCCGTAGATATTCTTGTCAAGGATCTTAAAGTCTTCTCAACATTCAATGAGGAGTTATATAAGGAGATAACACAGCTTCTCACTCTTGAGAATTTTAGGTTTGTTCATTTTGCTATCTCAATCCATGGCATAAGATTGTTGAGAAACAATTAAAATAAATATTTCTTAGAGCTTCTTACAGTCTTACTCCTTAGATTTTTTGAGATAATCATTCAAAATGCTTCTCCTGTTTGGTGCATTGCAATTAATGTATCTCCACTGGTAATGAAAATAGGACATTTACTAATAGATCATGAACCATTAGGAAGCCATGGCAAGCAGCTGGTACAGATATGTTAACTGAGTAGACGTGCAAGCTGGCAACGGCATAAATTGTTAGCTGCCAGATGCTTATTTGCAAATGATAGAGGTTTGTTTAAGATATTCATTTGATAGCTTTTATGTTATGCTGTGTTTTCCTGTATACTTTTATGAAAAATGTTAGTTGCTTAACAATATAATTTTGTTACCACCTTACAATGTTTTATTCCAAGTACTACCTGCTGCTTCTGTTTTAAATTTTTAGCTCAAATTATCAAATGAATGTTGTTTTCTTGCAGGGAAAATGAACAGTTGTCTAAGTATGGGGATACTAAATCAGCTCGAAGTATTATGCTGGTTGAGCTAAAAAAACTTATTGAAGCCAACCCCCTTTTCCAGGAAAAACTTGTCTTCCCGACTCTTAAGGCATCACGCCTCCGAACTCTAATTAATCAAAGGTTTGAAAGTAATCTAATGTTGTTACATTACTGGACATTCTGTTTTCATTCCAATATTTAGTGTGATCATGATTTCCCCCTCAAATGTGCAGCTTGAATTGGCAGCATCAGCTTTGTAAGAATCCTCGTCCAAATCCAGATATCAAGACTTTATTTACTGACCATACGTGTGCTCCACCCAATGGAGCTCGTGCATCACCGGTATCTGTACCACTGGCAGCTGTTCCAAAGGCTGGTGCCGCATATCCACCACTCACAGCTCATACTGTATGTTTGCTTGATCATTTTCTGCTCGTGCATGGCTTTTATGATGTTTTTTTTTGTTTTTACATTATGCATTTATTTATGCAGCCATTCCAACCTCCTCCACCTGGTCCATCTTTAGCTGGTTGGATGGCGAATGCAGCTGCCTCTTCATCTGTTCAGTCTGCTGTTGTAACAGCATCATCAATACCTGTTCCGCCCAATCAAGGTATGCAAGTGTGGTGCTACATTTCTGTTAAAGTTCATCTGGTTGTTTGTTTTGAACATATTGTTCCGCACAGTGGTTAATTTGATCTGCATTAATACATTATAACAATTTTCTATTTTCTGTGCAATTCAATTAATACATTGAACACATATATTTGTAGTTTAGTATGCCTTTGTACTTTGTACCAGTCCATTCCGGAAACAATTACACATGTGAAACTTCAGTTCCAGATATATATTAGATGCTTCTAATTTGTTATAATTTACAAAGTACTCAGTGATGAAACATGATGTAGCTGATATGCATTGATGGCTTCAATCCCATTCTACATGTGAAATAACACTATTCTTTGGTAGGTTTAATGTTGTTTGCTCTACAGTTCCGGCAGATTCTTATGTTTTTGTGTTTTTCATACCAGTCCATATAGTAATAAGTATGATAATTTGGTGCAGCAATTAATTAGTAATGTTATACTCTTTCAGTTAACCTGTAAAGGTTTTGCTCAGAAAAAGGGCCATTCAGTTTTGCTTAGAATCGTTGTGTACGTAGTCATGTGGAAATGTATTTATGTTGTCAATTATGTGCATGTCTCAAAACTTCACATGACGTCATTTATATTACATTGTTTCGTCAGCTGTCTCCATGTTGAAACGCCCAACTATAACAGACTATCAAAGTGCAGAGTCAGAGCAACTAATGAAGCGCTTGAGGCCTGGTGGACATGGCGTTGATGAGGTAATATTGCATTTGCAGTTTTGCACTTAGAAAATATGACATTTTGGATTTTGTATGAATTTTAATAATCAATCATGCTTATGCAGGCCACATATCCTGCTCCCATCCCTCAACCTGCATGGTCAGTGGATGATCTTCCAAGGACAGTTGCTTGTTCATTGTCACATGGATCTAATGTAACTAGCATGGATTTTCATCCAACTCGCCATACACTGCTTCTAGGTAAAGATAACTGTGTTATTTGATTATCTTTATTTATAAAATGTGGTATGCACTGTTTCATGTAACCTGTGTGAATCCTAAACTTGGCTATACATCAATTTATTAATTTTCTTACCCTGTGTTTTACTACACAGTGGGATCTGCCAATGGTGAATTTACACTTTATGAGATCGGTTTGCGTGAAACATTACTTTCAAAGCCCTTCAAAATTCGGGACATAAATGCACGCTCACCGCAATTTCAGGTATTCAAATGCAAGCTGAAGTCTTAGCTGTGATTTACTTCTGATATCTATTTACTTGTACCTTGTCTGTTAGCATGTGTGTGTGTTTCATCTTGTGAGCCTGATTATTTGCCATTCCTGTGTAAAGAATGCTGTTGCCAAAGACCTTTCCATATCCATTAATCGAGTTACCTGGAGCCCTGATGGAGAATTGATTGGTTAGTATCAATACTGTACCTTTTCAGCTGATATTTGGTTGAGAAAAGAAACTAAGTAATACTCTGTTGAGCAATGATTTTCATTTAAACTTACATTTTTGTGGTTTTAGGAGTTGCATTCACGAAACATTTGATCCATCTACATGCATATCAACCACCAAATGAGACACGACACGTCCTAGAGGTACTGCATCAAACTCCTATAGATAATTAAAAATGCCATATAACATAAATTGTGTTACTATATATTTTTTTTCTTCATGTCAGATTGAGGCTCATTCTGGAGGTGTGAATGATATAGCATTCTCCCGACCAAATAAGCAACTTTGTGTGGTTACATGTGGAGATGATAAACTGATAAAGGTATGAGATGTGACTTGTCTGGAAAATTCATAAACTTTTTTACATGGCTTGTCTCCTTGAACTTCATTTTCGCTCTTTAGGTATGGGATATGCATGGACAGAAATTATTCACATTTGAAGGGCACGAGGCGCCTGTGTATTCTATATGTCCACATCACAAAGAGAGTATTCAGGTGCGTTGTCTGAGTAATATGTACACATCAACATTTCATTCTGGATGCGATACTAATCTTTGCTGTTGATGCCTTTTCTATACCTAGTTTTACTTTGTTGTTTGCTCTAGTTTAAAGTTAGGGATTATGGCTATGGAGTTTCTACTACGATTATGGCATACAATATAGTTATATGCCTATTCAAATGGAAAAGAGGGAGGTCTGCATGTGGATGACTTTTAAGTGAACAGATGTTAATTTTAGCAGTATTTATGGTACCTCTGTTTTGTTCGCTATAGCAGTTGTCCAAGAGCTGTCCGCACTGTTTATCATCAATTTTATCAAATTTCTAATTGATATTCCATTCTAATCTATTTAATTAATAGAAGAATGATCTTATCTAAATTTAAAATCCTTTGGATTATTCACTTATTCAGACAGCTCTATGTTATTATGTTACAATTTCCAGTACTCAGCAGCATTGTCAAAATCAAGTTTAATACATGACTTTCTTATGTTTGATGCAGTTCATCTTCTCAACTTCCCTTGACGGAAAAATTAAGGCCTGGCTTTATGACAATATGGGATCTAGGGTGGACTATGATGCTCCTGGCAAGTGGTGTACTACTATGCTATATAGTGCTGATGGGACTAGGTAAGAATAGATAGGTTGGCTCTTATTTTTACCACCAAAAGTAGTTCTAGTTTCAATTTTTACTATTGAAACAATTTGCTTTTCTTTCATGTGAAGGTTGTTCTCATGTGGAACGAGCAAAGAGGGAGACTCATATTTGGTTGAGTGGAATGAAAGTGAAGGATCTATCAAGAGGACTTATTCTGGATTCCGTAAAAAGTCAGCTGGTGTTGCTGGTGTAGTGCAGTTTGATACAGCTCAGAATCACATTTTGGCTGCTGGTGAAGATAACCAGATTAAATTTTGGGATGTTGATAATAATAATATGCTGATCTGCACAGACGCTGAAGGAGGCCTCCCAGTTAGTCTCTGCTCTCTTTCATGTTTGTCCTTATTTCTGGAGGGGTCAATCTAACCATTTTACGTTATGCCAGGCTCTTCCTCGCTTGAGGTTCAATAAAGAAGGCAATCTTCTTGTTGTTACTACTGTGGACAATGGTTTTAAGATACTTGCAAATGCTGATGGACTCAGAACTCTACGCGCATTAGGGAGCCGGCCTCCTTTCGAAGCATTTAGGCCGCAATATGAAGCTTCTTCTATGAAGGTTCCTACAGAACTTTTTGACTGCTATTTTTATTTTGTGCTTCATAGCCTCGTTTTTAGATTGACCCTGACTCCTGACACTAATTTTGAATTTACAGGTCTCAGGTGCTCCTGTTGTTGCTAGCATCTCTCCTAACATAGGACGAATGGATCACTTGGACAGGAACTCTCCTGCAAAGCCATCTCCTATACTGGTATGGTGATTCATAGTTTAAGACAAAAAGTTCCTTGCTTACCTATTATCAATAATTGAAATAACATCTGACTTGATGATAAATTTGAATAGAATGGTGGGGATACAGCATCAAGAAGCATAGATATAAAGCCAAGAATCTCAGAAGAGAAGCCTGATAAAGCAAAACCTTGGGAACTAATGGAGGTCCTAAGTCCCCAGCAATGCCGTGTAGCAACAATGCCAGAAACTCCTGACCAGACCAGAAAGGTTGGATTTTCTTGATGTATGTTTCACACTTGTCATCATGGAATATGTGTGGGTTTAACATCTTTTGTGTACAGGTTGTCCGACTTCTGTACACAAATTCTGGTGTTGGGTTGCTAGCACTAGGGTCTAATGCCATTCAAAGGCTATGGAAATGGAGTCGAAATGAACAAAATCCGAGTGGAAAAGTATGTTTTACTTTTCTGTTGGTCTTTTGTATTTTAGGACAATCAAGGTTATGTTGTAATTTTTCCTGTCCTAAGCAGGCCACAGCCAGTGTTGTGCCACACCATTGGCAGCCAAATAGCGGTCTTGTCATGACAAATGATACAGCAGATACCAACCCAGAGGAGGCAGTCCCATGCATTGCACTCTCAAAGAATGATTCCTATGTGATGTCTGCTTGTGGTGGGAAGGTTTCTTTATTTAACATGATGACATTTAAGGTAATGTCTTAACTATTTTATTCTGATGAAATCTTCAGACTTCAAGAAGATTTAATCATGCATCCTTCATGCAGGTGATGACAACATTCATGCCACCTCCACCAGCATCAACATTTTTAGCATTTCACCCTCAAGACAATAACATCATAGCAATAGGAATGGAAGATTCAACCATCCACATATACAATGTCAGGGTAGATGAGGTAATAAATGCCTAATCTCTGATGCAGTTTATGATACTGAATAATTTAATTCAGCCTTCTGACCTTTGGGTTGTCAGGTAAAAACTAGACTCAAAGGACATCAAAAGAGGATAACTGGGTTGGCATTCTCCACCAACCTTGGTGTACTTGTTTCTTCAGGCGCCGATGCACAGGTTACTATTAATAATGAATTTCTTGTTTGTGTCCCAAGATAACCATGTTTTCGACAACCCTCATCTCCTTCCCTACCTCTCTTGTTTTTCTCTCTGAATTTACTTGCACCAATGAAGCAGTCACTGACTTTGATCTATTTAGCTCTGTGTGTGGACCAATGACACCTGGGAAAAAAAGAGAACAGTCTCGATACAAATGCCAGCTGGAAAGACTCCTTCAGGAGATACACGGGTCCAGTTTAGTTCTGACCAAAGTCACTTGCTAGTAGTACATGAGACTCAACTAGCCATATATGATGCATCAAAAATGGAGAGGATCTATCAGGTTGCACATCATATACTTGATCAAAAAGTACTATTTTGTCATTGCCTGATTGCCTATTAAATATGTTTCTCTTGTTTCAGTGGATACCCCAGGACACATTGTCAGCTTCCATATCGCATGCATCATACTCATGTAACAGCCAGCTAGTTTTTGCTGCCTTCACTGATGGTAACATAGGTGTTTTTGATGCGGAGAACTTGAGATTAAGATGTCGAATTGCGCCATTGGTGATAAACAGGTACCCTCCTTGTACATTGGATACATATTATTTAGCTAAAGACCATATGAGGATTTGGATGGGCCAGTGCATTTTCTGTTCACTTGTTAGCATTTGAGGTGTGATTCCAATGCAAATTCTCAATTTCAACCATTACATTATAGTTTGTGCGAGCCTTTTTATTTAAAATAAAAGAGAGGTGGGATGCTAAATGATCCTTTAGCCAAGTTTTTTATGGGTTCTTGCTTCTATGTGGTTTGGCTTAGTGATTAATCAGTTCTGAGAGTTAATTAGATCAGTAATTGAGCATCAATGTATATTATTGATTTTGTTGGTGGTTGAAGTCTTCATAGGTTACCATTACTGTTCTGATATTGCTGTGTTAAACTTGCGGGGCAATTGTTGACGTACATAGATCAACTCTCAGGTATCCGTAGTACCATTGAGCTGATTCAGGGCTTCAGGCAGCTGGGGTGCTATCCTGCCTCTGGGACTGCTGATCAATCATCAATCCTTGTATTGTGGGTGCATTATGGCAAATTCAGAAAATATTGGATAATGAACTTCTAGACATGCTTCTACGCTTGAGTGCCCGCTCATATTACAACATAGATTGCCATAGTGCCATTTGATCCTTACATATATAGCATCAGGAACCTAAGAAATGTCTGTTTCATGATTCCAGCAATCCACCTGTTCACCCTCTTGTCATCGCCGCACATCCCCACGAGCCAAACCAATTTGCGGTCGGGCTGTCAGATGGGTCTGTTAAAGTGCTGGAGCCATCGGAATCCGAAGGGAAATGGGGAACGCCCGCTCCGGCAGACAATGGCATCCCCAACGGCAAGACACCAGCTTCGTCGGCTGCTAGTAACCCTGCTGCGGACCAAATCCAAAGATAGATTGTATTTCATAAGCATTTTTCTGTAAACTTTGTAATCACACTGACTTATTTGTATGTGGATGCTGTTAGGATATTATTGTCATTTGTTGGAAAAAGGACAGGATAGGTTTAAGGTTAGGTGTGGTTAACTTTCAGATGGAGATCTCTTTCAGATACTACCCTAGTTATCCTGTTCATGTTTGCGATAGGGGGTAATAGTGTCCATAAAGTGTGTCCCCTGAGGTTTTCTCAGGTTTAGCTCGAATGATGTAAGCTATATATTTCTTCATGCATGTAAAGCAATACATAGTTTTTGCTCGAGACCCATTTTTGCCGTTTTTATATATAACTTGTGTTCTTCATGCTAGAAATGCAGCCACGTTTTGCGAGTGAGTAAAGGACCTGCAATTTCTGTGGCATCGTGATATATGCACGGATGTACCGGGGGTTCTCCCACCTCAAATACTATGGCGTGCTTGGATTCCCTGCCGACCCCGCCTTGCCTAGACGGGCAAGGAGTTGTAATAATTGATGCATTTGGATCCTCTGCCCACTGCACTACCTCGTTGTCTGTGAAAGCAAGGATTCTACTTGATAGCTTGGGTGAGCTAAATTGGCTCTCCTGCCTTGGCAAGGTTAACCTTGCTCGGTGAGGAGAGGCAAGCAAGCCAGACAAGGGAGACAAACTGACCTCAAAGGACCCCCGATTAAGGGCTTCAGGTCCTCTTTTAAGTTTCAATACATAGATAGATTGTCCTGCCATAGTTCAGCTAAAATGTCAAAGCATTGCTTTGGTTTGGTTGTTGCCAAGCCCTGCCAGCAGTGGCACGCCAGTACGCCACTATCTTGAGCCCTGTTGGGTCGCTAACAACATTCCAGGGGCTTCGAAACGCAAGCCCACACAAGACGCAAGAGGCGAACACTGAAAAGGCGCTCATCGATGAGCCGCTCGGAAGGGTGTACCAACTACCAAGCAATTAATTTGCTAAAAAAAACTACCAAGTAATTAAGGTGCCGTTTGAGTGTTTGGTCAGGGGCTTAGTGCACGACCAATGTAGTTCAGAATGTAGTATTATTGATAAAAAGATTCACTACCAACTAATTTTATAATGCAGCTTATTTTTTCTATGTTTTTACCCGCTCCCATTATCTATAACTTCATGCACGTCGTTTTCGTTCTTAATTTGACCTACTAATTCTCTCTTGAGACCTTTGCTTTTTAATTCAAGCCAACGCCTTTTTTGCTCCATCGCTATGCTATGGTGTGCTTCTCTTTTTACCAGGTGAAGGCAACATTGCTTTTGCAGGTCACACTGATCTCTTGCAAAACAGGCCACCATATTGCTTCTTCTCTCCAAATGCATCTGAGCCCACGTGGCTTTGCAGAAGCTCTAGGCATGCTGGTGCGTTGGGCTTAGCCTTAGGAGCAAGGTTGTAAACGCAAACCACCGTGATCTATAAAATTGAATGGGAAGGTATCCAATTATGTGTAATCAATTGTACACCAGCCTAACCAAACGCAAAGCAAGGGAATCAATTACGACCCAAAAGGCCCGAACCAACCGACATCTAAGTCCTGAAAAGTGCTGCCGTGAAGAGGAGGAATCTAGGAGTCTTACGAGCCTTTGGAGGTTATACAAGAGTCTGAAGGCCAATGAGTAGATGGCCCTCTGAATGGAGGACCTGATGGCAGGATCAGGGATTAAGATGGAGCGCCCTACCAACGAAGCTTATCTCATTGAAAGACTGTTAGACTAGCCACAATGTGGTGTTTGGCCGATGCCTGAACGAAGAGAGAGAGAGAGAGAGAGAGAGAGAGTGCGCCAGGCATCGGGTAGAAAACATTGTGGCTGCCGATGCTTGCTTCCAAATCACGTGGCCCGAAGCATGCAGCATCACATTCGTTTGGGCTTGTTTGGTTTCCATACTTTTTCAGTCAACAAATAATATTTTTCTCTCACACCAAATCAGTCAACAGTACTTTCAGCCATTGCTTACCAGTGAAACGAGCCCAAACAAATAGGACGATCCCCGCTGCTTGGAAGGTTAAAAAATTATATCTCAGGCACAGACAAGCATCGAGAAAGGAAGGAGATGGTACTATGGTCGGGGTCCGCGCACATGCAAGCATCGGTGCCGACACTGTGGGGATTGAAGAGTTCAAGCATCGGTGCCCGGTGTCAGGTATAATTTTTTTTCAGCATCGCTACGCCGTGGACAGTCTTACGTGGAACTGGCTAGGCAAGGGTGCATTGTTCTTGAGATTGTGTGGGTCCACTGAGGTAGTGGGGATGATGAGAGTACCACGTCTGCTAAAGCAAAAGTGTATGGAATGGCGTATCCTTGACATCAAAATGGATCATTAGTTGCTAGACTGTCTTCAACAAGGAGTCCATATAGGCATTCAAACCTAAAATGGGTAGCAAGAGATCCAAAATCAGCCTCCAACAGGGTTGTCTGAGAGGTACAATCCAAATATGAACATCCTCTCTCCTGGAAACCCATTTACAGAAATGATTCTCTTTTAGGTTTTGTTGTTGGAGAAGATGCCGAATATGTATTGAACCTTTTGCCTGTAGCGCTACCCAAAGGACGAATGAGTCTTATATTTTTGATGTTGTTATTGTTGGAGATAGCCTTAGGGGAGGAGCGGACCCAGGCCGAGGGAATGGCTCTAAAGTATTTTGGCATCGTGCCCTCGGAATGTATAATGAGGTGTGTATGTGTGTTTGGGGGTAAACAAGCAAAGAGTCACATAAGCTATAAATACCACCTCTACTTGCAACGAGACGGGCAGAGTACGGGTATCAAGTTTGTTAATGTGATCATAATGATATATTATTTCACGAGTATAAAATCCTAACTAGTAGTTTCATGATCCAATGCATTTCGATGAACAGTTTTTTTGCTCTACCGATAATTTACCTGAACCAGTACTGGATGACAAAAGGTTTATACCTGATAGGTATCGCCTACCCGTACCTATACCATTCAAAAAAAAGTTTACCCGCGAAGGAACCCACATATGCGGTACCGGATACCACAGATTGCAGAAAAAAATAACACATGCGTTAAACTATGGCTATGTGAGCAAATAATAGAACAATGCAACAGAAAAAATGATATATATGACACTAGATGTGCTAGCTGGATCACGTTTTGAGACATATTAGGTTGGGGAATGGCTTTGAATTATAGTTGCATATATACATACACATGGTTTAATTTTGGAATCTGTCCGGCAAACATCCAGTCGTTTTGACCTCTCCCAGTAACAAGATTTTACTCGTGTACTTATAATGTCTTATAACTATATTTACACCGTCTTATTACTATATTTTATAATAATTTCTTCAATGTAATTTATTAAATAGAGTGATGTAATTTCGGTATTTTATGAATTGAAGATCTTAGAAACATATATGTCAAATTTTTCAAAAAAATTTACAAATTATTTCTATGGATCGCAGATATCAAAGAAATATATGTAAAATTGTTCACAAATGTCAAATACTAGTATCAGATATACAAGCCGAACTAGCCCCTACTGCCACACCCACTGCTACCCTCAGGTCGCACGGATCCTCTGCGCCCTGGTGCCACACTCATAGCCATGCTGCTCCATCATGTTGCATAATCTTGTCGCAGAGGATCCTAGGGAGTCCATCACGTCGCAGAGAAGGAATCCTTGCACGTCGCAGCAGAGAAGGAATCCTGCCAATGCAAGTCGCAGCCACGCGACACGTGTCAAATTCAATGGTTCAGAATTCGGTTGTTGCAAGAAGCCAAAAACATCCGGTTGACGAGCAATTCCGTTTTTTTTGTTCAAGTAGTGTAAAACCATACTCCGTACCTAAGAACCCAACAGGGTAAGAAATTTTGCCTATTAAGGCCACGTTTAGTTGGTCACCAAGTTGGCGCCGACTGATTTCGCGAAACACCAGAGCTACAAGATTACCTAAGTTTTTTATTTCACCCTCCATACATATACTGCCGAAAGTTTGAAATGAGCAATCTTCTTTTTACATAGTGTCAAAGTTGGTATTTTGGATGAACTAAACATGCCCTAACATACATATGAATAACTAACCGCCTGTTTGGTTTGCAGTAGGAAATGTCGGTCCGACCATCTAAACCTATATGGGAGCCTATGGCGTCGTTTGATTTGGCTTGCCAGTTTAGGTCGTCCGTCATCTACTTAACAATAATAGCAGGTCAATATGTGGAACCAAGTCATCCAGCAAAAATCATCGGACCACCTCATGTCGCATGGACCCATGCCAGATGATGGTGGTTTGTCTAACCACACACGCTGTAAATTAACCCATCCCATACACTAATAATAGGGTAAAAACTTATCAAGTTTTGGGTCACGAGCAGTAACGGAGGGTGAGCAAAAACAAGTAGCGGCTAATTGCAAAAACTAACACTGTACTAACCATTGAAGCTTTTAGATGTGACTATTAACGCTCAGCCGTATAAAGGTTTTTGTTTTCATAGAAAAATATTAGATGAGTTTTTAGCATTTTTTTATTATATGTTCTCAGCCGTAGTTTTCTTAATCCGCAAGCGTAAGGACCGCGTGATCTGATCTGACGGTAAAGGAGTACAACTTGTACAAGGTGTTCTACAGCAAGTAGGCTCCCTTCGTTTCTCTGAAAAAAGAAGATAAAATACTGTTTTAACTAATTTATTGAAAAAAAAAATGTTATTTAAATAAAAAAAATCTGAAAAAGACACGGATTATAAAGAAGCGAACGGGCCGTAGACGCCACCGAATAATCTACTAGAATACAGCACGCAGGGCACAAGGAGAAGAAGAGGGGAAGAAATATTCTTCCCGTCGAAAGCCGGAGAGAGGGGAAGGGACAAAGGCAAGAGACAGGCGTCGCCGTCTGATCTGCTGCGGAGTGCGAAGAGGAAGAGGAGATCGCCGCAGTTGCAGAGATGTTCCTGGTGGACTGGTTCTATGGGGTGCTGGCGTCGCTTGGGCTGTGGCAGAATGAGGCGAAGATCCTCTTCCTCGGCCTCCTGGTGGACTGGTTCTAAGGAGACAGGCGTCGCCGTCTGATCCGTCCCCTTTTTCCTTGCGAATTCCAGTCTTCTTATGTGCTTTCGACTTAACGGGGATTCCTGATCTGGTTCGATTGGGTTCATCGCAGCGGCTCGTGCAGCACCAGCCGACGCAGTACCCCACGTCAGAAGAGCTGAGCATCGGCAGGATCAAGTTCACCGCCGCGTCTGGAAGGACTACTACGCCAAGGTCGCCCTCTTCTACCTTCTGCTGCTCGCTTCTTTGTCTATTATTATTGTTAGAGGGCGTCCCGGCACAGTTTTTGTGTGATTTGGTGTTGGAATTTGGGTTGGGACGGAGACAGTAGGATTTTAGTGGTACATGGTATCTCGGGTTAAACGTCATCTGAATTTCTTTGCTTATTACTGTTGGAGTGCTTCCATGTACTGTTTTTGTGTTGGTTTCGTGTTGGAATTGTGGTGGAGACAGAGGTAATAGGGTTTTAGATATATATAAGTAGAACCTGGGGTTAGGCATGCTGCATCTGAATAGCCAAACTGGTAAGGTCCAGGTGCTGTAGGACAAGCAGAAAATTTGTAGACGGTTACAGCATACCCAGAGCTATGATCTTGTTAAGATAGCCTCCTCAAGCAACCAAGGATGACTGACCCACTGGGTCTTGATTTTGGCCACCTGATCATGATGTGATTCCTAGAGATATTAGAACATCCCTGTTATGCTGTTATTTGAGCTCTGACATTCATATTAGCTGCCCGTTTACAATGGCCCACTGTAATTTTAGTGGGGCTACCTAGTAGTGCCATTGATTCTTCACCATCAAACGTTCAGTGAGGTTTGTACAATCTCTGTATACAAGAAGATTACACAATCCACATGTGCAAGTGGAACTAGTTGGTATTTCCTAGCAAGGGTGATGCCTAACCAGAGCAGAACAAACTTTCGGACTTATGCCTAGGGCTTTCAATTTTTTATGCTATTCTTTATTTTGACGACAGAACACAGCTTCAACAAAAATATGGGAAAATTATCCATGAATCATTGTGCTTAGAGAGCATTATAAATGTACAACTCATGCTTCACGGTTGACCGAGTTACTGCTAGTAAGACTATGAGGTGCCTGTTTACAACTATTGTGCAGTTTTGCTCCTTCCATCTTCGCTGGCAAGCATCAAACTCTTGTCAGCACCCTGCTCCAGCTGGAGCAGTGGAGACTTGCCATGGCTGAAGATGGGTAGGAAAAGTTGTCCGCTGGTGCTAAACAGGTTCAGGTCACAATTTTTTGTGGTAATTCAGTAATGTGGGAAGTCTAAGTCTATGAGTGTAAAGTTCTCCAGACACACTTGTCCTGTTGTCATTTTTCTTATCTTAAAATGAAAGGCTACTAGGCTTCAAAAAGAATGCTCAGATTTTTTAATCTGTTCTGTTCTTTGAATGAGACTTGCTGAAAACACCTGAGTTTACCTGCATGTTTTACATATATTTAAAAACGCCATCTGACCTGGAGTGCTTGGAGCATGACAGATGTCCTTTGTCTCTGTTCTTTATTATTTTGTCAAAATATGGTATGAAATAAGATTGTGGAAAATATTTTCATGCATCACTGTGTTTGAAGAGTTTTTCAAATGTATAGCTCATGCTTCGCACTTGACCAAGTTACCACTAATAAGACTTCAACTTACAACTATTGGGCAATTTAGCTCCTCCATCTTTGCCGGCAAGCATCAAACCTCTGGTCAGTGCCTTGCTAGATTAATGGTTTAGTCTTGAGTCTGGCTGTGGCAGAAGATGGGAGGGTAAAACCACCAACTAGTGGCGAACAGGTTAATACCAAAGTTTTGTGGTAATTTGAGCTCTATAAGAGTATAAGTGCAGTTTTATCTAGACACTGATTCCTGGTCTACTTTTTCTAATGGAAATTTTAGGATTTGAAGAGCAGCACTACTGTTTGTTTGATTTTGTATTGAAAAGACATTGACATGAGTCTGGTTCCAGAGTTCTAGTGCTGCATTTGGTCATTCTTCAAAATGATAAAAATTGTGAGGTTCTCATTTGCTAGGCAGGTGGAGGTATGGAGATTCACATGCCTGACACCCATGCCTGGTCCTGTGCATGAAATATTTTAATCAGCTGGGTAGCTCATGCTCAACTCATCTTTGCAGTTCATTTTTGTCTCTTACACTTAGAATTTGACTGCTCCAACGTGCCCCACTCAATTTATGTGATTAGTTTGATTTCCGTATATACACTTGGGCAGCTCTAACACTTCATGCTTTGTAGTTTGTACTGGTCTTCAATGAGTCTCTGAAAAATCCTGAGTTCACTTGTCGGTTTTTCGTATAACCCCATTGGACCTAGAATGGGGGACAAATGTCCTTTTCGATTCTTATATGTTTTTTATTCATTGAAGCACGATTTGAAATAAAAAATATGGAAAAATTGTCCAAGTATCACTGTGTTCGGAGAGCTTTCCAAATGTACGACTCAGGATTCCCACTTGACCAAATTACCACTAATGATAATGTGTGATAGTTGATATACAGGATAATGTCACAATTTTGTGGTAATTTGGCAGTGTGGGAAGTCTGAGTGCTATGGGTGCAAAGCTCTTCAGATACACTGGTTCTTGGTCAATTTTTGCTAAAAGAAACTAGAAAAGATTTTAATGAAAATCCTCGACTTGATGGCTTGATGCTTTGTACTGTTCTTGGATGAGCCTTGCTGAAAACACTTGAGTTCGCCTGAGGTTCTCAAATTTAGAAACACCAGCTGACCTAGAAATGTTAGAACAAGATAGATGTCCTTTCCAATGCTTTTAGCTAAGCAGAGCCCAATATAAAAATATTTCCTGGCTGCCTCACCTCCAAGTTGTCAACCTTGGGAGGAACAGAGTCCACATTGGAAGTGGTGGCCAGTGCCCTTGGATAGAGGCCCTGCAGCCCATTACCTATGCTGGGGTGTAGTTTTGTTGGGGACTGTGGCCTAGAAAGTAGAGGTAGAGTCTGCTAGTGGTAAACAGGTTATGGTCACATTTTTTTGTGTTATATATGGTGGCAATGTGGGAAGTCTAAGTGCTTGGAGTGCAAAGCTCTCACACACTGATCCATGGTCTATTTGAGTTGGAAAACTAGAGGGAGGAATCCTTGACTTGGTGCGTCGTGCGGTTCTAGAATGGTGGGAACAACAGAATGATCTAGTTTAGTGACCAATTGTATTTCACTATTTGGCTACAAGGGAAGTGAATGCATGGAGGGAACATGTAAATTCGTCTGGAAATAATTCAAAACTTGAATTTGTATACTCATTATTCATGTCAATTAATCTTCCCCAACGTCATTAACAGCTATGGGTCTCTTCCGCAAGCTGAGAACTGATCACCATACCTTTGCATCTTATTTTCCACCCCACTGCATTTCAAAAGATCTTACATGCCGCTGCTGCATGTTGTCAAACATGAGTTTCTTGAGCCTTCTGTTTATCTTTTTGGGACGCTCATGTTTGAACCACATGGATTCAGTTTCTTGTGCAACTTGTGGTCAGGAAAAAATGTATGTTTTGCACTAGGCATGGAATACTTGGGCCTAAGTTCAGTCACTGCTTGATGAATTCTATGGTCCACAGTTTTAACAATTAACTATAAATTGTAACTGAACTTGATGAGTTCTATGCTCCACAGTTTTAACAATTAACTGTGAGTTGTAACTGAACCTGATGAGTTCTATGCTTCACAGTTTTAATGTTTTGGCATATGGTTTGGTTGGCTGTTCTAAATTTTTGCCTGTTGTAGGTTGATGCTGTTGTGTACTTGGTGGACGCTGTTGACAAGGAAAGGTTTGCCGAGTCAAAGAAAGAACTTGATGCACTTCTTGCAGATGACTCCCTTGCAAACGTTCCTTTCCTCATACTGGGCAATAAGATTGACATCCCCTACGCGGCTTCAGAGGAGGAGCTGCGGTACTACCTTGGCCTGAGCAACTTCACAACCGGGAAGGGCAACGTGAACTTGGCTGACTCCAACGTTCGGCCCCTGGAGATCTTCATGTGCAGTGTGGTGCGCAAGATGGGCTGCTATGGTGAAGGCTTCAAATGGATGCCTCAGTACATCAAGTGAGGCGCCGTTGTCCTCTTTGTCCATGGCACTGCTGCTGGTTCGCAGGCGGTTGAAATCCAAGTCTGGTCGTAACTATGGAGAACATGGCAGCTGCATGAAAGGTTTTATGGTAGCTAGTGATAGGCAAAGCTTGTAAGTTGGTGTTAATCCTAGATATGTGATGGGGTCTGCTTTCTCTTCTGATTGTTTCTGGCTTCTGGGTGGTCTAAACGGTTAAAAAAAATGCGATTTTGTAATCACGTTACATGAAACAGTGCATTGTTCGTAGCAGCTTTGGTGGATTTTTGTCGCTGATGGTGGTGAGCTTGCGGTTTCTAAAATTATACCTGCTGGCTGTGGTAATTGTGTATCTGCAGATTCCAAACCTTGCATCTGTGACTGAGGTAGTACGTACTGTATAAATGATACTAAAACATGCTGGTGAAGGTTGCATTACTTTTATGTTGCGTTTGCGTTGAAATGAAGCAGCCTACATCAGTCTGAACGCTCATGACAACTTAACAGGTAAGAACACTTTTGGCACAGGAACAAAAAATGGGTGGAAACTGGATAATATAATAAATAAATAAAAATGACGTGGCATTGGATTTTTTGGGGTGGAGTTCCTATCCGAAACTTTCCAATTTTATCTGTCGGAGACCCGGGAGAGACGACTCTTGCGGCAACGTCGAACGGCCAGTGCAGCCTTCTTCACCTGCTTCCTCAATCGTCTCTTGAGGCCATCCGTTCCGAGCGAAAATGCCAAACTGAAGCAAGCTAAGCAAAACAAGAATGGCATATTGGCAACCAGGGCGGTCGTGGCGAGATTTGCATTTCGGGATGGGAAAAAGTCACCATTTCCGTTTCAGGTTTGAACTTTGAACCCTCGCAGTTGAGACGAGACGCGACGAGGTACGAATCCCGTGCAGGTTTGGCTCGCCGACCGGTTCCCGGTGTACCTGGCTCACCTCCAGCGTCGTCTACCCATCAAGCGCCGTCGCTCTCTGGCACTGGTTGAAATCCAAGTCTGGTCGTAACTATGGAGAACATGCAGCCTGCTTTTTTATTTTATAGACAAAGCTTGTAGGGAAAGCCTAGATATGTTGGGGTCTGTGGAGTTTCTGAAAAAACGAAAAGAATCACGACAGGAGACAGATCGCCCTTTGGTGGATTTTCCTCGCTGATGGTGGTGAGCGCGGTTTCTAAAATTATACCTGCTGGCTGTGGTAATTGACTGCAGATTCCAGCATCTGTGACTGAGGTAGTACGTACTGTATAAATGATACTAAAACATGTTGGTGAAGGTTGCATTACTTTTATGTTGCGTTTGCGTTGAAATGAAGCAGCCTACATCCTCTGAACGCTCATGACAACTTAACAGGTAAGAACACTTTTGGCACAGGAACAAAAAATGGGTGGAAACTGGATAATATAATACATAAATAAAAATGACGTGGCATTGGATTTTTTGGGGTGGAGTTCCTATCCGAAACTTTCCCTCTGTCGGAGACCCGGGAGAGAGCGACTCTTGCGGCCGTCGAACGGCCAGTGCAGCCTCTTACCTGCTTCCTCTCGTCTCGTAGGCCATCCGTTCCGAGCGAAAATGCCAAACGAAGCAAGCTAAGCAAAACAAGAATGGCATATTGGCAACCAGGGCGGTCGTGGCGAGATTTGCATTTCGGGATGGGAAAAAGTCACCATTTCCGTTTCAGGTTTGAACTTTGAACCCTCGCAGTTGGACGAGACGAGACGCGACAACAATCCTGTGCAGGTTTGCTCGCCGACCGTTCCCGTTACCTGATGTGTCGTCTACCCCGCGCGTATGACCCGGCCCGAGGCGACGAGCGCCACGCAAAATCGAGCAAGACACGTTGGATGGGATGGGATCGGCATGTCACGTCCGCGCGCCGTCGTATCCGGCGCTCCAGCAGATCGCGCGGGGGCACCGCTGCCTTTGCGCCTCTCGCGCGCGCCGGCCTGTCGCTTCTGACCGGCAACGTCCATCCACTTGGATCAGACAGAGTTGGTTGACTCGTCAGCGAGTTGTCTAAATTTCTAATATTACGCGTCTGCTCGGATAATTTGCTAAGAAGATACGAGGTTCATACTGATTCGGATAGAATATCCTTACGTCCACTTCTTTGTCGGGCTGGTCGCACCGAAAATTTATAGTAGCGGGCGAAGAACATGTCTTAAGTCTATGATGAGAGGCCGGGTCTGGAGCTCGGTCGCTTCCGGCTATGTGCTTGTGTGTTCCTCTAGAGGTCGGGTTCGGTCCGGATCGCGTGTGTGCGATGCCTCTTATGGGACGCCTCTTTCCATTTTATAGTCCAAGGAAAGCACGTGTTACGAGCGAGGAAAAGAGGAGAATGAGAAGGTCGGGTCTTTTTTCTTCACGCGGGAGCTTTGGAGCCAGCGCCAATAGGGACACCCGGTGTCTCCGCTCCACCAGGCGAGGTGGAGCCCGCGCCACCGCTCTTGTGACGTCTTGTCGATACTGTCGGCTCCACTCCACTCGATGGTGAATCGAGGTCAACATCGACACCCGGCGTTGTTCCTCGATGCGCAACCCGTCACCTTATATCGGGCGTCTTGCCACCTCTCTGACGAGCTTTGACCCAAGCCTATCCACTTGGACCAGGTGGTTGGCGGTGATATGGGTCTCCGTCAGGCGAGATGGATCCCGGCCTCGGGTTGGCGAGGCGGGCGCCCTTAGAGGTCGGGTGAGGAGGAGCCCGCCCAGGAGGTCTCCAAGCGGGCCGCGGATGTCGGGCGGCGGGGCCCAACCCAAGGGTCGGGTGGTCGAGCCCAGGCCTCGGGTGGCAAGGCGAGGAGCGCAAACCTAAGGGGTCTGGGTCAGCCCACCCCCAGAGTAGAGCCCGTTTCGACTACTCGAAGGGAAGCCAACCTCAGAGGTCAGGTTGAGAGCTTATTGGAGCTTCTCCGTTTTTAACTACTCAGATAAATCAATGTTGACAGTTATTAGCTTCTCCTCTTCAGATAACTTGGTCCCGGCATGACTATTCCTCCGAAGTCGGAACTAAAGAATTCAAGGTTTCTATTTTTCCTTCAAGTTCATCTTTACATGCGACGCAGCTGCGCTTGACGCCTTTGCTTTGCAGACGTGTGTGTGTTTTTGGTACAAAAGAATCGTGTGTCGGCGGCGTACGAACGAATGCAACGGACGGAGACGTGAGCCTATCTATCTATCACCTGAATCTAATAACGGCCAGGAGCGCGCCGAGCGCGAGCAGCTCCGCGGGGAGCAGCACCACCACCAGCAGGTGTGCGCGCCTGGCCGCCTCGCCAACGGCGTCCACGAGGCCCCCGCCCCCGCGCCGCCGCCCCGAGGAGCCCGACGACGACGACGACACGCCGTGGACGCCGAACGGCCACCACAGGAGCAGGCGCCACCGCCCCCGCTCGACCTCCGCCTCCCGCGCGCGCCGGGCCTCCTTGCGGACCACGGCGCGCACGGACCGGAGGTACGAGTTCACGTCGTGGTCGCGGTACACGGAGCCCCGGGGACCGTACGCGGCGCCGTCCTTGAGGATCTCCAGCGGGTGCGGCGAGTTGAAGAAGGCCGACAGCGCGGACCGGAGCTGCTGCGACAGCAAGCCGTCGTCGCCGGACGCCGACGCCGACGACGCCGACGCCCCGCCGCCGGCCAGGTGGTAGATGCCGCTGTCCGGCGGGAGCAGGTGGTGGTGCGGGGAGAGCCGCTCGTCCGGCTGCAGGATCAGCACCTCCCCCATCGGCGCGTACAGGAGTTTCTGCATTCATGCAATGGATTGGATTCACGATGTCAGGAGATCGCTGGCGTCGTATACACCTGCAAGCCATTCTTGCTGAAGGAAGGACCTCGACCTCCAGACAACCAAGACCTACCTGGTTTGTGAGGCACGGGTGGCTGCGGAAATTCCCGTTGGCAAGCTTCAGGACGTTGGCGACATGGTCAGGGTAGTGGCAGGAGAACACCCGGGGCACTATGTCCCGGTGCATCGTGATCGACTGCACGTGGCTCCGCGGCAACCCGAGCCGGCGGAGCAGGTGGTCGCCGCCGCACATGATGCATGGCGCGCCGAACGTTATCACGGGCAGCAGCGACGATGCAGGCGCCTCCCCTCGCATCAGCAGCATCAGGTTCACAAGCAGAGCCAGGCTCCCGCCGAGGGAGTGCCCAGTGAACCGCAGCCGTGCGGATCTACCACAGCTCTTCAAGTGGGCTTTCACGTAGGGTAGCATCTGGTGATACATCCCCTTGGCAGCTTCGTATATGCCCCTGTGAACGAGCACATCGAGTTCCTGCAGCGCCGCATCAGAAATGTAGAGAGGTTACATAAACATCTACCTGGTCGTATATACTACCAACTCCTGGAACTGAATTTTTTAGCAACAGCTAGTAGTGTCATCAAACCTCAAATTTGACAGGTTCAAATAAAAGGTTGGCCTGCCAAGAAGCAATTGATTCTGAGCCCTGCGGGTCACAAAAGCAAATAACCACAATGGCACAAAATTGGATTAAGAAGCCCGAAGAACAGAAACTATAAATGAATCACCATGATAATTTGGGCATATATAAGCAATACCTGAACCACAAAGTATCTTGTGCTGTTTTGATCATCATCACAGACGAACCACTGGCAAGGACAAGATCTTGAAGAATTCAGATCATCTGCAACGGCTTGCCGTGTCTCTTCCTTGGCGGCAACCATGGAGGTTACCGAATTTGTTGTGGCCACGAATGAGGCTTCGTTCAAGCTCAACCCGTCACTGCTCTCGCCACTCACGAATGCCATGATGGTCGGATCATCCTTGACATCATTCCCAGGACCAAATGGCATAATGCCCATGGCCCGGGAATGCAAATAAGCGGCAGCGGAAGACACTACATGGTATGCACCAAAGGGGTTAATCCCTAGGCCACTTCTTTCCCCCTGGCTAGCTGGCACCGCACTGTCGACAGCTTCAGGTGCTTGATCCCCAGATTCATCTTTCTTAGTGCTAAGCTCCTGCTTCTGATCAGGGTTAGTTCCGGCCATGTCTTGCATTGACGATGTCACAAACCGCAAATTGTATCTCCGAAGACATTTTGGCTGAGATGGGAGGCATGAAAGCAAAGGATTCCTAAGTTAGGCAGTGGAAAAGGATATTTGCAACCGCATTTCAGTTACATTAGATCAGTATAAGAAACTCTGGTTCAGAAATAACGATATATCCATAAGCCGGAAAAACAGTTCAAGCTAGGCGCTTAACCAATTGGCAAAGACAAGCAGAACTCAAGGATGGACTTGGACTAATTCAAGAATAGTTATTGAAAAATAACACTGGAAAATAAAAGTAGACAGTAAAATCCAAAGTAGACCAAATTTAGCTTGAACATTCCTAGAAAACACCACCACCCGGCACTTGCATTGACGCTGAAATGTGAAAATATAGGGCATGAACAAGAGCACGGCACATGGCTGGCACAATCAAATGCTCATGAGCATTAACCGAAAGCAATTTAGGCCAAATTCAGCGAGGACGAACTGCGATTGACGCGTGAGAGAGAAAGAGTAGCAGTACTAGCCATGACGATGGTGATGGTACCTGAATTCTGGGGATCATATAGGCGATGTTGCAGAGGTAGGACATCATGGAGTACTCCTTAGCCTCCCGGAGCGACGCCTTCCGCAGCAGCCGCGAGAACGACGCGCGGTCGAACACCTCCTCGTCGTCGTACCCCACGGCGCAGCCTTCGTCGTTTTCCCCGCCGCCGCCGTTGCCGCCGCAGGAGGCGCACTCCTCGAGGCCACCTGCGGGAGCCGCAGCCTCAGTAGCCGCCGCCTTCGGTTCCTCCTCCGGTTCCTGGCCGCCGCTGCCGCCGCCGGTGGCCTCCGCGTCCGCCGCCTCCACCCACCGCGGTTGCACCCGCAGCATCTGCAGCACCCAGTTGCCGCCCTGCCTCCGCTCGTCCCCCTCCGCCTTCCGCTCCTCATCGGGCGGAGGACTCCTCGGCTCCGCGCCGCGAACGGAGGCGCCGGCCGGGGGCGGCGGTCTGTCTCCCCCGCCACACGGCCACATGCGCAGCAGCGGCGCGTGCAGCGCGGCGCGCTGCGGCTGGTGCAGAGGCTGCCGCTGGCGCTGCGCCGACATCGCCGCCGCCGACGGGGGCGGCACCGAGGCCGGCGCCACCAGAGGCTGCTGCGGCGGCGCGGCGGCGCGCACGAACCTCAGCACGTCCATGGCGGCGGCCCTGGGCAGGCGCCTCCGAAACGTGGCTTCCTCTCGTGCGCACGAGGGCGGTTAAGCCGCGCGGATTGAGAGGCGGCTGGTTAATAATAGCGCGGTTAAGTTTAGGAATCCCTGCCGGCTGGGACTTGGGACTTGTGAGGCGGCTGGTGGCGTGGTCTGTGGGGCTCGCCGGCCGGCTGACTGGCTGGCTGGTTAATCTTCTTCTAGTTCTAGCTCACCTGAGTATCTTCTAGTTCTAGCTCACCTGAGTAGAGCTTAGCTTCTTCTCGACGATGGTGAGTGGCTGCCGTGATGATTGTAAAAGGACAGGCTGTAGGGGAGGGGAGAGGGAGAGAGGACGGGCAGTGGAGGAGAGGTCCTCCTATATACCTGGAGACGTGGCGAAGGGGAAGGACGGCAGGAGGGTGGAGGTAGGCGATGACTGGGGATCGTTTGTAGGAGGTGAGAGAGCGGTGAAGAAAAATCTTTTGGTTGCTTGTTCGAACGGATCCTTTTGACATTTGGATATTTCATATATTGTCCGCCTGCTGCGGTACTTTTCGCTGCGGATTGGGAATTGGGATGCCTCTTCCCGCTGATTGCCGTATTTTTATCTTATTATCTGAACTTTCTTAAAACTAACTAGCTTGTAGAAAATATTAACAACATTTATATCTTTAAAATTGAAAGTATTTGGCTCTTGAAAAAAAAAACAACACTTATTTCTGCACAAAGGGAGTATGCGACTTGGCGAGACTGCGTGTACACAACCAGCGGACAAACTGTACAGGAGATATAGAACAACAATCGCAAAGCCACCTTGGAGCCTTCACCTGGATTTAACATGCTTGACAAAAAAAAAAATGAAAGAGTGGAGATTACAAGGTCTGATTACGTGCATCAGGAGTGACATCTCTGTGTGTCTGGTATTACAATGCCGTGACGGCAGTTGAGCTGCCTTCTGCCTTCCAAGGCTAACGTTAACCGCTGGCTGTCAACCGCATCAGAAAGGCGGACGCACCGTTGGCTCAAACTAGCGCGGCAATGTCACCATGCCAGGCCAGCGTCACAGCGTGTGTTAGGCGACACGGCAGGTCGGCAGCGACGCGCGCGTCCGTTCCAGGACCAGGAGCCAGGCGCAGAAGATGCCACCGTTGCTTTCGTGGCGTGGACGTCCGGCGGATGAGCCAGGCAGCCACGCCCGGCGGGGACTTTCGGCTGGCAGCACGTCAGCGGATGAGACCGCGTGCGCGGACGCACACGTGCCGCGCTCGCGCGCCATGCAGCTGGGCTCAATCCCACTACAAGCATCGGGGACGGGTGGGCTGGATCTGGGCCGTATTGTATTTAAGCTCGATAACAGTAGATACGGTGGGCTGAGATTCGGCCCACCCAGATAGGGCTTCGGTTTATTTCTTCGTCCTGTTTCCGGCACCCGCGTGTCGCCCAATCCAATTTGGTGGATGACCGACGTACGATTCCGCGCCGCTCCGTCTCTGAGCGCGTGGACCCACAAACAGCAACCGGCCTATTTTTGTTTGGCGTTCTATCTAGAAGCAGATGCGTTCGTCTTTCTCCTTTTTATTTTTTATTTTTTATTTTCTCTTTATTTATTTTATTTTTTATATGTTACTCCCTCATGCCAGCCCCGTTCGGCTTGCTGAATCTTGGCTGAAAAATACTGTTCTAGCTAAATTGTTGTGAGAGAAAAACACTATTCCGGCTAAAAAAAAAAAGCCGAATATGGGGTAAGCCGAACAGGGTAATTATGGTAATTGTACCGTATCAGTCAAATTAGCTCATGTTTAACCATGTTAATAATAAATAATATTAGCATTTATATCCCCAAATAAATTTATTATGAAAATATATTTTATAACTAATCTAATGATACTTATTTTGTATCATGAATGTTAGTAGTTTTTATGTAAATTTAGTCAAAGTTTAACTGTTTGACTCTTTGAAAAACAAGAATTACATTCTTTTGTGGACGGAGGGAGTACTACCTATTTTAGATGATCGTATATGTATGTATTCATACACTGGTTGTAGACATATAATATGATGTCATGTACCATATTTTTTTCAACATTTTCTCTCTCTTTTCACTTTTTCTCTTCTTCCGATCTAATTCAGTCATAAGACCACAAAACCGCAAAAGTTATGATAAAAAGTTATGGTGATAATTTGTCACGTAAAAAGTTATACACATAAGTTTTGAGCATAGCTTTGTATTTTTCTAAAAAATTAAAAAAAATTCAAAGAAAAGTAAAAAAACACGATGGCAAAATGTGATGATAAGTTGTTATGTTAAAAGTTATACACATAATTTGTGCGTTAACTTAGTAACTTTCCAAAAATAAAAAGTCATGAAAATATTGAGAAATTGTTATGGATAAGTTTGCTGCTGATAGTTATGAACAAAAATTGGGCTTCAAAAGTTACATTAAAAGTTATACACATAATTTGTGCGTTAACTTTGTATCTTTCCAAAAATAAAAAGTCATGAAAATATTGAAAAATTGTATGGATAAGTTTGCCTGCTAATAGTTATGAACAAAAATTGGGCTTCAAAAGTTACATAGAAAAGTTATCATGATAAGTTATCTATATAATATTATTAAAAATATATTGGGTAAGTTATGCTAATAAGTTATGTTTTATAAAATATTACGGAGTATGTGTAAAAGTCATGTGTATAATTTTGTAACTTTCTAGGAAAAGAAAGTGTGGAAATAAGTATTTTTTAAAAGAAAAGAAAAGTCACGAAGTGCTGTAGGATTGACAGGCGTTGGCTGATTAGTGGAGCCATGTGTGTCGTATCTTGTAGGAGCTAATACTAAATTAGTTTTCTTACGTCGCTAATTTGATTTTAGTAACCTTGTTAGTCACTTTGCTTAGCTTGTGTAGCTAAGTAATTTACGCTATCTAATTTGGCATTAGTTGCCTTGTGTTGGGGTCATAATCCCGGGGTGTCTTAAGGTATCGATTAGTCAGCAGGCCATGCGGTCCGTAATACATAAGCTAGCGGAAGCCCGAACGACCGAGGCCTGGCTGGGCCGAGTAAACCATGCCGGACGCTAAGACCAGGGTCGACCATGACCTCTTCCTCCTGCTTTAGCTGCACGGTGCTCGAGAGGCGCATGACCTCACCCCCGTCACCATCCCTCGAAGGGATGGGGAGAGATCGAGCCCCGCCAAGTATGCATGTTCTGACAAGGACAGGTACGCCGCACTAACCTTGCAAGGGTCGAGGGGACAGTAGTCGTCTCGGTCCGATCAGACACCAACCCTGCACCACGCAGCTCGGACAAGACAATACCGCCCTAGGGCGATGACGATGGGCACGATGCCCACCAGCCAGATACAGTCCGATAAGATGTATGTACGACCCCACCCACTATGGGATGGAATCCACGACGAAGGCATTGACTTAAAGGCCATCCAGACTAGCGGGGAACCACGACCCTAGCGATCGAGATCGTGGCCCACCACTTGAAAGCTCTAGTTTGATTTTGATGAATTGATAAAACCCTAAGTGCTAACCCACTTGCTCTAGTGTTCATGAGATAGGTTAGCACATATTACAAGTGGTGGAGCAAATGGTGATGATCAAGATAATGGTGGATGCCATGGTGATCAAGTGCTCAGCTTGGAAAAGAAGAAAGAGAAAAATAAATGGGCTCAAGGCAAAGGTGAAATCTATAGGGCCATTTTGTTTTGGTGATCAAGACACCTAGTGGGTGTGATCACATTTATGATAGATAGCCATACTATTAAGAGGGGTGAAACTCGTATCGAAATGCGATTATCAAAGTGCCCCTAGATGCTCTAACTTATTGCATATGCATTTAGATCTAGTGGAGAGCTAACACCCTTGAAAATGTTTGTGAAAATATGCTAACACACGTGCACAAGTTGATACACTTGGTGGTTGGTACATTTGAGCAAGGGTGGTGAAGTTCGGAGAAGTGAAGGAGGAGTTACACAGGGACCGAACGTGGGACCAGACCCATGACTGGACTCTGCGCTGCGTCCGGTCAGTGTTGCATAGAGGAGGTGCGTTCTTGGTCTGTGACCAGACGCTGGAAGCAAAGGAGGACCAGACACGTGGGAAACACTATTCTCACATCCGATCAGTGCTGATGTGGCGACGTTTGATTTTGGCGCGCAGTGGGAGAAGGACCGGACGCTGGCCAGTGTCAGGTCAAGGCAAAGTGGACGCGTCTGGTCGTAGAAATGTGTCTCTGGACCCTTACTGGAAGTGACCAGACTCCACGTTGGTGGTGCGTCCGGTCATACTAACAGCGTGTTTGATCGGTGGTTTGGTTGCGCGGGCAAATAGGTGAGCGGACATGGTCGCAGTGTGTCCGGTCTCGGTGCGCTGCGTCCGGTTGTTCATTTACTTAAGCGCGCGATCGAGTTGACCGTTGAGATCGATCGACACAGGTTTATAGCGGGGGACACATGGCAGTCATCCGCTGACCGGACACTAGGGCTATGCGTCCGGTGAAGCGAACCTGCACGTCCGATCGCCCCGCGTTGTGCTGCAGTGAGGAGCCTAATGGCTATATTTCGAGGGGGCCTCTATTTAAGTCTCATGGCCGGCTCTAGCTCACTCTCTTGGCCATTTGTATTGACATAGCAACCTTGTGAGCTTAGCCAAAGCCCTCCCACTCATCTCCTTCATTGATTCATCATCTTTGTGAGATTGGAAGTGAATCCAAGTGTATTGCTTGAGTGATTGCATCTAGAGGCACTTGGTGTTCGTGTTTCGTTGTGGGATTCACTTGTTTCTCTTGGTGGTGGCCACCACCTAGATGGCTTGGTGTAGCGAGGATCATCGAGCGAAGGGAGGTGATTGTGAGGGATTCTTGACCTTTCCTCGGCGGAGAGCCAAAAGGTACTCTAGTGGATTGCTTGTACCTTGTGGATCCCTATTTTGTGTTGGTTGTGCGGCACCCGATTGCGGGTTAGGCTTGCGATGCCTATTAGCGCATGAATCTCCAAGTGGGTGAATCGCTACAATAAGGACGTAGCTTGCCGACAAGCAAGTGAACCTCAGGGATAAATCATTGTGTCATCTTGTCCCGTGGATTTCATTGATTCTGTTGTGATTGATTGATTGATCATCGCTTGCCACATCAGTATATCTTCACTACCCTCACTTGTATTTACTTTCCTAGTGTTGCTAAGTTCTTTAGTGTAATTAGTTTTGAGAGCTAGCTTGTGTCGGGTCTAGTGGTTAGTGAGGCTCTTTAGTTAGTCTTTGAGAGCTCACTAACTTAGTGGTAGTGGCCTAGCATTGTGTGCTTAGAGACTATAGTAACTAGAATTGTGGTAGGTGGCTTACATTTTTAGTAGGCTAGTGCAAGTATTGCTTCACCTCATTTTTTGTATAACCACTTTGCTTAGTGGTGTTGTAGAATTTTTATAGGATATTCACCCCCTTTAGCCATTAGGACCTTTCAGGTGGTATCAGAGCCGTGGTCACCACGATTTGAGGCTTAACAACCTTCAGTGTTAAAATGGCTTAAATAAAAACACTAAGAAGCCACTCAATTTGATGGCTCCATCTATCCTTATTAGAAGGCGAAGATGACAACATACATCAAGTCAATCAATAGAAAGGTTTAGAAGGTGGTGGAGACCAAGATTGAGGTTGCCAATGCCAAAGCTCCCACCACCGCCGAAGATGTATTGCTCTAAAACAGTGACATTGCTCTTAGTGCCATTCATGATGCTTTGGATGAGAGAACATTTGAGCAAATCAAGAACATTGAGATGTCTCATGAGGCATGGAAGAAGTTGGAGGAATCCTTTGAAAGCACTCAAACCATGAAGGGTGCAAAGGCATACATTCTCAAAGAGAAGTTTGCAAGCTTCAAGATGAAAGAGGATGAGAGTGTGCCGGAGATGTTCCATAGGCTTCAAGTGCTTGTCAATGATCTCAAAGCACTTGGAAAAGAGGTGAAGGACAAGGACTTCTCCCATAAGTTCTTAAGATGCTTACCATCAAGATTTGGCATATTGGTCACTATTCTAGTGAGGAGTGGTTTAGACACCATGACACCAAACCAAGTGTTGGGAGATGTAATGACCGATGACACCAATAGGGATGATGATGATGATGAGAAGATGGCTCTCTTTGTGAAGATATTTGGCAAGTTTATGGTGAAGAAGGGCTATTATGCTAGAAGGAAGAAGTCTTCATCGAAGAATAAGGAAGAATAAAGAAGGTGCTTCAAGTGTGGAAGCAAGGATCATCTTGTTGCTCAATGCCCATATAATAGCGACAATGATGATGATGACAAGAAGAGTAAGAAGAAGGACAAGAAGGAAAAGAAAGAGAAGGATAAGCCTATCATTGTGGCTCCCACTAACCTTTCTTGTAGCACTTCCACTTCGAGCTCATCTAGTAGTGATGGTTTTACTTGTGATGCCTCACTAATGGTTGAGAATGAGACCCTCAAGAAGGAGGTAAATGAGCTCACTCTTACCTTAGGCAAAGCCTATGGTGGAGAGGACCGCTTGCTTATGTGCTTGGGTAGCCAAAGAGCTTCTCTCTACAAAGAGAGATTGGGCTATACCCCTAAAAAAGGTAAGGTGGCCTTTGCTCCTCACAAGACTAGTTTTGTGAAGAACAATAGTCGGTTTTACGCTAGTTGCAAGCAAGTTGGTCACATAGAGCAAAAATACATGAACAAGAAATCACAAGCTAAAGTATCCTTAATTAAGCTTGATTCTTTCTATGTGCTTACCAAGGGTACTAATGGTGTGAAGACTAAGTTCATTGGTGCACCATGGATGGGCTCAAAGAAGAAAGTCATTTGGGTGCCAAAGAGCTTAGTAACTAACCTACAAGGATCCAAGCAGTTTGGGTACCTAAAAGGAATTGATCTTCTTTTGTAGGTCAATTATAAAGTCAGAGGAAGGCATTGGGTTCTTGATAGTGGGTGCACTCAACACATGACCGGTGATGTAAGAATGTTCAACTCAATCAACACCATTGGCAATGATGGTTATGATAGTGTCATATTTGGTGGCAATGGCAAAGGCAAGGTCAAAGGGCTTGGTGAGATTGTAATATCCAATGATATGAGCATATCCAATGTGTTGCTAGTTGAGAGATTGAACTTCAATTTGCTATTGATGGCTCAATTGTGTGATCTTGGATTCAAATGCATATTTAGGTTAGATGATGTAGAGATAATAAGTATAGATGGATCTAATTTGATCTTCAAAGGCTTTAGATATGAGAATCTATACTTGGTTGATTTCAATGCTAGTGAAGCACATTTGTCAACATGCTTGTTCACTAAATCTAGTATGAGTTGGTTATGGCATAGAAGGCTTGGTCATGTTGGAATGAAACAATTGAATAGATTGGTTAAGCATGACTTGGTTAGAGACTTGAAAGATGTTGTGTTTGAGAAGGATAAGCTTTGTAGCTCTTGTCAAGCTAGCAAACAAGTTGGAAACACTCATCCTAAGAAGAGCATAATGAGCACTAGCAAGGCATTTGAGTTATTGTACATGGATTTGTTTGGGCCAACACAATACACTAGCATTAGTGGAAACAAATATGGCTTTGTGACAGTGGATGACTATACAAGATACACTTGGACATTCTTTGTAGTGGACAAGAGTGATGTGTTTGCAATTTTTAAATCATTTGTCAAGGGCATTCACAATGATTTTGAGACAACCATCAAGAGAGTTCGAAGTGACAATGATAGTGAGTTCAAGAACACAAGAATTGATGAGTTGTGTGATGA
The DNA here is from genome assembly GCA_904845875.1 of Miscanthus lutarioriparius. NCBI lineage: Eukaryota > Viridiplantae > Streptophyta > Magnoliopsida > Poales > Poaceae > Miscanthus > Miscanthus lutarioriparius. The sequence goes on from CAJGYO010000006.1 coordinate 86,528,108, forward strand.
TTTTGGAATTAGACATCAATTCTCGGCCAAGTACACTCCGCAATCAAATGGCCTTGTTGAGAGAAAGAATAGAACACTTATTGACATGTCAAGGTCTATGCTTAGTGAGTACAATGTGAGTTGTGACAGAACTGCCCAATTTATACAATATTAAGTATGACGGTCCCCGTTAAACACGTTGACACGCGCATACTGTCACTTATATAAACCCGATTGTCCATCGAGTACCACGAAGGCCTCGATAAATCAACTTCACAACCAAGATCGTACTTGATTAAGCAAATACATATCACATACACAGAGTTTGCAGCGAAAATAATATTACAATAGTGTCACAAGTAATTAATATAAGTTCAGTTTCAAATCCAATAGGTTAAAACAACATAACTTTGAAATGATTACCAAATCATAATTTTGAATCATATTGCTAGCTTTGATGACACCCTCCAACAAAAGCATAGATGGGAAGCAAATACAAAATAGCTGAGCCCACCGACACACCTTCAACAGACATAGCACTTCACCTGCAACAGGGTGGGATGAAACCCTGAGTACTCAATTGTACTCAGCAAGACTTACCCGATAGGAGAAAAAGAAGATTCCTAGGATATGCATGGTTTATTTGGTGGAGCTAGTTGGATATCATAATCTTTTGCAAAAGAGCTTACTATGTAAGTTCTTACTTTTAATATTTTAGCATCAAGTTCAGTGAAGCCAGTTATAGCTAAGTTTGCATCTATCTTGTAATAATCATTTGATTAATAAGTATCACAGTAGTTACCATATTCAATTATCATGATCAACAGAACCATCATGTTTAATTAGTTACTATGACTGTCGGAGCAAGATATGAGTTTCTCACTATCTGGGAGAGACGGCGATTCGAATCGATTACATCCAGCTGAGCAATCCCAAACACACACCCATACGAGCCCACATTAGCTCGCGTGGGTCACCGTTCCCTCCATTCTGCGGCGAGTCTAGACCGTTTTGCAAAACTCATGATCCTGCAACCTCACATGAATTGCCCGAAGCCCGAAGCCCATAGCAAACATGGTCTTGGACTAGTCCCCTTCCTTCAGGCTCTCTTCCCAGCAATGCTAACGGTCCAATATACTCAGCCCGAATGAGCTAATGGGCTTCACATTCATCTATAACTCAGGCCCCTGTTATGTGTTTGGTACCTTGAATCTCAACCAAGGTCCAACAATGAAGTGGTCCTTAAATGACACAGACAGGATCAAAGAATACATGCCTAGCCGGCATCAACAATAACCATAATAGCACTAGATCCCATTCGGTCTCCAGTTATCCATTATCACCTGGTTCTTTTCCACGATAGCAAATATAGCCAACCATGTCAGAGTATCCACCTATGTCTCACAGGCGACATGAATCACCCGACTTCTATCTGTCTAAGTATAGCTAAGCATAGAGCGACCTATACATACTAGTAAGGATACATGTATATATATTATAGACAAGGTAAGACATGCAGCAATGGGTTTTAATTCAACTCTTATACTTAATGCACAATACAAAATATAAACTCAAGTGTATTTTAAAAGAGAGGTAGGAGGCTTAGAATGCTCTGGGGCTTGCCTGGGGTTCAACACTAGGTTAGTGTTTGTTAGATGATATTTGCTTGGTGAGCATCTCTTGCCTGACATGTATTCTCGGGGTCCTCCTATCTTCTGGATCCATTCACCAACATCACCTTTTGGTTGGTTTCAACACCACATTCTTCACCCTTTCATCATACATCTAGCGTACCTATATAATATATGCAAAGATGCAATGCATGCATATGAGAAAGAGCAAAACCAAAACATCAAGCGATTGCAAACAAGGACAAGTATAAGGTCATAACAAAATTGACCTAGTGACATGAATGAATAAGGTGCCAACTAAACATCACATGAATTTGTCATGCTAAGATAGCAATAAGACAACACTGTAACTTTTATCTATCGAGAACTAATTAAGTTTAGTATCAAACAAAAGCACTAGGGTTGATGTGGGTAACAGTAAATTTAGCCATGTCAATCTTGATCAAGGTTCTACTACTAAACATACATCATAGAAATGGCAAGATGGTAATCAAATTTTAATTCTTTTTACCGAGTAGGTGCATATCTCTTTTCCGGTAGAGAAGGCAAAGATTCTAATTCACATAAAACATACTAGTTTCAAATATGTTTAGCATATCAATAGGGGTTCACAAAACACCATAGCATGATCATCAATCATTTATCAAAAAGGGAAAAAGTTGGGCAAGCATCAAGTAGCATGCATAGATAAGTTTGAAATTGCATTCCTTTTCTATCATTAGCATATTCATCTTATATTTATATAATTAACAATGTACAAAAAGGGAAAAGGCTAGCTGCTGTATAAATTTATTTCCTAGAAAAATACAGCAGCACACATATGCTGTGAATAGCATATCACCTAAATTTCCTCACATTTATATATATATATAAAAAAATTAGGATACAAACAATACAAGTTAAACATACAATTTACTAGGAAAATAGTACAACATATAAAACTTGGCCAAACAACGGAGATTATGTTTTTCTGAGCTAGAGTAAGTCACTAGAAAACCATGTAAATTGGTTTCATGAATTTTTGATACTTATGGCCCAAGATATCATTTTTGGAAGCTAAAAAGGTATTATTCTATAAAATAGTAAATAAAAAGTTGTCAAACAGAAAATTTTATGATTCTAACATGTAGAGCACAACAAGACAAAACTAACAAAATTAGTTTCACCCAATTTGGATCTCCCTAGCTCAAGTTATAAATTTTACAAGTTTGAAACAAATTCTAAAAAAGAAAACAACAAAAACCACCCTAAGTGCCGCTAGGAACACCCGGTCCATGCACCCAGAGCGACTGACATGCGGGACCCTCGGTTAGCCTAGCCCCACTTGCCATAGGGACAGAGCAGAGTCGCCTGGTCAATAGGCGATAGCTCACCGTCGGTGAGGTTGTCGGCGACGGGACCACCACCATTGAACTCCTTGTCTCACTCCGCATCTAACGAGGTAGATTAAGGTGGGGCGCTCGACTCCTAGGCTAGGTGGTGGCACTAGGGGCGGCACAGTGATGCTAAGCCATGATAGCGGTGATGGACTCACCGTCTCTAGCCAAGGTTTGGCCGGTGGCCATGAGCATGGGCTCTAGGGAGCTCGCACGGGGATCTAGGGGTTAGGGTTAAGGCTCGGCGAGGCTACAGCGAGGTATGGCCACACGCATGGCGGCATGGCGTCTAGAGCACGACAATTGCGTGCGGTGTTCCAGCGAAGCCGATGCTTGAAACGTTCAATGGTCAAGCGGTTAAGCAATAGCGGTTCCTGGTGAAGCTAAAACAAGAAGTGGAAGAAGAAAAAGGGAGACTAGGACACGCTAGCCATGGCGAGCGTGAGCTCGGCGGCCATGGCGCCCATGGCAGCGGCATTGGGCTGGGAGCGCTCACCTTATGACGAGGCATGACACAGCTAGGTGGGGAAGGAAGGGCAGTGCATGGCGTAGCTGCTGGTGCAATGAATTGAGCGGGGGTTAAACAGTGATGACGAATTTGATTGGCGAGCAGAGGAAGGTGGCGGCAATAGAGGAGGAAGCAAAGGAGGAGTTGCCGGTGAGGCTTCTCCAAGTTCGCCAGCGTAGCTCAACCCCTATTCATGGTGATGGCGTGGCCTAAACGGTGAAATGCCGAAAAGGTGGCCATCGTCGTCGGTGTAGCAGTCGAGCAGGCTGCTGCCGACCGACCACTGCTCACCGACTGACAATGCCTCTCCCTCTCTATTTTTCTCTCAAACCATTCATCCTAGGTTAAAACTCCATTACTAGAAGTTGTAGAACTAAAAGGGATCTCGAACATTGCTTAAATGAGTATCCACAGAAACTTGATAGTTTGGAAGGTTTTGAATTTTTAAAACCTAACCCTGAAACTGAAAAACTGCATTCAGTTTATAGTGCTACAAATGAATTGATTTGCTACTTTGGGCAATTAATTAATAGCCAAACATTGATCAAACAATCCAACCAATAGCTCAATATCAAAGTGCAAACATCACACCAATTCATAGAAGCAAAGTTGCACAAATTTTATTTCTAAAAATTGATTTAATAATTCACCAAATATTAAACTTAATAATTGATATTCAGGGACTTGGAAAGATTTTTGGAAAGCTAAAACAACACTGCATTCAAACTTGTGATCACTGGTTGGACAGGTTAGAGGCTGATTTAGGCTTGGGTCCAAAAACAAAATTCGCTGTACACAAACTAAACTACAACTTTTATTAATGGCCAAACCTCAAAACTAGAACACGAAACCAAAGTTCTATATTGACCAAAGCAACAACATGAAAAGGTTTAAACTAGAGTTTTAGCTATTTTTTAGCATTTTCTTCACATTTTCCAAATATAAATCCTAACTAACTTTTGTTCAAGAGTTAAATTAGAGTTGTTTGAACATGAATGCAATGTTTTGTTGACATCATATGTTTCTACTCAATTAACAAAAGTATTTTTAAGCAAAGCGAAAATTATCATTTCATATAACTTTTTGATCCAAAACAACATGCAACTTTTCATGTGACCAGAATATATTCATGATTAGGTGATGCACATGAAAAGACATGATTAAAACTACTCATGCACATTTTGAAATAAAATTTACTTTTGAACCAAAGAGTTTTGTCTTTGCCTTTGAAAAGTTTAAGTTAGGTCTCATTTGAAAGAGTTTGACTCCACATCTGTCACCACTTGCCAGGTGTCAAATTAAAGCTCACAATCATCCTCTGACTTGCTTGGATTAGACTGAATCTGCTACTTAACTTAAAACTGACACCTAGGGTGTCACAAGCGTCAATCCTTTTGGGCCAAAGCAATCAACACGGCTTGCTATTATAGCAACCGACTCTATTGTCACCCTTTGAAGGAGAAGACACCATATGAGCTCTTGAATGGTAGAAAGCCCAATATTGCATATTTTTGGGTCTTTGGTTGCAAATTCTACATTTTGAAGAAAAACACTAGATTGAGCAAGTTTTACAAGAAATGTGTGAAGGATTCTTGCTTGGATACTCAACCACTAGCAAAGCCTTTAGAGTTTGGAATTTGGCAAGTGGTACTCTTGAGGAGGTTCATGATGTTGAATTTGATGAAACCAAGGGTTCCCAAGATAAGAATAAAATCTTGAAGATGTTAGAGGCATTCAACTTTCAAATGCCATGAAGAACATGGATGTTGGTGAATTGAGGCCTAGGCAAGTGATTGATGAAGAAGATGATCAAGTGCAAGTGCTCTCTAACTCAAATGTGCAAGTTGACACTAATCAAGCAAGTTCAAGTGGCTCTCATGACAATGAAGAAGTTCAAGTGTCTAGTACATCATCTCAATCTAATGATCAAGCAAGTGCAAGCAATGTTCCTATACTACAACCAACCAATATTGCAAGAGATCATCCATTGGACACTATAATTGGAGATGTTTCTAGAGGTGTACAAATAAGATCAAGATTAGCTTTATTTTGTGAGCACTTCTCATTTGTGTCATCCATTGAACCAAAGAAGATATAAGAAGCATTGATGGATGTTGATTGGGTGAATGCTATGCATGAAGAATTAAACAACTTCACTAGAAATCAAGTATGGGAACTAGTAGCAAGACCAAAGAACCACAATACGATTGGAACTAAATGGGTCTATAGAAACAAGCAAGATCAAGATGGGATAGTAGTAAGGAACAAAGCAAGATTGGTAGCACAAGGCTATACACAAGTTGAAGGTTTTGACTTTGGAGAAACATATGCCCCAATTGCTAGATTGGAAGCAATTAGAATCTTGCTAGCCTATGCTTGTGCCCACAACATCAAGCTCTATCAAATGGATGTCAAGAGTGCATTTCTAAATGGCTACATCAATGAAGAAGTATATGTTGAGAAACCTCCCGGTTTTGAAGATGACAAGAAACCCAACCATGTGTATAAGTTAAAGAAGGCATTGTATGGATTGAAACAAGCACCTAGAGCATAGTATGAGAGGTTGAGGGACTTCGTACTCTCTAAAGGGTTCATAATAGGCAAGGTTGACACCACTCTTTTTCACCAAGAAGATTGGCAAAGACTTGTTTGTGTTGCAAATCTATGTTGATGACATCATATTTGGATCAACCAATCAAGACTTTTGTGAAGAGTTTGGGAAGATGATTGCTAATGAGTTTGAGATGTCCATGAATGGAGAGTTGAGTTACTTCCTTGTCTTCAAATCAAGCAATTGAAGAATGGTACATTTGTGAGTCAAGGCAAGTACATCAAAGACATGCTAAAAAAATTTGGCATGAATGAAGCAAAGGCCATTAGTACACCAAAGGGAACAAATGTCAATTTGGATAGTGATGTAGGTGGTAATATGATGGATCAAAAGTTGTTTCAGTCTAAGATTGAAAGCCTACTCTATGTGACTGCATCAAGGCCAGTTGTCATGTTTAGTGTGTGTATGTGTGCAAAATTCCAAGCCTCACCAAGAGAAAGTCATTTGAAAGCTACAAAGAGAATATTGAGGTACTTGAAGCATACACAAAATGTTGGTTTATGGTATCCCAAAGGAGCAAAGTTTGAGGTAGTTGGTTACTCCGACTCGGATTATGCGGGATGCAAAGTTGAAAGGAAGAGCACTTCGGGCACTTGTCAACTATTGGGAAGATCACTTGTTTCATGGTCATCAAAGAAGCAAAATAGTGTTGCATTATCAACCGCCGAAGCCGAATACATATCCACTGGTAGTTGTTGTGCACAAATTCTTTGGATGAAGGCCACCTTGAATGACTTTGGAATCAAGTTCAAGAAAGTGCCATTGCTTTGTGACAATGAGAGTGCTATCATGCTTACCAACAGTCCGGTTCAACATGCAAGAACAAAACACATTGATGTCCGTCACCATTTCATAAGAGACCATCAACAAAAAGGGGACATTTCAATTGAGAGTGTAGGCACCGAAGATCAACTTGCTGACATATTCACCAAGCCATTGGATGAGAAAAGGTTTTACAAGCTAAGGAATGAGTTGAACATATTGGATTTCTCAAATATGTGTTGATGCACCCCCACTAATATGACATGCCTCTCCTTCGAGTAATCCAAGGTAAAAGTTGATTGACATGCATACATCCTTTGCTAAGGACATGCTTAGTGCATCTAATCATTCCTCATGTTTTATAGGCTCATCCATAAAAATAAAATGAATTTGATGATTGTATGGGACCACTATTGCTTCTATGCTTGACTTAATCTAGTGGTAGCATATGACATGTTTGTGGGCTTGTGAACCTAGTGTTTGATCTAGAAAATGAGCTATAAGTGTTAACTCAACATGGTACAAGATAACCCTTAAAATGAGGTGTGAAGAAGCTTATCCTTGGATCAAACCGAGTTAAATATCTTTGGCAAGTGTTCTAGATTAGACCAAATTTGGGAAAATGACCCCCACCCCATTGATTGACATTGATAATCTTAACCTATCTAAAATTGAACCTTTATGGTCATTGATGACAAAGGGGGAGAAGTAATGCACAAAGATAGTGAAAAGATGACAAAGGGGGAGAAATATGAAAGTAAGGGGATCAATTAAAATTTGAGCACACAAGCAGGGGGAGCAAGCTCATAAACTCGATTGATGCATTTGAATGTGCATTTCATATGTTTGCTTGGATGGCACAAGGGTTTAAATTAAAATTCCATGCTTGCATGGTGTATGCTAGTTGTAGGTTTGAATGATGAAATGAAAAACTAGCATGCATAGGTGGTAGTTAGATATGCCTTGTTTACTTGCTTTGCTTTCACAAGTGGTGCTAGAACCTTGCTTATAATGTTGATCTCACGAGGTATCTAGTGTTGTGTTTTGCAAGTAATTCCAAGTGGTATCTAACTAACAATGGTGCTAAGGATGGTCTATTTGGTGAACTTCGATTGGTATCACACTCGAAAGGTCCATCTCTTATACCTTAGCATCATTTGGTAGATATTACTCTCCCACAACTCAAATCCATGCATATGTGCGAGCTTCAATCCAAACTCTTAGCACATATGTAGGGAGAGCAAATGCTACCAATTGAGGGTTCATGAAACATGTCTAAATCCTTTTACACATGGTAAATATGCTTGGGCAAGTGACATGGATTCAATTGATTTTCAATTCATATCTTTGTGAAAGGGTTGTCATCAATTACAAAAAGGGGTAGATTGAAAGCTTTAGTTTGATTTTGGTGAATTGATAAAACCCTAGGTGCTAACCCACTTGCTCTAGTGTTCATGAGATAGGTTAGCACATATTCCAAGTGGAGGATCAAATGGTGATGATCAAGATAATGGTGGATGCCATGGTGATCAAGTGCTCGGCTTGGAAAAGAAGAAAGAGAAAAGCAAATGGGTTCAAGGCAAAGGTGAAATCCATAGGGCCATTTTGTTTTGGTGATCAAGACACCTGGTGGGTGTGATCACATTTAGGATAGATGGCCATAATATTAAGAGGGGTGAAACTCATATCAAAATGCGGTTATCAAAGTGCCCCTAGATGCTCTAACTTATTGCATATGCATTTAGATCTAGTGGAGAACTAACACCCTTAAAAATGTTTGTGAAAATATGCCAACACATGTGCACAAGTTGATACACTTGGTGGTTGGCCCATTTGAGCAAGGGTGGTGAAGTTCAGAGAAGTGAAGGAGGAGTTGCGCAGAGACCGAACGCTGGACCGGACCTAGGACCAGACGCTGCCCTGCGTCTGGTTAGTGTTGCGTAGAGGAGGTGCATTCTTGGTCTATGGCCGAACGCTGGCAGCAAAGGAGGCCAGTCAGTGCTGACATGGCAGCGTTTGATTTTAGCACGTAGCGGGAGAAGGACCGGACGCTGGCCAACGTCAAGTCAAGGCAAAGCGGACGCGTTCGGCCACAGAAATGCGTCTCTGGACCCTTACTGGAAGTGACCGGACTGTATGTTGGTGGCACCTCTAGTCATACTAACAGCGCGTCCGATCGGTGGTTTGGTTGCGTGGGCAAACAGGCGAGCGGACGCGTTCCTGGTCGCAGTGCATCCGGTCTCGGTGAGCTACGTCTAATCATTCATTTACTTAAGCGCGCGATCGAGTTGACCATTGAGATTGGGCAGCACAGGTTTAAAGCAGGGAACACGTGGCAGTCATCCGCTGATCAGACACTAGGGCTATGCGTTGGTCAAGAGGACCTACATGTCCGATCGCCCCGAGTTGGGCTGTAGTGAGGAGCCCAACGGCTCTATTTCGAGGGGCCTCTATTTAAGCCCCATGGCCGGCTCTAGCTCACTCTATTGGCCATTTGCATTGACATAACAACCTTGTGAGCTTAGCCAAAGCCCTTCCACTCATCTCCATCATTGATTCATCATCTTTGTGAGATTGGGAGTGAATCCTAGTGCAATGCTTGAGTGGTTGCATCTAGAGGCATTTGGTGTTCGTGTTTCGCTGTGGGATTCGCTTGTTTCTCTTAGTGGTTGCCGCCATCTAGATGGCATGGTACAGAGAGGATCGTCGAGCGATGGAAGGTGCTTGTCTCTGGCTTCGATCATGGTGATTGTGAGGGGTTCTTAACCTTTCCCCTACGGAGAGCCAAAAGGTACTCTAGTGGATTGCTCTAGCTTGTGGATCCCCATTTTGTGTTGGTTTTGCGGTACCTGATTGTGGGTTAGGCGTGTGATGCCTATTAGCGCGTGAACCTCTAAGTGGGTGAATCGCTACAACGAGGATGTAGCTTATCGGCAAGCAAGTGAACCTCAGGGATAAATCATTGTGTCATCTTGTCCCAAGGATTTCATTGATTCTCTTATGATTTATTGATTGATCATCTTTTGCCACGTTGGTATATCTTCACTACCCTCACTTGTATTTACTTTCCTAGTGTTGCTAGGTTCTTTAGTGTAATTAGTTTTGAGAGCTAGCTTGTGTCGGGTCTAGTAGTTAGTGAGGCTCTTTAGTTAGTCTTTGAGAGCTCACTAACTTAGTGGTAGTGACCTAGCATTGTGTGCTTAGAGACTATAGTAACTAGAATTGTGGTAGGTGGCTTGCATTTTTAGTAGGCTAGCACAAATATTGCTTCGCCTCATTTTTGTCTAACCACTTTGCTTAGTGTTGTTGTAGAAATTTTTATAGTATATTCACCCTCCTCAAGACAATGAGGCAATCCACGACGCAGGGGCGGCCACCAACTCCTATACAGCACCCTAGGAAACCACAAGATGATGACGAAGACCATAGCGGAGACTACATTGCACAGGACGGCTGGCGAACCACCATCGTGCCTACAGTGCCACCATGGCCGGCATAGTAGCACCACGCCACATCATGTCATGATGTGGCCACAATACCATGACGACAGCCATGCCCGGACATGCTCCACAAGATAGTGTAGCTTGCAATCCAAGTTAGCTAGGCCCTCCCTCAGGCTGATGACCCTTCGGTCGAGAGAACCTCCTGCTTTGTATGTGCCCTGGCCCCAAACTCTATATAAGGGAAACAAGGGCACTCTTTTCAGACATTCTGAGTCCCCTACTCATTCACTCACTCTCCATCATAGCAGGGCTCCTGAAGCTTCCCTTTGGGTTGCCCGTCTCCTAGCTCTAGCTCTTCTTCCTCTTCCACCATTCTTGCACCCCCATTGTAAGAACTTCAGAGCATTCAAGTGAGGAACACACACTCGATCATCCCCAGTGACAAGTTGTGATAGCTCTTCATCGAGAGCGGCAACCGCACCCAGAGGTGGGGACGCAACGATCACAACATCGTCGCGCCGCGAGGGCTCAAACACCAAAATGCATGGGCCCTCCTGGCCAGAAGCTACAATGGGCTGGGCACAAAAAATGCACTCGGGGGCTCATAGGCTCACCGAGGATGTTGAGCCAGCAAGAGTCAACCCAAAACCAATCAAGAGGTTGATCCATGCCGGCTATGACCGTTCTAGACACTGAAGAAGCACCCTCATCAGCTAGCGGCCCAAAGATCGCAGCGAACTTCATCACGAGTAGATGCTCGGGGCTCGCTGCACCTCGAGCAATGGCAATCGGTCCCACTACAGCTTCCGATACATCGGTCAGTCACATCCACTTTGACCTTAGCCTCTCTACCTAGGCACGTCCACATACACATATAAGCCCACCAACAACTATGGAAACTTAGGGCCAACCCATAGAGCAAACCAGATAGCATGAAGCCCATGCACTGTATCCTAGTAACACTCAACTCCCGAGTGACACAATCCGACTCGCGCTCGTAGCCAGACTTGACTCACTCATAGGGGCTACACACATGGGCACATGCACATGACCCATGGCACAACACTATCTACCATTGCCCTGGTGATCGATCCACTTTCAACACCTTCCGATCGCCTCTCACGCCATAATGAGCTGGTGACCCGCACCTTGATTTCTTGCTCACATGAGTCTGAGAGGAGATGGGGGACTCATTCAAACACGACAAAAGGAGCAAAAGGAAAGAAGTTTTGGAATTTTGCCACTCGATAGCCTTCTTTTCACATCGTGCCGCATCTACGTCCTGCCCTCGACACCTCATCGATCGTGCACCTTTTAGCCCTGTGGGTCAACACCCAGGATTAAAACGTGCACCTATGGGCATTGGGCCAGGGGGACGAAGCACATTCCAATTCGAATGAAAAGAAAAGCGAAAAGGCAGCACAATGGCAAAACAAGTGCGCCGACCTCACATCATCCACATGAAATTCATAACACGTTCACCGCAACTAGGACTCCCATACAACAACAGGATCCTTGCACAAAGGTCATCACACACCAGAAGCCCAGAACCGACGTCGTACGTGAGCAACTGGCACTTCATTCCTGCTCCACAAGCGGCGACACCACTCACAACAGAGGTGTCGTTGCACAACCTCCCCAACATGTGACCTAGGGCAACACCGAGGATGGCACCGCCTTAGGGCGGACACCTTGACACCACAACATGCCAACAGGTCATGCGTGATAGAGAACTACACGAAGCCAAACTACCGAAACCAAACTAGGGCAAGGCTATGCACCACATGGGAGCATGGAAATGAGGACGCCCGTGCAACCTGAAGGAAAACAAAGAAAGGCGCAATGACGCCAAACCTGTCTCACAGACATTTAGGTCGCAAAAATGGGGTCACGGTGAGCCAGACTCCATGGGTCGATCCCTAGGTGGGGCTATGCGGCTATGGCATTCAAGCGACCAGACCAACGGTGGTCACGGCGAGACGGCGACACGCAAGAAAATCAAAATCATGGAAAATGGAAAGTGAACCAAAAGGAACTATTTTCAATCAATACTATTAGAAAAGACCCCTAGAATGCCTTGGGGTTCTTAGCCACCACCATGGAGGATCTCCTCCACATCCACGGTGGTGACAACGACATCTGTAGTAGTGGCAAAGTCATTAACCCACATCGTCCGCTCCTCCTGCCCAGCGTACTCCGAGAACCTAGGCGTCACCTAACGGAGGTTCATCCCGGTACATAGCTACATGGCGGCAAGGTCAACACCGGCTCCTTACTAGATTCCTGACACCACAGCCCGCTCATGGTCCTCTGCTACGATGAACCCCCAAAGGCAAGCCACCTCCTTTTCATGATGAGAAGCCGCCAGCTGCTCCTCTAATGCTAGCAACAAGATGACATAAAGATCAGAGACTGGACATCCATCAAGATGACAAGACGAGGGAAATCCTTACCCACAATGTGGGCCTAGGTGTCGATGGTCACCACCTGAGCGGTGGCGATCTCACCCTCTCAGGAGGCGAGAGCTGCTTTGGCGGCGTCAAGGGTGAGCCCCAGCCGCCTTGCTTCGTGGGCAGCCATAGAAAACCACCTGTACGCTTCGTTGGCCTAGCGGATGAGTCGGCAAAACTCTTGATGGCTGCCCGGAGATGACGAGGACATGCTCGACCCCACCGCTGGTGGGATCTCAGTCATGGTAGCACCAATGACCCTTCCCGACATGGCATAAGAGATGGCCCTAAGGAGCACTCATGGTCAACTTAGGTCAGCATCAAAACTCAAACACATTGCTTGAATACTTACCCCTATTCACACAGCAAACCTCAGAGATGCGGCAGTAGACCACCAGCCTTCGGTGACCCCTCCTGCGGACGATTATCATGATCCATCAACTCGGAAAGGAAAGGAAGCTATGAGCACACGAAAATGAGAAGAAGGAAGTAGTAAGGCAAACACTGAAGAGTAGATGACTCCCCCCGCCATACCGGCTCTCTTGATTTATAGCCATAGTAACCAATCACAGTGGATACTTTGGGTGTACGCGTGTTCACTTCCAATTACTAACCACTTTGAAAACCGCGTAGAGCAGGTGAAGCAATCAGAGGAAAGGTGGACTGACTACTGTCCTCATAACAACATGAACCAAGTAAGCCTTGCACATCCCCATTTTCTCCATTTCATCACAATTCATGCGCCCGCATTCCACGGTGCATGAATACCCACGAGTGGGCGCCACTATGCTCCGACGTTGTAGGGGAGGTTAACTGCCCCTGAGTCCATGTGCAGAAAGACCCGCAACGATCTTGACCCTACCTTGTACTTAGGAAAACTTCTCTTAGGCCGGACCTTAGAAGGGCTCAAGGCCACAAAAGGGATAGGGGCAGGGAGAAGATGGCCCCCTATGGCTCTAATCGATGGTGCGGAGCTAAATGACCATCTCTCTCTATGTTCGAGTCGTCCGCTTCGAAGTCTCCCAGGTTGACCCCCTCTTGGGGGAGGCATCTTGCCCTCTGGCCGCTATGGAGGCAGTTGGGGACCGACGAGATTGACGGTCGACGATTTATGGGACGTCTCTCGATGAGGCATAGTCGAACTCCACATTGATTGGGGAGGTTATCGAGCCCAGCTTGAATTACCCATCGACCCCGATGAGGTGCACCGCTCTGACCGCATGGTTACGGTGGACATGCCTCTCCCTACGTGGGGTGAAACCAAACCCACCTTTAATAAGGTGGCACGACCTCTCAAGGTCGACAGGGAAGTCAGGGAAAAATAGAGTCAGGACCCCATGACTCTGACAAGAGTTAGGGCCAAGCCCTAGCTAACTCCTCCCTGCGTCCCAGGTCTCAGTCCTAAGGCCAGCTCTAGAAACTCATAAACCATTAGAGGTCTGTGACCTCTCCAAGAGAGATCAATGCAGTAAAATGGCCAGGGCGATGCATGATGTGGAGTCCAAAGCGTGATCATGGCTCGGTCATGTGGAAAAAACAAAAGGTCCAATACCTACGAGCCAATACACATTCATAAAAAACCTCGTGACCATGTGCACAGAGGTTGAGGAAGCACTTCCTCGCATCAGCAGCGCAAGAAGGACCTGCTTGCGAGTCCATCCCCCATGATTTAGAGTCTCATTGCCTCCGCAAGGAAAGCCTCAGCATTGGGAAAGGGGAACTCCCACCTTAATATCCACAAGTACGAGAGCGACCATGTCACTCGTAAAACAAGAAGTACAAAGGATACGGGGCCACCCCGCTGGTGGCGCCCCTAAAGACTAGAAGGCGGATGCTGCCCGAGCGGGGAAGATAGGGTCAAAGCTTGCCCCACCATCCCTCTCACAAGCATCATGCTCCCACAGTCAGAGCATGGAAGAAAGAGTACGATGGCTCTAATAGCTTTGGGAGGCTCCCCATGTGCACCAGAGACTTCCAAAAAGCACTCCTAGAGAGCGTGGAGCCCACCAAGCCAATAGGAGCCATCCCCATCCTTGCGATGGCAAAATGAGGCTGACCGGTGACCGAAGTGCACCCATGTCATGACTATGCCTTGCTCTACATAGGCAGCATGATAAGGCAGTGCCACTTCATCCTCATCCTATTCCGCAAATGGCATGAAGCGGGCATCACGTGACCTCCCTCAAAGGTCACGACGCAATGCCAACCAATGCGCAAGACCCAAGAAGAGGTCGAAGACGTCCCTAGCCATCACCCGCTATGGGCATTCGAACCAACACGGTCTGGGGCAAGGAGCGGAAGTAGGATGGAGGCCCAAGGTCACATATGACAGAACTCGGTGCCCACGCCGCTTCCTACTCTCTAGCTCACAAAATCCCTTCTAGCACCAGTTGTTGAAAGGGCGACACCGGCTCCGGCCACCACAGATGACCCTCAGAGGGACATATGATGGGAACCACGTGGTACATTGATTAGTGCAATTATACCTAGTAGTCATTGCTAAGATCATCCTCATATCTACACATAAGGGATATTACTAAGTAAGATTAAGAACAGAGCTTGTCCTTCCTTCGTAACTGGACCCTACATGCGCCTATATTCGGGGAGTGGACTACAAAGAACTCAATGGGAGTGTCACATCTGCGATCTACCACATGACCCAGGATATAGGGTGTATCCGTAGGTAAATAATGTATAAGCACCACACTTACACAATGTCAACCACTCACCCCGTGCGCAGTGGAGGGAGTGCTATACAAACTTATGCATGGATATACTGATAAACTAGCTATACTAAGCATATAATCAAAGTAGACGATGAACATTACAACAAAGAACATGAATAAGATGAATACTAATATTGTCATAACAATTGTAACTAGTATATAAAAGTAATAGAGATACAAAAGAGAGGGGGTACAAAGATTATACCGAACCACACTCTTGACAAGATCAGGAATCCAAGCGAAGCCTGCTTGCCTCCCTCTAGACCTAGCCTAACTAGCTATGACTTAGAATATGGTGGAGCTCTAAGGAAGATTAGGGTCACTACTAGGGATGTGTTCATCAATGACGCTTTCCTTTCGTCACTGAAGACACCAAAATCATCACATATATTATTTTATGACAAAATTGTGACGAAATCGATTTCGTCATTGAATGAGCGTCATATTTTGGATAACGTGACAAAACGTATATTTTCGTCATAGATGTGCGTTCCTTCTATGATGAAATGGCCCTCATCATAGAAGAGTATTCTTTCTATGACGATGCATTTTCGTCATTGATGTAGCCCCTTTTTCGTCATAACTTGCCGTCTGTTAGGCGGCCAGACGGCATCTGCCACGCTGGCAGCTGATGTGTCCTATCCACGTGGCGCATCCACGTTTCAGGTGATGTAGCTTGGCACGTGGCTGGTGACGTGTCTAACTACGTGGCCGCTGATGTGGCCAGTGATGTGGATGTGCACGTGTCCACTTTTTATTGGGCCATAGGGCATGCTGTGAGTAGTCCACGTGTCTTGCTGTGATTGGCTCTCATTTTCGTCACTGAAGTGATTACAAATTCATCACTGAATAGATTACAAAATAGTCACAGAATCGACTACAAAATCGTCACAAAAAGGTAACAAAATTCATCACAGGTGCACATGCTGAACAACAGATCACAGTATTCCAATTACCATCAACTTAACAGATCCAGTATTCATAGGTACCATCAACTTAATGAACAATACTAAACTTGGTTCACATATAACTCACTAGACATCATATTCCATGTACTAGTTTCATCTCAGTTCACATAGGTTATGACAGCAACTATTAAAAAGTGGGCAAGCAACAGCAACATAGGTTATTGCATAAGCAAAATCACCAGCACGGACCCCTTGCTTCATCAACCAGCAGCTACGCGCAGCGCTCATGTCGAAGAACCATTGTTGATGGCCAAGATACGCTTGAGCAGCGCATTGTTCTCCTCCATTGCCTTGGTGTTTATCTCTGTCAGCTTCTTGTACTCCTCCATCTCCTTTTGTGTCCTCGCCAGCTTTTCCTCAGCTTCTTCACTTCTCTTCTTGAGATCATCGATTTCACCTTGTACAGTAGCCTTAGCTTCAGCTGCTAGTTCTTCCCGAAGCTCGCTTTCATTTGATGATGATGATTTGGAGGATGCCACTGGTTTGATGCCAACACTCTTGAGGAAATGGTTTGAGCTGTTCTAGGAGAGCACCTGGGACACAACCTGCACACTGGATACTGCTGTCTCACCTTCAGCAATAGGTTCTGCCCTCAAAGCTTCCATATTTGACTGAAACAGCAATGACCCATCATTAGTTGATCATTATTGCATTAATTTGAGGTGCAAATATCACACAAGATGTATTTTTAAAAATATAAATAGCAAGATGTGTACTAGAGAGAGGTAGAAGCAAACCTAGCAAAATGGACAGACTGTAGTACAATTTATCTGATTTGTTATGTGGAACATTATGTAAACTGTAGTTTGGTTCTTACTGACATAAAGCACAGCTACTCTACAATGAAACAATCAGAAATCACCTAGCATGTGGACACAATTAGTTCAGATTGTTCTCAGTTAAATGCAATCTCATTTCCAGTCAACATCTATCAAGTATTAACAGAGCACGCTTATCGATTGTTCAAATGATTGGTTTAGTAGATAATACACATACATAAAGCACATGAGAATAACTAAAAGCATGGGCTTTAGAGACTTGGTTGCAGTTAGGTTGCTTCCATTTTCATATCCATCCAAGATAATAACCCATTCAGCCATTCCTTGTTTGATACATTGCAGTTTTAATCTAGTATATCAATGACTTCAATCTGAATTTATGACCGCATGTAGATTGTTCCTGAAATAAGAACAACCTTCAGTTAGTACTTAACTTATTTAGCAAGTATATAGCTATGTTGGATTATGACCAGTTTTGAGCAAAAGATGAATACAAAATGATTAAAATAGGACATGTTATCCAATTAATGAACAAAATGGCACAAATGAAATGTATGTCGGGACTTACAAGTGCTTCTCTTGCTTTGGTTCACTAAGACCATTTTTGGAGCTGGTATGGTAGGTCTTGAAGGCCTCCACCAAATCAAGTTCTTCATTTTGTTCTGTGCTTGGTTCTGCATTGTTTTTCTTCTTTTTCTATTTCATAGATAATCAATTACAGGAAAGTTGTCAGATAAAATGCAAAATAAGTTGGTTAGTGCAAATATGTACAAGGTACTCTTTACTTACATATGCATGTAAGTGTGCCACATAGCTGCGAGAACCCGTAGCCTGATGATACTTGACTTTTACTACGTTTACGCTTGTTCTTTTCACATGATTCCTACAAGAGAATGAACATGTCGAGGATGAGATCATAGGTTCCAAATGAGAAGATCTTTGAAACCGAATGAGAAAGAATATATGACAAGATACCCGTACCATGTTTTTTTGGATTACACCACTTTGCAACCAAATACCCTCCACTCTGCATCGAGACATGCATGCAATCTGGAGAAGTTGTGGGAATCTCATTTGCAAGTTTACCATTGAAGTATTTGTTCTTCACCGATAACGATTTGCCGCACCCCAGAGCGCAGCATATCAGTGCAAGCTTCCTCTGTTGGCTTGTCTTCAGGGTTAATGGCCAAGCGCCCCTAGTCATATGACAATTCCATATTTAGTTAGCCAATGTAGGTTAAACAGATATACAAGTTTACCATAGAAACAATAATGCACTTACAGAGAGCTTTCCCACAAAGTCTTTGTAATAGCGATCATCTCTCTTGTAATCTTTCCAATGAGTTAGGACAAGGACCTTATCCCTAATGATGACACCACCTCGATGCAAACTTGGTCGCTTGAACAGTTCATGAGGCCTTCTTTTCCCTTCAAAGAACAACTATGGGCATTCTCCTTCCCATAGCTTTAGTCATCCCGTCCAAATTGTGCTCCCTTGGTGGGTGGCCTGGGTCTCCTTGGGGCTCATTGTGAAGGAGCTGCAAAATACAATTTGGATTTAAATGCTTTAGTTTCATGCAGATCAAAGAAACCGGATGGCATAATAGAATGACAAAGAAACATCAACTTTCCTTCAAGTGTCTTCCTCTCCAAATTACATTGTCTTCATCAAGACTGTGATTGCCTTGAGCACCACCTCCACCGAAATCCTCTGCAGCTTGTATTGTCCTAACCACCAGCTCCATCACCTTCCTCTCAGATCAGATAAGACCTTTGTGGTGGTGTTTCATCATGACCATTGGTAGGATCCTCTACATTCTGGCCATCTCTCGCCGAAACAAGAAGCCTTTTTGATGATCTTGTTTGGGATTCAGGAGGCTGAACCTATGATCCTTGAGATGCCCTCACTCTCTTACTAGCCCTAACTCCCCGCATGCCGCCATGGTGGGGCCTGTCTTCTTCTTCTTTGAAGCTAGGACTTTCCGACTATACCCCTGCAAGAAATTGTGGATAAAAAATCAAGTAAGTCATGTGCAAAGATAAAGCTAGACCATATATTAAAGAACATGTATGCAAGAAACAAGATGCATCTAAAAGCAAAGGCATATATTGAAGAACAGATTAAAAACACTCAAATGCAATGCAAATATTCCCCATCCAGTACTTTGAAGATAGAAGAAGCACCTTAGTTGCCGTGGGTCAGGTCGCTCAATAGATTCAGTGTCATCATCATCACTATCTCCTTGATCATCATCTTTAAGGAGATACTCCGATGAATCCGAATCTTCATTATTTGTTTTCTTGTTTGCTGATTTTCCCCCCTTCTTTGATGCAGATAGTGATACAGAGTTATTAAATTGAAAAGATAGATTTTTTAGGCTGAAATCTTGCATCTTCTTTAAATTGTTCGCCACGCGTGCATCCCGACGTCTCTCATAATCAGTTTTTTCAGATTCTTACAAAAACAAGCAAATTGTGTCTATTAGAAAATAAAAAGGAGTGAACTAAGAGCTAAGAGGTAGTAATACTAGATGGTAGATAGATAAGAGGTAGGAGCTAGTAGTGCATGTTGAAGAGCTAAGGGATAAGAGGTGATAGGTTATAGGCAAAAAGTATTAGGTCGAAAAGAACTAAGAGGTACATGTATTTGTGTCTTTGAGCACAATTACTCTAAAATCATGAAAAATTTGAAGATAGCTTGTATCTTGAACTACTATTTTCCAATCAACACACTTGCATGCACTCTGCTACATTTCTAATTCTGAAAAGGATTTATTCCCCAAGTGGAAGGAAAGGCATCGTGGGATCATGTATTTTACAAATGAGAAGTTTCTTTGCTATATGAGTTTAAGATGAAATAGTGTATCAATTGTGCAATAGAACCATTCTAATATTCTTTTGACACAGTTGATTAAAAACTAAGAAAAATTTCTGGTGCTTAACCATGATCTAGCAAGAAATGACCAAATACTCAAAACTACAAAAATAGCTAAAATGATTCAGATATCACAGATGAAGCAAATCTTAATCTAACAGATCAAGATACTGACAGAAAGAAATTCTAGATACATATGTTGATTGTTGGGTCAAATTCTAAGGATCAGCTCCTAAAGTTTAGACTACTGAAACCAAAATGGGGAGGACCAAAAACACCTCCTAAAGGCTCCAAATGCAGAGGTGCAAGGATTCAAGAAACCCGAAAAATATACGGCTCCCTAGCTAGGAGATGAACCTACAGAACATGATTCAAATTTTTGAGCGAGAGAAATTATACATCATTATCACTTATGACTATTCTTCATGCCTTTCAAGATCTAAGTACATTCGTTATGAATAGTTATTAGAAATCACTGTACTAAAATGGAGTGGAGACAAACTGGGTTCACATTCAAAGTTAAATTACTAACTCGCACAGGAAAATGCTGGAAAATCAAAGACAAATTGGGTTCACAATGCATTACTAATTGCACAGAAAATCTGGGAAGACAAAAAGCAAAATAAATCACATACGCCTAACTCAATCTATAGCCAAATGGTTACCTTGATCTTGTTGTGCAGGTCTCTTCCTACCACTAGGTGCCACCATTGCGGATGTATACTAGGTGCTCATCGGGTGGTGGTCAACAGGAAGCGGACTCGTGCAAGTGGGGGACCTAGTGCTCGCCGGCGGTGGTGGTCGCCAACGGGAAGCGGACTGGTGCAGGCGACCCCTAGTCCACGACGACACAGCTTCATGAAGCGAGGAAGCACCTCGGCGGCGACGGCGGTTGTGTTCCTCTGGTGGCGGCTAGGGTTGGAGAAATGTGGGGGAGAGACGAGTGGCCGGGGTGAGGAGGAGTGGGGTAATGGCTAAATTAGCGTGTAATCGCTTTTAGGCGGCATTTTTTTTGGCGGCATTTTTTTTGCGGCATTTTTTCCCTCCCTGAAGACCCTATGGTACCCAATTTATTTTGAAACTTCTTATTACATTTTTAGTTATTATCTTAGTTATTTGTTGAATAACTAAAGGATAAAAGCTACAATACCTTAAGTTATGTAGAAAATTCTAAAAACTTGCATGGACACCTTATTTTGGTGTATGATCATGACATAAAAATTTCAAAGGATTTTGACAAAGTGGTACTATACATCACGTACAAGCATGAACATCTCTCACTTAGTTAGTGGGATATATGTTAGAAATGTATGACTTTGTCAGGATGATCCTGACCACTTTGTTAGAATTAGCTGAAACTTTTTTGTCATCATTATACACCAAAGTGAGGTGTCCATGCAAGGCTTTAGATCTTTTTAGCTACCTTAGGGTATTTTAACATTTATTCCTTCAGTAATCCAACAAAAAATTACAATAATATGGAAACTTGGTCGAAAATCGCATGCATGCACACAACATCATAGTTTGGTTCCATAAACATCTCATAAAATTTTCAAATGATTTTGACAAGGTGGTACTATACATCTTGTACAATCATGAACAACTCTCGCTTAGTTATTAGGTTATATGTTAGACATGTATGCCTTTGCGAGGATGTGCATGACCACTTTCTCGAATTAGTTGAAACTTTTTGTCAACATTATACACCAAAGTGAGGTGTCCATGCAGGTTTTTATAATTTTTTAGCTAGGTTAGGGTATTTTAACATTTATCCTTCACTAATCCAACAAAAATTACAATAATAGGTAAACTTGGTCAAAAATTGCACAGATGCACACAAAGATCATTGTTTGGCTCCATAAACATCCCATTAAAGTTTCAAATGATTTCGACAAAATGGTACTATACATCTTGTACATGCATGAACAACTCTCACTTAGTCACAAGGTAACTTAAAGCTTTTATCCTTTAGTCATTCAACAAATAAGTACAATAATATCTAAAAATGTAATAAGATGTTTGAAAATCAATGAGGTAAATCATTAAGCAATAATATATTAATAATTAATTAAAAATCTGGCAAAAAAATAAACATAGAGACATAGAAAAATAATAAACACAACAAATGTGGGAAAAACAAAAAAAATTGGCTCCCATTGGGTTCGAACCCAGGAGCGTAGGGAGAAACTCAAAGTGCCTTACCAATGCGCTACTCAAGTGTTTTCGTTAGTTCTCAACTGCAGTCTTACTTAAACTGTCCACCTAAGCGTGACCAAATGAACAGGCCTGCAGGCCGGCCCATCGAAACCCCCACGTTAGACGCTTCTCCGCCGCTGTGGATCGACTCCTCGATTCTCCATAGCGGCGCGCCATCGCTCCTCCATAGCGGTTGAGCTTGCCGTCCTTGCCGGTCCGTCACCAAGTTCTCCCCCTCACAAACACTCCCCTCCACTATAGCTACGCCGCCTGCACCTAGAGCTTGCGTCCACTGCATACTGCAGCCGTGGCGCGTGGTACCATCGGCAACAGCCAGAGGAGCGCCAGGCACCACCACCACCCGCAAAAATCACTCTGGCGCAGTTGTCCGTCGCTGGAGCTCCATCTGGCGCGCTGCCCCACTCCTCGCCCTCGATGTCCCCCAATCCTGCCTTCTAGTTTGGAACCACCGAGCTACTCTGTGCTTCACCCACCAGGTGTTCGACGCTGGGCCTCTACGCCGCTGAACAAGATGATATGCCGCTCTATTTGGGTAATATGCAGTGAGTTCATTTCATGTGTTACAATTCAAGGTATGGAATTGCAAGTGAAATCGTATGGTGTGCATACTGTTGCCATGTTGCCATGTTGTTCATTCCCATGGCTCCATCTATTGGATTATGACATGGAAACAGTGCCCAGGTATTTGTGATATGTAAACCCAAGGCATATGCTGCTAGATTGTCATGCCTATCGTCATTTGGTTGACTGGTTTGGTAAATGCAGGACACGCAAGATGTACGTACTATGTTTCAAGTCAACCTGTTTGTATACTCCTCTTTCCTTACAATAACTTTTTGTGGATCCGTTCTCTTCCGTGCACATCATGTAAAGTCCTTCTCTAAGCCTGACTACAGCGGTGGTCCGCGCCTAGAACCGATTCTTGTGTGCACAGCAGTGGCAAATGAATTCCTCCAGTTTCCCTCTCATAGCACTGATTATTTGGCCTTGCTTCTTTGTTTCACATTTGTGAAGTGAACCTGCATTTGGGAACTTTAGGGTGTGTTCGTTTCAGCTTCTCATTTAAATCATTGGAATTGCTGCCAAATGACACAAAGAGAGAAACCTTTCAAAGAGAATCACTGGGAAGTCACTCCTGTCCTAGTACAGAGAAACCAGACAAACCAGATTTATGCTTATGATTCTACTTCTAGTTTTAAGAATACATTGAGCTAGCCAAACGGTTCCCTAAAAGCAGACAAACTAGACAAACCAGATTTATCCCTGAAACGTCGAATCATATAGTTCTCCTAACTAGATGGCTGCTTTAGTATTGTTACATACTGAATTAATTTTTTGTAATACCAAACCATCTGTTAGTGCTGACAAAAACTGGTTTATTAGCCTACCACCAGTAGAGCAGAGGAGAACGCCTGACAATATTGGTTATCAACTTGCAGGTGTCAATGGAGTTCCAGGTGCCATCACCACTAGTGCCGACGTGGGAGATCTACTTCGTGGGGTACTGCAAGAACAATCATGATGGAACGTGCGCTGCAAGAACAATGAAGGATTCAAGTTTAGATTACTGGATGAGGAAGTGATACCTAAGCCAAAGCCGAAAGCATGAAGCCAAATCTAAATTGTAAATTGTAACTATGAATTATGTAAATTGAGTTCCCACTACTGTAAATTATGTAAATTGTAACTTTGATCAATGGAATTGAGTTCCCAGTCCAAATGTGAATGTGTATGAGTTTGATTCTAAATCTAAATGTGAGTCCAAATCTGAATGTGTGTTTGAGTTTGAATCTGAATTTGATTGTGTTATTATGTCAAGCTCTGTGGTTTTTAGGATTGGTTGGTTAGGATGAGCTTTATGGTACTTGCAAATCAGATGGCCTATGAAAGCATGAAGCCAAATCTGAATTGTAAATTGTAACTGTGAATTATGTAAATTGAGTTCCCACTACTGTAAATTATGTAAATTGTAACTTTGATCAATGGAATTGAGTTCCCAGTCCAAATGTGAATGTGTATGAGTTTGATTCTGAATCTGAATGTGAGTCCAAATCTGAATGTGTGTTTGAGTTTGAATCTGAATTTAAATGTGTTATTATGTCAAGCTCTGTGGTTTTTAGGATTGATTGGTTAGGATACAACAGATGTGCTCGACTAAGTTGTAACGCACCACATGTTTGGTTGCAAGGAACAGACTAAGCTCTGTAGCATCCTTCAATGTAACATTTGGGAAGCATTTTGTTGCTTTTAGGCCTGATCTGAATATAATTAGAGGAAGCACAGTTAAATGTCATCACAGGCATCTACATGACACATAGTTGAATGCCATCACAGGCATGTCTAAATCAAAATAGAGATACCAAAAAAAGAATAAATAAAAAAATGTTGGGAAAACAAAAACAATAGTGCAGTCTAGGGACATGACACTGGTCCATACTAGAAATCATCATCTTCATCGTCTAGGGACATGTCATCATTGTTATCATTGCCACCATCACTACAGTACTGCAGTACTGTCTCATCTTCCTCCTCATCCTCACTATCTTCACGAATAATACGTTGCTTCTTGCTGCTTATAAGGTCTTGTAAATTTCCTTCAATTATAGTGGCTTCTCCACCTTGAATATTCTGAGTAACCTCATTATCAGCCCCTGCTTGCACTACATGCTCAGTATCAGAACAATAATCATCCTGATGCACATCATGACTGTCCTCATCTTTTTCAGCGACATCATAAATATTCCTATGTTCAAATTTCTGCACAACTCGCCAATCTTTACCTAAAGATGTGTCTTGCATGTAAAATATCTTTTTTGATTGAGTTGCTAAGATGAAAGGATCAGTCTTGTACCATAATGACTGCACATTAATGGATTTGAAATGTCCGTCATCTCGAAGGCCTGTCGTCTTGCCTTCTTGCTTGAACCAATCGCATCGAAATAGAACCACCGTCCGACGGACTTGAAGATTTGAGTTATATTGCAACTCAATTACCTCTTTAAGGACTCCATAAAAATCTATGCCGTTCCCATCATGTGAACCTTCAGTCATTACACCACTATTTTGTGTCAGAAAGAACTTCTCATGATCCACAGTGCTATACCGCACTCCATTAACTATGCAAGATGCACAAGTCTTAACTCGCAGATCTGGGCCACATGACAGTGCCCATAGTCCTTCGCTAACCGATTCTAGATGCTCCTTATGTTTGTTCTCAATCTGTTGCAACAAAAGTACTCAGTTAACCAATTACATATGGATACTAATGCATTTACTAAACCTAGAAACACAATGTGTACTGACTTACATGGCACCTAAACCACTTTGCAAATCCTTGTTCAACCATTTTATCAACATCAAGCGCACCTTGCTGCACAAGATCATCCCTGTACAAGCTGCATGGCAAAGCTAAGTCATAAGAATAATTTGAAAATTTAGAAATTAAACAAAAACTAATCCCCAAAACATATAATAGATACTTACTCCAAATATTCCTCAGCTTCTTCACAATTATTTAGCACATACCAAACTAACTTATTGATGACATCAACATCAATGTACTGGCTCCTATTAGTTCCAACAAGAGTAACACCATGCTTAAAAATAGAGACGTCATCAGGCAATGGCATCTCTCCATCATTATCATCGTGATGGTTAAATCTATTGTCAATATCCTCCATATACCTAGAACAAAAAGTCAATGTGTCACTTGCCATATATGCCTCAACAATTGATCCTTCTAGCCTCACCCTGTTCCTTACAAAATTCTTCAAAGTTCCTAGCCGCCTTTCTATTGGGTACATCCATCCATACTGAATAGGTCCTCTAAGCAGTGCCTCATCAGGAAGATGGACGACCTAGTGCACCATGACATCAAAGAAGGCAGGTGGAAAGATTTTCTCAAGCTTGCATAGGATCAATGGAATTTCTTCTTTTAGCCATTTGACAAGATCAATCCTTAGATTTCTACTGCATAGTTCCCTGAAGAAGGTCCCGAGTTCTGCAACTGCTTCATATACATCTTAAGCCAGCAGGTATGATTCTTTGCAGGAGTATGTGGCAAGAATGTGTTTTAAGCTTTCCCTGCACCTTTGAACCATCTTCACTTATGTATCTTGCTAGGTTAGCCGCATATCCATCAGGAAACTTGATACCTTTGAGAAACTTGCATAACTCGGTTTTCTGATCCTTCCCCAAGACATATGGAGCAGGTGGAGCAATGACTGAGTTGCCATGCTGCTGTAAGTGCAATTCAGGTCTTATGCCCATATCATGCAAATCTAGCCTAGCATTGGTTGTGTCCTTGGTCTTGCCCTGTACATTGAGTAATGTGCCAAGAATGTTTTCACATATGTTTTTCTCTATGTGCATGACATCGAGATTATGTGGAAGCTTTAAATGTTTCCAATATGGCAATCTCCACAACCCAACTTTGCGGCTATAAATCTTTGGACCCTCATTGCGCTTCCTTTTATTTCCAATAATTTCATGATGCTTCCCTGGCCTGACATCTTTCACCTTCTCTAGCTCCTCTAGGACCTCCTCCAAAGTGAACTTGCCTGGTTGCTCTTTGTTTTCACGCTTACCATCGAAAGCCAAGCTTCTCCGCCATGCATGTGTCCTTGGAAGGTAACGACGATGTCCAATGTAACATATCTTATTCCTTATTGCCCGAGACAATGGATCCTTATCACAATGAATACATGCATAATACCCTTTTGTTGTTCGCCCTGATAACGTGCTCAACGCTGGAAAATCATGTATACACCACAACACGGCAGCACGAAGGTTAAACTTTCGACCAGTGCATGCATCGTAGGTACTGACACCCTTCCATAGATCGAGTAGTTCTTCAATTAGGGGCTCAAGGAACAAATCAAAATCCTTTCCTGGAGATTTTGGACATGGGATGAGTAAAGACATAAAGCAGTTTGCTGGATTCACGCATTCCCATGGTGGGAGATTCAGTGGTGTCAGAAGCACTGGCCACATACTGTACTGCGTACTCATGTTGCCAAATGGATTGAATCCATCGGTAGCTAAGGCAAGCCTCAGGTTCCTAGGATCATCTGCAAAGGATGGTTCCCTCATGTTGAAGTCCTTCCATGCTTCTCCATCAGCTGGATGGCTCATTACATTGTCGACTGGCATCCTCTTTTTCTTGTGCCATTGTGTTTCCTCAAAAGTTCGCTTTGAAGCAAAAATTCTTTTCAACCTTGGCAAAAGTGGAAAATGCCTCAATACCTTGTGTGGAACCTTCTTGTTCCCAGTTTCATCTTGCCATCTAGACGTCTTGCATACTGGGCACACATTCTCTTTTTCATACCTCTTCTGAAACAACACACAATTGTTCTTGCACACATGGATGTTTTCGTAACCAAGGCCCAATTCTCCAAGATATTTCTTGGCCTCATCATATGATTTTGGCAACTCACTCTGAGGGAATCCTGATGACAACAGCTTCATCATTATGGAAAATCCTGTATTGCCAATTCGATAACGAGACTTGATATACAACATCCTCACCGTAAAAAGAGAATTTCAATGGCTAGATCCCGGGCTAAGTGACTTCTTTGCATCTTCAAGGACTCTTGCAAACCTTGGTTGTTCTCCATCACCGCTCTGCAAAGATACATATCTCCTATCATCTCTGGTACTCAGTGATCCTCATCATAATCATCATCGGCCACATCCACATGTATCCCAAAGTCATGATCACTTCCTTCACCTCCCATTTGCTCCAAATTCTCAACTACTATAGTGTCTGCCGACTCCCCATGATGAATCCACCGGTGTATGTAGTGACATCCCATAAATGTGTATATGGTCACTTACATCATCCCGAGACTACAGAGTTTGATTAAGACATTTGCTTGCACCGGACAAAGTATGTGGCTGTCTTGGGTATCTTTCATCGACAAATTTCATGAACTCTTCAACTCCTTTCACATATGCAGTGTGAATTTTGTCCCAAAAATCCAGCTTCTATCCATCTCAGACATTGTACTCATCCTTAAATTCTAGTAATAAATTCAACAAAATTCAAAAACACATCAAAGACATGCATATATGTAAAACAAATTGATAAACAAATCAAACCTTGTACTCGGTAATCCTCGCTGCTCGCGCTCCACGCTCAGCCTCTCCTTTCATCGCCGCTGCTTGCTCATCATCGCCAGCGTCTTGACAACGACGGTGTCGGTGTGGACATTGGGAGAAGGAGATGGAGATCGCCAGATTGGTACTGCCAAAGATTTGCGACGGCTCACATAGATCTCCAAATCGGTGCGGCCTCCCGTGAGAAGAACTATGGCGGTGCCACGATACCTATGCACGCACGTATGGGGCGCCTCACGCGACCACCACCACGCACGTATGGCCCATCAACTCGATCGACAAAACAAAAAAACATGATATCATGTTCTAAGTACAAATACAAAAATAGGCTAGCCATAAACACAAAAGGCCGGGAGTTCCAGCGGTAACGCCTCCTCCCTGTCTAGCGGCAGGTCGCGGGTTTGATTCCCCCTATGGGGGATTATTTTTGCAAAAATTAAAAGGGAGGGGCAGGCACCGGTGGAGCTGGACCACAGGCCCAGCCGCCATGTGTTCGCCGCCACGCTGGCCGGTGGGACCGCGATCGCCACATCATCGACGTGGGACCCGATGGTGGGACCGCTCCGCCACGTCCTCGGTGTGGGACCCGCTGGTGGGACCACGGCGCCACGTCATCATCTATGATTCAATTACCATGGAGTTTACAAATAAAAAAAATATGCATATTTTTATCACAAAAGGCCGAGTGCTCTAGTGGTAAGGCACCTATCAACCTAGCAAAGAGGTTGCGGGTTCAAGCTCACTCGGTGAGCTAATTTTTTGCAAAAAAAATGGAGGGAAAGGTCAGCAGTCTAGCCGGACCCATGTCCTCGAGGTGGTACATGAGCCAAACAATCAATGACGATTTAGTTTTGTTATTGTATGACGATTATTTCATTTTCATCATTATTCTTCGTGCCAAAGCTCCATCACTTGTGACTAATGACGAACCTGCACATTTCATCATAGAATGCTCTCATTCTATGACGAAATTAGTAATCGTCACGAGTGAATCGTCATTGATGAACACATTTCTACTAGTGGGTTTTTGTCTTCTCAAATGACTTATGCCTTCAGGGCGCAGGAGCTGATATATATAGGCCGGAGCATCCAACATGAGCCCTTGGATCGAACCGACTTAAAGGACGGCGTAGATGCAACCTAGGAGGCGGTGGTGAACCAACATTGTAACGAGGGGCTGATAGGTGGGTCCCAGGGGCTGGGCGGCTTATAGGTGGTGGTGTCTCGCCCTTCGCTTTAGTGTGGAGTCCTCCCGAGTCTTCTAGAGTCTTCTTGTGTCTGTTTTGCTGTGGATAAGCGCAATTAAATCTAACATGTAGGTCCACCTTGATAGTTTTCTAAATAAACCCTATAGAAAATACAGATTCACCAAAACTTGTGGAATTTGTTAGTTTAAACCCCTAAACCTTCATTGGTGATTATATTTATGCCCTTATACATGTTATATTGATGGTTTATAATGGTTGTTAACTACTATCAACAGCGATCCTGACGGGGCAGAACACAGCGGCCACCTACCACATTGAACGCACCAACCCACAAGGGGTCGAGCAACGGAGCTCGAACAAGCCACGACTACGAGCCCGCGCTCAATGCATATGCATCTTAGCGCTTTCACAATCACTTCATGATTGCAAAAATGCTTGGGGCTACTATCGGGGTCATATCCCGGGATGTCTCAAGGCATCAATTACTCAGCAGGCCGCATGGCCCACAATACATCTGCTAGCGAAGGCCCGAACAACCGAGGCCTGGCTAGGCCGAGCAAACCATGCCGGACGCTAAGACCAAGGTCAGCCATGACCTCTTCCTCCTGCCTTAGTCGCATGGCGCTCAAGAGGCGATGACCTTACCCCCGTCATGACCCCTTGGAAGGGACGAAGAGAGGTCGAGCCCCACTAGGTATGCCTATTCTAACAAGGATAGGTACGCCGCACTAACCTCGCAAGGGCCGAGGGGACAACAGTCACCTTGGTCCGGTCAGACACCAACCCTGCACCACACAGCTCGGACAAGACAATACCTCCCTAGGGTGGTGACGACGGGCACGATGACCACCGGCCAGATATAGACTGACAAGACGCATGTACGACCCCACCCACTATGGGATGGGATCCATGATGAAGGAATTGACTTGAAGGCCATCCAGATCGGCGAGGAACCACGACCCTAGCGATCGGGATCGTGGCCCACCAATCCTCAAGACAACGAGGCGATCCATGACATAGGGGCGGCCACCAACTCATGTACGGCGCCCTAGGAAACCAGGAGATAATGATGATGACCACAGCGGAGACTACGTCACACAGGACGGCCGGCGAATCATCATCGTGCCTACAATGCCTCCACGGCCAGCATAGTAGCACCACGCCACATCATGCCACGACGTGGCCACAAGACCATGATGACAGCCATGCTTGGACATGCTCCACACGATGACGTAGCTTGCAAGCCAAGTTAGCTAGGCCCTCCCTCGGGCTCATGACCCTTCGATCGGGAGAACCTCCTACTTTTAATGTGCCCTGGCCCCGAACTCTATATAAGGGCAACCAGGGCACCCTTTCTAGACATTCTGAGTCCCTTACTCATTCACTCACTCTCCATCGTAGTAGGGCTCCTGAAGCTTCCCTTTGGGCTACACATCTCCTAGTTGTAGCTCTTCTTCCTCTTCCACCATTCTTCCACCCCCATTATAAGAATCCATTATCTCCAACATTGACTATTGGTCCAGTACGGATATTGGCCGTAGTTGGAGCAGAGAATTCATGGAGAGTCCTGTTTGCCATGTTGTCAAATTTAGGTGTTAAGCTTCGTCTTATATGGTTGTCTTCTGACTTTAAAGCTAGAACTTTCTTGAGTTTAGCTCTAGTCCTTCTGATTAATGCTTCTAGATCTTCAACGTAGTTTGTCGGAAGGTCAAAACCGGCCATACATTACCCTACATAAGATACACAAGTAGACAAATATAAGGGTAAGCCTGTTTGAGTAGAGGTCAATGGTTATCTTCAATCACATCAATACGTATAAGTTTATCAATACTTGCTTTGCCTAGCTACCTTCCTCGACAACGGCGCCAAAAATGCTTATTGGTATTTATTAACGTGTCACTTGTTTTAAATAGCCACCTATTATAAACCTATATATCCTAACGTTACTTTACTAGGTGTCATTCCTAGTGATGATGCAAGAGATGCTTGTTGGTACTACTCGGCATTACTACTAGAATAATACTAAGTAGTTCTTTATCATTTTATGTGACTAGAAAGAATATATAAATATATGATTAAAAAGTATCTGCAAGCGCACAGATAATATTGCATTGTAGCACTTTACCCGAGAGTATTCTAGGTATCGGTATTTATATTTTTACCACAGGAAAGGTCTAGCATGGACATGTATTGATAACTTATACTATTGAAGGAGAAATAAACCATAACCAATGTTCTACTCATAATAGGGGTAAGTCATAGAATAAGATATATATATATGATAAGTATTGATCAATAATAATGATAAATCACTCAGAGTACTCCTTTCTATTGCATTAGCATGGTCAGGTAGAATATTAGAGAAATAATTCCTAAGTTATTCTTAATTACAAGTCAAAGCATACATTGTTTAGTGCAATTATACCTAGTAGTCATTGCTAAGATCATCCTCATATCTACACATAAGGGATATTACTAAGAAAAATTAAGAACAGAGCTTGTCCTTCCTTTGTAACTGGACCCTACATGCGCCTATATTCGGGGAGTGGACTACAAAGAACTCAACGGGAGTGTCACATCCGTGATCTACCATATGACCTAGAATATAGGGTGTATCCGTAGGTAAACAATGTATAAGCACCACACTTACACAATGTCAACCACTCACCCTGTGCGCAGTGGAGCGAGTGCTATATGAACTTATGCATGGATATAATGATAAACTAGCTATACTAAACATATAATCAAAGTAGACGATGAACATTACAACAAAGAACATGAATAAGATGAATACTAATATTGTCATAACAATTGTAACTAGCATATAAAAGTAATAGAGATACAAAAGAGAGGGGGTATAAAGATTATACCGAACCACACTCTTGACAAGATCAGGAATCCAAGCGAAGCCTACTTGCCTCCCTCTAGACCTAGCCTAACTAGCTATGCCCTAGAATATGGTGGAGCTCTGAGGATAATTAGGGTTTCTGTCTTCTCAAATGACTTATGCCTTCAGGGGGGCAGGGGCTGATATATAGGCCAGAGCATCCAACGTGAGCCCTTGGATCAAACCAACTTAAAGGATGGCATAGATGCAACCTAGGAGGCGGTGGAGAACCGACATTGCAACGAGGGACCAACAGGTGGGCCCTAGGGGCTAGATGGCTTACAGTTGGGGTCGGTCGGCCCCACCTGGTGGTGTCTCGCCCTCTGCTTTGGTGTGGAGTCCTCCCGAGTCTTCTAGAGTCTTCTGGTGTCCATTTCGCTGCAGATTAGCACAATTAAATCTGACATGTAGGTCCACCTTGATGGTTTTCTGAATAAACCCTGTAGAAAATACAGATTCACCAAAACTCATGGAATTTGTTAGTTTAAACCCCTAAACCTTCATTGGTGATTATATTTATGCCCTTATACATGTTATATTAACGGTTTATAATGGTTTTTAACTACCATCAACAAACTTCCTCAAGCTTATCCTTTGCTAGTCTCTTAGCAAAGCTAAACTTAGCAAATGGATTAGGAGTTTTGAGATTTTTGAAAACATTGTAGCAACTCCTCAAAAGTACACATGTGTTCAAACAAGAATTCTCCTCTGGATTAGAATAAACCGATCCGACTTCAAACTTACCCATATTACCTTCAACCATGGGGTTTCTCAGCCTTCTCTTGGGTCTTGAGCAATTGAAAGAACGATCAAGTCAAGCACTATGTCTCAAGTTCTTTGCTCAACTATTATTCTAGAGTTTTTATAGATTTTCAAAATTAAACTCAGAGCTTCCATCGTATGACACTCTCAAGTCTCTCAATATATGTGGTATTTGTGGATCCTCACCAAGGCAATTGTGTGTTATGCCTTTCTCTTCCTACAACTAAGGCTTATGTGGAGCTCATAGGAGTGGAAAAAACATAAAAGAACATACTTGCAATATATATATTGTAAAGTCAAACCTCAGATCAAAAGAGAGTTCAGTCATACAATCAAATCAAGATGTGCATGTGTGTGGATATGTGGTGGATATATTTGGTGACTAACCTAATTCTACTATGCTCCTTGAAAACATATCTCTCTTTTAAAACTTGGAAACAACTTTGTAAGAAAACACGGGCTACCTTATTAATCTCTTCTTTTTTCTTCCTTTTTTAGGCGAGCATCTGAGTACCCATTGTTTTAAATATATCGGACACTTGTTCATTTTTTCTCATCTTTCTTTTTTTTGAATAACTTTTGCATAGCCCAATGCTTCTTTTCTGCAACAAAACTTTTAGAGAGATATCAACAAGAACTTGGAGCATTTATATTTTCTCAAAAGATAAATCTCTAGAACTTTAGTGTCACTTGAAATAAGATAAACAATAGCTCAGACCTTCTCATATCACCTTAGTCAATTAACTAGACTTAGATCAAGCATATGCTACCCACGAGTTTCTAGTTTAGAGTAAATTCTTATATCAAAACAGTCATATCCAAAACTCGGAAGAATTCAAGGCTGAAAACTAGGTACTTGAAAGGAATTATGACAGGGCAACTATTCATCATTTCCATTTAAGAGATTATCCTCAGAGCCCATTTATTTATTCAGTTCTTAAAAACAGAAAACTAGACACACACTTTTTATTTTGTTTTTCATAATTTAAGATCACACCTTTAATATATATAACTAGCTAAGATAAATTTTTATTTTGCTTTAGTTTGTTATTCATCTTTTTATTTCTTTAGCAAATATGAAGCAAACTTAATAGTAAAACCAAACAAAAAGAAATACTTATCTCGATCCATGGGGGATGCTCCTCCCCCAAGCTAGATGTTGTCATGGTCTTTCTTAGAGTGAGTCTACCAGCAGAAGTCTTTCTCATCCGTCCAAAAGTTGTGTTCCTCGTGTAGCGGGTGTAGCGACAGTTCGGGAAAATGTACTTCGCATGATGGCTTTACTCTTGATCATCCTGCAAAATACTCCAACAAGAGCACCAAAACTCGTGGCATAGATTATGATATGGGGTTAGCAGTCCGCCATTCAGAGATTTGTTGTCCTTGGAGGTTTAGATAGATTTTCTAATTGGCAAAGTTCTAGCAGGATGTCTATTTAATATTTTTGGATTTTCTTATTTATATAATGCAGAAAATATGTATTTATGATATTTTTATTTTTATGCCACCACGGTGAATATTCCTACGGGCTTTTACACACCATAGATTTATTCACATGGAGCTTTAGGCTTTAATGATGCAATGATGTAATTTTTATTTTCTTTCTACTAATGCAATACTAATGTAGAAGAGTAAACATGCTAAAAGTGAAAAATAATTCATGCAATACTAAAAAGTAAATATGGATTACTACCGATGTTACCTCACGGTTAGGGTTCGATTTTAAGTCCTCCAGACAGGACTCTTTTCCTATCTTGTTCATTCCTTGGGTGCATCAGCCGGTCCCGGGGAAGGAGACCCTGATGGTTGCACCTCTTGTGACTCTGGTGGTGATGTTACCTTTTCTTTCCATACCTATTTGGTCTATGGATTTGACTTTGGCGGAGCAGGTTCATTGTTCATAGGCTCTTCAGGTTTCTCACATTCCTCCTAACTTTTCTTCGGGGATTGATTCTTTTGGTTTTAGGACTATCGACGTCTCCTCTTGGAGCGGGACTTCTTTAGCTGCTCATAAGTGGTATAACTATTGAAATAACAGCGTACCTTTTCAATAGGGAATTGGAAGTGGATTTGTCTAGACCCGACATAGATGATCGCGTTGGTAGTGTTGAGGAACGGTCTTTCAAGAATGATGGGTGTATCGTCTTCTTCTTCTCCCATGTCTAGAACCATGAAGTCGGCAAGGGCATAGTGATCATGTATCCTTACCATGACATCTTTTGCTATTCCCTCCAGAAATCTGATTGATTGGTCCACCATCTGCAATTGCATATATGTAGAGAACAAAGGTTCATCACCAAATAAGTATTCATACGTTACCTTGGACATTATGTTGATACCTGACCCAATGTCACAAAAGGTCTTGTGGAAGATTCTTTGTCCAATGGTACACTCGATCGTTGGTACACTTCGGTCATCCTTCTTAGTAAGGAATGGTGAAGCGAGGAGGTGGTCGTACTCTGATCGAAGTGTGTTGATCATGTTGACCGATTCTTCTTGAGGCTGCCTAGCCTTGTTCTTCCTCCTCTTGTTATTCTTCTTCTTGGTCACTATTGTCTCTTTAGGCAGGTAGAACATTTGTGGATGTCCAGGAGATTGCAAGATGCGGTTCTTGAAAGAAAACATCTCCTTTCTATCCTTGATTGTGAAGCAGATCTTGGCACTGTCCACGTAGATGATGGCTTTAGCGGTGCTTAGAAAAGGTAGGCCCAGAATAATGGGTGCCCTTATATCTCCACCTGTTTCTAGAACCACAAAGTCTACAGGAACATAAGATTGTCCCACTCGAACAATGGCATCTTCATGAACTCCCTTAGGGTAGTAGAGTGACTGATTTGCAAGCTGCAAACACATATTTGTGTACAACAAAGTATCTCCATTAATTTGATCATAGATTATCTTAGGCATGATGTTGACACTTGCTCTGAAATCATAGACAGCTTCTTGGAAAATGTAAGGCCCAATGGCAATGGACATGACAGGTCTTCCTGGGTCGCTCTTCTTTTCCAGCAAGGTATAGTCTATCCACCTTCTCGTTGATGGTTGTATACAGTAGTATGCTGTATTGTGAATATTGACAAGATTTGCAGTTTCTAGATCTTTCGGTTGCCCTAGAATCTTACCATTGTCGGATAGAGGAACAGTAGCAGCTAGCTGAGCTATTTGTGATTCTATCATTTTATTAAAGCTATGCTAGCTCTTAATGGTAGAAGCAAAGCTATCCATTCTATTATTTATGTTCTCTAGAATTTTATCATTGGTAGCTACCTTTCTAGATAATCCCTCCATAAGTTTGGATTGGCCAGCAAATAATTCTCTTAAGGGTGGTTGATTGAAATTGTTAAAATTATTACCTTGATAGTTGCCTTGGTAGTTGGGTCTCTATTGCTAGTTCCATCCTTGATTCTGCTGAGGACAAAAGTAGTTGTTGTTATTGACAAAGTTCATATCCTCATGGGTCTTAGGGCAGTTGTTCCCTAAATATCTAGTGTTTCCACATACTTCACATGTCATGCAAGAATCATGAATATGCATGACTTCTTGCTTCTCATTTGCTCGATCTTTAAGTTTCTTCATTAGCAGGTCCATCTTGGTAGATAGCATGTCTACCTCCTTGAGCTAATGCATACCTCCACCACTCTTGTGGGTTTGAACATGTTCTTCATTCCAACCTTGATTGGAGGCCATCTTCTCCACAAGAGCTGTTGTAGTTGGTATGGTGAGTGATAGGAATGCACCTCCAGCAGTAGCATCCATAGTCTAACGGGTATTGTTGGTCAACCCGTGGTAGAAAGTCTACATGAGTAGCTAATTCTCCATCCCATGATAAGGATATTCCGCAATGTAATCTTGAAAGCATTCCCATGCCTTCGGGATAGATTCATCATCTTGCTACTGAAAACTTGAAATTCTCCCACGCAGAGCATTGGTCTTGCCTGTGGGAAAGAACTTTGCTAGAAAAGCAGTAGAGCAGTTATCCCATATAGTATTTCAATCTTTGTTAGCGTAGAACCATTGCTTTGCCTTCCCCAAAAGTGAGAATGGGAAGAGGCGAAGTAATATGGCATCTTGGGTTACTCCTTTGATGGTGAAAGTGCTATAGATCTCTAGAAAGTTTTGGAGATGTACACTCGCATCTTCATGTGCCTTCCCACAAAACTGGTTTGCTTGCACCATGTTGTTGAGAGCTGGCTTGAGCTCGAATCTATTATCTCCAACATTGACTATTGGTCCAGTACGGATATTGGCTGTAGTTGGAGCAGAGAATTCATGGAGAGTCCTGTTAGCCATGGCTTCAAATTCAGGTGTTAAGCTTCGTCTTATATGGTTGTCTTCCGACTTTAAAGCTGGAACTTTCTTGAGTTTAGCTCTAGTCCTTCTGATTAATGCTTCTAGATGTTCAATGTAGTTTGTCGAAAGGTCAAAACCGGCCATACATTACCCTACATAACATACACAAGTAGACAAAACAAGGGTAAGTCTGTTTGAGCAGAGGTCAATGGTTATCTTCAATCACATCAATAAGTATAAGTTTATCAATACTTCCTTTGCCTAGCTACCTTCCCTGGCAATGGCGCCAAAAATGCTTATTGCTATTTATTAACGCGCCACTTGTTTTAAATAGCCACCTATTATAAACCTATATATCCTAACATTACTTTACTAGGTCGTCATTCCTAGTGATGATGCAAGAGATGCTTGTTGGTACTACTCAGCATTACTACTAGAATAATACTAAGTAGTTCTTTATCATTTTATGTGACTAGAAAGAATATATAAATATATGATTAAAAAGTATCTACAAGCGCATAGATAATATACCATTGTAGCACTTTACCATAGGAAAGGTCTAGCATTTATATTTTTACCACAGGAAAGGTCTAGCATGGACATGTATTGATAACTTATACTATTGAAGGAGAAATAAACCATAACCAATGTTTTACTCATAACAGGGGTAAGTCATAGGATAAGATATATATATATATATATATGGTTCATAAACCTAGGGTCCCTCATGGATTGAGTTCCCAACAAAGGCTCGGCCCAGCAGACGACGTTGCGAACAATGCACAACTCATGGGCTGGCCGAAATACCTAAACGACAGGCTAGAAGGGCGATCCAATCACCGACCAGAAAGCCTGGCCGAGGAGGAACGACGTCCGCTTCTGACTCTGGCCGGCCTCTCCAACCGGAAGGCCTGGCACAACACTACTTCTGACTCCAACCCGCGTCTCCAACCGGGGATACGTCGAGCCCCTTCTTACAGCTCCTCTCCGACTGGCGCAATCAGAGCCGACTAGGACCAACCGACCAGGGATGCCCGCTCGGTGAGGACCAGGAAATAGATGGAGAAAGTAAGGCAGGGCACTCAAGTCAACCGCAATACCGATGACCATACTCTGTACACCTGCAGGACAGTACCGATAGGGCATGTCAGAAGGGCACGTTGCGACCTTCCTGGCGTGACAGAACCCAAGCAGTGTTGTGGGCGCCGACATTTACCATACCAGGCGAACATGGTAAAATGCCCTACATGCCTCTAGGCATCAATAGTATGACAGGCACCGACATCTGCCATATTGGAAGAAGACGACACAACCTCCCACATGCATCTGACATTTAACAGTGTTATGGGCGCCTACAATTATCTTGTACCCGACGACGTGAGCGACAAGACTTAGTAACATACGTACTCTCTCTCTCTCTCACTTGTAAGGCCGTCCCCTTCACCTATAAAAGGGGATACGCTCTCTCCCAATAGATAGACCCCTCAGTTCACTTAGATCGATTCAACACACAACAAAAGAACTACCAGGTTCAGACCTCGAGCACAAGTTCAAACACTTAGCACATAGCGGAGCTCCCGTCACTCTTGGCCCTTCAGACCAGGGTCCGACCGGACCTCTTGTACCCCCATCTTTCTCCCTTCCATTTGTAACCCCACAGCAAACTTCGAGCACCTGGGCTCAGGAATAAAGTCACCAACTAACTCAAACTGGACGTAGGGCACGTTGCCTAAACTAGTATAAACCCTGTGTCATTGAGTGCTAGGCCACCTCCAATCACAACGTACAGCAAAACTACAAATATTTTCGTGTTGGTCACTTTCTGCACCAACAGTTGGCGCCGTCCATGGGGAAGATGCTTTACGTTCACACTTTTGGTCATCGGATGGCCCACTTTTCTACCATCTCCGCCATGGCGGGCTCAAGCGATACAACTCGCTTTGGCTCGTTGGAGTTTCCTACACTCCCACTGTTGATGTTTCACCACCGATAGCCTGCCACGGGGGTACCCGGGGTAGTATTGTTCGGGCTTCGGCGTATGCTGAACTCGATGGTAAACGCAAGAGACAGTCGATTTATCCTGGTTCAGGCCCTCGATCGTAGATCGAGTAACGACCCTACGTCCAGTCGGCGTTGGCCTTTGCGTTGGATTGATTATGAAGTGTTATGTTGTACCATTGTCCCTTTCTTTCAGGAGCCCTGCCCTCCTTTATATAGTTAGGAGGCCAGAGTCCTAGTCGGTTTACAATGAGATTTCCTAGTAGGATTACTTAATAGTTCTATTACTAAGATTACATGGGAATAATCCTAGTTGAACTAGATCTTCTCTCTCCCTTGCGGGGTATCCTGTGGGTCCCTCATCGACAAGCCCCCGAGCACTTCATGGTTGAGCTCTGAAAGTCTCGCTTTGCTCCTTCAAGTCTTGTTAGGTAGGAACAAAATGTTATCCGAGTGCTTTCTGGAGTGAAACCTTGTAGCGCTTCTTGGGTCCTTTGAGTGGTGAGTGTTTTGTGAAGAAAAAGTACATCCATCTGGTTGTAGCCCCCGAGCCTCTTGCTATTTGGAACAAGGAGCTGGAGGATCTTGTCTTGAAGTTGCTCTGATTGTTCGTTGAAGTTTTGTCAAAAAGAACTCGAATATGGCTCGTTCCGGGTTCTTTTTGTCGTAATGTCTTGAAGTGGTCTGCGTTGAGGAAGTCTTTTGGTGACGTGCGCTTTTTCGAAGAAAAAGTGCACTCACTGAGTGTAGCCCCCGAGCCTCTTGCTATTTGGAACAAAAAGTTGGAGGGTCTTGATCCTTTATGTTGTTTGAAAATTTGTGTTCTGAAGTAGTCCCCGAGACTTGAATTATGTCATCATCCGAGTAGTTTTTGTGGCATCTTTCCGAAGCGGCCCTTTAGTCTTGGATTAAACCATCATCCGAGTAGTTTCGCGGCATGCAGCCTCCGAGCCTATGTCCGGGTTCTTTTTGGGTGGGTGCAATTTTTCATAAAAAATTGCACTCACTGAGTGTAGCCCCCGAGCCTCTTGCTTTTGCTTGCAAAAGTTGGAGGGTCCAGATTCTTGTCTTCAAAAAATTCTGGGGCTGTGTATCCCGCAGCCTCGTGCTTTCTCCGAGTTCTTCTCTTTAGAAAAGAAGTCGGATGAAGAGTCTTGATGTGTCATCGTCGTTGTAGTCTTGAGTTTCTTGTACTCTTGGTCTTTTGTCTTTGGTTCCGAGCCCCCGGGAGTAGTTGAAATGAAGGCCGAACTCCCTAGCTTAGTGTTGATTAAGCTATGATGCTGGCCGAGCCCCCGAGCGTATATCCGTGTTGTTTTGTTCAGGAAGAACTCGGATGCGAGGTCTTGGCGTATTCTTTGATAGTCTGCTGCTGTCAGATGTAGTTGTATGGTGGTGGTTGAGTGTAAATGCCTTTTGTTCATGGGTTGTACTGTGCTGGTATATTCTTCCGAATATGCCCGTCTTCGAGTACTGTTTCCTCTCGCCTGAGTCATCCATTATTGAGTCATGTCCTTTCACTGTGTCCTTTGTTAGGCTTATTTCGTTGGTACTCCTAGTCCATGTGCGCCGCTCCTTTGGTCTATAAATACTGTCCCGGAGTGCTTGTTTTCATCTATTGGATATTCCGTTGAAACCTTCGTGGTCATGAACATGGTAGTTTGTGAAGTAGAGCAGCCCCGGGCATATTTTGTAGTTCCCGTGTGTCTTGTCGAGCTGGAGGAAGTCTTGTGATAGGGATTAGAGGTAGGCTAATCCCATGACAAAGATTGTGCCGTGATGTACGTGGTGGTAGTTGGAGGAAGTCTTGTGATGTGGGCTTCGCTTTCTTCATCTGGCGATTCTGGGTTGATCCTCGTCACCTTGCCTTGAGACTGTCTAGTGCAGATCAACACCATATGCAACATCACATCGGTCTTGGGTAGACAGATGCCCGCTGGCCTTCTCTGCTCCATGTTGTCTTGCCATGCTACCGATTTCCGCCTTGGGTGCACTGCGTCCGTCCTTTGAAGAAAACAGTGTAGCTGATGGCGGTTTGTCCTTCCGAGTAGCAATTTGGGACACGTAGTCGCTCGAGCCTAGCCGTGTGTCTGCGTTCCTCTTTGCTACCTTGCTTTTCGTGGTGCTTCGAGTTCATTGGGTCTTGTAAGATTTGTAATCTTCTATTTTTGAAGTCGCTTGTAATGTAAACGAATCTTGTCTTCTCGAGTTGTCTTTTACTTTTCTGTTGTGATCCCTGTTGTTCTTGAGATTACCGAGTTCTTTCTTAAATAACCGGGTTCTTTTGTTCCTTGTGAGGTAGCCCTTTCTTTCTTCTTTCTTTCTTCTTGGTTTGACGAGTTGTTCTTGTAGCGATCTCGATAACCCCGCCGTGGTGCTTTGACGGATAAGTCTGAAATCTGCCCGTTGGTTTGTAATTGCTGTGTGGATTTGTGCCTCCGTCGTTTTAGTCAAGGCGGTAAATGGACCGTCGCGTTCCCACACTGTGTGTTTTATCGGGCCTTGTGGGCCGCTTTGTATCATCGAGAAATCTATTTAAAGACCCTTGCTGCCCAAATCTTGCCTTTAAACCCTAGCTTTGAAATCCACCATTGCCATCGCCGCCGCCACCCGAGCACCATCATCCTAGCTTCATCTTCCT
Source organism: Miscanthus lutarioriparius (assembly GCA_904845875.1). Taxonomy (NCBI): domain Eukaryota; kingdom Viridiplantae; phylum Streptophyta; class Magnoliopsida; order Poales; family Poaceae; genus Miscanthus; species Miscanthus lutarioriparius. Next base: position 86,570,336 of record CAJGYO010000006.1, read on the forward strand.
TAGTGGTTTTTTGCTTCCGCCAGGTTCATGGGAAAGAAGAAGACCGCAAGCAAGTCTCAAAGCGACCTTCAGAGACGAGGAGTCATCCCTTTCTTTGATCGAAAACCAGGAGTTCGTGGCTATGAGGGTTGCTCAGAAGGTTTGGCCGGCTCCAACAACAAGCGAAGACCAGCTGCGCGAGCTCGTTAGCGATGGCTTGATCCAAAGCAAAGTCATCGCTGAATGGAGAGTTCTGGGCGAGCATCGGGTTCCAGCTCCGGTCCCGTGAGATTGTCCTCTTCGTTTCCTTTGTCCGCTACTGGACTTTTGCCTTTGCCTTCCGCTTTCGCTTTCCTTCATCGGTTTTTGGTTATTTTGGGATTAGTCTGAACCACCTAACCCCCAATGCCGTTTCTCCATCTTTCTCGCTTTGCTCATCTTTGCGAAGCTTTCCTTGAATCACTCCTTCTCTGCCTCTTTTTTCGCTTTTTCTTTTCGTCTCAAACCTCAACCCCGCCGTGAAGAAACCAGCGTTTTGGCGGTTATGGATTCAGCCGTCGTGGTCTCAAAATTAAGTTTTTGACTATGACCTGGTTGATTCTCAGAAAAGATTGGCGTCTTAGCCGAGTGATTTTATGTCGCCAATTTGATCCCTTCCCTTGCCATCCATCCCGGATCTGGTCCTGTGGTGAATGACCGATGGGACAAGAAGCTTGAATCGCCTGCTGAGATTCAAGTGATCTAGCCACTCCTTGATAGGATTAGCATGTGAAACAGCAGGGTTTGACCGGCTTTGGTATTGTTTCGAGCTTTCTTACGTCGCCGGTTCACCCTTTGAAAGAGCGGGAGAATCTTGGCTTTGAGTATTCTGGGGCCGAGGATCCTTCACGCATGGTCCCAGCTCTTGAGCTGACGTGGTGAGGAGGTACTCGGCGTCTCGAAGATGCCAAAGGAGTGAGCGTTATTCCTCCTGGCCACACCGAGTTCTCACCAAACAACCCTCCCCAAATTGTGAGTTGTCTTTCTTTTTTTGTTTGAGTACTTTATGCACTCTAGCAGATCCGTTCTTGCTTAGCTTTTCTTTGTCTCAAGTGTTTTATCCTTTTTCGCAGGAGCTTGGGCGGAACTTTGTCGACCCTTGGCCCTCCTAACGTTCTCCCCGCCGTGGCGAAGACTGGGGATAGACTTGCTGGAACTTCTGCAATTAGTATGTCCCAAACCTCTACCGCCCTTCCTGGGGTTTCTTCCGGATTTGTTGATGTATATGAAGAATATGTTCCTCGTCTAGTCCTCGCGGTCCTCAGTAGTGTCCCAAGAGGGGGCGAATGGATGGGTCTTCATCCGCCTGCTTGTCTCCAAGAAGCCTCGCAAACCAAGTACTCCCTCGTGTACTCCAGCTTGTTGCTAGCATGCTCTTAGGTGAGCACATTTAATACTCTTTGTTCTTTTATTTTCCTGTTTCTCTCTTGATCCGAGTACTTTTTATCCTCTTTTCAGCAGGTGCTCTGGTTTCCTTGGCTGAGGAGGAAGAAGATGATGAAGTACCCCTCATCATGTGGCGGTGAGTTGCTTTTCATATTCCTGTTGCATTGAATTTCTCTTCTTTGTCTTGACTTTTAGTCTTGAACTTTTTGAAGTAATCGAAGGTCGGGTGTGAGTTCTTCCGAGGCTCCCGTGCCGACTTCTTCTGAAGCTCCGGTGTCGAGTTCTTTGGTAGCTCCGGTACCGAGCTCTACCGCTCCTCCAGTACGAAGTTCTTCCACGGCCCCAACCCCAGCTCCTTCTGCGGCTCCATTGTCGGCTATTCCGCTCCCGTCGCCGGGTGGTGGGGACGTTTTCACCGTCGTGGTTCCCCCTGCGAGGCCTTCTCTTGGCTTCGCGAAGAAGAAAGTGGTTGGGTGAGTAGATTCTAGCTTTATCTTTTTGGCTTCTATCTTCCTTCCTCTCGTTCTTATCGGTGCTTCCTTTTATCACTTTTCGTTGTTTCGCCTTCTCTCATTCCTTCATCGACTTCTTCTCTCGCCTCCCGCCGCGTAAATGAGTTCCGAGCCTCGTGGACTCACAAAGATTCTCGCTGATGAAGTTGTCAAGGGGGCTTCAGAGCTACCCGTCAAGTTGCGGTCTTGGCCGCCCCGGAGGTGATCGTGGCTGCCGCCACGGGTCCTTCTGAGGGTTTGACTCCGGCTTCCCTGGAGGTTGCTTTGGTCGTTCCTTCTTCGCCCCATCCGGCCTCTCCTTCCCCTTCTCTTGCTTCCGGCGGTCCTTCTTTTTCCGGTGACGTGGTACAACAGTTCGATGCCACCCATCGGTTATCGGAGCTGACCGTAGCCTGGGGGAGCTTGTCGACCCTCACAACTTCTTTTGGTGAAAAGCTCCAGGTAGGTTTTACTGCCACTCCTCTTTTGCATGCTCGTTTTTTTTTGTCCTTACGCCTTGTTTCTCTTTGCCTCTTTTTGCTCAGTCTTTCTCTCGTGATCATTCTGGCTTCTTTTTCTCATCTGAAAATGAGAGAAAGTTGTCTTCTGAGGTGGACGCTCTAAAAACCAATCTCGACCTTCTCTGGGCTGAGTTGGAGACAGAGCGTCAAATGCACCAAAAGGAGGAGAAGACCCTCTGTGCCCGGGTAGTGGAGACGGAGAAGCAGAGAGATGTCGCGGTGGAGTCTGCGAAGAATGAATGCAAAGGTGCCGCGGGTTCTGCCTGTTTTTTCTTGTATTTTGACTTCTTTTGCTGACTTGTTCTTGGGTGTCTTGTCTAGTTCTCCGAGCTGAGAAGCAGAAGCTCTCGGAGAGTATCGATGAAATGAAGGCTCTTGTCCGCTCTAGTCATAATAAGGCTGAGGAGGTAATTACTCATGCTGAGGAAGAACTCGCCCTTGCAAAGCTGATTAGGCGCGGAGCTGACAGAGATCTTGTGCAGGCTCAAAAAACTATTGAAGGCTTGTCCTGAAGTCATGACAGCCATCAAAAATTGGAATGTTTTGTGGAAATCTTTTCGTTCAGTAGCCGATGTTCTCCGGACTCCAGCGGATGACGGGCAATCTTGGGCGCAGTTCATTCGCCGAATTCCGACTCGTTTCCAGGAGTTTGCGAAGAAGTGTGCCCAAGTATGTACCAAGAATGTGCTAGCCAGTCCCGTGTCCTTGCTCCAGAGGCACCTCTGTCCAAGATAGCAGAGGAAGTCGAAAGCCAAGAATACCTTGACGCCGTTGAGAGGATGGAGCCCGAGGTCGAAGGTTTAGCCAAGAGGGTTGTAGATAGCCTAAATATAGACATTTCCTTCCTGATGACAATGCCCGATCCGATTGACCAGCTTCTTGTAATATTACACTCCTCTTTAAATGAAGATTCTTTGTTTTCGTTGATGTATTCTTTGCCGGGTGTGGTCGGGTTACTTGACTTGGTCGAGTACTTTGTCCTGCTTTTCGTTTCGCCTCCGCAAAACAACTCGTGTGTTATCCTCGACGAGACCCTCGATTTGTCGAGTACTTTTCTTTTCTTCCTCTTTGTGATCCGTCGAGTGCTTTGTCCATGCTTTGTGACTTGTTAGATGTAAATCTTTGTGTTGACAACCTTTCATCCGCGCTTATGTAAAACGACTCGGCATAGAATGTTGCCTTTTGAGTGGCGCTTGTATTTTTCCGAGGAAAAAGTATTCCCTATCTGGATGTAGCCCCTTGCCTCTTGCTTTTCGTAACGAAGAGCCGGAGGGTCTTTTGTAGTTCAATTTCGCTGACTAGTTTTGGGTGTTAGCTTTTAGCTACCCTCATCGGCGAGCTCAAGCGTCTTTTCAAATATTTTGCTCTCGTACGGATGCTCGTGCATGTTTTCACCATTTTGCTTTTTGTTTCGGTGTTAGCTTTTAGCTACCCTCATCGGCGAGCTCAAGCGTGTTTTCAGCTATTTTGCTCTCTACCGGATGCTCGTGCATGTTTTTAGCCATTTTGCTTTTTGTTTCGGTGTTAGCTTTTAGCTACCCTCATCGGCGGGCTCAAGCGTGTTTTCACTATTTTGCTCTCTACCGATGCTCGTGCATGTTTTCAGCCATTTTGCTTTTTGTTTCGTGTTAGCTTTTAGTTACCCTCATCGGCGGGCTCAAGCGTGTTTTCACTATTTTGCTCTCGGCAGATGCTCGTGCATGTTTTCACCATTTTGCCTTTTGTTTCGGAAAACAACTCGTTGGAAGTCATGACAAGACATGTCAGTGGATGAATATCATCTTTATTGATCATGAATATGAACTAATACATATGTTGTCGAAGAATATCGTCCTTCGTCGATTGTGAATGTTGGTCCCTTGTGGCTTGCATATCTATTTTATCTTGAGTTGTTTTTACGCCAGAAATCTTCTTAGTCAATTGATGTGCCATGTATTGTCGACTTCTTTTCCATCTTCGGTTATTAACTTGTATGTGCCTCGGTCCGGTGACTTTTGTGACAATGAACGGACCTTCCCATGGACCGAGAAGCTTATGTCGTCTGTCACTTTTGTATCCTTCTTAGCACTAAGTCTTCGACTTGTAGTGATCGAGGATGGGTACTCTTGTTGTAGTGCCGCCTTAAACCTTGTAGGTATCTTGGCCGATTGAGGGTAGCGCTTACTCGACTTCTTCCGAGTCATCGAGTTCTAATCTTCTTGTGTGTTCTCGCTTCTCCTTCATCGTATTGTTCTATCTTTGGTGATGTCCAGATCAAGTCGGCAGCAAGACGCCTCCTCACCCGTAAACTAGGAAGAAGGGTGAGTGGCCTGTTGCTCGCTTATTTGAGTTCGTAGCCCCCATACTACTTTTGGTAATTCTTCAATCCATTTGGACCCATAGTCCACTAGTTCTTCAGATAACCTTGGTTTTAATCCGCTAGTATGAGTCCATTGGCCCTTTCTACTTGTCCGCTGGCTTCGGATGTGCAACAGATGCATAGTCTATACTTTGAAACCATAGCCTTGTGCCCAAATTTCAAATTCAGAGTGTGTGAAGGGGAGCCTAGATCTGTGATGATTCGATTGGGCATGCCAAAGCGGTGCGTAATTTCTTGGATGAATTCGACTGCTTTGGTTGCGCTGTACTTCGCGAGTGGTTTGTATTCAATCCACTTGGTGAACTTGTCGATTGCTACAAAGATGTACTCTCGAAGCCTTTTGCTTTCTTCTGGGGTCCCACTTGATCCAAATTTCAAAGCAGAAAAAGGCCAAGCGGGTGGGATGCGATAAGATTGTGAGTCGGCACATGGGCTTGTCTTGCAAACATTTGGCAACCTTTGCATTTTCTAACAAGTTCTTCTACGTCTTTCAAAGCGGTTGGCCAAGAGAATCCGGTGCATAAATGCTTTGCCAACCAAAGGTCCTTGAAGCGGCATGATTTCCGCAAAGAACTCGAGTGTATCTCGCCTAGGATCTCTTTGCCTTCTTCAAATGAGACACATTTCAGAGAGTACCCCGATGATGCCGCTCTTCTCAGAAAGTCTATCTCCTACTAGAACGTAGTTTTTGCTTCTCATAACAACTTGGGTGGCTTCGCTTATCTCGCCGGTAATTTATTTTCTTTGATATAGTCGATGAAAACTTGGCTCCATGAGGTGTTGATTACCAAGATCTGAACGCCTTTAGCCCTAATTTCGTGGGTTGTCTCACCGGTTGTTTGATAGAGGGAACTAATTGCTCTTCTATAAATACGCCGGTGGAACCTTTGCTCTGTCTCGATCCGAGCTTGGCAAGGACATCTCACGTAATGTTGGAATCACGCAGACGTAAAATTTCTAATCCTTGGAAATGTTTTTCAAGTTTCCGTATTTCAAAGACAAAGAAGCACCCCATGTTTTCTTTTGTGCAATCCCAATCTTTGTTTACTTGGTTGATGACTCATCGCTGAATCGCCATATACGAGTAATCTCTTTATTCCAAGGGTAATTGCCACTGTGAGTCTGTGGATGAGGGCTTCATATTCTCTTCGTTATTTGTAGCTTGCCATAATATCTCAAGGACGACTTGAGTTGTTTTCCTTCCGGAGAAATGAGGAGAACGCTTCTGCATCGCTCCGCCTAGTTTGAGTGACCCATCAAAGTACATCTTCCAAAGGGTCAAGGATTGTATCTCGATAAAGGTCATTTGAATCTCTGCCCACTCGCCACAAAATTGGCAAGGGCTTGAGATTTGATTGCTTTTCGTGGGGTGAAGTCGATGTTAGGAGCTCCAAGTTCAATCGCCCACTTTGATATGCGCCCCGTCGCATCTCTCATTGTGTAAGATGTCTCCGAGCGGGAAGTCTGTCACCACGGTAATCTTGTGGCTTTCAAATAGAGGCGAAGCTTGCATGAGGTGATAAGTAGAGCATAGAGTAGTTTTTGTACATGCGGGTACCGGATTTTGATTCGATAATACTTATTTGATGTAGTATACGGTCGTTGTACTTTATACACGCTGTCCTTCTTCTTCTTTTTCTACGACTATTGTCGTGGCCGACTACAAAGAGAGTCGCCGCAATGTATAGCATCATATCTTCGCTCTTTCCTTGGGGTGTGAGAATTGGTGAGGATGTGAGATATGCCTTAAGTTTCTTGAAAGCTTCATTTACCTCCTTTGTCCATTCAAACTTGTCTATCTTCTTTAGTAGTTTAAAGAAGGATAACCCCTTTTCACGAAGTCTTGATATGAAACGGTTGAGGGCCACCATGCATCCTGTTAGTTTCAGTACATCTTTGATACTTCTAGGTTGCCCCATTTCCGTTATAGCTCGAATTTGCTTGGTGTCGGGCTTCAATCCCGCTACCGACCGACCAAAAATCCGAGTAGTTGCCTCAAGGAACTCCGAATACACATTTATTTGGGTTCAATTTCCATCTCCATCTCTTCAAGTTTTCAAATGTTTGCTCTAAATCTTCAATCATAGTGTCTGGGTTCTTTGTTTTCACCACTACATCATCCACGTATGCCTCCACATTTTCACCGATTTGATCCCCAAGGCAAGTTTGATAGCTCTTTGGTATGTGGCACCAGCGTTTCTTTAGTCCAAACGACATGGTCTTGTAACAGTAAGCACCGAATGGAGTAATAAAAGATGTCTTGCTCTGGTCTAGTTCTTTTAATGCGATCTGGTGATACCCTAAATAGCAATCGAGAAAGGATAATAGTGCAGACCCCGCTATCGAGTCGACTATCTGGTCAATGCGTGGTAGCCCGAATGGATCTTTTGGGCAATGTTTGTTGAGATCCGTGTAGTCGACGCACGTAGGCCACTCGTCTGTGTTCTTCTTCTGCACAAGGACCGGGTTTGCTAGCCACCCGTATGAAGGATTTCTCTCGATGAATCCGGCCGCCATCGCTTTGTGATTTCCTTTTTAATCGCGCCTTTTTGTCGGGTGAGAATCGTCAGAGCTGCTGCTTTATAGGCTTGGAGTTTTCATTAACATCAATTGCATGCTTTCACCAACTCTCTTGGGACACCGACATGTCGGCCGGCTTCCAAGCGAAGATATCTTTGTTGTCCCAAGAAAGTTGGTGAGCGCGAGTTCTATTTTGTCGAGAGGTGAGCACCGATGGTTGTTTTTTGGAGGTATCGCTCGGTGCCTAAGTCGATTTGCTTGACATCGGCTTCTTTTGGTGGTGTGATGATGTCGGGCTTTTTAGCCGGTATTTCTAATTCTTCTTGGCTCATCTCCGTAGCAATTGTGGCTATTTCTTTTCTTCCATTGTCGGCTTGTGCTTTGGCCATAATTTGGATTGCTGAATGTCGCAATCAAAAGCACGCTTTCAAATCACTTGAAGAGAAAGGATACCGCTGGGTCCCGCATCTTAAGCAATAAGTACGGATAATGTGGTATTGCCATGAATTTTGCCAAAGTCAAGGCGTCCGAGGATCGCATGATATGATTTAATCAAGTCTCGACCTCAAATTTGATAAACTCGTTCGGTAGTTCAAGGAGTTCCAAAAGTGACGGGTAAAGTAACTTGTCCGAGTGGCATGGTCTGCTTTGCCGTACTATTCCGTAAAAGGAGTGCTTGTTGGTGTAATCATCCCGACGAGTTGTAGTCCCATCTTTCTTAGTGTTTCGAAAGATGATGTTGAGTCCAGCTCCCCGTCGATTAGTACTTTGGTGATACCATACCAACAATAGTTGGGTCTAAAACTAGTGGGTAATGGCTCGCGCTCCTCACGCTAGTCCATTGGTCTTCTCTTGAAAATTGGATTGGATATTGTGACCAATTGAGATATCTTGGTGTAGCCGGTTCTGCTGCCATGATAGTTCGTAGTGCTAGTTTTTCTTGATGTTTGCTTCGCAACTGGAGCCCCGAGAAGATCATCGCTCATCGCCCCCGGTTTTTGAAATCCTTTGTCCTCGTGGTTGTCTTCATCTTTCTTCTGATTGTCCTCTTTGGTGTTCTCCTTACTATCTTTTCTTGTGTATCGATCATTGAAAGTGTAGCGCTTTCCGATGGTGTGTCTCCCGTTAGGGTGTAATGGGCAACGATGTTTTCAATGTCATCATATCTTCCGGGTTTGGAAAACTTCTTTGATTTGTCGGCCATTGTCATGGTATTGTCTGGTCTACGCTTTTTTTCTTGATGTCCGCTATTTCGATGATTTTGCCTATCCGGGTTGTCCTGGTTGCTTCTATCCGGAACCTTTCTCGTTTTTTTTTTCTGCGTAATCATTTTTTCTACTGCTCGCCTAAACTCTTCATTGTTTCTTGGATTTTCTTTGTAGAAGTCTTGAAATTGCCACCTAGCCATGATTCCGTGAGAGAAAGCTTCAATTACTTCTCGTTCGGTGATGTCATGCACTTGAGCCCGCAGTTCACGAATCATCGATAGTAATTTCTCGAGACTTTCGCCCCTTTTGCTTGAGTCCTTTCGCCTCGCATGAGTGATCGGGTGTGTGATGATACCCGCGAAATTTTCACTAAAAGCTTTTTGCAAGTGTTCCCAAGTTCGATCGATCCCGGGTTCAATTTATCGAACCATTGAGGGGCATCGCTTCCAGCTGCCATGGGAAAGAACAAGGTTTTGATATCATCGCTCCTCCGCTAGTTCAATTGATTGTGAATATATTCTCGAGCCATTGTCTTGGTTCGGTTTTGCCATCATACTTGGAGTGGTTAGACGGTTTGAATTTGTGAGGTAATCGATCGATGCCAACCTGCTTTGCAAAACAGGGAATCATCGTCGCGTTCCGCTTCCTTGAATTCGGATTCGCCTCTTCTTCTCGCCAAGTGTTGTTTTGATGGGAATAAGTCTGCGAGGTCGTCCGGTAGGCACTCTACTCCTAGTCTTCCTTGGTTGTTCAAATTGGTGGCCCCGACTATGTTCCTTCCTACTTTCTCCGTTATGGCTTCCCCCTAGCCCAAGTCTTTCAAAAGCGGACTTCCTTTGATTTTGATCTTCTTGCCTGCGGGTTGTTGATCTAACGGGTAGTCTTGATCGGGCTCTCTCTTCATGCGTTCTTGGGATCGTCGACCGGAGCAAGTCCTGGAGCTGTTCGTACTTCTCTCCATGATGTGAAGTTGCCCTGAGTTCTTCTAATGCTTCTCAAATCTTATCGTAAGGCGTATTCACCGTGCGTCTTTCTTCGGCTTCTTGTTGTGATTTTCTTTTATCGTATTCAGCTAACTCTGACTCATATCTGGTCCAGGCTTCTCTACGCTGCCTAGCGCGGTGTTGGCGCCCTTGCTTCAACTTGTTTTTCCTTTCTCTAGCTTGTCTCTGACTCTTGGTTTCTCCATCGTAGCCCTGGGCAAAGGGTGATATGTTGGACTCGATTCATCCGATGACCTGACATCGGGTGCTTCGGGGATTTAATGGTGACCGAGGACGCCGAACCATGAGCACCTCCCGTGCGTGAGCCGCCCGCTATTGGTGTTAGTTTTCATACCGCCGGAGTTGCCGATGACTTCAAGAGGGCGCCTCGACGCCGCAGATCGAGTCTCCTTCTTGGTAAGGTAGAATAGCTTGTTGTTGTTGTGCCAACTAGTTGGGTTCCGCTATCCTCGTGAATGGAACTCGCCGCTGGATGATACAGATCTTGCGATGTTATCGTTAGCACGAGACCCTCCCCGAGCTCCCCGCTGGTATCCCAAGCGTTGGATTGAAAGACCTTTCGAACTGTCCCCGATAGGATTTTGTCATGTTGTCGAGCCCAAATGGAAAAGAACTCGCCTTTTGAAAGAACTCGAGGATAATCCGAGTTGTTTTGGGTTGTGCTCGAATCTTGCTAAAAAGAACTCGATTTCTTGAAAGCACTCGAATAAGACTTCATCTCGGACACGGAGCTTGAATTCGAGTCGATGCATGTAGCCGTGAAATCTTATTCGAATCGGGTATTATGGGTCATGCGAATCTTCCGTGAGCTGATCCGTCAGAGTTGTCGAAATAGGAAATTCTTCATGATGATTCGGATCTTTGAGGAGATGGCTTTGAAGCTTGCCGTAGTTGTCCGCCTCGCAGATCCATGAGCCAAGATGAAAATCGATCCCGCTCGGAAGATCATGTTATCGAGGTCCATCGAGCTCTCGGATGCAAAGTCGCCGAAAGCCCCTACCGCGCGCGCCACCGTGCCGATGTTTCACCACCAATAGCCTCGCCACGGGGTACCCGGGCAAGATTGTTCGAGCTTCGGCAGATGTCGAACTCGATGGTAAACGCAAGAGACAGTCGATTTATCCTGGTTCAGGCCCTCGATCGTAGATCGAGTAACGACCCTATGTCCAGTCGGCGTTGGCCTTTGCGTTGGATTGATTATGAAGTGTTATGTTGTACCATTGTCCCTTTCTTTCAGGAGCCCTGCCCTCCTTTATATAGTCAGGAGGCCAGAGTCCTAGTCGGTTTACAATGAGATTTCCTAGTAGGATTACTTAATAGTTCTATTACTAAGATTACATGGGAAGAATCCTAGTTGAACTAGATCTTCTCTCTCCCTTGCGGGGTATCCTGTGGGTCCCGCATCGACACCCACTTGTTGGGACTGGGTTCCACCTGTCTTCGAGCCATCCTAGGCCTTCCTCTTTGGAAGCCTGGACTTCGCCGCCGATCGGCTCAACGTACTACACCTCCGCAAGGAGACACCCATCCCGGCACCCGTCGGAGGGGCGACTCCGTTGGCTCTAGGACACCCAATGACTTCAACGACGAGGCGTCTGCGCTTCATTCCAAGCAAATGCTCTGCTCAAACCACACTGTGAGTAACGTACGCTTTGTTATTTACACACTATTTACTATCTTTCGCCGATTCTCTAGAGGGACCCCATTGTCCACACCATGATCGCCATACGACTGGTTCCCCTATGGCCTCGCGTCCCCCATGGATGCGTACTCCCTGGGGCTCTAAAAATGCTAACACTACCTCCTCTCGCATCTAAATTTGTGGGGATGGCAAGATATGTTCCCACCTACTTCCTCGACCTCATGGATGATGATGTCGAGAGCGACGGCTCCAGCATCGGTGATGTGGCACCTAGTCACCGTCCGTCCCAGGAGTGTGCTATGGCGGACACTCCAGGACGGCCACCGGTGGTAGCGGAGTCCTTGCAGACTCATAACCATCTAGACCCTCGTGTGGGGGCCCTCATGCCTGCACAAAAGCATTGCAAGGAGCTACGACAATGGCGACAGAACCAGCCGCCACCTGCGCCGGTGTGCTCGGCGCACCACACTGCACCCCGTGCGCGTAATCCGGTGGGCGGCGCTCGAGATCGCACCCACCAGGTCCAGCGCAACATCATAGATGGGGAACGATCCTCCATAGTTCGCTCGGGCCGACCAGAACATCGCCGCTACGGCGATGCTTCTACGCGGCGTTCCCGAACCTGTTGACCCCTAGGAACGGAAGTCCACTGGAACCTCCAGGTGCTAGTGGAGACCGCCGCCATTCAACAGGCGGAAAGCTCCACATCGTGACACCGACTCACGGCCTCTCTCCTCACTAGGGGAGTGGGGATGTACCAGACTAATCGCTCCATCCGCTCGCCACTATAGCCGCTGAGCGCGGCATGGGAGGCCGCAGCTGTGCCATGGTCCGACCTAGCGCACGCTCCACACCAGCCCCCTGTGTGCGAGCGGCTCAGGCTGAACCAAGATGCTTGCAGCGTCATCAGCAACCGGTGTTGGGCCCAGCATGATGATGACGTCCACCGAGTGGTAGTGAGGGCAGGCGACACAGACCCCGACCGGACCATCCCGGGGAGTGGTGAAACGCACCCCAGGCGTAGTCGCCGACCAGACAACTAGAGTCCTAGCTCGGATGGCCTGGGACCACGGGCCTTTGGCCGACGCATCCAGAGAGCGATGTTCCCACAGTGCTTTCGACCACCTACCAACATCACCAAGTATACCGGGGAGACGAACCCTGGTATATGGCTTGAAGACTTCTGGCTCACCTGCCTAGCCGGTGGAGTGGATGTTGACCACTTCATCATTTAGTACCTCCCTATCTATGTAGGGGAACATGTTCGAGCTTGGCTCGAATTCCTCCCACATGACAGCATCCGTGACTGGGCGAACCTCAAGAGGGTCTTCATCGGGAACTTCTAGGGGCGTATGTCTACCCTGGGAACTCCTGGGACCTCAAGAGCTACCATTAGGAGCCCAGCGAGCCCCTACGGGATTACATCCGTTGGTTCTCCAAAAGATGCAACTCCCTCCCTTATGTCATTGACGCGGACGTCATTAGTGCATTCCTCTTCGGGACAACCTGTGAGTCCCTGATCCACAAGCTTGGCTGCCCGAAGCCCCATACCACCCGTGACCTGCTCGACATCACCACGAACCATGCCTCCGGCGAGGAGGTGGTTAGAGCGGTCTTCAACGGAGGCCAGGACAAAGGCAAGGCCAAGCGCGAGGATTAGGACGAGGGCCCCTCCACACAGAAGGGCAAAAAGAACAAGGAAGATTGTCACCGACCGGCCAACTTCGCATTGGTCGCCGCGGCTGATCACACAGGCAAGCAGCCCTAGTAGGGCCTCCTAGACCACTTCAACAAGCTCATAGAGAGCCTGTGCACCAACCATGCCTACCCCATCAAACACCTCTATAAGGACTGCGAGCTCTTCAAATGCTTTCTACGACAGGCCGTTGGGCCAAAGGAAGGAAAAGGCAAGGAGGCAGCAGCCAAGGAAGGGGGCGTAGCGGGCAAGGATCCGATTGACTGAAGGTCCCTATATGGCAACCGAGGTAGTCCGATCGGGTGCCTACCGACTAAAGGATGACAACGGAGATGTTCTCACCAACACTTGGAACAACGAATAGCTACGTCATTTCTTCCCCTAAAATTCAGTCTTACCATTGTTTACTTAACGTTTGCTCCTATAAAAGCGCCCTGACCCGAACACTTTCGGCTCGGGTCGCTCGGGGGCTCCATGGGGGTGCAACACCACCTCTTTTTTTTTATCATATGGTAAATATCTTTTTACCCAAACGAAAGGGTAGTCCATGTGGTAGAACCTCCTAAATTATAGGGCCCACATGCACCTGTCATTGTTCAATGACCTCTGACGACTATGCATATGTTCCCGGTAACTTAAGAAGCCTGTCGGGTGTCCTCGGGAAACCCGAATCATCCACGATTTCTTCCGAGCAGGATCCATTATAGAGTCATTGCAGTATTACAACAGTTTATTCAATAATTTACATCAGAGTAAAATAGCGGAAGTCTTAAAATAACTTAGTTACAAAACAGTTGTTTCAAATCTTACAAACCAAGTACGATTATTATTACAAACCATAGTAGTGGAGTAGCATAAGTAACATAAAACAAAACACACAATTAAAGTGCCCTGCCCAAGGGCCCCACATTTACTTGTCATCTTCAATTTGAAAAACCATCATGCAGCACGGTCCAGCGGACCTGCTCATGAGGCTCACCTGCAACAAGGATTAAAGAACCCTGAGTACAAAAGTACTCAAAAAGACTTAACCGACGTAAAAACGGAGAAGACTCAGGAATGTAGGCTCGGGGATTCAAGGTAAGGCTTTAGCAAGAATCAAAGTTCTTTTGCATAAAAATTCTTTAACAAGATTCTTTCTTTCAACATTTAAATCTTCATAAAGATCATATATAAAGCTGACATGATCCATATTGAGATAATGAACTTCATATCAAACTCTTTCTCAAATCTTACTCAAGTTCCATTTGTTAACTACGATGATGAACAGTGAGTTGAGTCTTCATAACCGAGGAGCAACGACAATTCGAACCGATTATAACCCAGCTGGGGATTCCCAACCACACGACATATGCAGGTCCCTGACCTACATATATCAAACTATCCTCAGATCCTCTAAAATAAGAACAGGTCCGCGCCACCCGAGAGCATAGTACTCCACCAATCCAGCCCATTGCCACATGGATACACGCTACTCTCGCCATCTCTCCACTCCCAGTGCGCGGTAGCCATTCTCGTAATAGAATAGCCGAGTTAAGGCTTACCAGAGTATGTGGCAAGTACTACAAAGTCTCACCTCATGCAATTCAACAACGAATGGTTCTTAATCGACACAGGCAGAAAGAACTCGCTCACAAGACATCCATGTCTTGTGGCTCTCATACACCGAGTCCGCCCGGTTCAGATTTATTACTCCACATGATTATATCTCATGATAACATAAATAACCAATCGTATCAAAAAATCCATTTATATCTCGCAGGTGACAGGTAATCACCTGACTTTTATCGGTCTAAGCATGGCTAAGCATAATTAGGCATTCTCGAATTGAAGCTGGTAACAAGGTTGACATGGAAAAACAAGATTGGTAATGCACCAATTAGGTTTCCACTCAACTCCTAATCTCTTAATGCAACATTTAATAATAAAAGTGATATAAATTTGTAAAACACAAGGTAGGTTTAAATGCATCCGGGGCTTGCCTTGATTGTCGAAATAGTCAGGTTCTAGAGATGTTCCACAGATATCAAATCCGACCTCAACAGGTGGGTTGACTTCCTCAACAACTTGGTTGACTACCAAGTTCTCACTTTCGTTCACTACACGTAGTAACAATGCCATGTTTAATATGATGCGAGATATAAAACATGATGCTTGACGATGGATGCAAAAGTTAATAACTTGAATACAACTTTCCTTCACGGTATAGTTACAAACTAACAACTAACTAAACCTTCTCTAGGGTTTACTTAGATTAACACTAATGACCTTAGTGGGGTTATACTAATTAACATTTCTTAATCACAACTTGATCATAAACTCAAACACTTACTTAAAGTGCCAAGGATCATTTTATGCTAATGACCCAAGGTCATCACTCAATACCAAATGCAAACAAAACCTAAGTCATTAAGGTTTACTATTTGTTTTAATTAATTAATTAATTAATTCAAAATTATGAAATAAATCAACTTTTTCCAAATGAGCTCCAAATTTTTGTGAAGGCTCATCACATGATAACTAAGTGGAAAACAATTTTCATAATTTTTGGATAATTATTTAAGCCTAGAAAAATCATGGAATCCCATTTATTAATTAATTTGAGCAATTTTTATCACATTCAAAATATACTGAAAAGTAACATTTAATATTTTTCCTAAATATTTCACATCTCAGAGAGGTCACACAAAAAATTTCATAATTTTTGGAGCTCTATTTATTTCTACACAAAATAAACAAATCACAACACTATTTAACCATTTCTGCAAAATAGAAAAAATCATTTTCACTTAAACATCCACTGATAGAGTGACCCCACCGGTCAGCCCGCGCTGACCATGGTGAAAGGTCCTAATTTGGCTAGAGGGGGGGTGAATAGCCTATTTAGAATTCTACAAGTCAACTAGAGCAATTTGATTAGTATGACAAATAGCGTAATGCAAACTTGCTCTAGCTCTACAAAGGTTGCAAGCCACCTATCCAACAATTCTAGTTGCAATGATTACTTAGGCACCTCAACTTGCTATGTAACTACTCACTAAGAGCTCTCAATCTTGCTACTCTAAAGAGCTCAACTTGATGAAATAAATAATAAAGCAAGCTCTCAATTCTAATTACACTAAAGAGCTTGTATCAACTAGTTTGCAAGAATGTAAATAAGTGAGTAGGGTGATTATACCGCCGTGTAGGGAATGAACCAATCACAAGATGAAGATTAAGCCAATCACCGGGAGAATGCAAATGACAAGAGACAATCGATTTTTCTCCCGAGGTTCACGTGCTTGCCAACATGCTAGTCCCCGTTGTGTCGACCAACACTTGGTGGTTCGGCGACTAAGAGGTGTTTCACAAATCTCATCCACACGATAGGACACCGCAAGAACCGACCCACAAGTGAGGTAACTCAATGACACGAGCAATTTACTAGAGTTACCTTTCGGCACTCCGCCGAGGAAGGTACAACTCCCCTCATAATCACCGAAGGCGGCCACGAACAATCACCAACTCGTGCTGATCCTTCACCGCTGCTCCAACCGTCTAGGTGGTGGCAACCACCAAGAGAAACAAGCGAAATCCACAGCGCAACACGAATACCAAGTGCCTCTAGATGCAATCACTCAAGCAATGCACTTGGATTCTCTCCCAATCTCACAATGATGATGGACAATGATGGAGATGAGTGGGAGGGCTTTGGCTAAGCTCACAAGGTTGTTATGTCAATGAAAATGTGCAAGAGTTAGCCCTTGAGCCGGCCATGGGGCTATAAATAGAGCCCCAATCAAATAGAGCCATTATACCCCTTCACTGGGCAAAACGCGCTCTGACCGGACGCTCCGGTCATACTGACCGGACGCTGACCCTCAGTGTCCGGTCGCCCGATGGACGCCACGCGTCACCAGCTTCAAACGTTGTTTGTCAGATTTCAACGGCTACGAAGCTAACCGGACGCTCGGGCAAAACTGACCGGATGCTAAAGCCTCAGCGTCCGGTCGTTTCCAGTAAGCTCCCCGAGGCGTATTTCTTCGACCGGACGCGTCCGGTCCACCTTGACCGGACACAGACCAGCGTCCGATGCTCAACCCTAGCCACTGTGCCGTCTAACAGCACGACCAAACGCAGCCTTTCAGCGTCCGGTCGCTGAGTGACCCAGCGTCCGGTCAGTAGACCGACGCCAGCATCATTTCGACCAACTCCATTTCAACTCTAACTTCTTCACCCTTGCTCAAATGTGCCAACCACCAAGAATTTTCATCCGGCGCAATAGAAAATAGGCATTCCATTTTCCCGAAAGCGCCGAATCCCGCCGAGCTTGTAAATGTGCCAACACCACCCAAACCCATCTCAACACTGCAAACACCACCTCCTTTGTAAATGTGCCAACATCACCAAGTGTATCACCTTGTGCACAAGTGTTAGCATATTTTCACAAACATTTTTAAAGGTGTTAGCACTCCACTAGATCCTAAATGCATATGAAATAAGTTAGAGCATCTAGTGGCACTTTGATAACCGCACTCCGATACGAGTTTCACCCCTCTTAATAGTACGGCTATCAATCCTAAATGTGATCACACTCTCTAAGTGTCTTGATCACCAAAACAAAGTAGCTCCTATGGTTTATACCTTTGCCTTGAGCTTTTTGTTTTTCTCTTTCTTCTTTCCAAGTCCAAGCACTTGATCATCATCATTGTATCATCATCATCATGCTATGATCTTCATTTGCTTCATCACTTGGAGTGTGCTACCTATCTCATCATCACTTGATAACCTAGGTTAGCACTTAGGGTTTCATCAATTCACCAAAACCAAACTAGAGCTTTCACATGGCGGCGAGGCCCTCTGACCGGCGGTTACTCGCCGGCGGTGAGGTCTCCGGCAGTATGGATTGAACCAACGTGACCTCCCCAGCACTACACTTTGACTAATGGTACTGGTTGAACATCTAGGCTACTGCAGAGACCTCACCGGCGATGATGGCGGCACGACGATGTCCTGCTGAGACGATAACGGCGATCTACGACTTTGCCGGCAAAACTAAGGTCTCCGGCGTACTCAGCACCTCCTAACGGACTTAACCGAGCACTTAATTGAACCAACAACCCTCCACAACACTAGCAGCGACACGCGCAGCGGCACGGCAGAGCAAAACTCACTAGCGTCCCACGGTCCCGTGGCTACGGCGTGGTAGAGGTAAAATAGATCACACAGGCATGATTAGTGGCTCACCCCGAAGCTGATGCGCACAAGAACGATGGCTAAGGCGAGGCGGTGCTAAGTCATCGACGTTAGAGATGATAGCGGTGGCGTGAACTCACGGCGAAGCTCCGTTCTGGGGAAAGCAACTGACCAGATGATCAACGATCAAGCTCATGAACATCATGAGAGAATGAAGATCAAGAATCAGCAAAAGATGAAGCAAGAAGGCCACCCAAATTCCCTGTCCAAGGTGGAATGGATCTCGGCAGATCCTCGCCGAAGTTGGAGAAGACGAGGTTACGCCGGGCAAACCAGAGGGATAGAAGCTGCGCAAGTGGGTGATATGGAGGCGCTAGGTGATGGCGATCATGGTGACATGCTCGGCTGAGGCTGGGAGGGCTCTACGACTCTGGCGCGAGCTCGTCGGAGCTGAGCGGTGCTGACGGGAAACAAAGGAAAGGAGAGAGCGACAGGAGGGCGCTCCCAGACTTATCAGGCGAGCAGAGAGCGGCGGGAGAGGTGCGCTTGACACGTAACTGCAACGCGGACATGTTGAAGCAGGAGGTGTCGCTCACGGGCACGCATGGAAGCCGGTGGAAGCTTGTCGGTGGCGAGAGCTGCCTGCTTGCACTGTTCAAGGTATTTACCGAATTGCCACTCGCTTCATTTTTCAAATTACTTTCAAATTTGTATGGTAACTCAAAAATCTCCAAAAATAAAGTTGCTCCAAATTCAAAGTTCTACAACTTTTTTTTAATAACCATACTCAAATTATGTCTACATTTAACAATGTAAGTTTAAAATCAAAAGGGGACACTTTAAGAATTTATCCCCTTTCAAATTACTTCAAATTTTATATAACAACTTTGAAAACTCTAAAAACCAACTTTATACACATTGACAAGCTCTACACTTTTTCTTTTAGGCTCAACCCCAAATTGTGCTTAGATTTTGAATTAGGTTTTCCAGGGTAGTATTAAATGCTGGAAATTAGGGTTTTGGAATTCTAATTTAATACTAAGGTTTTGAACTTGATTCATCCCATACAAGTCAACGCATATAATCATAAAAGTAAACTTGTTTTAGTGAATGCATATCAAAGTTTTCACTAACACAAGAATGAAGTGCAATGCATATGATGACATGACATATTTTAGTGTTTAAAACACCAGAGGTGTTACAACCTTTCCCCGTAAAAGAAATCTCGTCCCGAGATTTAAAGTCCTAGGATAAAGTAATGGAAAAGGAATGTGTCAAGAAAAAACATTCTAAACTTGACCATAATACAGCTAAGGTCCTTTCATAAAACATGGTTTGTAAAGACAGAGTACAACTAATAGTATTTTATATAGAAGCAAGGAACTCCGGAAACTGTTCTAGCAAGTAATCTTCAAATTCCCAAGTAGCTTCTTTGGAATGTTTATTCCATTGTATCTTGTAGAACTTGATTGTCCTCCTTCGAGTGACACGGTCTTTCTGATCTAGAACTCGGATAGGATATTCAGAATAGGTCAAATCAGGTTCAAGTTCAACTCCTTCAATATCAACATTTTGATCAGGCACTTGAAGACATTTCTTTAATTGGGAAACATGGAACACATTGTGTATAGCTGAGAGATGTTCCGATAACTTCAAGCGATATGCCACCTTTCCACACCTCTCCAAAATTTGAAATGGTCCAATATAACGAGGTGCCAACTTGCCTTTAACACCGAAACGGTTGACTCCTGTCGGGAACCTAATACTGGGGTACCCAAGGAGATGGAACTAATAACCATTGAACGTTAAAAAATCACGAATGGACAAGAGCACCGCTGCGCTTCTTGCCCGAACGACGGGAGTTTTGGTTCCACCTCGCCCGAGGCCCGTCGGCCAGCTCCACCTCCCCCGATGGCTGGGGGACGGCTCCGCCTCTCCTAAGGGCTAAGGGCTAGACTTCGCCTCGCCCGACCCCCGAGGGCTAGGCTCCGCCTCGCCCGACCCCTGAGGGCTAGGCTCCGCCTTGCCCGACCCCCGAGGGCTGGGCTCCACCTCGTCCGACCTCCGAAGGCTAGGTTCCGCCTCGCCTTACGGACCTCGCCTCGCCCGATGTCCAAAGGTTGCTTCCGCCTCACCTGACAACCGCACGCCGCTCCCTCATGATGATAGGCACAGGGTAAGATAAGACGTTCGGGTTAAACTGCGGCATCAAGGACCATGCCCTGCGCCGCTGCAGGAAAGTACTGTCAGAGCACGACGGGACGGGCGCTTTAGACCCTTCCAGGTATGGCAGGAGCTGAATAGTGTTGTGGGCACGTACTTTCTGGCCTATAGTGTTGTAGGCGCCGCCTTCACCCCCCGGGTGAGGAACCAGACATCAACATAGGACAACCAATATAGTCTAAGGAGGGACTCCTGTCCTCTATAGTAACGAATGAGTGATCACCGCACCATCCGCTCACCACAGGGCCATGGGGAAACATCTCAGCCCGACATGCCGCCCGTGGGGGCGGGACGGGACGTGACCACTTGCAGATCAGGTAAAGGCACAACATCATCAGCACATAGGCGCCCAGCGAACGTGCCAACCTCTGACACCAGCTGGCCATGTCTACAAAGCTGGCTTGGAGGAAAAGGAAGACCTGGGCTCGTCGAAGGACCTTCTATACCCTTGGTATTTTTCTCTTTTCACCCATCTGTAACCCCTGCTCCCCCCTCGTCTATAAAGGGGAGGGCAGGGCTCCCCACTGGGAGGGGGACCAAAGAGACCGACTTTTGACAGACGAACTCATAGAGAGTTCAGTTCGACTCACATACACAGCCAAGCCACCACCGGGCTCTTGGCCTCCTTTTGACCCTTCCATCGGAGACCTGGGACCAGTCTCTCTCTCGACCGTTTGTACCCCCTACTATGAACCACTTTTAGTGCTAATAACACAAGCATCAATAGACTGGACGTAGGGACATTCAGCCCAAACCAGTATAAACCTTGTGTCCTTTAGCGCACCATCCAGGCCTATCACGCATAATTATAAATTTACTAGCCAGTGCTTGTTCGAAACACCGACAGTTGGCGCGCCAGGTAGGGGCCTTTGCGCATTCCAAACCAGGCCTCGGATGGCTAACCACAACGTCAGCTGGGTCCCAGGTGCACATGTGCACTTTGGGAGCCTAGATTTTGTCATCACGGTGGGAGGAGAGTTGGTATGGGCGTAGACCGCCATCCAATCTCTCCCCTCCATCGTCCTCGACCACAAGAAGTTTGGGTGCCAGCTCGACATCTCCCTTGGACCCCAGCAGTCTAGGGAGAACCAGCATCGCCTTGCCCTTTCCAACAATGATGACGTGGCACGACCTTTGGGAGAGGGGCACCTCTCTCTAGAGCGCCACGTGCAGAGCGCCTCGACGAAGTTTCCGTTCGGTCTTCGCAACGCCGCAGTGACCGCTTGCCACCTCGTGGCACTACGCATGGTTCAACCTCCCACGGATAGCGAGTTCATGTGGGCAATTGAACACAACACGAGTCCATCCACAAACTCCTCACCGAGGACCCAGAGTCATCCTCTAGCTCTGACTCTAGCCGGGGGAGCCATCACCTTTCCCGGGAATGCTTCATGGTGGAAACCTCCGAGGGGCACGTTGATAGCGTCTCTGAGGGGGAGGCTACCCCGACACACAACCCCGACACCGGACCGGAGGGGAGGTAGCGGCCCCACCTCACGTAAGGATGGAGCAGCTGAGAGCACGGAAGCTGGAGATCGATGACGCCGGACAACAACTAGTTCGGGAGTACCACAAGATCGATGAGGAGATCAAGCGTCGCGGAGACGGTGGGCACGCACGCGCCACGGCCCATGATGTACACCAAAGGATCCTCACCGATGATAGGACCCTCCCTCATTTCGCTCGGGCAAGCCAGAACATCGCCGCCACAACGGCCTTGCTTCATGGCCTTCTAGAGGCCGCGACGTCCGAGGATCGCCGGGCCCGCCGAGAAATTCGCACGTTACTCAAGCGTGTGGCGGCGCAGCAGGCGGAAACCTCGTTATCTCAGTGACACGAGCTCGACACCAGCCAGTGCACGCCCTCGGTGCGGCCCACCAAGGACGCGTTGGTTCACCAGACACCACCAGACGACTGGCAGCACACCCCTGTTCCGATGCATCAACATCTCGGCCACAACCGCGACGCACGTAGCACCATCGACGCCCGCAGACGTGCCTACAATGACTCAAGAGAAGGAGCCAAATGTGGCTACCACCCTCGATGCGGTGGACGCTATGACAGTGCCGAGGATCGGAGCCTGAGCCCCGGCCTGCCGGGCCCTCAGGCCTTCGGCCGATACATCCTCAACGCTGCTTTCCCGCCAAGGTACTGATCGCCTACCAATATCCCTAAATATTCTGGAGAAACAAACCCCCAGCTTTGGCTCAAAGACTATCGACTTGCCTGTCAAGCCGGTGTCATGAATGATGACGATTTCATTATTCGCAATCTCCCACTATTCTTGGCCGATTCGGCTCGAGCATGGTTGGAGCACCTACCATCCAACGCCATTCAGAGTTGGGCGGACTTGAGGGAGATCTTTGTGGGAAACTTGCAGGGCACGTACAAGCGCCATGGGAACCCATGGGACCTCAAGAACTGCCGCCAGAAGGCCGATGAAACCCTCCACGGGTACATCCGGTGCTTCTCCCGGCAGTGCAACGAGCTCCCTAACATCGCCGATGCCGACGTGATAGGAGCCTTCCTATCCGGGACCACCTGCGAGTCTTTGGTCCATAAACTGGGACGAAGGGGCCCATGGACCACCAAGGAACTCCTGGACATCACCACCAGCCTTGGCTCAGGAGAGGAGGCGGTCGGAGCAATCTTCGATCGTTCCGATGGCCAGGCAAGGCAGGACGAGGGCGTCGGCGAAGGTGCCTCCAACCGTTCTACCAAAAGAAAAAAAAGAAGCAACGGCGCGATGACTCGCTCATGGCCGCCATTGACCACAAGGGTGACCGGAAGCCCATGAAGGGCACTCCGAACCATTTCAAAAAAATGCTCGAGGGGCCGTGCCCAAACCATGCTTTTCTAGCCAAGCATCTATACAAGGATTGTGGCCTCATGCGCAAATACTTGTCCGGAGGCCTCAACAAAGGGGAGCATGGGAAGGAACCTGCCCCCACCACAGACGACGCCGAGGAGAAGGACGACGCCTTTCCAACGCCGAACGACGCCCTCATGATCTTCGGAGGATCAACGGCCTACGACTCCAAACACCGCTAGAAGGTCGCGCGCCGTGAGGTCTACACGGCTGGACCGGCCATGCCTGCCTTCCTCCGGTGGTCTGAATCCACCATAACCTTCGACCGAGCCGACCATCCGAACGCCGTCCCACATCCGGGAAGGTACCCACTTGTTGTCGACCCGATCGTTGGCCCAAAGCGGCTCACGAAAGTACTGATGGACGGAGGCAGCGGCCTCAACATCATGTACGCAAAGACGCTCGACGAGATGGGCGTCGACTGGATGAACCTCCACCCAATCCGTGCGCCTTTCCATGGCATTGTGCCTGGCAAACAGGCCGTGCCGCTAGGGCAGATTGATCTGCCCATCACTTTCAGGGATCAGTCCAACTATAGGACTAAGACCCTCACCTTTGATGTGGTAGGATTCCCGGGAACCTTCCACGCCATCCTGGGCCGACCATGTTACGCGAAGTTCATGGCCGTCCCCAACTATACATACCTCAAGCTAAAGATGCTGGGCCCTCACGGGGTCATCATCGTCGGCACCTCCTTCCAACGCGCTTACGAGTGCGAAGTCGAATGCTGCGGCCACACTACCGCGGTCGTCGCCTCCAGGGAACTCACCGCCCTCAGGGAGGAGGCTGCCGAAAAAACACCCGATGCGAAGAAATCAACCGGGTCGTTCGAATCAACAGAGGGCTCCAAGGAGGTCCTCGTAGACCCCAGCAGCTCCGAGGAAAAAACGGTACGCATTGGTACCGCGCTCTCCTCCGAATAGGAAAGCACGCTCGTCGACTTCCTCCGCGACAATAAAGACATCTTTGCGTGGAAACCCTCGGATATGCCTAGCATCCCGAGGGAGGTCGCCAAGCATACTTTAAAAATCCACCTAGGCTCCAAGCCAATAAAACAACGTCTGCGCCGCTTCGATGAGGAAAAGCGCTGGGCCATCGGTGAAGAAATAAAAAAACTACTGGCCGCCGGATTCATCAGGGAAGTACACCACCCAGAGTGGTTAGCAAATCCCGTTCTTGTACGAAAGAAGAGCAGGAAATGGAGCATGTGTGTCGACTACACAGGTCTCAACAAAGCGTGCCCAAAGGACCCATTTCCTTTGCCACGCATAGACCAAATAGTCGATTCTACCTCAGGGTGGGAAACCCTCTGCTTCCTTGATGCCTACTCCGGCTACCACCAAATTGATGAGAGAGTCCGACCAGCTCGCGACGTCTTTTATCACCCCATTTGGATCGTTCTGCTACATCTCAATCTCGTTCGGTCTGATGAACGCCGGGACAACTTACCAGCGCTGTATGCTCAACTGCTTCGGGGACCTCATCGGGTGGACCATTGAGGCCTACGTCAACAACATCATAGTTAATTCCAAATGGGCTGACCACCTTGTCGCCGATCTTGACAAAACTTTTGCTAAACTCCGGGCAAATGGCATCAAACTCAATCCCGAGAAATGCATTTTCGCGGTCCCGAGGGGCATGCTGCTCGGCTTCATTATCTCTGAGCGCGGCATCGAAGCCAACCCAGAGAAAATTTTAGCCATCATGAAGATGGGCCCGATCCAGAACATAAAGGGGGTTCAGCGGATCACAGGGTGCCTCGCCGCCCTCAGCCGATTCATCTTGCGCCTCGGCGAACGAGGACTTCCCCTTTATCAACTCCTGAATAAAGTCGACCGCTTCGAGTGGACAGCCGAGGCCTAGGAGGCGCTCAACATGGTCAAGCTGCTTCTAACAAATCCCCCGGTCCTGGTTCCTCCTAACGATGGAGAATCCCTCCTACTATACATAGCGCCCACCACGCAAGTGGTCCGCGCCGCCCTAGTTGTAGAGCGGGAAGAGGAAGGGCACACCTTCAAAGTACAGCGCCCAATGTACTTCATCAGCGAGGTATTGTCCGGCTCCAAAACCCGCTACTCCCAAATCCAGAAACTACTATACGCCATACTCATCACCAAGAGGAAATTGCGCCACTACTTTGAGTCACATGTCGTGACAGTCGTGATGTCGTTCCCCCTCGGCAAGGTCATCCATAGCCAGGACACAATGGGGAGAACCACAAAATGGGCACTCGAGCTAATGGATCAAGGCATCGCGTATGCACCCCGAACGTCAATCAAGTCCCAAGTGTTGGCTAACTTCATCGCGGAGTGGACCGAGGTCCAGACGTCACCGACGATCGTCGATCAAGAGTACTGGATGATGTACTTCAACGGGTCACTGATGAAAAAGGGGGTCTGCGCAGGCTGGTCTTCGTATCACCCCTCGGGGTCCGCATGAGGTACATGGTTCGTCTCCATTTTCCCTCGTCAAATAATGTGGCCGAATATGAAGCACTCATCAACGGCCTACGAATCACCATCGAGTTGGGCATCTGATGCCTCGACATCAGGGGCGACTCCCACCTGGTCGTCAACCAAGTCATGAAGGAGTCAAGCTGCCATGACCCTAGGATGGTTGTGTACTGCCAAGAGGTCCGATGGCTCGAAGACAAGTTCGATGGTCTCGAGCTCAACCACATCCCAAGGCGCCTCAATGAGGCGGCCGACGCACTTGCAAAAGCCGCGTCTGGCCGAGAGCCGGTGCCAATGGGTGTGTTCACCAGCGATCAACATAAACCCTCGGTGCGCTATGAAAGGACTGAGCTGGCCGATGATGGCCCGTCTAATTCGGCCCCGAGGGCCGATCTGCCGATGGCTCCGCTCGACCCCGAGGTCATGGAGCTTGAAGTGGATCCAACAACAGAGCCCGACCCTCTGGATGACTGGAGAATGATCTACATCGACTACCTCCTCCACGACGCACTACCAGCAGACAAGATGGAAGCTCGATGGCTCACACGTCGTGCCAAGTCCTTTGTCCTTATAGAGGGTGAACTCTACAAACGAGCCACATCGGGATCCTCCGGCTCTGTATCCCTAGCGAACAGGGAATACTTCTACTGAGCGACATCCACGGTGGGGTCTATGGTCACCATGCAGCGCCAAGGATCTTTGTTGGAAATGCATTCCGACAGGGCTTCTACTAGCCCACTACAGTAGCCGACGCCGAGAAAATCGTACGCACCTGCAAAGGGTGCTAGTACTACGCTCGACAAACTCACATCCCGGCCCAGGCACTCCAGATGATCCCCATCATGTGGCCCTTCATGGTCTGGGGGCTCGATCTGGTTGGGCCATTCAAAAAGGCGCCCAAGGGCTTCACCCACCTACTTGTCACCATAGACAAGTTTACAAAATGGATCGAAGCTCGGCCGATCTCCACGATCAAATCCGAGTAGGCCGTGCTGTTCTTCCTCGACATCATCCATCGTTTTGGGGTACCAAACTCCATCATCACAGACAATGGCACATGCAGTTCACCAGCAGGAAATTCATTCGATTCTACGATGAACAACACATCCGGATCGACTGGGCGGCCATCGCGCACCCTCGGAAGAATGGACAGGTCGAGCGCGCAAATGGCATGCTCCTACACGGGCCTCAAGCCCAGAATCTTCAACCGATTGAACAAATTCAGCGCACGCTGGGTCACCGAGCTCCCCGCAGTACTTTGGAGCCTAAGAACAACTCTCGGCCGGGCCACTAGCTACACCTTTCTTCATGGTCTACGGTGCCGAGGCCATCCTCCCGACGGACCTTGACTACGGAGCACCAAGGATCAGGGCATACGATGAATAGGGAGCTGAAGCATCCCACCAAGATGCCATAGACCAACTAGACGAAGCCCGCGACGTCGCCCTCCTCCATTCGGCCAAGTACCAATAGGTGCTATGGCGGTACCACAGCCGACGGGTACGGGACCGAGCCTTCTGTGTCGGAGACCTTGTTCTCCACCTTGTATGGAGCAACAAGGACCGCCACAAGCTCTCCCCAACCTGGGAAGGGTCGTACGTCATCGTGGAAGTACTTCGTCCAGGTGCCTACAAATTGAAAACCATCGACGACAAGGTCTTCACCAACGCCTGGAACATCGAACAACTACGTCGTTTTTACCCTTAAAAAACGCATACTCTTCCTTATCAGTTTTTGTCTTTATAAAACCCCGATCTTTAGTGATGTCCGACCCCTGCAAATTGCGAGGGGTCGGACCTCACTCGGGGGCTGATATAAATGATACAAGTACGTTTATCTTGCAAAAACTTCCTGTGTTACATTTGCAAACATTCTCTAAGTTTTCCGTTCTTCTCATAACAAGGTCCTAAGGACTAAGATTTTGGGAAACAAATTCTGACTACAACTAGGTAGGACTACAAGAGGCCCACGCCCCAGCGACTATGACCTCTTTGCTCACCAGCGTAATCAGAATTAATTCACCCGCACTCCTAGTTTCTTACGACTTGATCCATGGGAAGGGTCGGAGGGCACCGAAGCCTCTTCTATAAGAAGAGGAAGCTGAAAAGCTGTTTGCCACAACAAAGGATGAAAATTTGTTCATTCTTCGCACAAATTCGCCACTTACAAAATGATTTCATCACGAAAAAGACTAATGTACTCGTAAATTGAGAAGACTGTTTACTAGGGGGCTCCCCCACGAAACTTACTCAATTACAGTCTCTGCCTAGTCTTATTACAAGTACTACTGCGGTTGCCACACCAAGCTCTCCATAGGCAACGTCCTAGCACGTACACGGGCCAGTTCGTCTACTGTGGTCGCCGCATCACGCTCTCCATCAGTGACGTCTCGCCGTTCCGCAGGATCCTCGAAGGCGCCATCATCTGCAACGTCGAGCACCACACCGGCGACCGTGGTGCCCCTCCGCCGAGGCATCTGGGGACTATGCCATCATCATCAGCCACAACCCCGACAATGATGTATGGATGGGGGACGCCTACCGCTGAAGGAAGGCCGCCACGAACGACGGCAAGGCCAACGACGCTCGACAACTGATGGTGACCCTCCTCCTTCGATGGCAGCGACCCCTTCTTGGCAAAGGCGACCCGCACCATCTCATCTACGTTGGATGACCTCCAGCTCAACATCACACTCCAGATTCACGAATAGATCAGTGAGTTCCTTTCTCTCTGGCATTACCCTTCCTAACTCAGGTACCACCGTGACGCACGAACACATTCATTGGAATGTAAGAAGAAGAAGAGGTAGTGGCTCAGAGGCAGGCTAAAGAGGTGGGATGAGAGCTCCCCTCCCCTCCCTATTTAAAGAGGAGGCGCTGCAGCTAAGGAAAGGCGAAAGGTTGGGACAAAAAAACTCTCTCCCTTCCCCTACTTAATGCAGATATGAAATCGATGCTGATAGAAAGCCGAGGGGACGCGCCTGGACTAATGGGATGCGCTCCAGTCAAACAAGACATTGCCTGGGCATGGCCCACCACTACCACGCACCGAACACGGCAATCAAAGCGCTCACATGCAGGCGACCCTCCGTTTCCCCAGGTAGGACCATGGAATGATCCCATGATGGGACCCCTAAAAAGGGGAGCCCAACGGGCCTCCTGGGCCAACCATGCGGCCCGAGAAAGACAATGAATGAATGGCCACCGAGAGATAAGCACCTCTGGTTTCTCACTTTACGCGTTAAAAATTATTACCGAGCTCCCGACCCCAGCAGAAGTAGGGACACGGACTTCGCTCGGGGGCTACCGAGGATGTCTACCAGTCTAGACATCCTCTTCACCTGACCCCTCCGTACGTTTGAAGCCGAGGTCACGGTATGTGAGCATAGAACTTTGAGTAAAACTAGACAAGCTGGCAGACCCTACTCCCCGGTAGCTACGGTGTTTCTATTCTCCAAAATAATTGAACTCACAGTCCCCGCATTTCCAACTTTGGCATCCGCCTTCTCATGAAGGGATCGGAGGGGTCCACCTACAGAATCTCCCCCAAAGGAGAAGCTGTCAGGTCACCTAAATCAATCAAACGACTCGAATCACCATCGGGTGACAAAAACAAAGAATAGCGATTCTTATGCAGGTTACTCCAACCTCGTCGCAAACATCAGGATTCGAACCCCACGCGGACACATCTGGTAGGAGCTTCCCATCACTCATGCCACCAAGGTAATCCTACTTTTCATTTCAAAATTAAATCATACATCGAACTCATGCAGTGGATGCATCCCCAACGCTTCGTGCTGCGTCACGAAACGGCAGTCGCCTCATATGATATGGGTGGCAACAGGCCAAGGTTCGAAGGCCAGCCCACGAAGGGCTCGAGGCCGCCTTGTGCCGGGCAGAGCCAGGGAGAAATAACTAAGAGACGAGCCCCAGCGGCCCTGCCCGACCCCGCTCAGAAGCGGACAAGGACATCTCAACCTTTTCTCGTTCGATTCTAACCCTGAGCCAAACCCACAGAATCTCCACCGAGGAGAGGCCAGCGGGCCACCCAAGCCTATCGGACGGCTCGGGCATCTATCGGGAGGTGGGTTAAGAAGTAGTGGAGTGCCACCAGAGGGCTCTGCCGACCCCGTCAGCAAATGATGGACCCAGATTCCACACAAACGTATCCGTTTGTGAGCTCATTGAGCGCGACACTCGAGCTGCCGAGGCAAGTGTCATCTACTCAGCCCCTCCGATTGCGAAAATCGAGGACGGAGTAACGCGCAAAATATGGCCGACCCCTATCAGACCCTAACAGGGCTCGGGGGCTTGAGCCGCTCAATCCAAAGATAGAGGTTCAGAGGCCGACCCGCCAAAGGTCCGAGGCCGCCTCGCGTCAAAAAAGAACCAGGTGGAGAACGGAGGTAAGCCTCAGAAGCCTTCGCCCAACCCGCATTAAGGTAGGTTGGGTCATCTCAGCCTTCAAAGTTCAGCCTCCCTCCTTGCCGAGCCCATGGAGTCCCCATTAAGGGGAATCTGTTGGAAGGCAGGACGGGAAATAATGGAACGCCATCAGTCTCCAGTAACATCCGACCCCAGCAACCACAAAGGTTCGGACCTCACTCGGGGGCTGATAAAGGTACCGGTACTTCCCCCCTTTTCGAAAAAGTCATTACATCAGACCTCTTCCTCGCATCAAGATTAGCGGCAAGGTCCGGGGGAACAGATTGGTAAGATCGCAAAAGGCCCACGTCCATACGGCTACGTTAATTTTTGATCACCAGTACAATCAAAATTTCCTCTTAACAAACGGAACGGTCTGTAACACCCGAACTTTTTAATTTTTGCAAGTTTCTAAATTTGGATAGAACTAAAGTAGAGATATGACCAAATTTGTAGTTGGAGGAAAAACTATTTACATTTAAAACTCAATTCAACATAGGCTTTAATTGTTTTGTTGCATTCATCCCGTTTGCTTCTTGGTTTTATGATGTGATAACTTTCAAAACACGTTTAGAAGTCGTTTCGAGTCTCCCGGGAAATTTTCTCGCTTTTCCGAAAATTAAATTCCTTTTTCACACAGCTTAACTTTTATTGAAACCTTCCAATAACCTTTTCATGAGCTCTAAACTCCATATTTTGATCCATCAAGTTCATAGATACCTCCGGAAATTTTCTTAGAATTTTCTTTAACTTCTGTCATTTTTCGTGGCTTAAATATGATTTCAGGAATTTCCTAGAATTATTTTTAAACAGGAAATAAATCCCAAAATTAAG
The DNA here is from genome assembly GCA_904845875.1 of Miscanthus lutarioriparius. Taxonomy (NCBI): domain Eukaryota; kingdom Viridiplantae; phylum Streptophyta; class Magnoliopsida; order Poales; family Poaceae; genus Miscanthus; species Miscanthus lutarioriparius. The sequence goes on from CAJGYO010000006.1 coordinate 86,601,159, forward strand.
AAATTCTGAAACTTTTCCAAACCCTAGGACTATATATATGCCGGTGTTCCTCTCGACGCAAGGGTTCCAGAAGTACAACCCGTTTTCGCAGCCGCCACCCGTAGCCTCCTAGATCGGACGCCGAAGTTTGGAAGAGGCTAGGTTTCCGGCGAGCTTTTCCGGGCAAACCGTCGCGTTCTGGCGACAACCACCACCACCTAGAGGTATATCTCTTCGTTCTATACGCCGTGGTATATCCTTTTGCATGAATCCATCACCGTTTGACCCGTTTCCCATCTCATCTTCATTCTCCGACGAGTATCACCATGGCGCTTTTCTCTGTTTCTGTGTTCCTGCTGGCCGCCGCCGCCGCTCTCTGGCCAGCCAAGCCAGCCCTCCGTCCGGCCGCAAGCCCTCCTAGCCGGCCACCCAGCCCCTCGGCTGACCGCGCGCCTCTTCTGCTGGTCTCCCAGCCGCCCAGTTCTCTGTTGAAACTGTAGCACGCGCATAGCTACAGTACCCAACCCAAGGAAGAAGAAGGATCCGATTGCAAATAAATATTTTCTGGTTTCGTGGATTAGTCCCTGATTTCTCTGCAGATTAGTCCTTGGTCTTCGGGAGGCCGTAACTTCTTCGTTTCAACTCCGTTTTTTGCGCGTTCTTTATATCCACACGATCGTAGAGATGAGTACTACTGTTTAGTATAGGTTTTATAAACTTTTAATATGCTATGGTGTAATGTTATTTAATTGTTTTGTGGGCCCATGCTTGTTGTTTGTGCGTAGAAGGTGCCGACACCGTGAACTTCCAGGACCAGGAATTCGACACCTCTGATCCGAACCAATTCGAAGGCAAGTGTCCTTGACCATACTTGCTCCTACTTTTGTTTTGATTTGAGTTAGTTTAGTTAGACCATTAGTTGCATGCTGAGTCATAATTTGAATCCTATGTTAGGGTTTACTAGAACTTGATGTTATCATCCTTGTAACCTAGATTGGTTGGGTAGCTGTCTTGCTTAGCTTGCAGTCTTGGGTTGGAAAGGTTATCATTTAATATTGATTAATGATTTATGCAACTTGGGTTGGTAATGTTTATAGCAACATTGTGGATAGGAATCCGGCAGGATGGTTGGTTTTGGTGGAGGTGTGTGCTAGATTTTTGGTAAATGTTTTTTGGTGGATTGTTGGAATTGGTGGAATGGATTGTGCTCGTTCTTGCTTGGATTCTAAGGACCGGTTCATGGACAAGTAACATGGCTTAATAGCGCAACCTCGAGGGCTATATGGCTCTGGCCCTGGCCAAGTAATTAGTTTCCTCCAAGTTATGCTACATCGGGTTGGTTTGTGTGGCACAAGAGGGGGCTTCTGCAGTGGTGTTGGTACCCACTGTTAGCGGTTAGAAACCTTAGTGAAGGTGTAAAACATACTTGGAGGGACTTTGTAAAGGCCTTGTAGTGTGACCCCACTGAGCACCTAGGTAGTGTGAAGCGTGATGGGGAAACATGACTCGTGGTGAAAGTGTGCAACCTCTGCAGAGTGTAAAATTGATATATCAGCCATGCTCACGGTCAAGAGCGGCCTAGACTTCTTCTTGATTAGATGGCTCTGGTTCAGTTAGGAGGCTTGGATGGAATCCAAGTGTTGGTTTGCTTGGATGGAATCTAGGTGGGGTGCTCAGATGGGATCTGAGTGTTGGTTTCAGTGGTTCTCTGAGGAGAAGGAAGATCTCGCCTAGTTAAATAGGTGCTTAAGGTTTAAGGTAATAGGTGTGTTGCTTAGGTGCTGGTCTTAACCTCTGTAAGCCTGTCCTTGTTATAAGCCTCATATCATATTTTCCCACACTTGCGGAGTACATTTTGATGTACTCACCCTTCCTCTTTGTCCCCCTGCTACCCCACCCAGGCGCTAGAGATGGCGAGAGGAGTACATTGAAGATGGTGCCTTCGACCCTGATGACATGTACTAGGCTGGTGCTGCCCTCGGTCGACATTCCTGTGAAGATGGAGTCCTTTCCACTGGAGTTAGAATAAAGTTTATGAAATTTTCTTTCAGACTCGCGGGTCATTTTGTAATGAAGTTTAAGTTTTAAGTTTCGAACAATGCAGTGATACTATCATGATGTCATTATATGTATGAATAATTGATCCTGGCATACATATGATGTGCACTCGATTTTGTCCTTAAAATTGGGTGTGACACGGTCGATCGCGTAAAACTTTTTCATCGCAAAAGGGGAGAAGGTAAGGTAAAAAACAAACAAAACAAAATTACGAAACAAAATCACGAAGTTGTTCCAGAACATGAATAAACCGACACTTGTTTACCTATTAGAGATAAATGTTTATCAAACTAATTCCACTAACTACTTCCGTGAAGGGAGAACCTCTTCTTTCAGCTTGTCCGCCAGGTCCCACGCAAGGGGAGCCACCGCCTTCTCCATCTCATCCACCTCAACGTCTTCATAGATAGGCACAAAGCCTTGGCTCATCACCCCCAGGTTGATCTCCTGAGCATAATGGGAATGGGTGACAGTGAAGGCTTGGGTGATCCCAAGGCAAAAGGCACCCTCCTCAAGCTGGCCCACCCACGCCGTGATACCAGCAGCACGAGTCACAAGGGAACCAGCCCCCTCCTCTTATGCCACCTGCAGGTCGCCACAGACCGCTAGGATGGTGGAAGACAGGCGATCATACTCATCACTTTCGACCTGAAGAAGCCCCGCGCCTCGGCGAGATCGGCGCGCAGAGCGGGAAAAACTTCCTCGGCATCTAGCCATCAGGCCACCTCGACACTAAGATCCGCCTGGCATGCCTCGGCCTCCCGATGCGCTTCGTCATGCTCTCGGATGGCCCGGTCAACCACCACGGCATCCTGGTTCGCCTTCTCCTGCAATGTTGCGGACCTCTCCTCAGCCTTTAGCTTGAGGTCCCGCTTCATCTGCAGCTCCACCAGGAGCTCACCGGCCCGCTCACTGGCCGCAGCATTCTTCTGTAGCAGCTCGTCCTGCTCCTTTCAAAGCCTGGCGATCTCCTCCTTATCCAGCTTCTTCCTCGCCGACAAATCCTCAAACATCGCATGGAACTCCTCCACGTCCCGACGTGCCTCGGCCTCCCGCTGCTGGACAACAGCAAACTGGGTGCTCACATCACCTCGCAGCCAGGCCTCCTCGGTGAGGCGGTCCCACTCCGCCTTTCGCTCGCGAAGAAACCAGGATCTGTTTCGGCTAAGGGCAACAAGACTCTGAAAAGAAGACCAATATAAAAATACGAAAACACAAGGACACGAAAAGAAAGGGGAAAACAAGGCGGATACCCGGCTGGAAGGAATGATAATTTCGCGTAGGGCTCCAGTGGCCTAGTTCAAGGCATTCATCATAGCCGAGAACCCGATGTCAAGGCTCTCCCGCTCCATGCTCTCGGCAACATCATCAAGTGAGAACAGAGCCGACGTCGGGTCCTGAGCATCCATCCACTGGGGCGGCGGCTCGCCCCGTGTGGGAGAACGGATGCCCCCCGACAACAGAGCTAGGGGCGACCTCCTACGGGTCCTCTCCACCACCGCCAAGACGCCTGAAGACCCTCTGGCCGTATCCTCCTCCGTTCGGCCTTCCCCGAGCGCCACGGCCGGGACCGCTGGTGGCGCGGATTGCGTCACCCCTTCAGACACCATCGTAGCAGTATCCGACCCCATTGGGCTTGTCGCAGTCGCGGCCACCTCCGTCTGGGCCTCCGGTGGCATGGACGACGCTACTCCCTCGGATGCCGCCGTGGCTGCACCTGACTCTGTCTGGCCTGCATCGGGCACCGTTACTTGGGCCGCCAGGGGCTCGGATTACACCACCCCCTCGGACACCACCACGGCTGCGTTCGGCTGCTCCTGGCTTGGTGTAGTCGCAGCCGTCTACTCAGAAACCACCGAGGGCACGGGCATCACCACAGGCGCCGCTGGACCGACCAACGAGGCCGCAACCACGGCGCCCGAAACGACGGCGACGCCGGGCAGCGTTATCTGTCCTGCCTAAAGGGCAAGGATCTTCTTGGGCGCCGGCCCCAGAGGGTGGCCCCATCGCAAGAATCTACAAAATAGAAAAAAGCGTAAGATCGGAACAGAAAAATAATGTCGCAGAACCGACCAATTTATAAGAATACAAGTACAATGGCAATCCGCAAGCGGTCGCACTGTCATACTTGAACCCATATAAACCCGGTAGTCCGTCGAGTACCACGACGGGTCTCGATAAACAATTTACAACAACCAAGATCGTACAGGATTCAACATACATGCCACATATTACATAAAGTTCACAGATACTTTTCATCATCAGAATACGAATAAAAGTTATTACAAACCGAGTTTGATAAATAAAGCGGAAGCAAATAAGTTCGAATATAAAGTTTCCAACATAGTTTGATACAGTGCCAAGCTAGATCACGGTCCACAAAAGCAAGGATAGGAATTACTAAAGAAGCCTGCAAGGCTTACTCTTCATCCACAGCGGGATAGAAGCAACTCTTGCAATAACCATGAAACACAGTGCCATCTGCAACAATGGGAAAATAAACCCTGAGTACAAGAAGGTACTCAGCTAGACTTACCCGTCATGAACTAAAAATAAAATGACTCCAAGGATTATGCAAGGCTGTATAAGTGGACGTAAGTTGACAACATTTTGCGAAAAAGGCAATTGATCCGTTGTACAATTATGATTCCTTTACCAAGTTAATTATAACTATCCATTAATAGATCAGCAACTATCCTGTGCCAAACATGGGGTATATCATTTAGAAGCATACAATAGTAACCATAGCAGGTATTGAAATTCCATTTTTCATCCGAACCATCATGTTCCATAACACAGTTACTACGATGTTGGAGCTAGCCAAGTTTCTCACTAACCGGGAGAGACGGCGATTCGAATCGATTTCAACCAGCTGGGAATTTATTCCTAACACAAACCCAGGTCTACCAGCCACGATAGCCTTAGGTCACCTTTGATACAACTCAGGTACACATTTCGCGGGTACGTACCGCACCGCACAATCTGGAACACCAGATGCCAGGATGCTCAGGCCAAGCCTGCCCTTGGGCTCAGTCTGATCGTTCCCCGGAAGGAGCGCACAACAGAACGATTCCCGGCCTGAGTTGAATTACTCGGCTTCGCGGTCGGAACGAATTATCCGGCCAGCTAAGTGAGAGGCATGCGTTCAATCTTGTCAGAAGTTCCAACAACGGTACGGTCCTTGATCAACACAGACGGGGATAGATCCACACCCAAGACCTCCATGTCTTGTTGCTTCTCTATCGACATCCCGCCCGGTCTCCATTTACATTAACCATGGTTCTTTTCCACGAGAGCAATTATAACCAACCATGCTCCGGTATCCACCTATATCTCGCAGGTGACAGGAAATCACCTGACTTCTACCGGTCTAAGCATGGCTAAGCATATATTCGATCCTGGACCTATACCGGTTAAAGGTGTAATATCTGGACAAGGAATGTACATGCATCAAGTGGTTTCATTCAACTCTTATAACCTAATGCAGCAATCATAAGTACTTAAGTAAACATTTGTAAATTACTGGGAGACTTAAAATGCTCCAGGGCTTGCCTCGCAGAAAGGAAGTAGGGCGGTGGTCAGGACACTCCGGAAGCTCTTCAGGGTTCTGCTCCACGCCTTCGGGAGCTGCGGCTTGCGGATCCTCCTGCTGGTTCCCTTCCTCTGCTTCTTCGAATTCCAGCAACGTGATCTCTTCCTCCGATCCTAGATGCATGAATATGGCATAAGTATTACGAATGCATATATGTTAACAAGTGCATCATGTTTATTGAGTAGGTGCATATCTCTTTTCGGTTATTTAATTATCTACTTCCATAATGCATCGATTATACCATAAAATAGCAGCTACTTGTTTCACCCATAACGGGAGTTCTACAAATCCAAATCCAGTGATCCTGGACTTTCTGGAAAGCTTATCAAATTCTCTACAACTTTGTTATTAACCATTTTTACAGTACACATCATTTTCAACATGCAACTCATCAAACTCTAGAATCAGTCCGGAAACTATTCAACATGCAATATAAAGTAACGATACTTCTACTTCATGTAATCATTCAAAATTTGACAACATAGAATCCACCAACAGTTTAAGCATACCAATTACATTTAGAATCATATAATGGTAAAGCCCAAACTATTTATTTAATTGCCTTTATCATTTTATTTATATATCTAGGTTAAATAATAAATATATATCAGAAGTACTTAATAAATTCTCAAAATTTTGCAGTGCCTTACTAATGCTATCCAAGGACTACTATAAAATTTCATGTCATTTTACCAAGTAGAACCTCCTATGCAAAATGACAAGGCGTGAAGGCTTGAAATAGCATAAATGGAAAACCCTATTGAAAAGTGTCAAGCAATAGATTTCATATTTTTCTTAGCATCCACATGGCACTAGGATTACCTCCAACAAATTTCATGAATTTTGGACTCATAAATAATTTATAAAAATTTATGCAAGGATTGACTATTCATAAAAGAAAAATCTATAACTGTAAATCTACCCATGCACTGGTCCCCAAATTTTTACCAGAGCTCATATATGCTAAGACTAACTTACCACAAAAATTTCATAATTTTTTAGAGCACAGGAACTCTAGATATAAATTAAACAAATTTGAATGCATTCAAAAGCACATTTCAAATCCCTATTTAAATCTCCAGAAATTTCTACTGTTGAAACCAAGAACATATTTTTCTTAAATACTACACTTCCTAAGGAACACAACCATATTTATTTCACAAATTTAGGAGCTACCAAACTGAAGATACAAAAATAACAAAACACAGTTGAATCTGGAATTTTTGAACTAGCTTTCAACATCATTGTCACGACCGGTGGGACCAGCCGTCGGGGGACCCCACGCGTCATTGACACGAAAAGCAGGGCAGCAGCGGCTGCACATGTATAAGGCGGCTAGAGCTTCATGACGGCGAGGTCGCCGCGGCGTGACATCATCACACGATGATCTCGTGACCTAAGCGCATCTATTGAGCCACTTGGCGACCCTATTGCCGACTTCAGTAGAAAGGCAGCGGCGGCAATGGCGGAGCGGCGGCGGGGGCGACGGCGAGACGTCGGTGAAAGCTACGGTGGCTCCAACAAACGCTTCGCCCGAGCATCTACGGACTACAAGGAAGCTAGTGCGCGCTCTCTCGTGGCTGGGGTGGTCTGCAGTTGGGCACAGCCACGCACGACGAGAGGTGGCGGAAGAGTTCCGGCGAGGCGTTACACTGGCCTGGGCTTACCAAGCTCGGTCGATGAGCACGGAGGAGGCGGTGGGTCGTTGGGGCACTAGTGGAGGCGTTGCCGGGTGGAGAAGCAACGAGGGCGAGTTGGCGTTGGCTACGGCGGCGGCGGAGGTGCGGCCGAGCTTCGGTGTCATTGCTGGCGCGAGAGGAAGACGGAGCGAAATTGGAAAATGAGGCGCTGGGGTGGCTCGGTAGGCGCCGGCGATGATGAAGGCGCGCCCGAACACGCGTCGTGGCCTCAGACATGGACAGACCGGGCGGCGACGCCGTTTCCAGCGCCACGCCAGCGGCGCATGTCTCAAACCGATCGGCCCTTTGTCTTGCGGTCGATTCGATTCGTCGATCAGCGATCGATTACTGACGACGTACTTTCATGGAGCTTGATCTTCTAATCCGTGAGGTATTAGTGCACACAATCTACACAAAAGTTGTAGCTCTAAGTACCATCTGTAATTCGTCTTAAACGATCAAGACCTAATTCGCAACGGTTAAGGAGTAACGTCATCCCAAAGATCGGCTGTCAGGCTGTCAGTGTTCACGACTTAGCAAAAATTTGCTAAGTGTAGAAATTGTGATTTCTCTAATTTTTGAAACCCAAATTCACACCTGTTAGGAGCTGAATCAGTCAAGGACCCAAAAATCAAAGTTGTTCCTTATGTCAAACACTACAACATTGCTTTAGTGAACTCCTCCATGCAAGGTCTCTAACACCTAGTTCAACTTTAGTCAAACATGCTACATTTAAAAGATGAAACCCATCAAAGCAGGGCTTAATGACCAAACTAGCCCTAGCCCTAAATACCAAAGTTGTTCATGATGATATCCTAAGCATGTTTAAGCAATTTGCAAGGTCATTCAATCATTTTATGTAGTAGTCACTCATAGGGTTATTTAAATTAATCACATGAAATATGCCTTAAAGGCTTGATTATGAAAAATGACATTCATGATCCATGTTCTAATGGTGAACCTAAGCATTGCCAAACATTTTGGTGACTCAAATCTACCAAGTACATGTTTACATTCATGACCATTTGCATATGTACAAGGAAACATGCAATAACAAGCAACGTTTCATATGTTTCGATCACATGTTTCAATTGTAAATGATGATTTATGAATGCTTGATGCTCATGCTCATGTTATGCAAGTCAAGTTATGCAAGGCTAACACCCGAGGAGTTACAGCCCCTCCCCCTTATAAAAATCTCGTCCCGAGATTTGCAAGACCTACCATTCTTGGAAAAAGGCGGGATAAACTTCTCGTAGATAATCTTCTCTTTCCCACGTAGCATCTTGTTCACTATGATTGTTCCACACCACCTTATAGAACTTAATAATCTTACTCCTTGTTACTCTCTCCATCTCACCTAATACTCGAATTGGCTTTTCTTCATAGGTCAAATCTGATTGAAGCTGCACGTTGGTGGGTGCAATAGCCTCTTCCGGTACTCGAAGACATTTCTTTAGCTGAGAAACATGGAACACATCAAAGATTGCACTCATCTCTGGTGGAAGTTGTAACTTATATGCAACCTTTCCTTTTCGTTCCAAAATTTTGTATGGCCCTACATATCTTGGTGAAAGCTTCTTTTTCATCCCAAATCTTTTCACGCCTTTCATGGGTGATACTCTCAAGTATACATAGTAACCCACTTCAAAAGTTAGTGGTCTTCTTCTTCTGTCGGCATAACTCTTCTGTCTTGATTGAGCTGCCTTCATATGTTGTTGGATGATACGTACTTGCTCTTCAGCTTCATTTACAAAATCAATACCAAAGTACCTCCTTTCACCGGGCTCAATCCAGTTCAAGGGAGTTCTGCACTTTCTACCATACAAGGCTTCAAATGGGGCCATTTTGATACTCGCTTGATAACTGTTGTTATAGGAGAATTCAGCTAAAGGTAACCATTTCTCCCATGAACCTTTTGAAGATATAACACAAGCTCTAAGTAAATCTTCTAGGATTTGGTTCACTCGCTCTGTCTGTCCTGAAGTTTGCGGATGATATGCTGAACTTCTGATTAGCTTGGTTCCCAAAGCCTGGTGTAAGTGCTCCCAGAAACGAGCTATGAACTGTGGTCCTCGATCTGAGATTATAGTCCGGGGTACTCCATGCAATCTCACGATCTGGGAAACATATAACTCAGAGTATTTCCCCACGTGATATGTGGTGTGAACTGGTACAAAATGTGCGGATTTGGTGAGATGATCAATAATAACCCATATTGAATCATATCCTTGTGGCGTCGTTGGAAGGCCTGTGATAAAGTCCATGCTGATTTCCTCCCATTTCCATCCTGGAATAGGCAATGGCTGAAGTAATCTAGCAGTTTTCATGTGGATGGCCTTTACTCTACTATAGTTATCACACCTAGCAACATAGGCTGCGATCTCTTTCTTCATCTTAGTCCACCAAAAACGGGTTCTTAAATCTTGATACATTTTACTACTACCCGGATGGATAGACAATTTTGATGAGTGAGCTTCTTCTAAAATTTGATTCCTTAGCTCACGGTCTTTTGGTACCACTAGTCGGTCCTCGAACCATAATACACCTCTTTCGTCCAATCTAAAATATTTGGTTTCTTGCTCTTGCATTTTTCTCTTGATGTGACTTATTCCCACATCATCATCATCAGTAGCTCTATGATTTTGCCCTCAAGTGAACAAGCTGATTGTGATATTGTGTAGTACAATGAGGATGTAACAAGTTGAATCCATCTTGCAAAGAATGCTTCCATAGTGTTGCAATGGGACTTCCGACTAAGTGCATCGGCTACTACATTTGCTTTACCGGATGGTAATGCACTTCTAAATTATAGTCCTTAATCAATTCTAACCATCTTCGTTGTCTCATGTTCAGTTACTTTGGGTAAAGATATACTTGAGACTTTTGTGGTCGATATAGATATGACATACATTGCCCAACAAGTAATGTCTCCATATCTTTAATGCATGAACAATGGTACGCAAGTTCCAAATCATGTGTAGGGTAGTTGACTTCATGTTTTCTCAATTGCTTGAGGCATATGCAATTACTCTCCTTCTTGCATAAGTACACATCCCAAACCTATTCCCCGATGCATCACAAAATACATCAAAAGGCTTTTCAATGTCTGGTTGTGCTAACACAGGTGCTGTAGTCAACAAGGTTCTGAGGGTGTGAAAAGTTGTTTCACATTCTGGTGTCCATTTGTACTTCTCCTCTTTCTGAAGTAGTCTGGTCATAGGCTTAGCTATCTTTGAGAAATCTGGAATAAACCGACGATAGTATCCTGCTAACCCTAGAAAACTCCGAACTTCATGAACCGAAGTTGGGGCTTTCCAATCCATGACCTCTTGTACTTTGGATGGGTCTACTGAGATTCCATCTCTTGATAAAATGTGACCTAAGAAAGGTACTTTGCTCATCCAAAATTCACATTTGCTAAACTTGGCATATAGCTTATGCTCCCTCAGTCTGGATAGGACAATCCTCAGATGCTCCTCATGATCGGTCTCATTTTCTGAATAAATCAATATATCATCAATAAACACGACCACGAACTTGTCAAGTTCGGGCATGAATACCGAGTTCATCAGGTACATGAAATAGGCTGGAGCATTTGTTAGTCCGAAAGACATAACCAAATACTCGTATAAGCCGTACCTAGTAGAGAAAGCAGTTTTAGGTATATCCTCCGGTCTGATCTTTATCTGATGATAACCTGATCGCAAATCAATTTTGGAGAATACCTTTGCCTTCGCTAACTGATCGAACAAGATGTCGATGCGGGGCAATGGATTTTTGTTTTTGATGGTCACAGCATTGAGTGGTCTGTAATCTACACACATTCTCAGTGACATATCCTTCTTTTTCACAAACAAGGCTGGACATCCCCACAGGGATGAGCTAGGTTGGATAAGACCTTTGTCCAATAGATCTTGCAATTGAACCTTAAGTTCTGCTAACTCATTGGGTGGCATTCTATAGGGCCTTCTGGATATGGGTGCGGTACCTGGCACTAATTCAATCTTAAATTCCACGTCCCTATCCGGTGGTAGACCTGGTAATTCCTCTGGAAATACATCCGGAAACTCACAAACCACTGGGATATCACATATTGTGGTGGCTTGGATAGCACAGGCTAAATGTTGGGGTTCGAAATCGCGGGAGAGTGGGACTAGAAAAGCATTCCCTCCCATGGGTTCTCTCAACATAATGGTACGGGTGCTAGTGTCAATAAGAACACCATGATCCTTCATCCAATTCATGCCTAAGATTACACTTATTGACAACCCGGGCAATATTATCAAATCCGTGGTGTACTCCCTCCCTTGTATCACGATGAGTACATTTTTGACTATCTTTTTGGTAGTAACAGTACCCCCTGCTGAACTTATGTTAAAACCCCCTTTGTTTACTTCAATTATTTCTTGACCATGTCTAGATGCAAATGCTTGACTCATAAATGAATGAGAAGCTCCCGAATCAAATAAAACAACAGCAGGATACTTGTTGACAAGAAACATACCAGCCGTGACAACTTCTCCGGTGGGCACTTCCTCTCTGATGGTATAATGCACTTGTCCTCGGCGTGCCTCAGCATTCACCGCCTCTGATTGTTCTGATTTGGGTTGCCATTCCTCTTGGGGTGGGGGACATTCCTTGGACCAATGACCCAGTTAGTTGCAGTTGAAACATGGTTGATTACTTACGAATCTGTGGAGCTGTCACGATTGCCATTTCCTTTTGGTAAGGCAATAGTGAACGCATACGGGAATGGTTTCGTGGCTGTTATTCGAGCTTTTGGTGGTGGAGGCCTAAACTTGGGTGCGGTGGATGGAATTGTGGCCTAGCCGTGATAGGAGCCTTTGATTGGAAGGATCCGGAACTTACCGCCTCATATGTCCTCTTATGACCCTTAGCAACTGCATGCATGTTGTTGTGGTTTTCTTGGGTCAAGGCATCACTAATAAACTCGTTGTACGTGGTACATCGAGAATTGGCCATGGTCTTCATTAGTTTAGTACCCAAACCTTGTTTGAAACTCTCTATCTTTTTCTCCTCGGTATCCACAAAACTGGAGCATATCTGGACAAGTTGTTGAATGCGTGCATATACTCTGTGAGTGACTTTGTTCCTTGAGTGAGCCTCATAAATTGGTTTGCTTTCATGCGCATTAGGCCTGGGAATATGATGTCCCTAAAAGCCAGCTTAAACTGTTCCCAGGTCACTCGCGCATTAGCAGGCAGAGATGACAGGAAATGTGTCCACTAGATCCCTGCTGGTCCATGCAATTGATGAGAAGCATACTCTGTTTTCAGATGCTCCGTGACCCTCAACAGATGGAATTTACGCTCAATGGTATTCAACCACTCATCGGCTGCGGTGGTTCCTCACCACCTTGAAGATCGGAGGCTTCGTGTCCGAAACTCCTTGAATGTCTTGTCTTGATTTGGCTCGGCCCCACAGTTGTCTTTGTGGGTGGCCACGGCGGTGTTTTTCTTGCGATAAGGCGCAAAGCTTCTTCCATTGTCCTTTGGCTCCCCAAGAACTAAGCAAAGAACTCCTGAAAGCGGGGCGACGGCGGTGGTGGTAAGTCATCACCATTGCCATCGTGGATCGCTACCGACTCCAACTGCGGTGCGCGTCATCTCATGAAATTACAACAATAAGCGATTATTGGTTGATGTCAAGAGATTGCGGATGAATCATAATCATGCCAAACTGAAATCACCGGAGAAATTCTCAAATTCACAATAAAAAAGAGGCATAACAATTCATTCTCGCAACATGGCATCCCCAATTTGACCACTTATCGCGCTCATAACGCATGCAAAGTTAAATCGTGATCACCAACAAGGAACTGAATTGCGTTGATGTTCAACCAAAGGTGCACTTAATCAATGTTACATGATAGTCTGGTTACTAATGCCAACTTCAAACTACAGGTCCATTACATGAATAAAGGTGATACATTAGTCCTTCCACTTAGTGCTAAGCGATCTAATCCTCATCATGATCACTATCGAGGTCAGACGCAAGATCATCTCCTTCCTCAAGTTCTACTTCTTCTTCAGGCTCCACTTCTTCTTCTCCTTCCTCGTACCCTTCTAGATCCATTTTTGCGGCTCCAGGTGGGACATAAGGGTGGAGCTGATTGTTCAGTAGATGAACCTCTTCATGCAGATTATCGTTGTATTCTTCCGCATTAGCCAGCTGCTGTCCTAGCTCAAACTGTCGAGCTCTTAGGACATTTTCCCTTGTCCAAGCTACATTTTGCTGGTGAGTTAACCGAGTCATCTCTTCAGTGAGCCTTTCAATCTCGGCGTCGTGCTCCCTCTGAAGCTGACGTCGGTCCTCGCGGGCATGACCAAGAGCACCAGACACACGTCTGAGGCTACCTTTGACTCCATCCAACACTCTCATCATTGCGAACATGGCGCTCATGGAAGGGTTATCACTGTTCTACCTTTCTGCTGCACCAATCTCCAAAGATTTTCCTCTTGTCTGCTGCCATGAGTCAGTGGAGGGGTTACCTCTTGGAAAGACTCCAACCAAAGCGGTTGCCAGCTCCTGAGGAAAACGATCCATGATGTCCCTCAGGATCCCAAAGGCTGCCCTGCCAGCTGCTTCTTCAGCAGTCCTGCCAGTTGACTCATAACACCAGCCTGTCCACTCAGAATCATCACCTCGGGAACGAACAACGGCCTCCACAGTAACTAAGAGACCTTCCCCCAACTGCTCATTCGCCCAGAAATAGCGGGGCTCCATTCCATTAGGATAGCCTACATAACTGAGCACTCTCCACAAGAGTGTAGGCATCCCAAACTCTCCAAGGAACGTGTGACGTTGACGGTGCGTGGAGCAAGGCGACGGCGGGGAGCTCGCGCCTCCGGTGGACTTATGAGCGGTGCACTTTGCGTGCCATCTGCACCATTAACATGTACCCCTTGGTGAGACAATGCCATAATGGATAAGAGTTACATAACCGAGTAAGAATTTTATAAGGGGAGGAACAATGTAATTATTTGAATGATAATTATCATGATGCATGCTCGTTCCGTACGTCCTCACAAACTTAGGAAAAATTTGTTTCTAGCGGTAGACACGGTGGCATACATATTCTCTCATACATAGCGTAACTAGTCGAGCTACACGTTTTCGTTGTTAGTGTACCTGCATAAGATCTCATTTCAGCCCTAAACCCATAATGAATATGCAGAATGTAATTGTAAATACTTCCATATATGTATACCCATACATATACTTCCGTATCAATCTACCCAACAATAATTTAACCCACAATTAAATACGTACCATATACACATGCAAGCATGCATACATAGCCATACCAAAACTACTCTTCCCGACCGCATGCTCACATCTTGCGGTCATACACTCATCTTACCTTGGCGTAGAGGCATTTGATCCATACATTACCATTCAAGTGAATGGCATCCATACAATAGCACGTCGTATGGACGACGAAGTAAAAACCCCCATGTTAGTACTTAAATAGCCACCTAATAGTCCTTAATTTGGGCATAAGGAAAGTGATCAATGGCACACTTTAGATTTCAAATACCTATTATATAACTATTAGTTGCTAGAGAAGGGTTTTCGGAAAACAAAAACTTTTGTTTTAAATACACTTGTGACAATTAACGTTGAATCTTGCTCGATGCCACCGTGTCATGAGAACCCACCAATTTATAAGAATACAAGTACAATGGCAATCCATAGCGGTCGCGACTTGTCATACTTGAACCCATATAAACCCGTAGTCCATCGAGTACCACGACGGGTCTCGATAAACGATTTACAACAACCAAGATCATACAGATTCAACATACATGCCACATATTACATAAAGTTCACATATACTTTTCATCATCGTAGTATGAATAAAAGTTATTACAAACCGAGTTTGATAAATAAAGCGGAAGCAAATAAGTTCGAATATAAAGTTTCCAACATAGTTTGATACGAGTGCCAAGCTAGATCACGGTCCACAAAAGCAAGGATAGGAATTACTAAAGAAGCCTGCCCAAGGCTTACTCTTCATCCACAGCGGGATAGAAGCAACTCTTGCAATAACCATGAAACACAGTGCCATCTGCAACAATGGGAAAATAAACCCTGAGTACAAGAAGGTACTCAGCTAGACTTACCCGTCATGAACCAGAAATAAAATGACTCCAAGGATTATGCAAGGATGTATAAGTGGACGTAACTTGACAACATTTTGCGAAAAAGGCAATTGATCCATTGTACAATTATGATTCCTTTACCAAGTTAATTATAACTATCCATTAATAGATCAGCAACTATCATGTGCCAAACATGGGGTATATCATTTAGAAGCATACAATAGTAACCATAGCAGGTATTGAAATTCCATTTTTCATCCGAACCATCATGTTCCATAACACAGTTACTACGATGTTGGAGCTAGCCAAGTTTCTCACTAACCGGGAGAGACGGCGATTCGAATCGATTTCAACCAGCTGGGAATTTATTCCTAACACAAACCCAGGTCTACCAAATGCACGATAGCCTTAGGTCACCTTTGATACAACTCAGGTACACATTTCATTTCAGGTGCGTCTGCACGCCACATAATCTGGAACACCGGATGCCGGGATGCTCGAGCCAAGCACGCCCTTGGCTCGGTCGATCGTTCCCGGAAGGAGCGCTGTGAAATGATTCCCGGCCCGAGTTGAATTACTCGGCCAGCGGTCGGAACGAATTATCCGCCAGCTAAGTGAGAGGCATGCGTTCAATCTTGTCGAAGTTCCAACAACGGTGCGGTCCTTGATCGACACGAGACGGGGATAGATCCACACCCAAGACCTCCATGTCTTGTTGCTTCTCTATCGACATCCCGTCCCATCTCCATTTACATTAACCATGGTTCTTTTCCACGAGAGCAATTATAACCAACCGTGTTCCGGTATCCACCTATATCTCGCAGTGACGAAATCACCCGACTTCTACCGGTCTAAGCATGGCTAAGCATATATTCGATCCTGGACCTATACCGGTTAAAGGTGTAATATCCGGACAAGGAATGTACATGCATCAAGTGGTTTCATTCAACTCTTATAACCTAATGCAGCAATCATAAGTACTTAAGTAAACATTTGTAAATTCTTCGAGACTTAAAATGCTCCGGGGCTTGCCTCATGAAAAGGAAGTAGGGCGGTGGTCGGGACACTCAGGAAGCTCTTCAGGGTTCTCGCTCACGCCTTGAGGGCTGCGCGCTTGCGGATCCTCCTGCCGGGTTCCTTCCTCTGCTTCTTCGAATTCCAGCAACGTGATCTCTTCCTCCGATCCTAGATGCATGAATATGGCATAAGTATTACGAATGCATATATGTTAACAAGTGCATCATGTTTATTGAGTAGGTGCATATCTCTTCTCGGTTATTTAATTATCTACTTCCATAATGCATCGATTATACCATAAAATAGCAGCTACTTGTTTCACCCATAACGGGAGTTCTACAAATCCAAATCCAGTGATCCTGGACTTTCTGGAAAGCTTATCAAATTCTCTACAACTTTGTTATTAACCATTTTTACAGTACACATCATTTTCAACATGCAACTCATCAAACTCTAGAATCAGTCCGGAAACTATTCAACATGCAATATAAAGTAACGATACTTCTACTTCATGTAATCATTCAAAATTTGACAACATAGAATCCACCAACAGTTTAAGCATACCAATTACATTTAGAATCATATAATGGTAAAGCCCAAACTATTTATTTAATTGCCTTTATCATTTTATTTATATATCTAGGTTAAATAATAAATATATATCAGAAGTACTTAATAAATTCTCAAAATTTTGCAGTGCCTTACTAATGCTATCCAAGGACTACTATAAAAATTTCATGTCATTTTACCAAGTAGAACCTCCTATGCAAAAATGACAAGGCAGCAAGGCTTGAAATAGCATAAATGGAAAACCCTATTGAAAAGTGTCAAGCAATAGATTTCATATTTTTCTTAGCATCCACATGGCACTAGGATTACCTCCAACAAATTTCATGAATTTTGGACTCATAAATAATTTATAAAAATTTATGCAAGGATTGACTATTCATAAAAGAAAAATCTATAACTGTAAATCTACCCATGCACTGGTCCCCAAATTTTTACCAGAGCTCATATATGCTAAGACTAACTTACCACAAAAATTTCATAATTTTTTAGAGCACAGGAACTCTAGATATAAATTAAACAAATTTGAATGCATTCAAAAGCACATTTCAAATCCCTATTTAAATCTCCAGAAATTTCTACTGTTGAAACCAAGAACATATTTTTCTTAAATACTACACTTCCTAAGGAACACAACCATATTTATTTCACAAATTTAGGAGCTACCAAACTGAAGATACAAAATAACAAAACACAGTTGAATCTGGAATTTTGAACTAGCTTTCATCATCTTCAGCATCGACCGGTGGGACCCACCGGTCGGGGACCCCACGTCAGTGACACGCAAGCAACAGGGCAGCGGCGCTGCAAGCATAGGCCAAGCGCTGGCTAGAGCTTCGCCGACGGCGAGGTCGCCAACGGTGACATCATCACACGATGATCTCGTGACCTAAGCGCATCTATTGAGCCACTTGGCGACCCTATTGCCGACGCAGTAAGACGGCGGCGGCGGCAATGGCGGAGCGGCGAGGCGGACGACGGCAGAGACGTCGGTGAAAGCTACGGTGGCTCCAACAAACGCTACACCGAGCATCTACGGACTACAAGGAAGCTAGTCGCGCGCTCTCGTGGCTTGGGGTGGTCTGGTTGGGCACAGCCACGCGACGGAGGGTGGCGGAAGAGTTCCGGCGTTACGCTGCTGTGTCAGGGCTTACCAAGCTCGGTCGATGAGCACGGGAGGAGGCAGTGGGTCGCTGGGGCACTAGTGGAGGCGTTGCCGGGGTGGAGAAGCAGCGAGGGCGAGTTGGCGTTGGCTACGGCGGCGGCGGAGGTGCGGGCCGAGCTTCGAGGTCATCGGCGCGCGAGGAAGACGGAGCGAAATTGGAAAATGAGGCGCGGGGTGGGCTCGGTAGTGGCGCCGGCATGATGAAGGCGCCCCAGCACGCGTCGTGGCTGCGTGGGATGGACCAAGCAAGCGACACGGCGCTTCTTCCGCCTTACCAGCGCTGCATGATGTCTGAAACCGATCGGCCCATCGTGTGCGGTCGATTCGATTCGTCGATCGCGCGATGCGAAAGGCTCGACGACGTACTTTCATGGAGCTTGATCTTCTAATCCGTGAGGTATTAGTGCACACAATCTACACAAAAGTTGTAGCTCTAAGTACCATCTGTAATTCGTCTTAAACGATCAAGACCTAATTCGCAACGGTTAAGGAGTAACGTCATCCCAAAGATCGGCTGTCAGGCAGTCAGTGTTCACGACTTAGCAAAAATTTGCTAAGTGTAGAAATTGTGATTTCTCTAATTTTTGAAACCCAAATTCACACCTGTTAGGAGCTGAATCAGTCAAGGACCCAAAAATCAAAGTTGTTCCTTATGTCAAACACTACAACATTGCTTTAGTGAACTCCTCCATGCAAGGTCTCTAACACCTAGTTCAACTTTAGTCAAACATGCTACATTTAAAAGATGAAACCCATCAAAGCAGGGGCTTAATGACCAAACTAGCCCTAGCCCTAAATACCAAAGTTGTTCATGATGATATCCTAAGCATGTTTAAGCAATTTGCAAGGTCATTCAATCATTTTATGTAGTAGTCACTCATAGGGTTATTTAAATTAATCACATGAAATATGCCTTAAAGGCTTGATTATGAAAAATGACATTCATGATCCATGTTCTAATGGTGAACCTAAGCATTGCCAAACATTTTGGTGACTCAAATCTACCAAGTACATGTTTACATTCATGACCATTTGCATATGTACAAGGAAACATGCAATAACAAGCAACGTTTCATATGTTTCGATCACATGTTTCAATTGTAAATGATGATTTATGAATGCTTGATGCTCATGCTCATGTTATGCAAGTCAAGTTATGCAAGGCTAACACCCAAGGTGTTACAAGTAAAAGGAAAAACAAGGGAAATTGGTGACGTACTCTGACACTTTCGGGCGATGGGTATGTTTTGGGGTGAACCCCTGGGCCCCTACTCCAACTCATGTGGGTGGGACCATTTCGAGCCTGCCCCCTATTCCGAGGTAGGGGCTCGTCTCCCTTGACTCTGAGGGCACGGCACCAGAGCCGCCCCCCCTCCATTGACTCTGAGGGCGTGGCGCCAGAGCCGTCCCCCTCCATCAGCTCACGGGGCACGGCGTCGGAGCCGCCCCCCTCCATCAGCACCTCGAGGACCTCCTCGGATCCCACCATCCATCGATCCTCTGCCGGCACCCCACGTGAAGCGACGGACTCTTCGGCTCCCACCTCCGCCGACCTCACGGACTCGCTTCCCTCCACAGAACAGGAGGGGTTCCTGCACGGATGCATGGGCATTCGTCAGCATGCCCTCGTCCTCTAGGACACCCCAATCCACATCACCAGCTACCTCATCATCATCATCGTCATCGTCACTGCTTACATCCTCTCCTCAATTCCGTGCTTCCTGCTTTCGTCGCCTCTCCTGCTTCCTGAGCTCCCTTGTCTTCTTGTCCCACTCGACCGCAATACGATTTGATGCCGCCAGCACCCGATCCCTCGGCATCGGGGCCAGACTATCCTTGAAGATTAGCCTCCTCGGCTAGTCCACGAACACCCCAGAGTCAGCATCAAAGGGTCAAAAGGTTCAAGTGAAAAGAGGAGCGCGGGGAAAGAAGGCTTACAAACTCAAAAAACCCTAGTTCTGGTCGCATTGGGGGATGCCCTAGCACCGGGTACACATGGTCAAGGGCAGCACTGGTGGTGTCCTTCGAGGACTCCATCGCCTCCTTAATCTTGCGCCACCTTAGAGGGAGGAAGCGCTTCATTGATAAGCACCGTCCCTTCAAATGATGCTCCAGGCACCATCTGGTGCAGGGGAAGCGCATGCGCCATCAGCGACGCCACCCTCCTCGTGTGGTAGGCACCGATAATCCCCGACCCCTTCACACCCCGCTCCTTCAGAGCATCGAGGGTGACGAGAAGGTCTGTGATGTGCTTCTTCTCCTTAGTTAGGATGCCCCACTGCCATGACTGCAGAGCCTCTTCGATGAGGCGCCCAGTGTACTTCGGCAGGGGAACGCTCACATCATCCCTGACGTAAAACCACTGTGAATGTCACCCCTTGTTCAAGGTCGACAGACACATCATTGGGTAGCCCCTCGACCGGGTATGGTGCAAATGAATGCTGGCGCATCCCATCAACACATTCACCTCCTTCCCCCCAACCCGCCTCTTCGACAGACTGACGATGAAGAAGTGCCACCACAGATTGAAGTGGGGATCGATCCCAGGAAACCCATGCATAGGGCAACAAATGCCGCCATATGTTGAACCGTAATGGGAGTAAGATGCTGCAACTCCACCTGGTAATAATCCAGCAGCCCCCGAAGGAATCTATGCGTGGGAACAGCAAATCCCCGCTCATGGAAGATAGCAAAAGATACGACGTACCCTTCGGGCGGTGCCGGCGCCTCCTCCTTACCGGGCAGCAACCACTCCATGACGGCAGACTGAGGGCGGAGAAGGCTGCGGTGGACAAGACCCTCCAAACACCGAGAGGTAACGCCGAATCTGCCCCACAGCTCCATTGAAGCATTGGGAAGATAGGTGGGCGCAAGCTCAACAACAACTACGAGGCGGGCGTGAGCTTAACGGTGGTATGACGCTAAGGCGAACCCAACAATGGCGGTGGTGCGAGCGTAGGAGGCTAGGGCGATTGGCGATGGAGGTTTCGGACGCGAAGGCCAGGGGGCGAAAGACGGAACCCTGGGGGCGAACCCCATGGTTTTATAGGGGTGATGGATGTGAGAAGGGCAATAGTCTGCCTCGATCTCTAGGCCTACCACGTGCACCATCGCATCACATCGCGGGACACGCGCACACGATCCCTATCCCTTCCTGCGAAAGTCGCGCCGAGCGATTCGCCTTCCCCAAGCGGACGAGGACTCTCCTCCCACCAAGGGAATACGGGCCACAAAGCTCTTTCTCTCTAGCCCACCTAGGACCCTGGAGCCCAAGGGCCATTCCAACGAGGGATGGTCCCGCAAAACGACCAGGGCCTCGATCCGCAGTCAAAGGCCCAATCAGGCTAGCCCTGAATGAAATCCCCACGAACAGGATGTCATGAAAAAAAGAAAATCCAGTCAATGAAATGCCGAGTCTTACGACCTCACCCGTGGAGGGCCTGATACTACCCCCTAGGCAATTCTACCCAAATCACCCGGGGGCTCAGGGGCTACACCCACCGGGTGCGCTCGCGCGCACCCTCCAGTGAATTGACTCTGATACTACCCCCAGGCGATTCTACTCAAATCACCTAGGGGCTCGGGGGCTACACCCATCGGGTGCGCTCACGCGCACCCTCTATCGAACTAACTCTGACGAAATCGAAACACCCCCCGAGAGATTCTGCCCAAACCACCCGGGGGCTCGGGGGCCTATTGTCGGAACCTAATACCGAGGTACCCAAGGAGATGGAACTAATAACCATCGAAAGTTAAAAAATCCCGAACGGACAAGAGCACCGCTGCGCTTCTTGCCCGAACGATGGGAGTTTTGGTTCCACCTCGCCTGAGGCCCGTCGGCCAGCTCCGCCTCCCAGATGGCAGGGGGACGGCTCCGCCTCACTCGAGGGCTGAGGGCTAGACTCCGCCTCACTCGACCCCAAGGGCCATGCTCCGCCTCGCCCAACCCCTGAGGGCCAGGCTCCGCCTCGCCCGACCCCCAAGGGTTGGGCTCCGCCTCGCCCACCTCCGAAGGCTAGGTTCCGCCTCACCTGACGGACCTCGCCTTGCCCGATGTCCAAAGGCTACCTCCGCCTCACCTGACAACCGCACCCCGCTCCCTCATGATGTTAGGCATAGGGTAAGACAAGACGTTTGGGTCAAACCACGACATCGAGGACCATGCCCTATGCCGCTGTAGGAAAGTACTGTCAGAGCATGATGGGACGGGCGCTTTAGACCCTTCTAGGTATGGCAGGAGCTGAATAGTGTTGTGGGCGCATACTTTCCGGCCTACAGTGTTGTAGGCGTCGCCTTCAGCCCCGGGTGAGGAACCAGACATCAACATAGGACAACCAATACAGTCCAAGGAGGGACTCCCATCCTCTACAGTAATGAACGAGAGATCACCGCACCATCCGCTCCCCATAGGGCCGTGGGGAACCATCTTAGCCCGACAAGCCGCCCGCAGGGGCGGGATGGGACGTGACCACTTGCAGATCAGGTAAAGGTGCAACATCATCAGCACATAGGCGCCCGCGAACGTGCCAACCTTTGACACCAGCTGGCAGTGTCTACAAAGCTGGCTTGGAGGAAAAGGAAGACCTGGGCCCGTCGAAGGACCTTCTATACCCTTGGTATTTTCCTCTTTT
Organism: Miscanthus lutarioriparius; assembly: GCA_904845875.1. Classification (NCBI taxonomy): domain Eukaryota; kingdom Viridiplantae; phylum Streptophyta; class Magnoliopsida; order Poales; family Poaceae; genus Miscanthus; species Miscanthus lutarioriparius. The sequence continues at coordinate 86,623,976 of CAJGYO010000006.1, forward strand.
CACCCATCTGTAACCCCTGCTCCCCCCCTCATCTATAAAGGGTTGGGAGGGGGACCGAAGAGACCGACTTTTGATAGACGAACTCATAGAGAGTTTAGTTTGACTCACATACACAGCCAAGTCACCACCGGGCTCTTGGCCTCCTTTTGACCCTTCCATCGGAGACCTGGGACCAGTCCCTCTCTCGACCATTTGTACCCCCTACTATGAACCACTTTTAGTGCTAATAACATGAGCAGCAACAGACTAGACATAGGGACATTCAGCCCGAACCAGTATAAACCTTGTGTCCTTTAGCACACCATCCGGGCCTAACGCGCACAATTATAAATTTACTAGCCGGTGCTTGTTTGAAACACCGACAACTCCCTTCATTGGTGATACCTTCAGATATACATAATCTCCCTTATTAAACACCAATGGTCGATGTCGTTTATCTGCATAACTCTTTTGTCGGGACTGAGCTATCTTCAAATTATTTTGTATCTGCCTAACCTTCTCTTCTGTTTCTTTCACAAGGTCAACTCCAAAGAACCATCTTTCCCCGGGTTCAGACCAATTTAGCGAGGTTCTGCACCTATGACCATAGAGTGCTTCAAACGGAGCCATCTTAATGCTCTCTTGATAACTATTGTTGTATGAGAACTCAGCCAAAGGCAAACATTCATCCCACTTATTGGAATAATTAAGGACACAACACCTTAACATATCTTCAAGTACTTGATTTACCCTTTCAGTCTGACCATCAGTCTATGGATGATAAGCGGTACTATGCAGAAGTTTGGTACCCAATGAAGCATGCAAATGTTTCCAAAAGTTGCAGACAAACTGTGTACCTCTATCCGACACAAGGGTCTTGGGTACACCATGTAAGCTCACAATTCATGCTAAATACAACTTGGCATATTGGATAGTGGGATATATACACTTGACTAGAAGAAAATGTGTTGACTTAGTTAGTCGATCTACAATAACCCATATTGAGTCAAAACCTTTTGATGTCTTGGGTAGACCGACGATAAAGTCCATACTAATATCCTCCCACTTCCAAGCTAGAATAGGCAATGGCTGTAACTCTCCAACAGACTTCAAATGTATAGCTTTTACTTTTTGACAAGTATCACTCTTGGCTATATATCGAGCAATCTCTATCTTCATTTTGGTCCACTAGAATCTCTGTTTTAAGTCATGGTACATTTTATTACTTCCTGGATGAATAGAGAACCTGGTGGTATGTGCCTCTTCAAGAATCGACTATCGCAACTCAGGAACCTTTGGTACCACTAGGCGATTCTTGAACCATAGCACACCTGCATCATCTATTCTAAAGCATGCCGCTTTTCCATTCCTGACTCTTTTTGATATGGGCCATACCCTTGTTTTCTTTCTGAGCGGCAATAATTTGGTCTCGAATTGTTGATTCAACAGTTATATTGGTCAAACTACCTTGTTGAATTATCTCTATATTCAACTTCTCCATCTCATGACATAAAGTTAGATCCATTGTCTTCATGGTCATGCAATTGTAATGACTCTTACGACTGAGTGCATCTGCAACCACATTTGCCTTACCAGGGTGGTAATGCACCTCCAAGTCATAATCTTTAATCAATTCCAGCCATCTTCTTTGCCGCATGTTCAATTCTAATTGAGTAAAGATATACTTTAAACTCTTGTGATCTGTATAAATATGACAAGTATTACCAAGCAGATAATGCCGCCAAATCTTCAAAGCATGGACAACTGCTGCTAACTCTAGATCATGAGTTGGATAATGTTCTTCATGTTGCATAAGTTGTCTAGAAGCATAGGCAATGACTCGGCCTTCTTGTATCAATACACACCCAATACCAATACAAGAAGCATCACAATAAACGTTGAATGGCTTCTTGATATCTGGCTGTGCTAACACTGGTGCAGTGGATAATAATCTCTTCAAAGTCTGGAAAGTGTCACAAAACCGACCAATTTAAAAGAGCACAAGTACAAAAACAATCGCCGAAACGATCAAATTCTCGAACTTGAGCCCATATAAACCCGGTAGTCAACTGAAATCTCGAAGGATTTCAAACCAACTTGCATACAACCAAGATCACAGTAATTCAACATAACATATCGTACGTTACAACATTTCGCAGACGTTCGCAAATAGATTACATCATCACAGAGTCATCGTTATTACAAAACCAGTCTTGTAAAACATGCGGAAGCAAATAGTTTAACTTACACACCCGAGTTCAAATACACATACTGGTTCGCTGATCACAGCCCGCAAAAGCATTCAGATAAGAGAACAGAGATCATGCCCATGATCTAGTCTTCATCACCCACCGGGTGGAGATAATACTTACAGAATCCCTGATATAGAAGGTCATCTGCAACAAGAGGGAATAAACCCTGAGTACGGGAATGTACTCAGCTAGACTTACCCGATGGAAACCAAAATAAATGACACCAAGGATCATGCAAAGCTTTATTTAGAGGATCAGGCTGACACTTCCTTTTTGCGGAAAAGCATAAGTAATAATGATTAACTTTTAACCTGAGCTAGCAGTGACTTTAAGCCATTAACCTATCATCTATATTAGCACCTGTACTAAGCAACCACTTGATTCATATGCAAACATTAATAACCATAGCAGGTATAAATCATGGCAACATTATCCATCATCATCATCTTCCATTTAACCATATCGTTAAATTAAGTGAATCTATGTTGCTGCTGCTCAAGTCAAGTTCTCACTATCCGGGAGAGACGGCGATTCGAATTGATTCCTATCCAGCTGCAGGGATATTCCTAACACAAACCCTGCTTCCCCCATCAGGGTCGCAATCAAGTCACCTTTGGCACAACTCAGGAGAAATAAAAGAAAAGTCGCGGGTCCGGGTCGCCTGGCATTCTCAGAGAACCACTCTGCCAAGGGTGATCGGGCCTTTAACCCGCCTTTGGGCTTACGCCAATGGCTCTCCGCACATCCTTACTACCTCCAGAATGCCCCAACCCCCATGGTTCCCGGCCTGAGTTGAGCTACTAGGCTTCGTGGTCAGAACGACTTATGCGGCCAACTAAGTGTTAGGCTGCGTTCAACATGACCTGAGGACGTACAGCGTATCGGTCCTTAAATGACGCAGATGGAGTCACTATGTTCAAACCTACACAAGACCCCGCCCGGTCTTAATTCATTATTCACATGGTTCTTTTCCACGATAGCAAATATAGCCAACCGTGATCCACCTCATCCTAAAGCTCGTAGGTGACAGGAAATCACCAGACTTCTACCGCACTAAGCATGGCTAAGCATTTAACCCATTCCTGAACTTAAATAGGATTCAAGTGCGATATCTGGACAAGGATAGATATATAATGCAGCAATTGGTTCCAACCAATTCCTATACTTAATGCAGCATCAACAATAAAAGATACTCAATATATTTATAAAGACAAGGGAGACTTATAATGCTCCGGGGCTTGCCTTTCAGGAAAGAGGATGGACGGTGGTCAGAGCACTCGGGCAAGTCCTCCTCGGCGGCTGCTTCTTCGGTTGCCTGCACCTCGGGCTCCTCCTCCTGGCTCGCTCCCTCGAACTCCAGCAATGTCACTCCCTCTGGCACACCTATTGCATGAATGCGCAAGATAAATATCATGGATGCACATGAACGAAGGTCAGGGATGCTCGGGGAATGCGCATGTTCGCTGTAGTTTGCATATTCCAACTTACGCCCTATTCAAATCACTTTACTTACCAAGTTTATACAACCTAATGTATAATTGCTCATCTTCAGTTAATGACCTAGCACCTGCACCTAAGCATATTCTCAAGTTAGGCTAACCCCTAAACAATCAACGATAACATTGCACAAGCATACACTCAATCATTTGTATTTCAACACAATGAAGACTATGTAGCGGTACAGTAAGCTAGCCATAACTGGAGATTTATAAATCCAAATGACATGCAACAAGACAATTTGGAAAGCTTATGAAATTGTCTACAATTCATTTTTCGACCTCTAAGCATGATTCAACACTTTACCAAGTCGAATTCATAAATCAACAGAACTCTGTCCACACAAGACAGAGAGTAGGTAAAATTGGAACCTAACTTTAAACAGCTATAGTTTCTAAACTACGGGGCCAAATGCCCTTAAATTTTGACAGGAGCTAGATACATAAATTATCCACAACTCTTGTGCTCATCCCATTCACAGAAAACCAAAATATCATGGGGAACTTCCTAAAGTCCCCAGATCTGTCCAGAAGGACATAATGCAAACAAATAATTATTAACTTATGATATAAACACATAATTGGATAAAATTAACTCTACTCACTTATTACACATATCACAAGAACCCCAGAAAGTAGAGTGTTCATCACCCAAACCTTTCTTTGCATACCTTTCTATATTTATTTAATTAATTAGAGGAAATGGTAAACATATATGAAAACTACACCATTAAATCTACAAAAATTACAGTAGATACTACATGCTCTAAGTAGACTACCATAAAAATTTCACACCATTTGAGCAAGTATAACAGCCTACACAAAAATGATAAGGCATAATGGCTTAAAATTGCATAATTAGGAAACCTTAGTGAAAAGTGTCAAGAAACATATTTTATATTTTTCTTAGCATCCTTTAGGTACTAAGATACTACCCACCAAGTTTCATGGTCATAGGATTCCTAGATAATTTACAAAAATTCACCCAAGTATCAATCAGTGATAAAAGAAAAATCTATAACTCAAAAACCATACTTGCAATGACTCTCAAATTTTAACCAGAGCTTCTACTAATCAATACTAGCTTACCCATAGAATTTCATAATTTTTGGATCACAGAAACTCAAGATATGATTTAAACAAGTTTGCATGCATTGAAAAACACATTTCAAGTTCCTATTTAATTTATCCAAAATTTCTACATCATGTGCTCATGTCATATTTTTCTTAAATACTAGACTTCACCAAAATCCTAACAAAATTGGAACCACTCACTTTGGATCTACAAAACTGGAGTTACAATTTTTACAAAACAGCATCAAAATAGGAAATATTTGAACTAGCTTCTAATACTCAGTCACTGACAAGCGGGGCCCTCGGGTTAGACGACCCCATAGGTCAGCGAGAGGAAATAGGGGAGGCGGCGTTCGATGGCGCGGCGGTGGTCTAGCTCACCGACGGCGAGGACTCCGGTGACACCAAGGCCACCTACGTGCTCCACGGAATGAGGGGAACCGATTGGTGCTACCGGCGAGACCTAAGACCTAGCGGAGGTGGCTCGTCGCCGGTGATGGCGGCATGGCAGAGCTCCGGCGTGAGGTACCGGTGATGGCAAAACACGGCTGCCTCAACCGAGCTCGGTATGAGCTTTAGAGGGTCGCTACTGTGTTACCCAAGCACAGAGAGGAGGACGGGAAGGTTCTTAGCTACCCCGACCACGGCGGCCTCAACTCCGGTGAGGTCACGCTCATGGCAACGGTGGCGGGAAACGGCCAAAGGCCCTCACCTAAGGCTCGTCTGGCTCAGCGAGAATGTCGACGAGGTTCGTGGGGTGCTAGCGGAGCTTTGGGCGGGCTCTTGCTGGCTGTGGTGCAGCGGTGAGCTTGCACGAGCGCGGCAGAACCAATGGCGATGGCATGGTCCGCTGCGGCTGCTGTGGTGAGCGAAGGAAATGCAAATTGAGCTGACGAACTGGTCGGGCAGGCGCGTGGGCGGGTTCATGTCGTGGCTAGCCGTGCCAGGGTGTCCGTGGTGCGTGGCAGCGCGCTCAGGCGACCGGTGACTCGCGGCGTACACGCGGCCATCGAGTTCTAAATCTGTCGAACACTGTAGCAGCGTTTTAGTGAACCCGAACGAGCCTGACAGCGTTACTTGATGGCCCTCTTTCTCCTAATCCGTTGGTCATTAGCGAAAATAGTCAAGATGAAAGTTGTAGCCCGTACTTCCATCTTCAATTTCTATTTAAGTACCAATGACTAATATTCAACAGATACAGAGTAAAATCAAGCCAAAGTCAGCTCCTTCAAACTGTAATTGCAATCAATACTTAGAAAATTTTCAGGGTTTCAAAATAGATCTCAAAACTGACTTGTGGGACCCTTTTGAGCATGTTGTGCACATTTTCATGACTTGGCTTATAAACAAAGTTTGTTCCTTATAAAATTTGCTACAACTTTGCTTTAGGTTGCTCAGACATGCAAACATCCTAAGCTACACTTTTTAAACAGTCAAACAAAAGGGTTTAGGGGTCAAAACAAGTCAAACCACTATTTGAAATCACAATTAGGCAACATGGTCAACATGAACAATGTTCCAAATAACATTCTAGGTGTAACTAAGTTACTTAAAAGAATTTTTAGCCGCACCATACATTGGTCACACCAAAATCAAGCATCACAGGCATTGAAACAAGGAAGAACAAGTGAAGTGTTACTTTTGTTTCAAATCCATGTTTCATATGTTTCATGAGTGTGTTGCATAGTACTACTAACCATGTTTCACTAAAGTGAGTTACACATGTTGCACTTGAGTGTTGCACACTATTCCTTTCATAAAACAAACACACATGGAATATAAACATATGTTGTAATGTTTCAAAAGCATGGTTCATACAATCTAAGCTCATGAATGGATGAATGATGCTCATGTTTATGAAATGCAAGTGCAAATGTGAAAGCCAAACACCTGGGGTGTTATAGCCCTCCCCCCTTATAAAAATCTCATCCTGAGATTTGAAAAGCGTACCATTGTTGATAGAATTCCTTATAACCATCCCTCAAATAATCTTCCCTTTCCCATGTTGCATCGCGTTCACTACCCTGATTACTCCACATGACTTTGTAAAACTTGACCACCCGACTCCGAGTCACTCGCTCACGAGTGTCAATCACTCGGACCGGCTTTTCTTCAAAGGTCAAATATGATTTTAACTAGATATCCCCCAATGAAACTCTCTCTTCAGGGACGCGAAGACATTTCTTCAATTGGGATACATGAAAGACATTGAAGATAGCACTCATCTCAGGAGGTAATTGGATCTTGTATGCTACCTTACCACTTTGTCCAATGATTTCAAATGGACCAACATATCTCGGCGCAAGTTTTTGCTTTACACCAAAACGTTGGACACTCTTCATAGGTGAGACTTTCAGATAAACGAAGTCTCCAACTTCGAACTCAATAGGTTTTCTACGTCGATCAGCATAACTTTTCTACCTAGCTTGAGCTGCGGCCATATGGGTTTGGATAGTACGAACTTGTTCTTTGGCTTCTTGAACAAAATCAATTCCATAATATCTCCTTTCACCGGCTTCTACCTAGTTCAACGGGGTTCTACACTTTCGACCATACAAAGCTTCAAACGGTGCCATCATGATACTCTCTTGATAACTGTTATTATACGAGAATTCAGCTAGGGGCAACCATTTTTCCCATGAGCCCTTAGCCGAGATGACACATGCTCTCAACATATCTTCTAAGATTTGATTCACTCGCTTAGTTTGCCCATTGGTTTGCGGATGATAAGCAGAGCTTCTTACTAACTTAGTTCCCAATAATCCATGTAAGTGCTCCCAAAAGCGAGCAGTGAACTATGGTCCTCTATCCGAAACAATAGTACGAGGAATCCCATGAAGTTGGACTATCTAATTAAAGTACAACTCTGCATAGTCGGTTGGACGAAAGTCTATGTGGACAGGAATGAAGTGTGCTGACTTGGTCAAACGGTCTACAATCACCCAAATAGAGTTAAAGTTCCTCTGAGTAGTAGGGAGTCCAACAATAAAATCCATACTTATCTCCTCCCATTTCCAACCTGGAATAGAGAGTGGCTGAAGTAATCCAGCTTTCATGTGCACAGCCTTGACTCGACAACAAGTGTCACACCTAGCCACATAAGCGGCTATCTCTTTCTTCATTTTGGTCCACCAAAATTGAGGCTTCAAATCATGATACATTTTGCTACTACTAGGATGAATAGATAATTTAGAGGAATGGGCTTCGGATATGATTTGATTTCTAAGTTCTCTATTCTTTGAAACCACCAACCTATCCTTGAACCATAACACGCCTTCCTCATCTACTTGAAACTGTTTGGTTTCTTGCTCTTTCATCTTGCGCTTGATGTGAAACACACCGGCATCTGTCTTCTGTAGCTCGATAATTCGACTCTGTAGAGTACAACTGACAGTGATGTTGTGAAGGACTGCAGGATGAAGGAGCTTTGACAAATGGACATCACTCTCAATCAACGAGTGGCAATGAGACTTCCTGCTTAAGGCATCCGCTACGACGTTTGCCTTGCCAGGGTGATAGTGCACTTGGAGGTTATAATCCTTGATCAACTCGAGCCATCTTCTCTGACGCATATTCAACTCAGGTTGAGTGAAGATGTACTTGAGACTTTTATGATCAGTGTAGATGTTGCACACATTGCCAAGTAAATAATGTCTCTAGGCCTTCAAAGCATGAACAACGGCAGCGAGTTCCAAGTCATGCATGGGGTAATTCACTTCATGCTTCCAAAGTTGGCAAGAGGTATAAGCAATGACTCTACCCTCTTGCATAAGACCACCTCCTAACCCAATACCTGATGCATCGTAGAACACATCAAAAGGTTTCTCGATATTCGGTTGTGCCAAAACCGGAGCCGACGTTAGAAGAGTTCGCAGGGTGTGGAAAGCCGCATCACATTCCGGAGTCCAGACAAACTTCATGTCTTTTTGCAGCAATCGAGTCATAGGCTTGGCTATTTTAGAGAAATCCGGGATGAAGCGACGATAATAGCCAGCCAACCCCAGAAAACTCCGGACCTCATGCACCGAGATTGGAGCCTTCCAGTTCAACACTTCTTGCACCTTGGTGGGATCAACCATAATTCCACCATCCAACAATACGTGTCTAAGAAAAGGTACCACACGAAGCCAAAATTCACATTTGCTGAACTTTGCATACAGCTGGTGTTCCCGCAATCTAGTGAGAACCACCCGCAAATGTTCAACATGATCTTCTTCATTCTCAGAATAGACCAGGATATCATCTATAAATACCACCACAAATCTATCCAACTCGGGCATAAACACTGAATTCATCAGATACATAAAATTTGCGGGGGCGTTGGTCAATCCAAAAGACATAACCAGGTACTCATATAGACCATATCTCGTAGAGAATGCGGTTTTTGGGACATCCTCAGGCCGAATTTTGATTTGATGATACCTAGATCTCAAATCAATCTTGGAAAAAACTTTTGCTTTAGACAACTGATCAAACAAGATATCTATGCGTGGTAGAGGGTACTTATTCTTGATTGTAACTGCATTCAAGGGTCTATAATCTACACACATGCGTAGAGATTGATCCTTCTTCTTCACAAAGATAGCTGGGCACCCCCACGGAGATGAACTAGGATGGATAAGGCCTTTCTTTAGAAGTTCATTCAACTGGGTCTTAAGTTCGGCTAGTTCATTGGGAGGCATTCTATATGGCCTTCTAGAGATGGGAGCTGTACCAGGAAGCAACTCTATCTTGAACTCCACTTCTCGATCCGGGGATAATCCGGGCAAATCATCAGGAAAAACATCCGGAAAGTCGCACACTATAGGGATATCTGCAATAGCCTTTGCTTGCACCGCATTAGCCGCACAAGAAAGATTGATGTCCCTGGGTAGTTGCACCAGAAAACCTTCCTGATTACTAGGATCTCTGAGCATGACTACTCTAGTTGATGTAACAATAAGCACCCCGTGACTGCTCATCCAATTCATTCCCAATATCACATCGATACCCAGCCCTGGTAAAACTATCAGATCTCCCCGATAACTTTATCCCTCTATCTCAAGTTGTACGTCCCTGACTACAAGCTTGGTTGGGATAGTACCACTGGCAGCCCTAATACAATAACCCTCACCCTCAACAGTGTATATTTTCTGCATAAACTTGGATGCAAATGTGGGACTAATAAAAGAATGTGAAGCACCCGAATCAAATAGTACAACTGCAGGGTGTTGATCAACCAGAAACTTACCAGCAGTTACTACCTCTCCTGAAGGAATATCAACAATATTGGTGTAGTTCACCTGCCCCTGACGGCCACCTTGGTAGTTATTCTTCTTGGGATAAGGACACTCCCATGATCAGTGGCCTGGCTTGTTGCAGTTAAAGCATGGCATGTTGCTAGGAGGAACCCTGGAGCTGCCTTGACTGGTAGTGCCCTTTGGAAGAGCAACTGTAAAAGCATTGCGAAATCCAGTCTTCCCTGGATTCTTCTTCTACTGTGGGCGGAACTTAGCAGCTAATGTCGGAGGATGGAATGGAGCCTTATGTGTGACTGGAGAATTGGACTGTGAGGCACCCGCCTCATAGGCTCTCTTACGACTTTTCAAAGCCGCATATACAACATTATTGTTCTCTTGCGATAAGGCATCACTCACAAACTCATTAAAAAGAGCACACTTGCAATTTCCCATGATCTTCATCAATTTGGGGCTAAGTCCCCGCTTGAAGCTAGCAATCTTCTTGGCATCGGTGTCCCCAAACTCGGTAGCATACCTTGCAAGGTTGTTGAAAGCTTGTAGGTATTCATTCAGGCTCTTGTTCCCCTGGGTCAACTTCATGAACTCTGTATGCTTGATCGCCATGAGACCAGGAGGAATGTAATTTCCCCTGAAAGCAGACTTGAACTGATCCCAAGTGATTTGGGCATTAGCGGGCATAGTGGACCGATGATGACTCCACCAAATGCCAGCTGGCCCATGCAGTTGGTGAGATATGTACTCTGTCTTCAGCACCTTAGTCAAGCGGAGCAGACAAAACTTCTGCTTGAGAGTATTCAACCACTCATCAGCTTGTAGAGGCTCCTCAGCCTCCTTGAAGATCGGGGGTTTCGTGTCAAGGAAATCCTTGAAATCACTGTATTGATTTGGTTCCGGCCCTTGGCGTGGACCACGACCATCCTGATTCGCAATCGTACGGAGGGCCTCGGCCATAGTGCGCTGTCCTTCCGCAAGCATTGCTATCAATTCCGTTGGTGTGGGTGGTGGTGGCGGTGGAAGATCATCATCATCATCACCCACACTGGCGGAACGAGTATGAGGCATCTGCAACAATGCGCAACCAGTAATTATTGATGATGTTAGCACATTGGAGAGGAACAATGTAATTGTGCCAAACTGAATTTACTGACGAGAATGAAAACTTCATACAATAAATAGAGGCAATAATTCATTCTCCAATCACCACATCATCAAGTAGATTACTAGCGCCATACGCAGTGCATTCCAACATGACAAGTTTTAAACTTAACCATTATGATACGCATCCCGAAGGGAGCGAATTAAAGTACATTACATGCCGAGTTCGAATTTAAAAAGGTACATCCAACATCAGTCTTTGTACTTAAGTTCATTACATCAATGACTGCAAAAGCTAAACTAGTGAGACTTGTTAACGAACTACTCGTCAAAGTGATCGTTGTCCACATCGGAGACACCTTGGACTTCTTCTGGGTCTTCCTCTTCTTCGTCATCTGTAGGCTCAACTGCATTGTCATCCATCTGTACGTCCTCTTCTTCCTCATCGACCTCAATCACTTGAGGTCCACCCACATTTGGATACCTTGGTATGGGGCGAGGAATAGGAAACATATGGTTGTGCAGCTGATGGTGCTCAACCTAAAGCTCTTCAAGCTGTTCTTGTAGTGCTTGCTCTCTTTGAAAGGCGTTGTGGTTAGCCAAAATCCAACCCTAACGTCTTTCTTCTGCTAACTCTAAAGCTGCATCCCTGTGACGGGTCACACGATCCAACTCTTGTGCAGCCTCATCTCTCTCAATAGTGAGGTTCATCAGCTGGTTATGAAGCTCGTCTCTCTCACGTGCTATTTGACCCCACTGTCGCAGACGATAATTTGCAATACCGTGGATCTCCTCAACTTCTTGCTGAGCTCTCCCACATGCATCCGCCCTACGGCGATACTTGCGGGCACACAACCTGAACTTGTGCTGGGCTTCCATTGCCTTGCCAGCTTCATCTAGCGCACTCGAAAGGGTGTTTTGCCTGACTCGACAAAGCTTCAAGACTGCCATCATAGCACTCATTCCCGCGTTGTCGCTCTGCACACGTTCACCATGGCCTCGAACCAAGGCCTGACCAATGTCCTGAGTCCACTCAGCCTCAGTAGGAGACACTCGGGGAATGGATGAAGCAGGTCCACCCACTAACTCATCCCCGAAGCTCTGTGCTATATCCATCAGCACATCCAGGGCAGCAACCTGAGCGGCTTCCCACGGGCTTCGTCCATCAGTCTCAATGCTCCACCCATGCCACAATGGTCTTGTGGGGTTTTGTGGCACTACAAAGGTCACGACGTACCATGGTACATCTCCCAATGGTACCGCCTGCCTCCACGTGTAGCTAGGTGCCTCCAGGTACCCCACTGAACTGAGCACCCTCCAGAGCAAGGTGGGAGTACCGAACTGGTCCAAAAAGGTGCTGCTACAAGTAGGAAAGACGGGCGCGGCCATCTGTATCAGAAAGGGATGCAATTCACGTGAGAGGATTATTTTGCTGAGAGATTGCACTTTACACGTGGGATAAGCAATTATAAGGGAGGGAGTAATGCAATATGAATGACATGAGTGAATATGATTCATGCACGTTCCGTACGTCCTCAATAACCTATGAAAATTTAAGCTTTAGCGGAATATACGGTGGCATACATACGTTCTCTCAATTTGCGGTAACTAGTCGATCTACACGGTGCGTTGTTAGCGTACCTACAGAAACTTCATTGCAGCCCAACTCAACAAGATATAATGCTAATTACACAAGTAGTAACTAAGATACTCTCCATACATACATCCCCCGATATATATACTTCGGTATCCAAACTACCCGACAAATGTACCCACAATTAAGTACCTTCATATATACATGTATGCAACATGTAAATACTCCAGTAACCACAACTAGCTCTCCCCTAGACCGACGGTTGGACGGTCATGCTCTCATAACTCACACTTACCTTAGCGTAGAGGCAATTGATCCATACATTACCACTCAAACGAGTGGCACCCATGCAATATCACGCCGCATGGACGACGAAAAAGAAACAATCAATTCCCCCAAGTTAGTAATTATATATAAGCCACCTAGAAGTCCTTAAGTGGGCTATAAAGGATGTGATCACCAGTATACCATAAAAATTTTGATTTTTGAACACTTATATATAACTATAAGTTGGAAAACCGTTTTTACAGCAAAAGCTTTTGTTTTAAATAGCCGTAAGACATGTTTAATGTTGAATCTAGCTCGATGCCACCACATCACAGAACCGACCAATTTATAAGAGCACAAGTACAAAAACAATCGCCAAACGATCAAATTCTCGAACTTGAGCCCATATAAACCCGGTAGTCAACTGAAATCTCAAAGGATTTCAAACCAACTTGCATACAACCAAGATCACGAGTAATTCAACATAACATATCGTGACGTTACAACATTTCGCAGACGTCAAAATAGATTACATCATCATAGAGTCATCGTTATTACAAAACCAGTCTTGTAAAACATGCGGAAGCAAATAGTTTAACTTACACACCCGAGTTCAAATACACATACCGGTTCGCGATGATCACACCCATAAAAAGCATTCAGATAAGAGAACGAGAGATCATGCCCATGATCTAGTCTTCATCACCCACGGGGTGGAGACAATACTTATAGAATCCACGATATAGAAGGCCATCTGCAACAAGAGGGAATAAACCCTGAGTACGGGAATGTACTCAGCTAGACTTACCCGATGGAAACCAAAATAAATGACACCAAGGATCATGCAAAGCTTTATTTAGAGGATCAGGCTGACACTTCCTTTTTTGCGGAAAAGCATAAGTAATAATGATTAACTTTTAACCTGAGCTAGCAGTGACTTTAAGCCATTAACCTATCATCTATATTAGCACCTGTACTAAGCAACCACTTGATTCATATGCAAACATTAATAACCATAGCAGGTATAAATCATGGCAACATTATCCATCATCATCATCTTCCATTTAACCATATCGTTAAATTAAGTGAATCTATGTTGTTTCTTTGCTCAGTCAAGTTCTCACTATCCGGAGAGACGGCGATTCGAATTGATTCCTATCCAGCTGCAGGGATATTCCTAACACAAACCTGCTTCCCCCATCAGGGTCGCAATCAAGTCACCTTTGGCACAACTTCGGAGAAATAAAAGAAAAGTCGCGGGTCCGGGTCGCCTGGCATTCTCAAAGAACCACTCGCCAAGGGTGATCGGGCCTTTAACCCGCCTTTGGGCTTACGCCAATGGCTCTCCGCACATCCTTACTACCTCCAGAATGCCCCAACCCCCATGGTTCCCGGCCTGAGTTGAGCTACTAGGCTTCGTGGTCAGAACGACTTATGCGGCCAACTAAGTGTTAGGCTGCGTTCAACATGACCTGAGGACGTACAGCGTATCGGTCCTTAAATGACGCAGATGGAGTCACTATGTTCAAACCTACACAAGACCCCGCCCGGTCTTAATTCATTATTCACATGGTTCTTTTCCACGATAGCAAATATAGCCAACCGTGATCCACCTCATCCTAAAGCTCGCAGGTGACAGGAAATCACCAGACTTCTACCGCACTAAGCATGGCTAAGCATTTAACCCATTCCTGAACTTAAATAGGATTCAAGTGCGATATCTGGACAAGGATAGATATATAATGCAGCAATTGGTTCCAACCAATTCCTATACTTAATGCTGCATCAACAATAAAAGATACTCAATATATTTATAAAGACATGGGGGACTTATAATGCTCCGGGGCTTGCCTTTTAGGAAAGAGGATGGACGGTGGTCAGGGCACTCGGGCAACTCCTCCTCTGCGGCTGCTTCTTCGGTTGCCTGCACCTCGGGCTCCTCCTCCTAGCTCGCTCCCTCGAACTCCAGCAATGTCACTCCCTCCGGCACACCTATTGCATGAATGCGCAAGATAAATATCATGGATGCACATGAACGAAGGTCAGGGATGCTCGGGGAATGCGCATGTTCGCTGTAGTTTGCATATTCCAACTTACGCCCTATTCAAATCACTTTACTTACCAAGTTTATACAACCTAATGTATAATTGCTCATCTTCAGTTAATGACCTAGCACCTGCACCTAAGCATATTCTCAAGTTAGGCTAACCCCTAAACAATCAACGATAACATTGCACAAGCATACACTCAAGCATTTGTATTTCAACACAATGAAGACTTTGTAGCGGTACAGTAAGCTAGCCATAACTAGAGATTTATAAATCCAAATGACATGCAACAAGACAATTTGGAAAGCTTATGAAATTGTCTACAATTCATTTTTCGACCTCTAAGCATGATTCAACACTTTACCAAGTCGAATTCATAAATCAATAGAACTCTGTCCACACAAGACAGAGAGTAGGTAAAATTGGAACCTAACTTTAAACAGCTATAGTTTCTAAACTACGGGGCCAAATGCCCTCAAACTTTGACAAGAGCTAGATACATAAATTATCTATAACTCCTGTGTTCATCCCATTCACAGAAAACCAAAATATCATGGGGAACTTCCTAAAGTCCCCAGATCTATCCAGAAGGACATAATGCAAACAAATAATTATTAACTTATGATATAAACACATAATTGGATAAAATTAACTCTACTCACTTATTACACATATCACAAGAACCCCAGAAAGTAGAGTGTTCATCACCCAAACCTTTCTTTGCATACCTTTCTATATTTATTTAATTAATTAGAGGAAATGGTAAACATATATGAAAACTACACCATTAAATCTACAAAAATTACAGTAGATACTACATGCTCTAAGTAGACTACCATAAAAATTTCACACCATTTGAGCAAGTATAACAGCCTACACAAAAATGATAAGGCATAATGGCTTAAAATTGCATAATTAGGAAACCTTAGTGAAAAGTGTCAAGAAACATATTTTATATTTTTCTTAGCATCCTTTAGGTACTAAGATACTACCCACCAAGTTTCATGGTCATAGGATTCCTAGATAATTTACAAAAATTCACCCAAGTATCAATCAGTGATAAAAGAAAAATCTATAACTCAAAAACCATACATGCAATGACTCTCAAATTTTAACCAGAGCTTCTACTAATCAATACTAGCTTACCCACATAATTTCATAATTTTTGGATCACAGAAACTCAAGATATGATTTAAACAAGTTTGCATGCATTGAAAAACACATTTCAAGTTCCTATTTAATTCATCCAAAATTTCTACATCATGTGCTCATGTCATATTTTTCTTAAATACTAGACTTCACCAAAATCCTAACAAAATTGGAACCACTCACTTTGGATCTACAAAACTGGAGTTACAATTTTTACAAAACAGCATCAAAACAGGAAATATTTGAACTAGCTTCTAATACTCAGTCACTGACAAGCGAGGCCCTCGGGTTAGACGACCCCACAGGTCAGCGAGAGGAAACAGGGGAGGCGGCGTTCGATGGCGCGGCGGTGGTCTAGCTCGCCGATGGCGAGGACTCCGGTGACACCAAGGCCACCTACGTGCTCCACGGAATGAGGGGAACCAATTGGTGCTACCGACGAGACCTAAGACCTAGCGGAGGTGGCTCGTCGCCGGTGATGGCGGCATGGCAGAGCTCCGGCGTGAGGTACCGGTGACGGCAAGCCACGGCTGCCTCAACCGAGCTCGGTATGAGCTTTAGAGGGTCGCTACGGTGTTACCCAAGCACAGAGAGGAGGACGGGAAGGTTCTTAGCTACCCCGACCACGGCGGCCTCAACTCCGGTGAGGTCACGCTCATGGCAACGGTGGCGGGAAACGCCCAAAGGCCCTCACCAAAGGCTCGTCTGGCTCAGCGAGAATGTCGACGAGGTTCGTGGGGTGCTAGCGGAGCTTTGGGCGGGCTCTTGCTGGCTGTGGTGCAGCGGTGAGCTTGCACGAGCATGGCAGAACCAATGGCGATGGCGTGGTCCGCTGCGGCTGCTGTGGTGAGCGAAGGAAATGCAAATTGAGCTGACGAACTGGTCGGGCAGGCGCGTGGGCGGGTTCATGTCGTGGCCAGCCGCGCCAGGGCGTCCGTGGCATGTGGCAGCGCGCTCAAGCGACCGGTGACGGGAGGCGTACACGCGGCCATCGAGTTCTGAACCTGTCGAACACTGTAGCAGCATTTCAGTGAACCCGAACGAGCCTGACAGCGTTACTTGATGGCCCTCTTTCTCCTAATCCGTTGGTCATTAGCAAAAACAGTCAAGATGAAAGTTGTAGCCCGTACTTCCATCTTCAATTTCTATTTAAGTACCAAGGACTAATTCTCAATAGATACAGAGTAAAATCAAGCCAAAGTCAGCTCCTTCAAACTGTAATTGCAATCAATACTTAGAAAATTTTCAGGGTTTCAAAATAGATCTCAAAACTGACTTGTGGGACCCTTTTGAGCATGTTGTGCACATTTTCATGACTTGGCTTCTAAACAAAGTTTGTTCCTTATAAAATTTGCTACAACTTTGCTTTAGGTTGCTCAGACATGCAAACATCCTAAGCTACACTTTTTAAACAGTCAAACAAAAGGGTTTAGGGGTCAAAACAAGTCAAACCACTATTTGAAATCACAATTAGGCAACATGGTCAACATGAACAATGTTCCAAATAATATTCTAGGTGTAACTAAGTTACTTAAAAGAATTTTTAGCCACACCATACATTGGTCACACCAAAATCAAGCATCACAGGCATTGAAACAAGGAAGAACAAGTGAAGTGTTACTTTTGTTTCAAATCCATGTTTCATATGTTTCATGAGTGTGTTGCATAGTACTACTAACCATGTTTCACTAAAGTGAGTTACACATGTTGCACTTGAGTGTTGCACACTATTCCTTTCATAAAACAAACACACATGGAATATAAACATATGTTGTAATGTTTCAAAAGCATGGTTCATACAATCTAAGCTCATGAATGGATGAATGATGCTCATGTTTATGAAATGCAAGTGCAAATGTGAAAGCCAAACACCTGGGGTGTTACAGCCCTCCCCCCTTATAAAAATCTCGTCCCGAGATTTGAAAAGCGTACCATTGTTGATAGAATTCCTTATAACCATCCCTCAAATAATCTTCCCTTTCCCACGTTGCATCGCGTTCACTACCCTGATTACTCCACATGACTTTGTAAAACTTGACCACCCGACTCCGAGTCACTCGCTCACGAGTGTCAATCACTCGGACCGGCGTTTCTTCAAAGGTCAAATATGATTTTAACTAGATATCCCCCAATGAAACTCTCTCTTCAGGGACGCGAAGACATTTCTTCAATTGGGATACATGAAAGACATTGAAGATAGCACTCATCTCAGGAGGTAATTGGATCTTGTATGCTACCTTACCACTTTGTCCAATGATTTCAAATGGACCAACATATCTCGGCGCAAGTTTTTGCTTTACACCAAAACGTTGGACACTCTTCATAGGTGAGACTTTCAGATAAACGAAGTCTCCAACTTCGAACTCAATAGGTTTTCTACGTCGATCAGCATAACTTTTCTGCCTAGCTTGAGCTGCGGCCATATGGGTTTGGATAGTACGAACTTGTTCTTTGGCTTCTTGAACAAAATCAATTCCATAATATCTCCTTTCACCGGCTTCTACCTAGTTCAATGGGGTTCTACACTTTCGACCATACAAAGCTTCAAACGGTGCCATCTTGATACTCTCTTGATAACTATTATTATACGAGAATTCAGCTAGGGGCAACCATTTTTCCCATGAGCCCTTAGCCGAGATGACACATGCTCTCAACATATCTTCTAAGATTTGATTCACTCGCTCAGTTTGCCCATTGGTTTGTGGATGATAAGCAGAGCTTCTTACTAACTTAGTTCCCAATAATCCATGTAAGTGCTCCCAAAAGCGAGCAGTGAACTATGGTCCTCTATCCGAGACAATAGTACGAGGAATCCCATGAAGTCGAACTATCTGATTAAAGTACAACTCCGCATAGTCGGTTGGACGAAAGTCTATGTGGACAGGAATGAAGTGTGCTGACTTGGTCAAACGGTCTACAATCACCCAAATAGAGTTAAAGTTCCTCTGAGTAGTAGGGAGTCCAACAATAAAATCTATACTTATCTCCTCCCATTTCCAACCTGGAATAGAGAGTGGCTGAAGTAATCCAGCTTTCATGTGCACAGCCTTGACTCGACAATAAGTGTCACACCTAGCCACATAAGAGGCTATCTCTTTCTTCATTTTGGTCCACCAAAATTGAGGCTTCAAATCATGATACATTTTGCTACTACCAGGATGAATAGATAATTTAGAGGAATGGGCTTCGGATATGATTTGATTTCTAAGTTCTCTATTCTTCGAAAACACCAACCTATCCTTGAACCATAACACGCCTTCCTCATCTACTTGAAACTGTTTGGTTTCTTGCTCTTTCATCTTGCGCTTGATGTGAAACACACCGGCATCTGTCTTCTGTAGCTCGATAATTCGACTCTGTAGAGTACAACTGACAGTGATGTTGTGAAGGACTGCAGGATGAAGGAGCTTTGACAAATGGACATCACTCTCAATCAACGAGTGGCAATGAGACTTCCTGCTTAAGGCATCCGCTACGACGTTTGCCTTGCCAGGGTGATAGTGCACTTGGAGGTTATAATCCTTGATCAACTCGAGCCATCTTCTCTGACGCATATTCAACTCAGGTTGAGTGAAGATGTACTTGAGACTTTTATGATCAGTGTAGATGTTGCACACATTGCCAAGTAAATAATGTCTCTAGGCCTTCAAAGCATGAACAACGGCAGCGAGTTCCAAGTCATGCATGGGGTAATTCACTTCATGCTTCCGAAGTTGGCGAGAGGTATAAGCAATGACTCTACCCTCTTGCATAAGAACACCTCCTAACCCAATACCTGAAGCATCGCAGAACACATCAAAAGGTTTCTCGATATCCGGTTGTGCCAAAACCGGAGCCGACGTTAGAAGAGTTCGCAGGGTGTGGAAAGCCGCATCACATTCAGGAGTCCAGACAAACTTCATGTCTTTTTGCAGCAATCGAGTCATAGGCTTGGCTATTTTAGAGAAATCCGGGATGAAGCGACGATAATAGCCAGCCAACCCCAGAAAACTCCGGACCTCATGCACCGAGATTGGAGCCTTCCAGTTCAACACTTCTTGCACCTTGGTGGGATCAACCATAATTCCACCATCCAACAATACGTGTCTAAGAAAAGGTACCTCATGAAGCCAAAATTCACATTTGCTGAACTTTGCATACAGCTGGTGTTCCCGCAATCTAGTGAGAACCACCCGCAAATGTTCAACATGATCTTCTTCATTCTCGAATAGACCAGGATATCATCTATAAATACCACCACAAATCTATCCAACTCGGGCATAAACACTTTGATTCATCGATATATATAAAATTTATGGGGCGTTGGTCAATCCAAAAGACATAACCAGGTACTCATATAGACCATATCTCGTAGAGAATGCAGTTTTTGGGACATCCTCAGGCCGAATTTTGATTTGATGATACCTAGATCTCAAATCAATCTTGGAAAAAACTTTTGCTTTAGACAACTGATCAAACAAGATATCTATGCATGGCAGAGGGTACTTATTCTTGATTGTAACTGCATTCAAGGGTCTATAATCTACACACATGCGTAGAGATTGATCCTTCTTCTTCACAAAGATAGCTGGGCACCCCCACGGAGATGAACTAGGATGGATAAGGCCTTTCTTTAGAAGTTCATTCAACTAGGTCTTAAGTTCGGCTAGTTCATTGGGAGGCATTCTATATGGCCTTCTAGAGATGGGAGCTATACCAGGAAGCAACTCTATCTTGAACTCCACTTCTCGATCTAGGGATAATCCGGGCAAATCATCAGGAAAAACATCCGGAAAAGTCGCACACTATAGGGATATCTGCAATAGCCTTTGCTTGCACCGCATTAGCCGCACAAGAAAGATTAATGTCCCTGGGTAGTTGCACCAGAAAACCTTCCTGATTACTAGGATCTCTGAGCATGACTACTCTAGTTGATGTAACAATAAGCACCCCGTGACTGCTCATCCAATTCATTCCCAATATCACATCGATACCCAGCCCTGGTAAAACTATCAGATCTCCCCGATAACATTATCCCTCTATCTCAAGTTATACGTCCCTGACTACAAGCTTGGTTGGGATAGTACCACTGGCAGCCCTAATACAATAACCCTCACCCTCAACAGTGTATATTTTCTACATAAACTTGGATGCAAATGCGGGACTAATAAAAGAATGTGAAGCACCCGAATCAAATAGTACAACTGCAGGGTGTTGATCAACCAGAAACTTACCAGCAGTTACTACCTCTCCTGAAGGAATATCAACAATATTGGTGTAGTTCACCTGCCCCTGACGGCCACCTTGGTAGTTATTCTTCTTGGGATAAGGACACTCCCATGATCAGTGGCCTGGCTTGTTGCAGTTAAAGCATGGCATGTTGCTAGGAGGAACCCTGGAGCTGCCTTGACTGGTAGTGCCCTTTGGAAGAGCAATCTGTAAAAAGCATTGCGAAATCCAGTCTTCCCAGGATTCTTCTTCTCATGTGGGCGGAACTTAGCAAATGATGTCGGAGGATGGAATGGAGCCTTATGTGTGGATCGGAGATTTGGACTGTGAGGCACCCGCCTCATAGGCTCTCTTATGACTTTTTTCGAGCCACATATACAACATTATTGTTCTCTTTGCGATAAGGCATCACTCACAAACTCATTAAAAAGAGCACACTTGCAATTTCCCATGATCTTCATCAATTTGGGGCTAAGTCCCCGCTTGAAGCTAGCAATCTTCTTGGCATCGGTGTCCACAAACTCGGTAGCATACCTTGCAAGGTTGTTGAAAGCTTGCAGGTATTCATTCAGGCTCTTGTTCCCCTGGGTCAGCTTCATGAACTCTGTATGCTTGATCGCCATGAGACCAGGAGGAATGTAATTTCCCCTGAAAGCAGACTTGAACTGATCCCAAGTGATTTGGGCATTAGCGGGCATAGTGGACCGATGATGACTCCACCAAATGCCAGCTGGCCCATGCAGTTGGTGAGATGCGTACTCTGTCTTCAGCACCTTGGTCAAGCGGAGCAGATGAAACTTCTGCTTGAGAGTATTCAACCACTCATCAGCTTGTAGAGGCTCCTCAGCCTCCTTGAAGATCGGGGGTTTCGTGTTAAGGAAATCCTTGAAATCACTGTATTGATTTGGTTCCGGCCCTTGGCGTGGACCACGACCATCCCGATTCGCAATCGTACGGAGGGCCTCGGCCATAGTGCGCTGTCCTTCCGCAAGCATTGCTATCAATTCCGTTGGTGTGGGTGGTGGTGGCGGTGGAAGATCATCATCATCATCACCCACACTGGCAGAACGAGTACGAGGCATCTGCAACAATGCGCAACCAGTAATTATTGATGATGTTAGCACATTGGAGAGGAACAATGTAATTGTGCCAAACTGAATTTACTAATGAGAATGAAAACTTCATACAATAAACAGAGGCAATAATTCATTCTCCAATCACCACATCATCAAGTAGATTACTAGCGCCATACACAGTGCATTCCAACATGACAAGTTTTAAACTTAACCATTATAATACGCATCCCGAAGGGAGCGAATTAAAGTACATTACATGCCGAGTTTGAATTTAAAAAGGTACATCCAACATCAGTCTTCGTACTTAAGTTCATTACATCAATGACTGCAAAAGCTAAACTAGTGAGACTTGTTAACGAACTACTCATCAAAGTGATCGTTGTCCACATCGGAGACACCTTGGACTTCTTCTAGGTCTTCCTCTTCTTCGTCATCTGCAGGCTCAACTGCATTGTCATCCATCTGTACGTCATCTTCTTCCTCATCGGCCTCAATCACTTGAGGTCCACCCACATTTGGATACCTTGGTATGGGGTGAGGAATAGGAAACAGATGGTTGTGCAGCTGATGGTGCTCAACCTAAAGCTCTTCAAGCTGTTCTTGTAGTGCTTGCTCTCTTTGAAAGGCGTTGTGGTTAGCCAAAATCCAACCCTAACGTCTTTCTTCTGCTAACTCTAAAGCTGCATCCCTGTGACGGGTCACACGATCCAACTCTTGTGCAGCCTCATCTCTCTCAATAGTGAGGTTCATCAGCTGGTTATGAAGCTCGTCTCTCTCACGTGCTATTTGACCCCACTGTCGCAGACGATAATTTGCAATACCGTGGATCTCCTCAACTTCTTGCTGAGCTCTCCCACATGCATCCGCCCTACGGCGATACTTGTGGGCACACAACCTGAACTTGTAATGGGCTTCCATTGCCTTGCCACTTCATCTAGCGCGCTTTTCGAAAGGGTGTTTTGCACGACTCAACAAAGCTTCAAGACCGCCATCATAGCACTCATTCCCGCGTTGTCGCTCTCTGCACATCGCTTCACCATGGCCTCGAACCAAGGCTGACCAATGTCCCGAGTCCACTCAAATCGATGGGAGACACTCGGGAATGGATGAAGCAGGTCCACCCACTAACTCATCCCAAGCTCATGCTATATCCATCAAGACATCCAGGCAACAACTGGCGGCTTCCCACGGGCTTCGTCCATCAGTCTCAATGCTCCACCCATGCCACAACGGTCTTGTGGGGTTTTGTGGCACTACAAAGGTCATGACGTACCATGGTACATCTCCCAATGGTACCGCTTTTGCCTCCGCGTGTAGTGGGTGCCTCCGGGTACCCCATCGAATCGAAAGCACCCTCCAGAGCAAGGTGGGAGTACCGAACTGGTCCAAAAAGGTGCTTTGCTACCAAGAGGAAAAGATTTTAGCGCGCCATCTCAGATCGAAAAGGGATGCAATTCACGTGAGAGGATTATTTTGCTGAGAGATTGCACTTTACACGTGGGATAAGCAATTATAAGGGAGGGAGTAATGCAATATGAATGACATGAGTGAATATGATTCATGCACGTTCCGTACGTCCTCAATAACCTATGAAAATTTAAGCTTTAGCGGAATATACGGTGGCATACATACGTTCTCTCAATTTGCGGTAACTAGTCGATCTACACGGTGCGTTGTTAGCGTACCTACAGAAACTTCATTGCAGCCCAACTCAACAAGATATAATGCTAATTACACAAGTAGTAACTAAGATACTCTCCATACATACATCCCCCGATATATATACTTCGGTATCCAAACTACCCGACAAATGTACCCACAATTAAGTACCTTCATATATACATGTATGCAACATGCAAATACTCCAATAACCACAACTAGCTCTCCCTAGACCGATTTGGTTGGACGGTCATGCTCTCATAACTCACACTTACCTTAGCGTAGAGGCAATTGATCCATACATTACCACTCAAACGAGTGGCACCCATGCAATATCACGCCATGGACGACGAAAAAAGAAACAATCAATTCCCCAAGTTAGTAATTATATATAAGCCACCTAGAAGTCCTTAAGTGGGCTATAAAGGATGTGATCACTAGTATACCATAAAAATTTTGATTTTGAACACTTATATATAACTATAAGTTGGAAAACCGTTTTTTCTGAAAAAAAGCTTTTGTTTTAAATAGCCGTAAGACATGTTTAATGTTGAATCTAGCTCGATGCCAGTATCACAAAACCGACCAATTTATAAGAGCACAAGTACAAAAACAATTGCAAAGCGATCAAATTCTCGAACTTGAGCCCATATAAACCCGGTAGTCAACTGAAATCTCGAGGATTTCAAACCAACTTGCATACAACCAAGATCACAGTAATTCAACATAACATATCGTACGTTACAACATTTCGTAGACGTTCGGCAAATAGATTACATCATCACAGAGTCATCGTTATTACAAAACCAGTCTTGTAAAACATGCGGAAGCAAATAGTTTAACTTACACACCCGAGTTCAAATACACATACTGGTTCGCTGATCACAGCCCGCAAAAGCATTCAGATAAGAGAACAGAGATCATGCCCATGATCTAGTCTTCATCACCCGCCGGGTGGAGACAATACTTATAGAATCCCTGATATAGAAGGTCATCTGCAACAAGAGGGAATAAACCCTGAGTACGGGAATGTACTCAGCTAGACTTACCCGATGGAAACCAAAATAAATGACACCAAGGATCATGCAAAGCTTTATTTAGAGGATCAGGCTGACACTTCCTTTTTGCGGAAAAGCATAAGTAATAATGATTAACTTTTAACCTAAGCTAGCAGTGACTTTAAGCCATTAACCTATCATCTATATTAGCACCTGTACTAAGCAACCACTTGATTCATATGCAAACATTAATAACCATAGCAGGTATAAATTGTGGCCACATTATTCATCATCATCATCTTCCATTTAACCATATCGTTAAATTAAGTGAATCTATGTTGCCGCTGCTCAAGTCAAGTTCTCACTATCCGGGAGAGACGACGATTCGAATCGATTCCTATCTAGCTGGAGGGGTATTCCTAACACAAACCCTGCTTCCCCCATCAGGGTCGCAATCAAGTCACCTTTGGCACAACTCAGGAGAAATAAAAGAAAAGTCGCGGGTCCAGGCCGCCTGGCATTCTCAGAGAACCACTCTACCAAGGGTGATCGGGCCTTTAACCCGCCTTTGGGCTTACGCCAATGGCTCTCCGCACATCCTTACTACCTCCAGAATGCCCCAACCCCCACTGTTCCCGGCCTGAGTTGAGCTACTAGGCTTCGCGGTCGGAACGACTTATCCGGCCAACTAAGTGTTAGGCTATGTTCAACATGACCTGAGGATGTATAGCGTATCGGTCCTTAAACGACGCAGACGGAGTCACTATGTTCAAACCTACACAAGACCCCGCCCGGTCTTAATTCATTATTCACATGGTTCTTTTCCACGATAGCAAATATAGCCAACCGTGATCCACCTCATCCTAAAGCTCGTAGATGACAGGAAATCACCCGACTTCTACAGCACTAAGCATGGCTAAGCATTTAACCCGTTCCTGAACTTAAATATGATTCAAGTGCGATATCTGGACAAGGATAGATATATAATGCAGCAATTGGTTCCAACCGATTCCTATACTTAATGTAGCATCAACAATAAAAGATACTCAATATATTTGTAAAGACATGGGAGACTTATAATGCTTCGGGGCTTGCCTTTCAGGAAAGAGGATGGACGGTGGTCAGGGCACTCGGGCAACTCCTCCTCGGTGGTTGCTTCTTTAGTTGCCTGCACCTCGGGCTTCTCCTCCTAGCTCGCTCCCTCGAACTCCAGCAACATCACTCCCTTCGGCACACCTATTGCATGAATGCGCAATCTAAATATCATGGATGCACATGAACGAATGTCAGGGATGCTCGGGGAATGCGCATGTTCGTTGTAGTTTGCATATTCCAACTTACGCCCTATTCAAATTACTTTACTTACCAAGTTTATACAACCTAATGTATAATTGCTCATCTTCAGTTAATGACCTAGCACCTGCACCTAAGCATATTCTCAAGTTAGGCTAACCCCTAAACAATCAATGATAACATTGCACAAGCATACACTCAAGCATTTGTATTTCAACACAATGAAGACTATGTAGCAGTACAGTAAACTAGCCATAACTGGAGATTTATAAATCCAAATGACATGCAACAAGACAATTTGGAAAGTGTCGGATACCACAAGAAGGGGTACCCTAAGCAAGAACCGAAAATATTGCTTAAGCCTTGCAAAAATCAAAGCCAAAGGACAACCACGAGGTCTTGGCAGATTCTCCGACTCGCCCAAGGCTTGCGCCGAGGCCTCAGATGAAAGGCCAAAGCCCTCTGCCCCACCAAGGCCCTCTCACCGAGGCCCCCTCGCCGAGGCCCCGCCCCGCAAGGCCTCGGATGGGATACCAATTCTCCGATTCGCCCGAGGCTGGGCTCGGCAACAACCTCGTCACCTTCGTCCCGACCGATTCCCCTGACAAAACGTCATGTCCAGTTAATGCGCCCCACTACTCCCGCAACGTCAGCCGCACGTTGGCACAGTACAGGCAGAATAACCGACGGGACAGGGGACAGGCGCAGCAGGGGTTACCTACCACTGTGCTCATCATTGTGCCCCCTGCTGACACCCATACTGCCCTGTGCTACCTAACTCCTGTGCCAAGGACAAAGTGGCGTGGAGGGTCAAGTCCGGGTCCCTATAGTCTCGGAATCAGCATGAAAGACCAACCGTTAATCCTCCGCCTTGTCCGAGACCCCGGTGAGGGCCTCGGACGATACTATTCCTCTCTCTCCGCCTCGGCCGAGGCCGGCAAATCCCGCATCCTCGTCGCCTCCACCTCAACCGTCCCTCTGGCGAGCCGTCACATCCGTTTAAGTGTGCCTGGTCACACCTACTACGTCAGCCACGACTGGCAGGGTGCAGCAATAGGGGCGATGGGACAGCGGTCAAATCTCCTTTTTACCATCCCCTACTGATGGTGCAGGGGTTACCGTGCCCTGTGGACACACGCTCCGCACTTCTCCACCTAAACCGGGTACGACACTGACCACCGAGACCCCCGCATCATACACGGGTCACCTCCGAGGCCTCGGCAAAGTAGGCCTCGGCACGATCAGCTACAGCACCCGCCAGGCCTCGACACTCCACCAAGTCAAAAACACACAAGGCACAGCATGTCTCCTACAGTGGAAGCCATACTAACTAGACATCAACAAGGACTCCCACGACCTCAACAACCTCGGGCCTGGCCAGCACGGCACGCCAGTCAAGTACCAATCGCCATCCCCAACACCATGCTGCTACAGGACTGAACTATAGTAGGCTCCATGTATAGCTCACTCATGTACTCCTGGCTCCCTCCTTGTGGTTATAAAAGGAAAGCAGCCAGGGATAGCTCTAGGGGGCGAAAAAAGGAGAATAGGAAGAAGACCTGGTAGCACACACACATACACATCCCAGCCGCCTGAGAGCAATGTCTCAAGCAGCCCACATGACACCTCGCCGAGACCTAGGATTAGCTCCCTCTCTCCCTGTGCTTGTAACCCCCTACTACTAGCACTTCGGTGCAAGGAATACAAGATCGATCTCTCAGACTGGACGTAGGGCATTGATTGCCTGAACCAGTATAAACCTTGTGTCTCTTTACATCACCATCCGGGATTAGGGGCACGTAGTTCAAATTCACTAGTTGGTAGAGGACCCCCGGTCTAAAACACCGACATAAAGCTTATGAAATTGTCTACAATTCATTTTTAGACCTCTAAGCATGATTCAACACTTTACCAAGTCGAATTCATAAATCAACAGAACTCTGTCCGCACAATGACAGAGAGTAGGTAAAACTGGAACCTAACTTTAAACAGCTGTAGTTTCTAAACTACGGGGCCAAATGCCCTCAAATTTTGATAGGAGCTAGATACATAAATTATCTACAACTCTTGTGTTCATCCCATTCATAGAAAACCAAAATATCATGGGGAACTTCCTAAAGTCCCCAGATCTGTCCAGAAGGACACAATGCAAACAAATAATTATTAACTTATGATATAAACACATAATTGGATAAAATTAACTCTACTCACTTATTACACATATCACAAGAACCCCAGAAAGTAGAGATTTCATCACCCAAACCTTTCTTTGCATACCTTTCTTAATTTATTTAATTAATTAGAGGAAATGGTAAACATATATGAAAACTACACCATTAAATCTACAAAAATTACAATAGACACTACATGCTCTAATTAGACTACCATAAAAATTTCACACCATTTGAGCAAGTATAACAGCCTACACAAAAATGATAAAGCATAATGGCTTAAAATGGCATAATTAGGAAACCTTAGTGAAAAGTGTCAAGCAATAGATTTTATATTTTTCTTAGCATCCTTTAGGTACTAAGATACTACCCACCAAGTTTCATGGTCATAGGAGTCCTAGATAATTTACAAAAATTCACCCAAGTATCAATCAGTGATAAAAGGAAAATCTATAACTCAAAAACCATACATGCAATGACTCTCAAATTTTAACCAGAGCTTCTACTAAGCAAGACTAGCTTACCCACAAAATTCCATAATTTTTGGATCACAGAAACTCAAGATATGATTTAAACAAGTTTGCATGCATTCAAAAACACATTTCAAGTTCCAATTTAATTCATCCAAAATTTCTACATCATGTGCTCATGTCATATTTTTCTTAAATACTAAACTTCACCAAAATCCTAACAAAATTGGAACCACTCACTTTGGATCTACAAAACTGGAGATACAATTTTTACAAAACAGCATCAAAACAGGAAATATTTGAACTAGCTTCTAATACTCAGTCACTGACAAGCGGGGCCCTTGGGTCAGACGACCCCACAGGTCAGCGAGAGGAAACAGGGGAGGCGGCGTTCGATGGCGCGGCGGTGGTCTAGCTTGCCGACAGCGAGGACTCCGACGACACCAAGGCCACCTACGTGCTCCACGGAATGAGGGGAACCGATTGGTGCTACCGGCGAGACCTAAGACCTAGCGGAGGTGGCTCGTCGCCGGTGATGGCGGCACGATAGAGCTCCGCGCGTGAGGTACCGGTGACGGCAAGCCACGGCTGCCTCAACCGAGCTCGGTATGAGCTTCAGAGGGTCGCTACGGTGTTACCCAAGCTCAGAGAGGAGGACGGGAAGGTTCTTAGCTACCCCGACCACGGCGGCCTCAACTCCGGTGAGGTCACGCTCATAGCGACGGTGTTAGGAAACGGCCAAAGGCCCTCACCTAAGGCTCGTCTGGCTCAGCGAGAATGTCAACGAGGTTCGTGGGGTGCTAGCGGAGCTTTGGGCGGGCTCTTGCTGGCTATGGTGCAGCGGTGAGCTTGTGCGAGCGCGGTGGAACCAATGGCGACGGCGTGGTCCGCTGCGGCTGCTGTGGTGAGCGAAGGAAATGCAAATTGAGCTGATGAACTGGTCGGGCAGGCGCGTGGGCGGGTTCATGTCTTGGCCAGCCGCGCCAGGGCATCCGTGGTGCATGGCAGCGTGCTCAGGCGACCGGTGACGCGCGGTGTACACGCGGCCATCGAGTTCTGAACCTGTCGAACACTGTAGCAGCGTTTCAGTGAACCTGAACGAGCCTAACAGCGTTACTTGATGGCCCTCTTTCTCCTAATCCGTTGGTCATTAGCGAAAACAGTCAAGATGAAAGTTGTAGCCCGTACTTCCATCTTCAGTTTCTATTTAAGTACCAAGGACTAATTCTCAACAGATACAGAGTAAAATCAAGCCAAAGTCAGCTCCTTCAAACTGTAATTGCAATCAATACTTAGAAAATTTTTAGGGTTTCAAAATAGATCTCAAAACTGACTTGTGGGACCCTTTTCAGCATGTTGTGCGCATTTTCATGACTTGGCTTCTAAACAAAGTTTTTTCCTTATAAAATTTGCTACAACTTTGCTTTAGGTTGCTCAGACATGCAAACATCCTAAGCTACACTTTTTAAACAGTCAAACAAAAGGGTTTAGGGGTCAAAACAAGTCAAACCACTATTTGAAATCACAATTAGGCAACATGGTCAACATGAACAATGTTCCAAATAACATTCTAGGTGTAACTAAGTTACTTAAAAGAATTTTTAGCCGCACCATACATTGGTCACACCAAAATCAAGCATCACAGGCATTGAACACAAGGAAGAACAAGTGAAGTGTTACTTTTGTTTCAAATCCATGTTTCATATGTTTCATGAGTGTGTTGCATAGTACTACTAACCATGTTTCACTAAAGTGAGTTACACATGTTGCACTTGAATGTTGCACACTATTCCTTTCATAAAACAAACACACATGGAATATAAACATATGTTGTAATGTTTCAAAAGCATGGTTCATACAATCTAAGCTCATGAATGGATGAATGATGCTCATGTTTATGAAATGCAAGTGCAAATGTGAAAGCCAAACACCTGGGGTGTTACAGAAAGCTTCTTCACAGTTAGGTGACCAGACAAACTTGGCTTGGTTTTTCAATAATCCAGTGATGGACTTAGATATTCTAGAGAAATCTGGAATAAAACGACGGTAATAACCCGCCATTCCCAGAAAACTTTGAACCTCATGAACAGTGGTTGGTGGTTTCCAATCTAGTATATCCTTAACTTTGCTTGGATCTACCGCAACTCCTTCAGCTGACAAGACATGTCCTAAAAAATGTACTTCCTTTAGTCAGAAGTCACACTTACTAAACTTGGCATATAACTGATGTTCTCTTAGGCGTGTCAGAACAACTCTGAGATGTTCAGCATGTTCTATCTTGTTCTTGGAATATATTAAGATGTCATCAATGAAGACCACTACAAACTTGTCTAGCTCAGGCATGAACACTGAATTCATCAGATACATGAAGTGAGCTGGGGCATTCGTCAAACCAAAAGGCATTACCAGGTATTCATATAATCCATATCTGGTGGTAAATACCGTTTTGGGAATATCTTCAGGCTTAATTTTGATTTGATGATAACCTGACCTCAAATCAATCTTAGAGAAAACCTTGGCTCTAGCCAGTTGATCAAAAAGTAAATCTATCCGAGGTAAGGGATATTTATTTTTAATTGTCACTTCATTCAATGGACGATAGTCAACAAAAAATCTTAGGGTCTCATCTTTCTTTTTCACAAAAATTGCAGGACATCCCCAAGGTGATGAACTAGGTTGGATAAAACCTTTATCAATCAACTCTTGCAATTGAGTCTTCAACTCAGCTAATTCCTTGGGAGGCATCCTATAAGCTCCCCTAGAGATCGGAGTTGTTCCAGGTTTTAGATCTATTCCAAACTGAACATCTCTATCAGGTGGTAGACCTTTTAAATCTTCAGGAAAAACATCTAGAAATTCACAAACTACAGGGATATCTCTAATCTCCTTGATGGAAGTTGCACAAACTTTTTCCACTGATCTCTTTATGATTGGAAGTTGGATAAGAAGGTGAGAATTACTGTCTGGCAAACTCAACCTTATTGTCCTATTCAAAGTATCTACAATAGCTTTATGTTGATGCATCCAGTTCATCCCTAGGATCACATCTATATCCTGATCTTTTAAAATAATCATGGTGGTGGGAAAAATGTGCCCACCCAGGTTTATGGGTACCTGGTACACCATTTCCTTAGTACATAGACGTCCCCCGGGCGACTATATATAGAAATTTTCCTTTGTTTCCCCAACTGGAATTTCATGGTTTATGACAAAGGTTCTATTGATGAATGTATGAGATGCACCAGAATCGAAAAGCATAACTGCAGGATGATCGGTGACAGGAAACATACCCAGCATCACGGGTTCCCCTTCTGGAATCTCCCCAGCTTGAGTATAGAAAACCCGCCCCATCTTCTTTTCATTTCTGCCCTTCTAAGCATTTTGGTTGTTGTTCTTGTCCTGAGCTTGACCCTGTTGTTGATTTCTGGGAGCCTTCTGAAAATTTGGATTATACTGCTTAGGATACGGACATTCCCTAGAGAAATGACCTGACTTCCCACAATTGAAACATGGGTAATTGTGGCCTTGGGGTGTTGGAGCACAAACACCAGGAACATTTGTCTGTTGTGAGTTCGGGTAAGTTATGGTAGGACGGAACATTTGGTCTTTGCCCGGCTTGAAACTACGGCGGGCGATAAGGAGGACGATAGTGATTCACCGGATGATAAATTATCTTCTGTCTCTTTTGATTGCCACCGAAATACCCAGATGGCACGCTCTTTTTCTTCTTAATTTCCTTATGCTGCCGATATTTCTCATCTGAAGCAATAGCAATGCTAACTGCCTCATGATACATGACATTTGTGCAGGTAGTCATCATGGTCTGAAATTTGGTATTAAGACCACGCATGAACCACTTCTTCTTCTTGGCATCTGTGTTAACATGCTTAGGTGCGTACTGTGAAAGGTGATTGAACTTGCCCACATACTGCATGACTGTTTGATCACCTTGCTTCAAAGTAAGAAACTCATCAAGCTTCATGGCCATAACTCCATCTAAAATATAATGGCCATGGAAAGTAGTGTGGAACTCAGCCCAAGTTAACCGAGTACCGGCTGGTTGCATGGCCACAAGGTTCGCCCACCAAGCACCTGCTGCACCTCTAAGCTGTTAGGCAGCAAAAACTAGGCTTCTAGAACTTAGTGCATTGAATGAGGTTGAACTTCTGCTCTATGGTACAAAGCCAATCATTAGCTTTGAGTGGTTCATCAGCCTTGGAAAATACTGGTGGTCGTGTATCCGTGAAGTCAACATACGTAGCTTCTTGCCTTTGATGATTACGACCATGATTCCCTTGCATCATATTTTGATTGATTTGAGCTAACTCCCGAAGCAACCAAGCATTATCTACGGTCACATTGACTAGTGCCGCGATGGCATCAGCCAAAGTTGGTGGAACTGGTGGTGGATCAGGAACACCACCCTCATCTTGCGAAGAACCAGGAATATCCGAAGCCCAAGTACGAGGCATCTGTTCATGACAAACCAAACTTTACTCACAAACATTTATTGAACTATTAAAAGAGCTTACTACAAACACATTACATTGGGTTCACTTATTTGTACACAAGTCTGCACTTAAGCAAGACTACCCAGCTTGACTAGAACTCACTATATTACAACTCTACTCTTCTCCTCGATCACATCAAACCTCATGATCAGTATCCATTCCAAAAACATTTCTGCCTTCATCATAACTTTCATTGACCACCACTACTTCTTCTGGATCCTCTTCTTTTTCCTCTTCAGGTTCATTATCATCTGCTATGATGACACCTGGGTCCATTGCATCTGCTTGAGGCTCATGATTTGGATCAATGAGATTGTTCAGCCTATGGACTTCTTCATGCAGATTAGTATAATATTCTTCTGAGTCTTCTACATAGAACTCTAACTCATGAACTCGGGCTCTAGCTATATCTTCTCTATGCCAAGCTTCATTTCTTCCTTGCACCATACGAACTAACATACGCTCACAGTTCTTATGAGCGGCGGTGAGACGCCTCAATTGATCCTGTAACTCACCCACCTGGATGGCATCCAAGGCCCTATTTCTAGTAGCCTATGCTAATTCTGCTGAAAGCCTCTGTACCTCAGCCTGGGGATCAGGCCTAAAGCTGCTACTGCTAGCACCATCACTCCTAGGGGCAAGCTAGTGACGAGGAACTCCTTTGGGTCCAACGGACTTATGGGGTGTTATCTTGGTACGTGCCATACTGTAGAAAGCAAGATTTAATAACAGTAACACAATCTGAGAAAAGTCTAAAGAGTAGTAAGAATGGGATTTATACTACTCAACCCAAACTAAGAGGGAAAGTAATTAACAAGTGGATTATTCATGATGCATGAATCGTCCTTACGAAACTTAAACATCAAAGGTCCTAAGGTACATAAACAATAGTTCTTATTATATAGGGCATAATAAGATTACTACTCCACCATATAAAGCCTTATTAATCAAATAAGGAATTGCGAGAATGAATTAAGATAAGTCGAAAGCAATTTGGACCAAATTAACAGGTTAAATTTATTTGCCCCAAATCATTTTGAAGTTTTTGTAAAACAATACTACAAAAATCTTTGTAACGGTCGCTCTAATACCAGTCTGTGGTAGAACCTCCTAAATTATAGGGCCCACATGCACCTGTCATTGTTCAATGACCTCTGACGACTATGCATATGTTCCCGATAACTTAAGAAGCCTGTCGGGTGTCCTCGGGAAACCCAAATCATCCATGATTTCTTCCGAGCAGGATCCATTACAGAGTCATTGCAGTATTACAACAGTTTATTCAATAATTTACATTAGAGTAAAATAGCGGAAGTCTTACAATAACTTAGTTACAAAATAGTTGTTTCAAATCTTATAAACCAAGTACAATTATTATTACAAACCATAGTAGTGGAGTAGCATAAGTAACATAAAACAAAACACACAATTAAAGTGCCCTGCCCAAGGGCCCCACATTTACTTGTCATCTTTGATTTGAAAAACCGTCATGCAGCATGGTCCAAAGCAGACCTGCTCATGAGGCTCACCTGCAACAAGGGTTAAAGAACCCTGAGTACAAAAGTACTCAACAAGACTTAACCGACGTAAAAATGGAGAAGACTCAGGAATGCAGGCTCGGGGATTCAAGGTAAGGCTTTAGCAAGACTCAAAGTTCTTTTGCGTAAAAGCTCTCAAACAAGATTCTTTCTTTCAACATTTAAATCTTCATAAAGATCGTATATAAAGCTGACATGATCCATATTGAGATCAGGAACTTCATATCAAACTCTTTCTCAAATCTTACTCAAGTTCCATTTGTTAACTACGATGATGAATAGTGAGTTGAGTCTCCATAACCGAGGAGCAACGACGATTCATACCGATTATAACCTAGCTAGGGATTCCCAGCCACACGACATATGCAGGTCCCTGACCTACATATATCAACCTATCCTCAGATCCTCTAAAACAAGAACAGGTCCGTGCCACCTGAGAGCACAGTACTCCACCAATCTAGCCCATTGCCACATGGGTACACGCTACTCTCGCCATCTCTCTAGTTCCAGTGTGCGAGTAGCCATTCTCGTAATAGAATAGCCGAGTTAAGGCTTAAGGCTTAAGGCTTACCGGAGTATGTGGCCTGTACTACAAAGTCTCACCTCATGCAATTCAACAACGGATGGTTCTTAATCGACACAGTGGAAAGAACCCACTCACAAGACATCCATGTCTTGTGGCTCTCATACATCGAGTCCGCCCGGTCCAGATTTATTACTCCACATGATTATATCTCATGATAACATAAATAACCAATCATATCCAAAAATCCATTTATATCTCGCAGGTAATAGGTAATCAACCGACTTTTATCGGTCTAAGCATGGCTAAGCATAATTAGGCATTCTCGAATTGAAGCTAGTAACAAGGTTGATATGCAAAAACAAGGTTGGTAATGCACCAATTAGGTTTCTACTCAACTCCTAATCACTTAATGCAACATTTAATAATAAAAGTGATATAAATTTGTAAAACATAAGGTAGGTTTAAATGCATCCGGGGCTTGCCTTGATTGTCGGAATAGTCAGGTTCAGGAGATGTTCCAGATATATCAAATCCAACCTCAATAGGTGGGTTGACTTCCTCAACAACTTGGTTGACTACCAAGTTCTCACTTTCGTTCACTACACGTAGTAACAATGCCATGTTTAATATGATGCGAGATATAAAACATGATGCTTGACGATGGATGCAAAAGTTAATAACTTGAATACAACTTTCCTTCATGGTATAGTTACAAACTAACAACTAACTAAACCTTCTCTAGGGTTTACTTAGATTAACACTAATGACCTTAGTGGGGTTATACTAATTAACATTTCTTAATCACAACTTGATCATAAACTCAAACACTTACTTAAAGTGCCAAGGATCATTTTATGCTAATGACCCAAGGTCATCACTCAATCCCAAATGCAAACAAAACCTAAGTCAATAAGGTTTACTATTTGTTTTAATCAATTAATTAATTAATTCAAAATTATGAAATAAATCAACTTTTTCCAAATGAGATCCAAATTTTTGTGAAGGCTCATCACATGATGACTAAGTGGAAAAACAATTTTCATAATTTTTGGATAATTATTTAAGCCTACAAAAATCATGCAATCCCATTTATTAATTAATTTGAGCAATTTTTATCACATTCAAAATGTACTGAAAAGTAACATTTAATATTTTTCCTAAATATTTCACATCTCAAAGAGGTCACACAAAAATTTTCATAATTTTTGGAGCTCTATTTTTTTCTACACAAAATAAACAAATCACAGCACTATTTAACCATTTCTGCAAAATAGAAAAATTCATTTTCACTTAAACATCCACTGATAGGGTGACCCCACCGGTCAGCCCGCGCTGACCACGATGGCGAGGCCCTCTAACCGGCGATTACTCGCCGACGGTGAGGTCTCCGACGGTATGGATTGAACCAACGTGACCTCCCAAGCGCTGCGCTTTGACTAATGGTACTGGTTGAACATCTAGGCTACTGCAGAGACCTCGCCGGCGACGATGGTGGCACGGCGGTGTCCTGCCGAGACGGCAACGGTGACCTACGACTTTGCCAGCAAAACTAAGGTCTCCGGCATACTCAGCACCTCCTAACGGACTTAACCGAGCACTTAATTGAACCAACAACCCTCCACAACACTAGCAGCGGCGCACGTAGCGGCACGGCGGAGCAAAACTCGCCGGCGTCCCGTGGTCCCGTGGCTATGGCATGGTAGAGGTAAAATAGATCACACAGGCATGATTAGTGGCTCACCCCAAAGCTGATGCACGTGAGAACGATGGCTAAGGTGAGGTGGTGCTAAGTCGTCGACGTTGGAGACGATAGCGGCGGCGTGAACTCACGGCGAAGCTCCGTTCTGAGGAAAGCAACTGACCAAATGATCAACGATCAAGCTCATGAACATCACGAGAGAATGAAGATGAAGAAACAGCCAAAGATGAAGCAAGAAGCCCACCCGAACTCCATGTCCAAGGTGGAATGGATCTCGGTGGATCCTCGCCGAAGTTGGAGTAGATGAGGTTACGCCGGGCAAACCAGAGGGATAGAAGCTGCACAAGTGGGTGATATGGAGGCACTAGGTGATGGCGATCATGGTGATGTGCTTGGCTGAGGCTGGGAGGGCTCTATGACTCCAGCGTGAGCTCGTCGGAGCTGGGCGGCGCTGGCGGGAAACAGAGGAAAGGAGAGAGCGACAGGAGGGCACTAATAGATTTATCAGGCGAGCGGAGAGCGGCGGGAGTGGTGCGCTTGACATGTAACGGCAATGCAGACACGTTGAAGCAGGAGGTGTCACTGTGGGCGCACGTGGAAGCCGGTGGAAGCTTGCTGGCGGTGAGAGCTGCCTGCTTGCACTATTCAAGGTATTTACCTAATTGCCACTTGCTTCAATTTTCAAATTACTTTCAAATTTGTATGGTAACTGAAAAATCTCCAAAAATAAAAGTTGCTCCAAATTCAAAGTTCTACAACTTTTCTTTAATAACCATACTCAAATTATGTCTACATTTAACAATGCAAGTTTAAAATCAAAAGGGGACACTTTAAGAATTTATCCCCTTTCAAATTACTTCAAATTTTATATAACAACTTTGAAAACTCTAAAAACCAACTTTATACACATTGACAAGCTCTACACTTTTTCTTTTAGGCTCAACCCCAAATTGTGCTTAGATTTTGAATTAGGTTTTCCAGGGTAGTATTAAATGCTGGAAATTAGGGTTTTGGAATTCCAATTTAATACTAAGGTTTTGAACTTGATTCAACCCATACAAGTCAACGCATATAATCATAAAAGTAAACTTGTTTTAGTGAATGCATATCAAAGTTTTCACTAACACAAGAATGATGTGCAATGCATATGATGACATGGCATATTTTAGTGTTTAAAACACCAGAGGTGTTACAGTCCACTCATTTAATTACCTTACGTAACTTTGCTTTAAATATTCCGACCGATTGCACCCCGCCTCTACCTATGGTTACGAGCGGCTGAGCCTCATGGGCCACGCCCGGGCTCTTAAGGTTGCAGCCTACAATGCGAATGGGCAGGTGCAAAAAAGAAAAGAATAAAAAACAAAGTTATGCTAAGGTAAAAATAAGAAACGGACGGGACAAAACTTCCCCGAACAAAGTAGTTCCATCACAAAAACAAAGTTACTGTATTCATGAATACACAAAAACACTTCATACAGGGGTCCCCACGACATTATCTTTTACATTTACTAAAGTATTTCTACTCTAAAAACTTCTACTGCGGCTCCCTGGCGACATCGGCTACCGGCTCGACCAGCGAGGGTAGGGGTTGCTCGTCCTCCGACTGGGCAACATTCGGCTCAGTCAGAGGTGGGGCGACATCCGCTTCCGACCTAGGCTCCATGCCATCCACAGGCTGGGCGATGTCCTCTTGACGCGCGCCTTTGGCCATGTCCGCATGACGAGCCTCCATCACCCACTGACGCGAAGACTTGCTCGGCCACCAACTTTGTGTGTGGCAGCAAGCTCTCCCTGAGCAAGTGGATGTCCTCCATGCTCTAGCCGTCGGCATACCCACTACAGATAGCGGCGAAGTCCAGGTCCGGGTGGTACGTTGCCACCAAAGTCAACACCCCCGACGTCCCGTAAAATAGCCCATCGGTGATGAGGGCCCGAACCTCCACCAGCCGTATGGTGGGCGCACTAGTACTTGGCGCCAACCCAAAGACATCCAAGACGACGAGATGTGCAACATTGCGTATTTGGTCAAGCTCCCCCTCGAGAGACGTCGCTCTTCAAGGGACTTGGCCAGCGCCTTCGCATTTCGGAGCCAATCATCGCCTTGGTCGTCTCCAGGTCCTGCTCCAATGACTCCACCTTTCCACCTAGGTCTAGAAGAAGGGTGACAAGCTCAAAAGCAAGCTAAAGGAAGAAACCAACATGCCAAAAAGTAGAAAAGGTATGTACCGAGGCGGGTGTTCTTGAGCATGGAGAGTCCCTCCTTCTGCTGAGTCACCTGCTCACACAATCGGGCATTCGCCTCCTCCGTCCCCATCACCCAGCCCTGAAGCGTGAGCACTTCCTAGTTGGCCTCTGATCGAGCCTTTTGCTCCGACTCCAGGGCCTTCCGCTCCATCTCCAGAGTCTCTAGGGAACTTTGGAGCACTGCCTCGGTGTCCGCTAGGGACTTCTGCAGGCTGCTTGATCTCTGCCTGGCGGACCTTCGCCGCCTCAAGCCCCCACTCAGCGATGGTCGCCCGCTCCACCGTGAGCTGCTCCACCACCCACGCCTTGGTCACCTCTGTCGCCTAATCTTGGGACTCACGGTGAGCGAACTCTAGCTCACGCTCAAGCTTGGCCATCCAGGCATGCTCCTCCTGGAGAAAAAGAGACTTGCGGCACGACGTCCCCTCCAAGCCCTACAAAGCAAGGAGCTAACACGATGAAGCACTAGCAAGGAACCAAGGAATCAAGAACAAATCACAGAGAACTTACCTCTATGGCGCAGGGCAGGTCAATCATAACCGCCTAATGGACGAACTTGACCTGATCCAAGGCCTCCTCAAGCCTTGCCCTAGTTTGGGCGAGATCGGACTCCATCGCCACTCGCCTCCCCCCCAGAAGTGCCAGAGCGCCACCTCCTCCTCATCATGGAGGAGGAACCAAGCCTTCCTCAGGTCACTGGGGCAAGGCCACACCAGATTACGGCTCACCCCAAACCTGCTGGAAGGCCTAGCCGATGACTGGGCCACCGCTACCTCCTGCGATGGCGCCGGTAGCTCCACCTCGTCACCTACTTCGCCGTCGAGGGGATCTCCACCACCTCGATTTCATGGGCCATCGGCAGGTGTTTCGGCTCCATCTCGGCCGCATCTCCCCTTGGCACCTCTAGCTCCGACCAGGAGGGTGAGTTGTGCGGCCCTCAACCCGGTAAGGCATGGAGCCTGGTCTCCCTCTCCTCTTCCGCCATAGCCAGTAGAGGAGGGGCCACAAGGGTTACCTCCAACATGGCCTCCACCATCACCACTAGGATCGCTGCCAACACCGTCGTCGCCGCTGCCGCTATACTGGCGACTGACCTAGGGGGTGTCGCCCCTAGAAGGGAAGGACCCACCGCCACCACCCTGCTCTCCCCGCCGCTCACCCCAGCGCGCTGCAAGGTGGGCCTCCAATCCTCCCGCATGGGAGTTGGGACGATGCTCAGCCCCATCAGCATCCGGCCGCTGTTGAGAAAGTACAAGTCAGCCACACTCCAAAAAACTCAACAGCGAGATCGAAAGGAAACAAAGAAGGCATACCGGGACAGAAGCAGTAGGGCTCTGAAGCCCCGATCTAATGGGCCCACCGGGCGAGGACCGCTCCCAAGCTATAGCCTGCACCCCCTCACTTCAGTTGGGGGGAGAGTCGACCCAACCGGCTCCTACTCAGCCCACGCATTGCCACGATCGCCGACCCAAGGCGTGTCGACCAAAGCAGCTAGCGGGGTATCCCCAAGTTGTGGGGCACGCGCCGGCACCGGCCCCGAAGATGAGCGGGTATGAACCCGCTCCCCTGACCACTTGGCTTGCTCCGCCACGCCTGAAGCAGGCAGGGACGAGGCCAGTGACTCCTCAGAAGGGCACGGTGACCGCGTTCGCTTCGCCTCCTGTTCACCGATGGCGTCCACGCTCATAGCACGCTTCGTCGGTGCGGGAACATTGCCACGCCTCTCTACCTCCTTCTCACCACCAGTGGACATGGCCACAGGATCACAATGCTCCGCCGAGGTCACAACGACCTCCTAGCTTTCCTCCTCCTCGGAGAAGATCATGTCATCCCCCACCTCCATGGGGTCCAACGACTCGAGCTCTAATTCGACATCGCTCCTGTTTTCCCTGGCCCGCACATGCCGAGCGATCTCCATCTCCTCATGCTTCCACCAAGCCTCCTCAGCTTTCTTCCTCTTCCTCTCAACCGCTGCCTCCTTCTAGGTGGCTTGCCACGCCACGCCCTCCGGCCCCTTCGGAAGGTGCAGCCAGGACTTGTAAACTCCATGTCCCTACAAAACAGGTGACTCAAAATAAAAAAAACAGGGGAGCAGAGAGGAAAAGAACATGGAGAAAGGAGAGGGGAGCACACTAGTTTGGACACCATCATGGCATTGAGAGCTCCGAGCTTTCCATCGAGGGTCTCTTTAGGCCTTAGCTACAGCACCCGGTCAACACGACTCCAAACCTCGTCGTTCGCTAGCTCCTCTGGTGATGCACGGTCGGGGTCCATCGGGCCGTTGTACTTCCACATTGGCCACGTCCTCTCCGCCAGCAGAGCGACCCGATGATGGAAGAGGGTGTGGAACACCCGCACCCCATCCAAGCCACGCCACATGAGCTTCTAGAGCTCCACCTCGATAATCTCCACCTTCTTCTTCTGCCGACTGGCGGGGCCCGACGACCAGCTCTCCTGCCTCTCGACCTCCTACCGATGAAAGGCGGAATGGCACCTCCACTGGGTTCCTGATGTAGAACCATTCCCCATGCCACCTTCGATTGGAATCGTAGGGGTTGTACATGGGGTACAAGCTCGACGCACTCAGTTTCTTCTATAGCGCGAAGCCCCCCACCGGCGTGATCATGAGCGGCTTCCCCTCCAACAAAGCTCACCTAGAGAACAACCGCCGAAAGAGGTCCATGTGCGGCTCCATCCCGAGGAAGGCCTTGCACACGGTGACGAATCCAGCGATGTGTAGCACCCCAGTCGAATTGAGGTGTTGTAGCTCTAGGCCCCACTCATTGAGGAGCCCACGAGAACCAATGCGCGGGGTATCCTAACCCATGCTCATGGAAGGCGAGGAAGGTAACAACCTCGTCAGCTCGAGGTTGCGGGAAATCCTCCCTCCTAGGGGCCCTCTAGTGCGCCACCTCCTTCAGCGGCAGAAACCCCTTCTCGGCGAAGGCAGCCAGCACCAACTCCCTCATGACGGATGACCTCAAGCTCAACATTGCGCTCTGAGTTCATGAATGGATCTATGAGTTTTCTCCTGTCCCTCGCTCTCCCCTTTTCTCTCCTAGGAACCACCACGGCACTCGAATGCTCTGGGCGAGAAGGAAGAAGGAGAAGAGGCAGAGGTTAAAGAATAGGTGAAGGAATGGGACGGAAGCCCTCTCCCTTCCCCTACTTAAAGAAAGAGGCACAACAGATGGGCAAGGCACAGCGATTGGGGAAAGGCAAAACGACGGGGGTGAAAACCCCTCTCCCTTCCCCCATTCAATGCAGATGGGATACGATGGGATGTGCCCTGACCAATGGGACGCACCTGGCTTACAGAACGGCACCTGGTCAGACAAGACGTGGCCTGGGTATGGCCCACCACTACCGCACGCCGGGTGCAAGAAACATGGCGCCATTGCGTGTAGGCGGCACTCCACCTTCCCAGGTGGGACTTGGAAAGGCCCAAACAATGGGATCTCCGCTAAGAGAGACCAATAGGCTTCCTGAGTCGATCGAATGGCTTAGGCGAACATCGAGAGATAGGTAAGGAGTAGAGGGATGCCCCATGTGGGCCATGCTAACTCCATCATGAACAACGAGCATGGATCCTGGTCGGACATATCCGATAGGAGCTCCTCGAACCTCATCACTCGAGTCATCAAGGTAAACATTACCAAACCCCCACTCTTTCTTTATATGAACATCCATTCATCCATGCATTCATTCAATCCATACATCCAAAAGCATCGCATATGCAGTTAAATGCATCACAACGCTCTATGTTGCATCACAAAGTGGCAGTTGCCTCATTCAACATGAGCAACGATCGACCGGGGTTCAAAGGCCAGCCCACGAAGGGCTTGAGGACACCTCGCGTCAAACAGAGCTAGGGGAGAAAACGCAGATGAGCCTTGAGTGGCCCTCGCCTAGTTTACCCCGAAGCAGACAGGGTCATCTCAACCTTCTCGTTCGATCCTAACCTCCCACCAAACCCATAGAATCTCCATCGAGGGGAGGCCAGCGGGCCACCTGGGTTGGTCTTCGAAACGACCCAGGCATCTGCCGGGTTGTACGTT
The DNA here is from genome assembly GCA_904845875.1 of Miscanthus lutarioriparius. NCBI lineage: Eukaryota > Viridiplantae > Streptophyta > Magnoliopsida > Poales > Poaceae > Miscanthus > Miscanthus lutarioriparius. The sequence continues at coordinate 86,667,624 of CAJGYO010000006.1, forward strand.
AAGGAGCAGTGGAGTGCCACATGAGGGCTATGCTGACCAAGTCATGAACGACAAACCCAGACTTCACTCGAACATACCCGCTAGCGAGATCACCGAGCACGTCACTCAAGCCCGAGCCAACGAGGCAAGCGATGTTAGCTCAGCCCCTCTAGTTGCGAGAAACCATGGACCAGATAACGCATAATAACTCAATCGACCCCTACCAAGCCCAACGGGGCACAGGGGCTCAAGACACCCAAACGCCTCGGCTGTGACTCTGACTCGCCCGATCCCTCATCGTGCCCGAGGCCTGGATCCGTGACTCCGACTTGCCCGATCCCTCGTCACATCGGATGCCTAGATCCACAACTCTGACTCGCCCGATCCCTTGTCGCGCCCGATGCCTGGATCCGTGACTCCGACTCGCCCGATCCCTCATCGCGCCCGACGCCTAGATCCACGACTCTGACTCGCTTGATTCCTCGACCGTGACCAAACACCTGGGACCATGCTCCCGGAATTGACGGGTCAGAAGAAAACTTCACCCACTACAGTGCACACACTCACGCCCGCTAAAACAAAACCCCCCAGGCGATTCCGCCTGAATCACCCGGGGGCTCGGGCGCTACACCTGTGAGTGCGCTCGCGCGCACCCGCTGACAAAACAAAACTTCCCCCCACTGGCAACACGAAAACCCCCCAGACGATTCTCCCCGAATCACCCGGGGGCTTAGGGGCTACACCCATGGGTGATCTCGCGCGCACCCGCCGTCAAGACAAAAATCCCCCAGATGATTCTACCTGAATCGCCTAGGGGCTTGGGGGCTCCTGTCGGGTTCATAAACCCGGGGTCCCTCATAGACCGGCTTCCCAACAAAGGCTTAGCCCAGCAGACGACATTGCGAATGATGCGCAACTCATGGGCTGGCCCAAATACCTAAACGACAGGCCAGAAGGGCGATCCAATCGCCGACCGGAAAGCCTGGCCGAGGAGGAACGACGTTCACTTCTGACTTTGGCCCGCCTCTCCAACCGGAAGGCCTCACTAAGGAGGAACAGCGCTCGCTTTCGACCCTAGCCCGCCTCCGGACGGCCTCTTCGACCGAAAGGCCTAGTACAACACTACTTCCAACTCCAACCCGCATCTCCGACCGGGATACACCGAGCCCCTTTTTATAGCTCCTCTCCAACTGGCGCAATCAGAGCCGACTAGGACCAACCGACTGGGGACGCCCACTCAGTGAGGACCAGAAGTGGATGGAGAAAGTAAGGCAGGGCACTCAAGTCAACCGCAATACCAAGGACCATACTCTATACACCTGCAGGATAGTACCGATAGGGCATGTCAGAAGGGTACCTTACGACCTTCCTGGCATGAAAGAACCCAAGCAGTGTTGTGGGCGCCGACATTTGCCCTATGGTGTTGTGGGCGCCGGCATTTACCATACTAGGCGAACATGGAAGAACCCCCTACATGCCTCTGGGCATCAACAATATGACAGGCACCGACATCTGCCATATCGGAAGAAGACGACGCAACCTCCCACATGCATCTGACATTTAACAGTGTTATGGGCACCTACAATCATCTTGTACCCGACGGCGTGAGCGACAAGACTTAGTAACATGCGTACTCTCTCTCTCTCGCTTGTAAGGCTATCCCCTTCACCTATAAAAGGGGATGCGCTCTCTCCCAATAGATAGACCCCTCAGTTCACTTACATCGATTCAACACACAACAACAGAACCTGCAGGTTCAGACCTCGAGCACATGTTCAAACACTTAGCACATAGCGGAACTCCCGTCACTCTCGGCCCTTCAAACCAGGGTCCGACCGGACCTCTTGTACCCCCTATCTTTCTCCGTTCCGTTTATAACCCCACAACAAACTTTGAGCACCTGGACTCAGGAATAAAGTCACCAACCGACTCAAACTGGACGTAGGGCACATTGCCTAAACCAATGTAAACCCTGTGTCATTGAGTGCTAGGCCACCTCCGATCACAACGTACAGCAAAACTACAAATATTTACGTGTTGGTCACTTTCTGCACCGACAATATATATGATAAGTATTGATCAAAAATAATGATAAATCACTCAGAGTACTCCTTTCTATGGCATTAGCATGGTCAGGTAGAATATTAGAGGAATAATTCCTAAGTTATTCTTAATTACAAGTCAAAGCATACATTGATTAATGCAATTATACCTAGTAGTCATTGCTAAGATCATCTTCATATCTACACATAAGGGATATTACTAAGAAAGATTAAGAATAGAGCTTGTCCTTCCTTCATAACTGGACTCTACATGCACCTATATTCTAGGAGTGGACTACAAAGAACTCAACAGGAGTGTCACATCCGCAATCTACCACATGACCTAGAATATAGGGTGTATCTGCAGGTAAACAATGTATAAGCACCACGCTTACACAATGTCAACCACTCACCCCGTGCGCAGCGGAGCGAGTGTTATATGAACTTATGCATGGATATAATGATAAACTAGCTATACTAAGCATATAACCAAAGTAGATGATGAACATTACAACAAAGAACATGAATAAGATGAATACTAATATTGTCATAACAATTGTAACTAGCATATAAAAGTAATGGAGATACAAAAGAGAGTGTCGACACAGATAATTTCGTCCCGTGCCGAGCACACACGCAGCAAGCCAAAAGGGTCCGCTAGATGGAGCAGATCCGCCTAGCTTCAGCGCAAGGGTGATCGATCCTGCGCAATCCTCCCGAGACGTGGCAGTCAATTTGACCCTGCAATTGACAAGGAGAGAAAGTTTATCAGTAATTAAGGGGGAAACATGTCGGTGTTGCCAGACAATCCCGAATGTGTGGCTCTGAGAGCCGATATGAGAGGAGATTGACTAAATAGTTGATTCTAGCATATTCATAAGAATAAATCGGTTAAAGCTCATGGGGTTGTATAAGAAGAATCAATTATCATCTAGGATAAATATAATTGGGGCAATAATTTAATCAATGGCAATAAGATATCAATGATGATTGGTTTAGACTGAGCCAATGATTGCAAGTAACCAAACCCCTTTTTATATAAAGAAACAATTCAACACCACTTAATCATTTAATAAAGATAAATCTAATAAACATGTTAGATCTTATCTATCGCCATGACCAGTGGGGCATGAGGTAGAATCATGCAGGCCGTAGAAACAACAATAGACTCGACGACCCTAACTCATTACCAATATCAGTGGGGCATGAGGCAGAATCATGCAGGCCATAATACAACAACAAGATCATGGGGCTAACATATCTTTCAACTTATCTCTACTTCAATGGTCTCGCGATGTGAACTGCTCGTGAAAGAACTCGATATCGGCTAAACAGCCGATTCAGGCATAGCGCACAGTTAAGGTCATGCCTTCTTAGGAACGGATCTATCAACTAACGATCCCCACTCCATGGTGCTAACAGTGGGGTGAGAGGCAGAATCCCATAGGCCGTGATAACGAGCCATGGAACAGTTCTCGCAAACCAATAGATCTACTACAGATCGAACATGCCTTAACCGCACACTATGCACGATTAAGATTGATATAAAAACTGCCGATAAAAACATAACTCATCATTTAAGATGTAGATTAGATCAGTTTTAGATTAGCAAACGATAGGTTAAATAAGATATAAGGCCGATCCAGATCAATCTCAATCGGGCAGAGTGATATTGCTGTAATTAGATAAACAATGAAAGCAATAAGCAATATCGGTAACTTAATGAATCTACCAAAGACTGCCATTCTAAGGTAGAGTCGATAACTTGACCTTGATCTAATTCAAGCAGTGGGGTGTGAGGCAGAATCACACAGGCCATACTTGAATTAGACAAGAGTCGATAACTAGCTTATACCAGAGCCGCAGTGGGGGTCAACCGGATCGATGCAACCATACGAACAGAGGTATAAACCATGACGGTACTTACAACAAGCAGTGGAGGTCGACCGGATCGATGCAGTCGTACATGCCGAAGAACTCGCCGAGATCTACTCTACTCCAACTCCTAAGGGGTGGCCAAAGCCAAAAAAAGTAATTGACTTGTATTTGATTGATTGTGTGTTTACAATAGCCGGGGTTTGATATTTATACCCGGAGTCTAGACATGAATCCTACTCGAGCACGATCTGTCACAATCTTTGGCATAAAAAACGAAAACATTCCTAATTTAAGATAACTTGGACTCTAATCTTTCCTTTTTGTAGAGTCCAGCATGCCTTGTCCCAGCGCCAATCATAGCTTCTGTCGTTATCCACTAGCGCTATGTGTAATAGAACCGCCCAATTTATACAAGATCAAGTACGGCTGTCCCCGCTAACATGTTGACACGCGCATACTTTCACTCATATAAACTCGGTAGTCCGCCGAGTGTCCCGAAAGACCTCGGTAAATCAACATCACAACCAAGATCACGGGATTAAGCAAATACACATCACATACACAGGGTTGTAGCGGAAATAATATTACAATTGGGTTCACAAATAAAAGTACCAGTTTGGGTTTCAAAACCGCTTAGTGAAAACAATATAGCTTTCAAATGATTACATTAATATAAGTTCCAAATATATTGCTAGCATAAGTGACATCATCCGACAAAAGCATATAGATGAGAACTAAGTATAGAATCATCGAGCCCACCGGCGGTTAGCCACCATCATCAATAGGTCGAGAACTTCACCTGCAACAAGGTGGGATAAACCCTGAGTACTCGAATATACTCAGCCAGACTTACCCGTCTTAAACCAAAATAAAGCGACACCAAGGATTATGCAAGGCTTTCTTTAGTGGGCTAGCTGACTCGTTTGCGAAAAGCATAAGCTATCATGAATAAACCATTTTAAGAACTTTGCATCATCTTTATTATAACCTAACCACCTAGGTAAGCACCTATACTATAGCAATCACTTGTTTAACTAATAACATCCAGTTACCAATTTAGATTTAGCATATCCCATACTATCCAGATAACCATCATTGTTCCACCATAATTACTACGATGCCGTAGCTCAAGTCAAGTGCTCACTATCTAGGAGCGATGGCGATTTGAATCGATTCCTAACCAGCTGATGATTTATTCCTCACACAAACCATGCTTCCCCTGCTAGGGTAGCTTAGATCACCAAGGATACTATTCAGGTAGCCGCGGAACAATCTGGAGCCGTAGTACCCAGGGACCGCCCGACTGCCAGGAATTAGGGCGCACCTGCCCTTGGGCTCACTCTTCACGTCCCTGTCATACCCCCATTAGCACCAATACGCGCACCCATGTAGATCCCGGCCCAAATAGTGTCACTAGCTTCGTGGTCGAAAGGTACTTTATTCGGCCAGCTAAATGTGAGGCATGCGTTCAACATGACAAGAGGGACGAGCAACGATCGGTCCTTAATCGACATAGACGGAAACTAACAGCACCCCAGAACCCTGTCCGGTTGCCTCCAACTTTTTCCGTCCGGTCTCCAATTATCCATCACACATGGTTAATTCCAGGATATCATTCTTTCCATAGCTAAATTCTTCCAGTAACTATCTATAAATGTAGGTGACCGGATATCACCGATCACTACTGGTCTAAGCAAGGCTAAGCAGTTATTCGATCCTGACATAACAGGGTAAAAGGTAATAAGGTAGGCAAGGATAGTAATAAATACATCAACGGTTTCAATCAACTCCTACAACTTAATGCAACAATATATAAACTCATATATATAGAAAGAATTGCTTTTATAAAGTAGGAGACTTAGAATGCTCCGGGGCTTTCCTGGGATCCCACACGGAGTCAGTGTTAGTTAGACGACACTCGCTAAGTGAGCATCTCCCGTCCTAGCACTTGTCTAGTCCTTCCACCTTCGGGATAGGCCCACCATACACCGTCTTCGGGTTCAGCTCCCACATCATGTCCTTCACGTGGTTCATCTAGCGCACCTAGATGAGATGCAAGATGCAAGTGCATGAATATGAAGAATGGTAATACAAGAGGCATCACATAAGCATTCAAGACAAACACAAGATTATGCAAGACATAGACACCAATAGCTATTTAACTAACATCACACAACTAACTATAGAGAGCAAGCACATAAAGCATGACACAAGTTTAACAAGGGCACAAGTATCATAACTTGACCATCAACAAGGGCATAAGCCACACTTAGCAACACATGGAGTAAACAACCATAACTAGCATATGTCTATTTCTGGATTGGAATCAACAGCGTCATGCTTGGATCATAACTAGAGTTATACAAATCCAATAGCCATGAAACAAGACATTCTGGAAAGCTTATGAAATTTTCTACAATTCATCTTTAATTATCTTAGCATGATTCTCAAGTTAACTAAGTCAAATATACCCACTTACAGAAACTGGTCCACAATTGACAGAGAGCAGCCATTTCTGAAACCCAACTTTCAACAGGAATAACTCACAAACTACAAGACCAAATACCACCAAATTTTAACATCATCTAGATACATGAATTATCTACAACTTTGTTATTGTCATCAAAAGCTCATTCAAATCCTAACTAGACTAAACACTAGCATCTTTCAGATCTGCTCAGAATACAATCAAAACCTGACAGAAGACTTAAAAGTCATGTAACTCCTACACTATCAGGCCTATGGCCTTACAATTTGAACACAAGCAAGATCATGAAATTTTCTACAACTTTTGTATTCACTACAACCATAGCAAACATCATTTACACCACGAAAATAATTGCACAAGCAAAACTGCAAATGCAACCCAACAGCAGTGGTACAGAAAACTGATAGGAACTTCAGAGAAGCATAACTAGAGTTCTAGACCTCCAACAAACATGAAACATAAATTTTTCAAAATCTTAGGAAGTTATCTACAACTTTCTTATTCTCATATTAAGATGATTCTACAGTTAGAAGGGTCAATTCATCCAATAATTGCATCTCTGTCCAAAACATAGACATAAACTGACATGCCACTTTAAACAGCTATAAATGGAGTTATATATGTCCAATAAATGTGGTTCTAGACTTTTTAGAAATCTTAAAAAATTATAAACAACTTTGTTAGAAACACCTAAAGCTAATTCTACAATTAAGAAGGCCCCACAATAATAACAAGGAAACCCTCTCTGGGTTTGGGCAGAAACAGCCACAGAGATTTAAGCAAGTATAACTCAAGATCTACGTAACCAAAAATCCTGATATTTAGCTTTTTGAAAAGCTTAATAAAAGTACTACAACTCATGTATTATCATGAAGTCATGATTCATAACTTAACTAAGCCAATTAATTCAAACATGCAGGACTATTCAGAATAGGAGCAAAGCAATACAGTACATTTGTTATTTTTATAACTCTTAAAATATAAATCCAACACTTCTGAAATTTTTACCAGACAACAACAATCACCTTATGAGCACTCCATAAAAATTTCACATTTATTTGAGCTCAACAACTACAGTGATGAAAAAGACAAATACAACTAGCATTAAAAACCTAAATGCATAAATCTATTTTTACAGCTAAACCTTTAACCTAAAACATGTAATATTATAGATCTAGTGCATATATAATTTCACAAGGATTCCAAAAAGTCCTCATTTACTATTTTACGATTTTTCTACAAATTACTACGAATTTTCAAAGTGGGGCATTCAAATCTGTAAAAACCAGAGAAAAGGAATTGAAATCTTGCATCGGGGTCCCTACGGAAAATATAAATCAAACGTCAGCGAAGAGGTCCTCCTGAGCACTATTCACATGTGTCACAACTTCGTAGAAAGAACCTTCCCTTTTCTCGAATTCGAGCGCGAAGTCCTTGACGTGGATTTGCAGCAGAGGATGTTCTGGAGCTCGCCGTTTCGACCGGCAAGGACGGCGCCGGTGGCGATCTGCAAGGCCGCGGCAAGCCCTGGCCTACGCGCACTCGCACAGGGCTTTGGCTTGGCCAGCATTGGCTTGGCAAGGTCCAGCCACGTGCATGGGCGGCATGCCGCGGCGGCGACCGGCTATGGCAGCGGCGAGGCGACGTGGTAGTGGCGTTGTACGGCACGAGCGCGGAGCTGGGCATGGGGAGGCCGAGGGGCAGCAGCGCTGGCGGCAGAGCTTCACTTGGCGGCATAGAGGAGGGAGTCTGCCGGCAGCACGGCATTCATGGCGGCGGCATGGTACCGTCTTGTGGAAGCAGGAGAGGGAAGGGGAAGGGAGAGGGAGAGATTGGAGAGGGCAGGGGAGCTAGGGTCATTTACTGGAGCACAGCAAGGAGGAGCTGGCGGCCATGCAAGCAGGGAGAGCGCCACGTGACCTGCAGCGCCTGGTGCATGGTCGGCACTATTCATCAATTTCAAATTTCCAATTCTACCTCAAACATACCACTGAAACCCATACTTCGTGCCTCCGTAACTCCTAAACCACGACGAGTTAGCAAAAACTCTATTAATAAAAGTTGTAGATCTACATACGATCTCCAACTTTTATTAAAGTTTCAAAGTCTAATTAGGCCTGGTTAGAGAGATAGAAGGACCTAAAGTGGGGTACACGAAACTGAAAATTCAGGTTGCAGTTAACTCAGACTTAGAATATTTTTGAGCTCTAAAAACAACAGCAAATTCAGAGTTTGAGCCTCGGTTTGACTTAGTTCCAAGTTGATCTGGCTCTTGGTCCAAAAACAAAGTTTGTTGTACAATACTCAAACTTCAAATTTTATTTAAGGTGCAACTCCATGCAAGCACTATAAGTGATTGGTCAACACCGATCAAAGTAGCATCACGGTAAAGCTTAAATTTCCCTTTTTGATCTATTGGAGCATTTTCTGGCCACTTGCTCAACATGAACCCTTCATGACTTTTGTTGTAGAGTTCAATTAGAGCCATTTGGGCAAGGCAGCAAGGTTTGTTTGACGATCAAGAATTACATTCACTTTATAAATTAAATCAAGCAAGGACATAACTTGTCATTTCATGTGACTTCTTGATTCCAAACTTCACGAAACTTTTCCATGGATCAATATAAATGGGTATTGATGTAAGACACATGAAGATATTCCAATAACACCAGCTAAGCATATATCCTGACAAGGGCCTATATGTAAAGCAAGGGTGCAATATCCAAGTTTAGGTTGGGGCTCATTTCCATAGGTTTGACCTTGACATTTTCATCATCACTTAATATGCCATGTTTGAGCTCAAACCCATTGCTTAACTGGTGGCAAACACCTGGGGTGTTACAGCCCTCCCCCCTTAAAAGAATCGCGTCCCGAGATTCAGGACGAAAGACTTTTATGGAAGAGAGACATGCTACCAGTTTCCAATATCAGCCATAGCTTTAGGCTACCTAGCTTCAAGCATAAGAGAGGCTAATTTGGTCAAGGCACTTTCTGATACTTGTCCTTTGTAGTAAGTTTTGTCTGAAGAATTTCCTTCGTTGGCCTTCATGAAGTATTGTTACTTTGGGAGGAATCCAAGATAGCAATGTCCTACGTACTTCGTCCTTGATGTACGAAGAGCGATACAAACATAGACTAAATACTTGTAGCATCTACTTCCCAAGTAGATATAGCATAGACCATATGAACTTTGCACTAGACCGCAGCCTGTTGACGGATATTCCTTGCAACGGTGCTATATTTGTTCCCAAGGTTTGAAAAGCAGTTCTCTACAAAAGTGGCTTGAGCACAACTTTTCATAAAGGATGTGATCATAGACAGGGTAAACATCCTTTGAGGGTATGAGAAGCTAGTTAACCAATATCCAAACTAGTTGTAGCAGTGCAATCACTCAGATGTCAACTGATGGAAAGCTACATAATGTTCCATGTGTGCAGTGCTCTTTCTCTGATAACAATATTGTATGGTCTGAGTCTGCTGAGTGAGTGGTAAACGTAGTAGCTGACTTAGTCGGCTCAACGTTCTCGAGGATCATTCCTTAGGGAGCCTTTGGATCCAAGTTGCAACAGTGATCTGGGTGGAATCTGATGCAACCTCTTGGGTAAAAACACATATAAGGTACCAAAGGCATGTCAGCATTGGAGAACCATTGACGCAGAACGATGTTAGCGAGGCTTGGAGGACCACACAAGTTGCAAGTAATCACAAAACTAGGGACTAGTTCACTACCAAGCAGGTTGACTACAATTTGCCTTCGTGGTGCAGTTGCATAGCAAGTTGGGTTGACTTGTATCGTAGCAAAACCAGCCTTCTTCACTATATTTGACGTCGAGGCTTCCATTCTTAGGCTAATCAATATCTCGAAAACCATAATCCAAAAATCTATGGTTTGACACCTTTCCAATTACTTTCGAATTGCAAGGGCACAATTTGGCTTCTAGAACACCTTGACTGCTCACGCATTGCTGATCTAAGAGGGCAAAAGCAAGGCACATAGGGGTGCAATTAGTCTTCTCAAGGGTATGGAGGGTTGTCTAACAGCAATACACCTACAAGTTATAATTTCTTGGCATGAATGACAAACACAACTGTCTAACGCAAATGATGATCGCAGTCACAGCGAAATTGCAGATTCTGTACCATTTTGTTTTCTATTCATATCTCACAAACTACTGCTCCGATATGCACAAAATTTGGTGGGCATGTAGATCCATGGGTCTTCTAACTACTCACCAAAAATCAACTCAACCGGACACCGTTGACCATCCAAACAATTCATCTACCAAAGCTGCTCTGTTATGAAATGGCAGCAAACCGAGCCGACAAGATGTCTCTCAAATCCGATGTTTTACTCAACCAATACTCAAACCAACTTAAGACATTGAAGGGTCCTAAGCAAGGAATGATATCACCAAGTTTGGGGTCAACCCAACTTCGTTTGAGTCACTAATCACCGGCTTGAAGATAACCGGTTTAGTGCCACAAAATCTGGACAGATTTCGTGTTCTTCCTTTTTTTTGCTTCACACGTTGAGGTGTGTGTTTTGCACTCTCTAACCTTTCTCATAGCAGCAGCAGCCTTTTTCGGAGGATGTAAACTAAGGTTTTCCATATGTGGTTCTCAGGAACAACTTAAATCGTTTGATTTAGACACCAACTTGATGACGCACAAGCATTGGACTTGTGGCTATGTTTTCGGGACACAAAGTATTATTCCACATGTAGGGCATTCCTACATAGACAAGAAACCATTCCTATATATCCTTTGGCACTTCGTCCAATAGAGTTCGAACACATGTGTTAGTGGCACCTAGGGGCACAAAGATGCTGACTGAAACTAGGGACGTGCTTTCGCTAGCTCCTTACGTAGCCGATATAACGTCTTGTACTATCTGTGTGATTGTCCAAGATGGAATTGACTTGATAGCACATTTGGAGAAGAAGTAGCACTTGCATTGCGGGGCCAGGTTTGTTGTTTCCTTGATCAACATTGTTCTGTGAGATCTGGCCTTCATAGTTACCAAATAGTCATTACCTAACTGAAGATTAACTTTCCTACTGGTAACAAATCAGTTGTCCCTCAACACTAAAAAGGTTCCAAATCTTCACTCTTGATAATAAAAATTGTGGTCGAAGCCTACAGATGGTCGCCATTGAAGTCAGCAGAAAGGGGTCACACCAAGGAAGGTCGGTTCATCTATGTGATCCTTATGCACCTAAAGATTGAGAACTTGGACAGGAACTCATATATACCTGGTGACCTATTACAGCACATAATATCCTGGTCCATTTATCATCCAACTGATAACTTGTTTAACCTTAAGTGTGGTGCACCTTTCTGATCCAACGAAAATGACATAAGTTGCTCACTAGATGACCGACGTCATTACAGGGACAGTCACGTCAAGTAGAGTCACTTGTCTACCCTCTTGCAGTCTGTTTATGTTCCTGTTATTGACCTGTTCTTCAAAGGTTAACCATTGGACGACTTCAAAAGGGAGTCCTATTGCATCTAGTTCGACATATAGATCGCTTGACATGATAAGGAGAGATAACCAAGGAAGAGCTCACGTGAAAATAACACATCGGTGCAGTTCTACGATGGATCATGACTAGAAACCCCAATACCAGCGCGTGCCGAGCAGCACAGCCTTGTGTGTGCACCCACAGGAGGCTCTCGGTTTCGTCATAGCACCGTAGATCGCTAATCGTGGCACCATTACTGAACATACAACCCAAAAGAATTTTCACGTGGCACAATTTTGGTTGCACAGGAGCAAGCACCATGAAAAGGAGGGATAGCAAACAAGGTAGTCACAAGGTTAGGAGTCAACAAGGAGGTGATCCGAAGATCAAAATATAGCACAAGAGAACATAGCTTAATTGCCGAAGACAATTGAGCAGGGGACTCCTGCCTAATTTCCATATACGCCTCGTGTCCACCAAAGTGATTACCAGATAAAGATTAACATGAGATTTGGTCCTGTCGAGCAGCAACAGGAGATCAAGACTGATAAACATCTAGAGACTTGAAAGGGTTAGAGGCAAAATAAACGAGATTCGAGGGCCAAAGCCAAGGCACTGACTAGGGATTCAGTTGATAAAGCAATGACATGATTTGCGAGAAAAAGGTTCCAAAGCCAGGATAGATAGCGATTAGCGTTGCACTAGCTCATCAGTAGGAGAAAGAGCAAAGAGGTCCGACAAGGATTTTTGAGTAGGGTCCTCCCACACAGGAGCGGGACAACCACGACACATGCAAGCATTCAAGGGAACTAAGCTTGGGCCTAAGGTCAAGCAAAGGCATGGATAAAGGTCTTCATAGAGCAACGTTCAAGGCTAGCAACCACGTGTACAGGCTCAGGCTGCTAAGAGAGAACTTAATTGAAAATGACAACCATGAGATTACCAAAACTTGGATGTTGTTCTAGGATAGCGCTCTTCAACACTCATATGCTTTCCAAGGACAAAAGGATGACAACTACGGCACTACCTAAATAACGAGCATCCGCACCTACATCCTGGTCTTAAGCAAGCATTTCGAAATACTCAATCTAATTAGCTTAAGCGACTATTACTAAGCACAAAGCTCACACCTAACAAGTAGTCACCTACAACAGCGCTGCTACACATATCACGCAAAACATGGTGGTAAAGTATTGTTATCTTTTATTTCCTTTTTACTGAGTAGGTGGATATCTCTACAAAACAAGTTTTACTTACATTTAGCAATTTAGTTTTCAAAGGGGTGAACCTTTTGCTAACTATTAACTTGTCATCTAATTTCTTTGGAAGCAAACATTCAAGGTAAAGCTAATCACATACTATCTTCAAGCACAGCTATTCAAGTGGCATGGAACAAGGCACTTTGTCTAGCTTCACACAAGGAAAAATAGTAGCATCACATTGATTACAAGTTACTTAGTATTAGAATAAGGTGAGGGAAGCATATTTATGCATAAGCACAATCATGATGCATGCTCGTCCTATTCGTCCTCACAAAATTGCCAGCTTAAGGCGGCAATCACGTTCTATGTCGGTGGCATAACACGTACTCTCTCGATATATAGCTAGTCGTCAGCTACATTCAATCTACGCATTCGTGGTTAGCGTACCTGCAGGCAAATTTATTGCAGCCCATCTCCACAAGAGATAAATAAGCACACAATGAAAGCAGTAAACTAAGATACTCTCCATATATACATCCCTAGATGTATATACTTCGATATCCATAGCTACCCGATAAATATACCCGCAATTAAGTACCTTCATATATACATGGGTGTAACATGTAAATATTCCAGTAACCACAGCTAACTCTCCCCTAGACCGATAGTTGGACGGTCATGCTCTCACAACTCACTTACCTGGGCGTAGAGGCAATTGATCCATACATTACCATTCAAGCGAATGGCATCCATACAATAGCACGCCGTATGGACGACGAAAGTAAAACCCTCATGTTAGTACTTAGATAGCCACCTAATAGTCCTTAACTGGGCATAAAGGAGGATGTCGCTAGCATAGTTTTGCAAATTAGTTTTGAAAAATTTGCCTGTAGCTAAAGTTTTAGATAAAATAGGCTTTTTAAAACCAAAACTTTGTTTTTAAAACTATGTACATGATAGTATTATCCTTAACCTGGCTTTGATACCAGCTGTAACAGAACCGCCCAATTTATACAAGATCAAGTACGGCTGTCCCCGCTAACACGTTGACACGTGCATACTTTCACTCATATAAATCTGGTAGTCCGCCGAGTGTCCCGAAAGACCTCGGTAAATCAACATCACAACCAAGATCGCGGGATTAAGCAAATACACATCACATACACAGGGTTACAGCGGAAATAATATTACAATTGGGTTCACAAATAAAAGTACCAGTTTGGGTTTCAAAACCGCTTAGTGAAAACAATATAGCTTTCAAATGATTACATTAATATAAGTTCCAAATATATTGCTAGCATAAGTGACATCATCCGACAAAAGCATATAGATGAGAAGTAAGTATAGAATCACCGAGCCCACCGGCGGTTAGCCACCATCATCAATAGGTCGAGAACTTCACCTGCAACAAGGTGGGATAAACCCTGAGTACTTGAATATACTCAGCCAGACTTACCCGTCTTAAACCAAAATAAAGCGACACCAAGGATTATGCAAGGCTTTCTTTAGTGGGCTAGCTAACTCGTTTGCGAAAAGCATAAGCTATCATGAATAAACCATTTTAAGAACTTTGCATCATCTTTATTATAACCTAACCACCTAGGTAAGCACCTATACTATAGCAATCACTTGTTTAACCAATAACATCTAGTTACCAATTTAGATTTAGCATATCCCATACTATCCAGATAACCATCATTGTTCCATCATAATTACTACGATGTCGTAGCTCAAGTCAAGTGCTCACTATCCAGGAGCGATGGCGATTTGAATCGATTCCTAACCAGCTGATGATTTATTCCTCACACAAACCATGCTTCCCCTGCCAGGGTAGCTTAGATCACCAAGGACACTATTCAGGTAGCCGCGGGACAATCTGGAGCCGCAGTACCCAGGGACCTTCCGACTGCCAGGAATTAGGGCGCACCTGCCCTTGGGCTCACTCTTCGCATCCCTATCATACCCCCATCAGCACCAATACGCGCACCCATGTAGATCCCGGCCTAAATAGTGTCACTAGCTTCGCGGTCGAAAGGTACTTTATTCGGCCAGCTAAATGTGAGGCATGCGTTCAACATGACAAGAGGGACGAGCAACGATCGGTCCTTAATCGACACAGATGGAAACTAACAGCACCCCAGAACCCTATCTGGTTGCCTCCAACTTTTTCCGTCCGGTCTCCAATTATCCATCACACATGGTTAATTCCAGGATATCATTCTTTCCATAGCTAAATTCTTCCAGTAACTACCTATAAATGTAGGTGACCGGATATCACCGATCGCTACCGGTCTAAGCAAGGCTAAGCAGTTATTCGATCCTGACATAACAGGGTAAAAGGTAATAAGGTAGGCAAGGATAGTAATAAATGCATCAACGGTTTCAATCAACTCCTACAACTTAATGCAACAATATATAAACTCATATATATAGAAAGAATTGCTTTTATAAAGTAGGAGACTTAGAATGCTCCGGGGCTTTCCTGGGATCCCACACGGAGTCAGTGTTAGTTAGACGACACTCGCTAAGTGAGCATCTCCCGTCCTAGCACTTGTCTAGTCCTTCCACCTTCGGGATAGGCCCACCATACACCGTCTTCGGGTTCAGCTCCCACATCATGTCCTTCACGTGGTTCATCTAGCGCACCTAGATGAGATGCAAGATGCAAGTGCATGAATATGAAGAATGGTAATACAAGAGGCATCACATAAGCATTCAAGACAAACACAAGATTATGCAAGACATAGACACCAATAGCTATTTAACTAACATCACACAACTAACTATAGAGAGCAAGCACATAAAGCATGACACAAGTTTAACAAGGTCACAAGTATCATAACTTGACCATCAACAAGGGCATAAGCCACACTTAGCAACACATGGAGTAAACAACCATAACTAGCATATGTCTATTTCTGGACTGGAATCAACAGCGTCATGCTTGGATCATAACTAGAGTTATACAAATCCAATAGCCATGCAACAAGACATTCTGGAAAGCTTATGAAATTTTCTACAATTCATCTTTAATTATCTTAGCATGATTCTCAAGTTAACTAAGTCAAATATACCCACTTACAGAAACTAGTCCACAATTGACAGAGAGCAGCCATTTCTGAAACCCAACTTTAAACAGGAATAACTCACAAACTACAAGACCAAATACCACCAAATTTTAACAGAATCTAGATACATGAATTATCTACAACTTTGTTATTATAATCAAAAGCTCATTCAAATCCTAACTAGACTAAACACTAGCATCTTTCAGATCTGCTCAGAATACAATCAAAACCTGACAGAAGACTTAAAAGTCATGTAACTCCTACACTATCAGGCCTATGGCCTTACAATTTGAACACAAGCAAGATCATGAAATTTTATACAACTTTTGTATTCACTACAACCATAGCAAACATCATTTACACCACGAAAATAATTGCACAAGCAAAACTGCAAATGCAACCCAACAGCAGTGGTACAGAAAACTGATAGGAACTTCAGAGAAGCATAACTAGAGTTCTAGACCTCCAACAAACATGAAACATAACTTTTTTAAAATCTTAGGAAGTTACCTACAACTTTCTTATTCTCATATTAAGATGATTCTACAGTTACAAGGGTCAATTCATCCAATAATTGCATCTCTGTCCAAAACATAGACATAAACTGACATGCCACTTCAAACAGCTATAAATGGAGTTATATATGTCCAATAAATGTGGTTCTAGACTTTTTAGAAATCTTAAAAAATTATAAACAACTTTGTTAGAAACACCTAAAGCTAATTCTACTATTAAGAAGGCCCCAGAATAAGAACAAGGAAACCCTCTCTGGGTTTGGGCAGAAACAGCCACAGAGATTTAAGCAAGTATAACTCAAGATCTACTTAACCAAAAATCCTGATATTTAGCTTTTTGAAAAGCTTAATAAAAGTACTACAACTCATGTATTATCATTAAGTCATGATTCATAACTTAACTAAGCCAATTAATTCAAACATGCAGGACTATTCAGAATAGGAGCAAAGCAATACAGTACATTTGTTATTTTTATAACTCTTAAAATATAAATCCAACACTTCTGAAATTTTTACCAGACAACAACAATCACCTTATGAGCACTCCATAAAAATTTCACATTTATTTGAGCTCAACAACTACAGTGATGAAAAAGACAAATACAACTAGCATTAAAAACCTAAATGCATAAATCTATTTTTACAGCTAAACCTTTAACCTAAAACATGTAATATTATAGATCTAGTGCATATATAATTTCACAAGGATTCCAAAAAGTCCTCATTTACTATTTTACGGTTTTTCTACAAATTACTACGAATTTTCAAAGTGGAGCATTCAAATCTGTAAAAACCAGAGAAAAGGAATTGAAATCTTGCATCGGGGTCCCTTCGGAAAATATAAATCAAACATCAGCGAAGAGGTCCTCCTGAGCACTATTCACATGTGTCACAACTTCGCAGAAAGAACCTTCCCTTTTCTCGAATTCGAGCGCAAAGTCCTTGATGTGGATTTGCAGCAGAGGATGTTCTGGAGCTCGCCGTTTCGGCCGGCAAGGACGGCGCCGGTGGTGATCTCACAAGGCATGCAAGCCCTGCCCACGCCAAGCTTGCATAGGGCTTTGGCTTGGCGGCATTGGCCTAGAAGGTCCAACCACGTGCATGGGCGGCATGCCACACGGGGTGGGCTATATAACAATGAAGCAGGCGACGCGGTAGTGGCATTGTACTGCACGAGCACGAGCTGGGCATGGGAGGCCGAGGGCAGCAACACAAGGCAGAGCTTCGCTTACGGCATAGAGGAGGGAGTCTCGCGACAAAGACGACATTCATGGTGGCGGCATGGTGCCATCTTGTGGAAGCAGGAGAGGGAAGGGGAAGGGAGAGGAGAGATTGGAGAGGCGGGGAGCTAGGGTCATTTACTAGAGCACGACAAGGAGGAGGAGCCAGTGGCCATGCAAGCGGGGAGCGCCACGACGACTGCAGCGCCTGGTGCACGGTTGGCACTGTTCATCAATTTCAAATTTCCAATTCTACCTCAAACATACCACTAAAACCCATACTTCGTGCCTCCGTAACTCCTAAACCACGACGAGTTAGCAAAAACTCTATTAATAAAAGTTGTAGATCTACATACGAGCTCCAACTTTTATTAAAGTTTCAAAGTCTAATTAGGCCTAGTTAGAGAGATAGAAGGACCTAAAGTGGGGTACACAAAACTGAAAATTCAGGTTGCAGTTAACTCAGACTTAGAATATTTTTGAGCTCTGAAAACAACAGCAGATTCAGAGTTTGAGCCTCGGTTTGACTTAGTTCCAAGTTGATCTGGCTCTTGGTCCACAAACAAAGTTTGTTGTACAATACTCAAACTTCAACTTTTATTTAAGGTGCAACTCCATGCAAGCACTGTAAGTGATTGGTCAACACCGATCAAAGTAGCATCACGGTAAAGCTTAAATTTCCATTTTTGATCTATTGGAGCATTTTCTGGTCACTTGCTCAACATGAACCCTCCATGACTTTTGTTGTAGAGTTCAATTAGAGCCATTTGGACAAGGCAGCAAGGTTTGTTTGACGATCAAGAATTCCATTCACTTTATAAATTAAATCAAGCAAGGACATAACTTGTCATTTCATGTGACTTCTTGATTCCAAACTTCACGAAACTTTTCCATGGATCAATATAAATGGGTATTGATGTAAGACACATGAAGATATTCCAATAACACCAGCCAAGCATATATCTTGACAAGGGCCTATATGTAAAGCAAGGGTGCAATATCCAAGTTTAGGTTGGGGCTCATTTCCATAGGTTTGACCTTGACATTTTCATCATCACTTAATATGCCATGTTTGAGCTCAAACCCATTGCTTAGCTGGTGGCAAACACTTGGGGTGTTACACTATCTGAAAAAAGTTGATTCTAGTGCTGTATCCGAATCAGCTATTTTTGATCTACATGCAATTGATTCCTCGCTGACACGATCCTGGGAGCTTCTAGGTCCCTGTGACTTTCCTTCCAAATTTTGGTGTAAACATATGCCCCCCAATTTTGGGATAAAAGTAATTTTATTCCAAAATTATCCTCTCTGCATCCCTGATTGGTCCACAGTCATGGGTAGAGAACCTTGATCTGGGGCCCACTATCCGTCACCGCTTGCGTCCATTCACGAGCCTATGCTCCAAAACTTTTGCAAGAGCACCACTATTTCACGGGCATTTGGATTCATCTTCCCGGGCCAGCTATAAAACGCTTATCCGACCCTGGCGAGAGCAACTCACTACTTCAGCCATGTTTCTCTTCCATCCATCTTTCTGAGTGCCCTCAACTCCGCTGGACCCTCCATGGTCTATCCTTTCGTTATGATGATCTTGAGCGGTTAGAAGAATTCTTGTGTATGGGGTGATTGTGCCACTTATTCTAGCGCTTCGTTGAGCAAGAAGACCAGTCATCGTGGTTAGAAGAATTCTTGTGATATCACCTGAGTCTTCTCTCCATGCTCGCAAAGTTGTTTTAGCATTTTGTGAAGGCTAGAATATGTGGGCACCTTCCCTTGTTTGTTCCATCAAACGCCTATCGGGAAAGCCACAAGCTTCTTTCCAGCGGTCTCCTAGTCACCGAGGAATTAGCTAGGTATCTGTTAGGCAGGCTGCTTTTCCCTTTCTCTTGCACAATCTTATCAATGGGCCGATGTGACTTGGTTTATGATGACCCTCAGCCTTATGGGGATCCAGACTCCCTTCAATCCAAAGAAGCCTTGGTGGGTAGGTCTCTAGTCAATGTAGACTCTTTGTATCAGTCTCACAATGCTTCATAATTTTGGGAAATGATAAGTTCGAATTTGCTATCCTTCCGTTATCCGTCCCCTGAATTCCAAGAGTGCCAATTCGTTTTCATTTCTGATTTTAATTTCGTATCTCCTGGTGAAATCTATTTTCTCACCTTCCTGGGCTATATAAACGGGCCTTGGCAGTGGATCTAAGTATAACTCACTTTGCCTCAAACCTTCTGCATCCTTAGCATAGTTCTTATTTTTTCCATAGGTCAGAGATCATGGAGAACAGCAAGAGGTCCCCTGAGAAGGTCTTCATTGGATCTGCATCATCGCGTCAGTGCCCTTGTCATCAAGAGGGTGTATCCCGTGATGCCTCTGTTGCCTTGGGGAATAGGGCCGACTCCATTCGGCCTTCAGGGCCTTCCTCATCGACGGCTTGCCGCCAGCCCCCATCAGATGAGGCGGATTGATGATGATGATCTACTTGCCTCCATTGATCGACAAGGCTAGAGTCTCGCTGAGTGTCTATCCCTCATAGAATCGGCCCTGGCCATGGTTTGATGTCAGTCACCTCCTACGGTCGATTCGGTGGATGATAGGTTGGCCAAGGCCGAGGTCAGAATTGTGGGTGAGATACCTATCGTAACCTCTACTTTTTTCAATTTTGTCTCCAAGACTCTGATCACCTCCCCTTTGAATCTTTTAGATCTATCTGCCCAACTGGAGAGCCTTCGATCAGCTACGGATCATGCGATAGGATTTGTTAATGCCAGGGGCACCGTTCTGGTGGTTCGTTTGCATGACATCCTGAATCATGTCAGGGAGGTTGCCCTCCATGGCGTTCATCATGGCGCTGCCATGGCATTGGCTGCCGCCCAAGCCCGTTCGGGTCAAAATCTTTAGCTTCTTCCCCATGGTTTTCCAGATGTAGCATACCCTGGGGAGCAGGAGCGCTTGGTTGAGGATTTCATGAGTGTCGCCAATTCTATAGCTTTTAATACCTTGGCCGATGATATAGTAGGCAAGGTTTTCCTCGGCCCGTAGTTTGTAATAGGCGACATTTAGCAGATATTTTTCCTGTCTTGGCACTATGCGTATTGCTTTGTTTATGCTTGCTTTGCCTCCACGGATGATACGCATAGTACAGGCTTCTACCCTTCTGGGTCTATTTTCGTACTACAGCAACGATACCTTTCTGGCATCGGCTATTAGAGCCGTCAGTCGAGCAAATTGGTCATTGAGTATTAATCCAAATGTTAGGATAATATTCCTTCAAATATTTCCCATTGATCTGTTGAATCCTTCTTCTTCTCCCAGCATCTCCAAAATGTACCAAGCGCAATGCCTGAACCAATAAGGTTTACCCTGATTAGGTGTCCAAACTGGCTATCTCGCCTCTTGGTCGTCACAAGTGTGTCTTCGAGAGCACTTCTAGATCAGCTGGAGAAGTCAACAGCCTGTGGGAGTTGATGTCGTTTGATTGGAAATACCGAGAGCGACCCATGGTGTTCTAAACTTGAAATCTGAATGTCATCGTGGATCTTGTGAAGAACTGATCATGTTCTCCATTGTTTACTCATGCTTCCTTCTTAAAAAGAGCTAATTTGATATAGCCGATCTAGGCTCTTAGTTTAATCAAGTATGAAAACATGGCTTTTACTAAAAGAACCCTTCGATTTCCTGCCTTTCAGTTGCCCAGCACTATATTCCCATCGGCATTAGTGAAGTGGTGCTTCGCCTTCCATTAATTGATGTTGCCTTTTACACGTCCCGAGGCTCCCGTCCCTTCGCTTTAGGTCTTCAAATACCGGTTGGTGGTTCAAGCCTCGAATACATCCTTATTCTCAACTATTTCTCCACTCTTCTCCGCCTATCGAAACCCTGTAGCGGTTCTCTTTCTCTCTTTCGTAGATATAATCGTTCTCCATGGCCGGCGAAGATAACCAAGGTAAGCGCGCGGCGAAGGAAATCCCGAAGGAGAGGATGCCAATGAACCAGCGTCTTTGACGCATGAGGTGAGATCAACAATTTCTTGTTCATGATGATGAATAGTTCTAACTCGCCTGTAGGTTTGTTGTGAATGACAGCCTTCGTCCTCTCTCAAGGGTCGGCGGTCCTTCTGACGCCGCATCTTCTGTCCCAGCTTCATCATCGGATTCTTCCGATTCCTATAATGGAGACGACGCCCGGCGCTACCTTCATGAGTGGAGGATGGCCCAGAATCGTTATTCTGAGGTGACTTGGGAGAACGGCCAATTGGAGATTCACCTCGGGGTTTCTCAGGCCGCCCTTCATGCAGCCGAGGAGGAGGCCAAAGCTGTCCGAGCGCGGCTGGCCGAATCCGACGCCATGGTGGTAGGTAAGATGACTCCCATGAAGGCTTTTGTTCTGACTTCCATTATCTTCATCTTGACTGTCTTCTTGTTCTCGTGATTGTCAGCCTTGACAGCACAGTTGGAATCTCTCCAACTAGCGGTGAACACGGCCGTAGACGCTGTCAATGCCCTAGGTTCCTCTATCGACGCTTGTCGTCAAGATGTCCCGGTCCATGTTTGGGAGATTGCCCTCCATGGCGTTCGTCATGGAGCGGCGGTGGCGCTAATCGTGGCGTAAGTCCAAACGGGGTACGAGCTTCACGCCATGGAAACAGGTTTCCCAGTGGGCAACGGCCCTGAGGAGCACGAGGACTTGCTTGAAAAATTCACTATTGCAGCGGAGGCCATAGTAGACATCACATCCACTTAGGATGTGGTGAACATGATCTTTAATTAGTCTATACTTAGGGTAATCTGATGAACAAAGACTCCTGTTATTCCATAAATGTGCCATAGTGCAATGCTCTTGTTCATGATTGTGAATGTTTCTTGCTCTTTTGTTTTTTTTTTTTGCTCTATAGGCGATACATATCATATCGGCTAATACTGTCTTTGAAGATGTTTACCTTTTGAACTAGAGGCGATACCCTCCTGGTACTAGCTATTAGAGCCGAGAATGAATCGGCTATCGAATGTTGCCCGGGTGTTAGGATAATATACCATGGAAACTTTCACATCAAAAGTCGAATGAGCAAACAACCCAGGTCAAACATCCTGTTAAGTGAAACATAACTTCTTTTAAGAAATCCATTAACTCTGAATCGCACTTACACTTTAACTCAGCCTTCACATACGTCGGCCTAAACCCATCTCCAAGACTTAATACTCATTTTCCTTTGATCCAACAACCGACGTGAAGCTGTGACTTTTCTACTAAAACAAACTCTCAGAGCCGATCGCTTGCATCAGCTGTTGGCTTTCATTGCCAATTTTAATGAAGCCTCCTTCCCATGTCTTGCTAGAGAAACATTCGAAATCTCCCAGCTCCCTAAAGACTGGATCGGCTGTTGCGATGCTTACGGACTCATCAGCATGAACCAGTTCGATATCATCTCCATGCCATTGAATCAAACATTGATGCATGGTCGATGGTATGTAGCAATTTGTGTGGATCCAGTCACGACCGAGGAGTAAACTATACGACCCCTTTCCATCAATGACGAAAAATGTAGTGGGCAGAGTCTTGCTTCCAATTGTTAGTTCGACATTTATTGCCCCGAGGGTCTTAGACGTGTTACCTCCGAAGTCTCTGAGCATCATGTCAGTTTCCAACAGATCCTCTGGTCCTTTGCCAAGCTTACAAAAAGTAATATAAGGCATAAGATTGACGGAAGCACCCCCGTCTACTAACATCTTGCTCATCGGCTTTCCATCAACAAAACCTTTCATATATAACGCTTTCAAGTGCCGATGCTTGACTGGCCTGTCAAATATTGCTTGCTGCATGACCGTTAACTTGGCAACTATATCTTCATACTCCGACTCATAGAAATCCGAATAAACTTCTTGATTCGCCGGAGCTCTAAACTCTGATGGCAACAGAAAAGCCATTTGGATATTAGCCGATGGTTGCTTTCTGTCGGCTATTTGCTTAGCACGCCATACTTGAGGTTTACCGGATACTTGAGCCTGTTCCAACTCTTTGTTCCTTAGGCGCTGCACCCTTCTCCTCTGGCTTCCTGTCAATCCTCCGGGGCACCATTGGCCTTCCTACTATACATGCTCCCTTTGGTTGCTTCCTTCTTCATAATCAGCCCAGTCTTTGTCAACAACTCTTTTTCCTAGCCGATCATGAATACTTTTATTTTTTAAGCTCCGATCCATGTTATTATGATGATATGCATCCTAGGCATGGATAGACCGGCGGTTAATTTGAGATTGCCTAAACTCCCAATATTGATTACTGCATTCTGGACAGTCATGTCTAGAAGGCAATTTCAAACCTTCGTTCCAGCAGTATCTGAAGAAAGGATAATTCTAGTGCGATTTGGCTTGCCTCCTTTCATACCTCTCTTCTTCTAGTTGACGCTGGTATCCTTGATACTCTAACCATCGCTGATAATCCTTTTCTTTCTGCCGCTGCCACTTATTCAACAAGATTCGAGATGTCACTCGCAGCTTTGTCGCTCCATCCTTCGATGCTTCCCCCTGTTCATATCGGCTCTTTTGCTGATCACGATGTTTTCTAATCTCTCTATATTCATCAGCCGATATTTGCATCTTGGGGTCAACTGTTCTAGCTTCTCTTGATTTGGCCGATGTTAGAATCTTAGTTTTTCCTTTGAATAGCCCAACATCAACCATATTTTGATCTCTTGGGAAAGGATTATCATCAACTTTCATCTTCCAAGGCGTATCAAACTTGAGCCTCCCCTGCTGAATAGCTCTCTATATGTGTTGCTGGAAAATTCTACATTCATTGGTGGAATGAGAAGTAGCATTATGGAATTTGCAGAACTTCTTGTTCTTTAGCTGATCAGGGGGCAACAAAACATGATTGTTCGGCAATTTGATCTGGCCCTTCTCAAGTAAGAAGTCAAAGACCTTGTCTGATTTTGTGACATCAAAGTCATAGCTCTCCTCGACTCCTCTTCCCCAAGGATTTGACACCATTACTATCTTCTTGCCCCAATTCCATTCAGCTACAGCAACTTCTTCCTCTTCATCTTCATAGTCGTCGTCAATCGAATATGGATTATAAGCTTCAGCTACTGTGGTACTCTTCTGGAATCGGGTATCTCTGCATATACTCTGGAATTGGCTATTGAGCATTGTTACTCATTGAGCCAATTGACCCAAGTTGTCAAATTCTTGTCCTAGCAGCTTTTCTTTCCACATTGGTAGCATTCCCTGGACGGCTAAAGCAGCTAACTGATCATCTGCCAAGATCAATGAGAAGCACAAGTTCCTAGTCTCTCGGAATCTCTGAAGAAACTCAGTGCCCAATTCGTTAGTCCTCTATCTCATGGTTGTCAAATCGGTTATCTTCTTTTCCCCAGTCCCAGGGTAGAAATATGTATGAAACTTCTTCTCTAGGTCAGCCCAATTGGCAATGGAGTTGACTGGCAGTGACGAAAACTAAGTGAAGGCTGGCCCTGATAGGGATAAGGAGAAGAAACGAACTCGATGGGCATCCTCAACTGATGCTTCGCCCAATTGTGTAAGATACCGACTGACATGTTCTATTGTGCTCGTATTGTCTTGACCAGTGAACTTGGCGAACTCTGGGAGCCTATAATTTGTAGGAAGAGCGACCAAATTATACCACTCTGGATATAGGCGTTTGTACAAAAAGGTCAGCCCTTTTGGCTTTAGACCGAACTAATTCTTCATCACCTCGGTCACCTTCAGCAGCAACTCGTCAGCTTGCGGATTTGGATTTCTTGGTACTTGTTGACCCATCTGTGGATTGAAATCCCGTGTGCCTTGATATCCTGGATTCGGTATCATGTGGAGAGTGTTATAATCTATGCCATAGTGATACCCTTGTGGAATCTCAGTCCGCTGGGTCCTCTGCTGGCCTACTGCTTGAAGTCTTTGATTGTAGACATGAGAATCTATATCTCTACGGATCCTTTGAACTGACGGTGCTATTTTTTGAGCCGACGATGGTATGTGGCCTGATGTGCCAAAATTGATCACCTGGTTCTGACTTTGCCCTGTCGGCTGTTGCACATGTTGTACTGGTGGCCCAGAATTGTACTGTGTCTGATTTGCAGCAGTTCCTTGAGTTTGTTCAGGTGATCCCTGAATTGTTTGGACATCACCACTACCAGCTGGTGCTGCTTCTTGATGGCTGGTACTGACTTGATTAGTCCCTTGGGTCAATGGATATGGAATGTTGTAACAAGTTGATCCAACCTAACTAACTGGAATCCCATGAATCGCCTCTTTCATGGCGTTGTGAAACGCGTCAATGAAAGCTTCATTGCGGCTTGATAGAGCATCCCGAACAGATTTGTCTATGGTTTCCGTAAAGAAATGCCTTTCTTTAGCTTCGACTGTATCTGTCTGCCCGTGTAGTAGAACTCTTGGTAGTGGAAATTTCTGAATAATGGTGCTGTCACATGTTTTGGTGTAGGACAACAAACACTTCTTCTGAAATTCTTCTGTAGCTTTGTTGATGGTACCCTTATCTTCATCAGGTAGGTCTTCATAATGTACCATAAGGATGTTGTCGTTGTTGTGAACCGCCATGACGATTGTGGGGTCCCATCGGGCGTGCCAGAAACATGTGTCGACATAGAATTTCGTCCCGTGCCAAGGACACACGTAGCAAGCCAAAAGGGTCCGCTCGATGGAGCAGATCTGCCTAGCTTCAGCGCAAGGGTGATCGATCCTGCGCAATCCTCCCAAGACATGGCAGTCAATTTGACCCTGTAATTGACAAGGAGAGAAAGTTTATCAGTAATTAAGGGCGGAACGTGCCGGTGTTGCCAGACAGTCCCGAATGTGCGGCTCTGAGAGCCGATATGAGAGGAGATTGACTAAATAGTCGATTATAGCATATTCATAAGAATAAATCGGTTAAAGCTCATGGGGTTGTGTAAGAAGAATCGGTTATCATCTAGGATAAATATAATTCAAGCAATAATTTAATCAATGGCAATAAGATATCAATGATGATTGGTTTAGACTGAGCCAATGATTGCAAGTAACCGAACCCCTTTTTATATAAAGAAACAATTCAACACCACTTAATCATTTAATAAAGATAAATCTAATAAACATGTTAGATCTCATCTATCGCCATGACCAGTGGGGCATGAGGTAGAATCATGTAGGCCGTAGAAACAACAATAGACTCGACGACCCTAACTCATTACCAATATCAGTGGGGCATGAGGCAGAATCATGCAGGCCGTAATACAATAACAAGATCATGGGGCTAACATATCTTTTAACTTATCTCTACTTCAATGGTCTCGCGATGTGAACTGCTCGTGAAAGCACTCGATATTGGCTAAACAGTCGATTCAAGCATAGCGCACAGTTAAGGTCATGCCTTCTTAGGAACGGATCTATCAACTAACGATCCCCACTCCACGGTGCTAACAGTGGGGTGAGAGGCAGAATCCCACAGGCCGTGATAACAAGCCATGGAACGGTTCTCGCTAACCAATAGATCTACTCAAGATCGAACATGCCTTAACCGCACACTATGCATGATTAAGATTGATATAAAAACAGCCGATAAAAATATAACTCATCATTTAAGATGTAGATTAGATCAGTTTTAGATTAGCAAACGATGGGTTAAATAAGATATAAGGCCGATCCAGATCAGTCTCAATTGGGCAGAGTGATATTGCTGTAATTAGATAAACAATGAAAGCAATAAGCAATATCGGTAACTTAATGAATCTACCAAAGACTGCCATTCTAAGGTAGAGCCGATAACTTGACCGTGATCTAATTCAAGCAGTGGAGTGTGAGGCAGAATCACATAGGCCATACTTGAATTAGATAAGAGTCGATAACTAGCTTATACCAGAGCCGCAGTGGGGGTCGACCGGATCAATGCAGCCATACGAACAGAGGTATAAACCATGACGAGGTATAAACCATGACGGTACTTACAACAAGCAGTGGAGGTCAACCGGATCGATGCAGTCATACATGCCAAAGAACTCGCCGAGATCTACTCTACTCCTACTCCTAAGGGGTGGCCGGAGCCAAAAAAAGTAATTGACTTGTATTTGATTGATTGTGTGTTTACAATAGCCGGGGTTTGATATTTATACCCGGAGTCTAGACATGAATCCTACTCATGCACGATCTGTCACAATCTTTGGCATAAAAAACGAAAACATTCCTAATTTAAGATAACTTGGACTCTAATCTTTCCCTTTTTGTAGAGTCCAGCATGCCTTGTCCCAGCGCCAATCATAGCTTCTGTCGTTATCCACTAGCGCTATCTGAAGAAAGCTGATTCTAGTGCTGTATCCGAATCAGCTGTTTTCGATCCACACGCAATTGATTCCTCGTTGACACGATCCTAGGAGCTTCTGGGTCCCTGTGACTTTCCTTTCAAATTTTGGTGTAAACAGAGAGGGGTACAAAGATTATACCGAACCACACTCTTGACAAGATTGGGAATCCAAGCAAGGTCTGCTTGCCTCCCTCTAGACCTAGCCTAACTAGCTATGACCTAGAATATGGTGGAGCTCTAAGGATGATTAGGGTTTTTGTCTTCTCAAATGACTTATGCCTTCAGGGGGCTAGTGGCTGATATATATAGGCCGGAGCGTCCATCATGAGCCCTTGGATCAAACCGACTTAAAGGACAGCGTAGATGCAACCTAGGAGGCGATGGTGAACTAACATTACAACGAGGGCTGATAGGTGGGTCCCAGGGGTTGGGCAACTTACAGGTGGCGGTGTCTCGCCCTCCACTTCAGTGTGGAGTCCTCCCGAGTCTTCTACAGTCTTTTGGTGTCTGTTTTGCTATGGATAAGCGCAATTAAATCTGACATGTAGGTCCACCTTGATAGTTTCTAAATAAACCCTATAGAAAATATAGATTCACCAAAACTTGTGGAATGTGTTAGTTTAAACCCCTAAACCTTCATTGGTAATTATATTTATGCCCTTATACATGTTATATTATGAGGGGTCGAGCAATGGAGCTCGAACAAGCCACGACTACAAGCCCGTGCTCAATGCGTACGCATCTCAGCGCTTTCACGATCACTTCATGAACACAAAAATGCTCGGGGCTACTATCGGGGTCATAACCCCAGGATGTCTCAAGGCATCGATTAGTCAGCAGGTCACACGGCTCACAATACATCAGCTAGCAAAGGCCCGAATGACCGAGGCCTGGCTAGGCCGAGCAAACTAGGCCGAACGCTAAGACTAGGGTCAGCCATGACCTCTTCCTCCTACCTTAGCCGCATGGCGCTCGAGAGGCACATGACCTTACCCCCATCATGACCCCTTGGAAGGGATGAAGAGAGGTCAATCCCCACCAAGTATGCCTATTCTGACAAGGACAGGTATGCCGCACTAACCTCACAAGGGCTGAGGGGACAATAGTCACCTTGGTCCAGTCAGACACCAACCATGCACCACGCAGCTCGGACAAGACAATACCTCCCTAGGGCGGTGACAATGGGCACGATGACCACCAACCAGATATAGCCTGACAAGACACATGTACGACCCCACCCACTATGGGATGGGATCCACGATGAAGGCATTGACTTGAAGGCCATCTAGACCGGCGAGGAACCATGACCCTAGCGATTGGGATCATGGCCCACCAATCCTCAAGACAACAAGGCGATCCACGACCTAGGGGTGGCCACCAACTCCTGTATGGTGCCCTAGGAAACCAGGAGATGATGATGAAGACCAGGGAGGAGACTACATCGCACAGGACGACTGGCAAATCATCATCGTGCCTACAGTGCTACCACGATCGACATAGTAGCACCATGGCACATCATGCCACGATGTGGCCACAAGACCATGAAGACAGCCAAGCTCAAACATGCTCCACAAGACGATGTAGCTTGGAAGCCAAGTTAGCTAGGCCCTCCCTCAGCATCACGACCCTCGGTCGAGAGAACCTCCTACTTTGAATGTGCCCTAGCCCCGAACTCTATATAAGGGCAACTAGGGCACGCTTTCCAGACATTCTGAGTCCCTTACTCATTCACTCACTCTCTATCATAGCAGGGCTCCTGAAGCTTCCCTTTGGGCTACACATCTCCTAGCTATAGCTCTTCTTCCTCTTCCACCATTCTTGCACCCCCATTGTAAGAACTTGTAGGACCTCTGGTTAGCCTAGAGATGGAGTGAATAGGCCTGTTAAAACAAAACTCAAGCAGATGTGAAATTTCACCTGCGGCACTGTCGCTTTGACCTCGCAGCAATGCCAGACAGCGGCACTGTCGGGCTATAACAGCGGCACTACCACACCTGCAAACAACTTTGAGTCATAGTTCAAAATCATTGAATGGAAACTTAGATCAAAGAAATTCCTTAGCTTCCTATAGGTATGAGGTTCACAGATCGAGAGCTAGAAGTGGTAGGAACTCCACACATAAGTAGATCAGCCACAAACCCTAGAATCTGCCTCAACAACAATGTGAAATACAAGTGAAGTAAATCAAGCACAAGGTGACACAATGATTTATCTCGTGGTTCAGCTCGCCACCAAGGCTTGCCTAAGTCCATGTTGTTGAGGTTGCCACTAAGGCTAGGGCTTTGCAACCCTTCCTCATTCTCAAGTCAAGAGAGTTACCTCTTGATTTGAGGGGTGAGTTTACTAGCTACAAGACATGAGTACAAACCTCCTGGGGCTACCACACAAGTTGGGAAGCTCCACGGGCGACGCTCTAGCTAGCTAGAAGGCAAGCTCCAAGAGTAACAAACACAACCGCTGGCCAAAATGTGAACCAAGTGCTCTTTAGGCTTTAGGAATCAGTGCATCTGCTCTCTAATAAAGTTTGGCACATTTTCTCTCAAGGATGGAAGGGGAAATCAATGGAGAAGCTTGGGAGTTCAAGGTCACCAATGGAGGAGAGAGAAGAGCACTTTTCTGTTCTTGGGCAAACTGAACGGTTTAGAAGAAAGAGACAGACGTTGGAGAGGAAGGGGAAATGTATAAATACCCCCTAACCCCCAACGGTCACTTAAGTTGTGGCAGTGCCTTGGCTCAAGTGCGGCAATGCCTCTCTCTAGGTGTGGCACTACCGCACAAGGCAAGATAGTAAGGATAAGAGTGAAGTGATGGCTATCTTGGCTGAGTAACTGAGGATGTAGGTGTAAGATAGAGCACTTGGTAGCACATGTTAGCTCAAGCATTGTGTCCCCCTTTATAGTACGGCTTTTCCTATACTCAAATTCAAAATATAAAAGAATTTAAACCTCCTTTGAGTTTGAAGCCATCAACATTTGTAATTGGGGACACCTCCATTTCGTATAACATCCTCGATTATATATCCCCTGCTTGTCATCTCGATAAATCTCATTAGTCCTCTAATTGTGTGGTCATTATCACCAAAACCCACAATTAGGGCTTGATTGCACTTTCAATCTCCCCCTTTTTGGTGATTGATGACAACCCAATTAGAGCTTACAAAAGATATGAAATACAACTGAAATTTTTGAGCCATGGATGTAGAGCCTCCCCCTAAATGTGTGAATAGAGAATTGAATTCTTGAATTGGCATTAGAAGCCAAGATTCACGTTTTAGTGAAAATGATGGTGCTCCCCCTACATTCATGCTCCTGTGGGGTGCTGCACACTATGATAGATAAATAAACGTGATGCAAATGATAGTTCATGTAGTAGAACCATCCAATTTATAAGAGCACAAGTACAATAGCAGCCCGCAAGCGGTCGCACTATCATACTTGAGCCCATATAAACCCGGTAGTCCGTTGAGTACCAAGAAGGGTCTCGATTCAACCAACATACAACCAAGATCAAACATGATTCAACATACATGTCACATGTTACATAAAGTTCACAAATATAGTTCTATACATCATAGTACGATTAAAAGTTATTACAAACCAAGTTCAAGTAAAATATTAGCGGAAGCAAATAGAGTTTGAAACCAACGTCTCCATCATTGTTCAAATACGGTGCTAGCTCATGATCACCATTCCACAAAAGCATAAGAGAGGGATTAACGAGAAACGCCTTGCCTAGGACCCTACTCCTCGTCCATGGCAGGATAGAAGCAGTTCTTACAGTAGCCATGATACATCGTATTATCTGCAACAAGTGAGAAATAAACCCTGAGTACGAGAAGGTACTCGGCTAGACTTATCTGTCATAAACCTAAAATAAAATGACTCTAAGGATCATGCAAGGCTTTATAAGTGGAGCTAGCTTGACAACATTTTGCATAAAAAGCGACTAATTCAGTTGTACATTCATAATTCGGTCATCAAGTTAATTATAGTTATTTATCTCTAGATTAGCAACTAACCTGTGCCAAATATGTGGTATATCATTTAGTAGCATACAATAGTAACCATAGCCGGTGTAGTAATTCCATGGTCATCATAACCATCATTCCATAATACAATTACTACGATATTGGGGCTAGCCAAAGTTTCTCAATGTCCGGGAGAGACGATGATTCAAATCGATTTCAACCAGCTGAGAATTTATTCCTTACACAAACCCAGGTAGACCAGATCAACGATCACCTTAGGTCACCTTTGGTACAACAGAGGTCCCCATTTCATGGGTTCAACCAATGCCGCACAATCAGGGACAACCAGCTGCTAGGACGATCAGGACTACCCTACCCTTGGGCTCATGTCTGGCTCCCTGCACATCCTTACTACCATCTAGAGTGCGCACTCTAATAGAATGGGCCTAGCCTAAGTTGAGCTACTCAGCTTCATAGTCGGAACGAGTTATCCGGCCAGCTAAGTGAGAGGCATGCGTTCAATCTCGACAAAAGTGCCAACAATGGTACGGTCCTTAATCAGCACAGACAGAATCACATGGGTCAACCTGCACATAGACTCCGCTTGGCCTCCAGTTACATTACCCCATGGTTCTGTTTAACGATAGCAAATATAGCCAACCGTGCTTCGGTATCCACCTATATCTCGCAGGTGATAGGAAATCACCCGACTTCTACCGGTCTAAGCATGGCTAAGCATATATTCAATCCTGGACCTACACAAGGTTAAAGGTATATGTATCTGTACAAGGTAGTTCTATGCATCAAGTGTTTCCAATTAACTCTTATAACCTAATGCATCAAACATAAAGGACTTATGTGATATTTTGTAAAGCATGGGAGGCTTAAAATGCTTCGGGGCTTGCCTTTGAGAAAAGAAGTTGGCATGTGGTCTTGGCACTCAGGTATGTCTTCAAGAGTTTGCTCCTCTCCTTCTAGAGCTATGGCCTGAGGTGCCTCCTATTGTTCCTCCGGCTCTTCTTCGAACTCCAACAGAGTTATCCCTTCGGACGATCCTATATGCATGAGCAGGAATAAGATATCATGGATGCATATATAATGACATGTATAATGTGATATGATGGGATGAATGCACCTTCATAAGTGTTCTTAGCAGCATTGCATTAAGGT
The DNA here is from genome assembly GCA_904845875.1 of Miscanthus lutarioriparius. Lineage (NCBI taxonomy): Eukaryota > Viridiplantae > Streptophyta > Magnoliopsida > Poales > Poaceae > Miscanthus > Miscanthus lutarioriparius. The sequence continues at coordinate 86,700,920 of CAJGYO010000006.1, forward strand.
GATAACAAGTTACATTTTCTTTTACTGAGTAGGTGTATATCTCTTCTCTAGTAATTAAACAAATTCTCACCTAACCAATTTTCTGGACTACAAGGCAGTAGCCACTTGTTTTGACCATACCTAGAGTTATACACATCAAAATAATATGGTTGTAGACTTTATGGAAAGCTTATGAAATTGGCTACAACTTTCTTTTAATCATATTAATGTGATTCAGCAGTTATCTAGGTTAAACAAATCAATCTTTCAGATCTGTCTAGAGAACAAGCATTTCTGACAGCAGATTTCTAACAGCCATAATTCTTAAAAAATAAGACCTATGACTATAAAAATTTAATACCAGGTAGATAAGTAAGTGATCTACAACTTTGTTATTAACAAGTTTTACATAAAAGATCACTATCATCATGAAATCATTATCACAACAGAAACTATACATGTAGCCATCTAGTTGAATTATAAAGCAATAACTAACTAGTTGCATACAACCAATTACTTCTAAGCCTAACTAATAACATTAACAGATCATATGCATCACAAACACCATATAAAACATCATGGTTAAACATAACTAATTTATTTATATTTATTTATTAATTTCCTTAGATAATAAGGGGATTTACATAGTAAATATTTCTAGTCCTCATTAAATTCTGAGAAAATTACAGTTGGCTACACATGATCCTAATAGTCTACTTTACAACTTTCATGCCATTTGCATAAGCATAGCTACCTCTACAAAAATGACAAGTTACATATGCATATTTTAGCAAAAAATAGTTTAGCATAGTTAAAAGTGTCAAACAATAGATTTAATATTTTTATTACTTTCCTTCTAGCATGAGAATACTATGTAAAAATTTGTATGATCATATGTTATGTATTTTTACCCCAATTAATTTCACTAGAAACTAGCAATTAATTAGGATTAAATATGAAGACCATATTTTAAGTTTTACTACTGTAGGTTTAGTATTTTTCCTAGCTAGACCATGTCAACATAAGACCATCAAAATTGGAATCACAATTTTATCACCTTCCTAGCTCAAGTTATGCAATTTGCAAGATAGAAACTATTTTAAAAGCACTTATCTTGCTCAATTTAATTCTCCTAGAAAAATACCTTAAAAAGTACATTTCATATTTTTATCAAATAGTACACTTCAATATGAATCTAAAAAAATTTGGTTCACCCCATTTAGATACTCCTAACTCTAGATATAATTTTTTCAAGTTAGCAACAAAATCTGTGAAAAAATAAACAAAGAAAATCAAATTTCCACTTCGGGCGCTACACCTAGGTGCACCCGATCTATACACCCACGGTGGCTGACATGCAGGTCCTGTAGTCAACCTGGCCCCACATGACAGCAAAATAGAACAGAGGCGGCCATTTGACCGATGAGAAGCTCACCGACGGCGAGGTCACCGGCGACAAGGTCGGCACCAACGTGTTCCCCATCCAATTCTGCACCTACAAGTACCCTTGGTTTGCTCGGAGGATCACTGGAGCTAGCTCATCGGCGGCCATGGCGGCTCGCCGGTGATGCGCGGTGGTGCTTCGGCCATCCCTGGTGACGGCATGGCCAGGAGAGCGTGGCTATAGCATCTACAAACCCTAGCGAAGGTCTACGGCATGGATTAGGTCAAGGTGGAGCGGCGGCAAATCTTGGCCGCATGCATGGCTACACGGCGGTGCACAGCCACGTTCCGATGCCGGTGTGAGCTAGACGTGACCCTATGCTAACCCTAACCAGAGAAAAGCATGAGCGAGACTGCTCAATGGAGCACGGCCACGGTGAGCGCAAGCTCGGCGGCGCTCCGGTGAGGGCGCGACGACGGCGAACTCGCCCGTAGGCCTTTACCTTGGCTCGATTGGAACGGATAATAGGTCAATGAGGTGGAGGAGGTAATGGCCGAACGGTGTGTGTGAGCAATCGCACAATGGCGCGGTGGCAGTGGCGTGCGAGCTCGGCGGCGATGATGGCGACGTTGTGGTTTTGCTAGGGCACGGTGATGGCGAGAGAGAGGCAGAGCGAGGCGAGTGAGAGCGAGTGAGGAGGGAGGGCGTGTTGCTGCCCGCATTGGCCTGACTGGTGGGACCGACGCCGGTGTACAGCCACCATGCGGCAGACGTGGCCTGGCGCGGTCGGCCACGACGCCGGCCGATTCAAATCGGCTAAGTGACGATTCAGTCCATCTGACAGTGCTACTTTGAGCTCCTAATTCTCCTAATTTATGGTGATTTAGCAAAAACTTCTTTAATAGAAATTGTAGAGCTATGTGAGTACTACAAGATTGCTTAAAGGAGTTTTGTCTAATTCACAACAGTTTTCAAACTACAAAACTCTAAAGTGAAGTACTCTGAAACTGTAAACCGGTTTAGGACTTAGCAAAATTTTCTAAGTTACAAACAACATTGAGTTGAAATTTGTGAGCTTTATTTGACCATGTTATGCACTGATTTAGCTCATGACCCTTAAATAAAGTTTGTTACACTTGATGTGAACTACAACTTTTATTTAGGTCACACAGCCATGCAAACACTCTAAGCTACTGTTCAACTTTGGTAAAACTAGCATCATGTAAAAGGCATTTCAATGTAAACCAACACTTAGAAGCAAAATTGGCCCATGTCATGAATACAAACATTGTTCCAATTATGATTCTAGGTGTGTCTAAGGTATTTTGGTGACCTCACAACCATCTCATACATTATCCATACATGATTACAAGTATATGCATATATCTAATCAACATTTCATGTAATAAGGTATAAGAATGAAATGAAATTTCATATGCTCATGCTCATGAATGAATGGATGATGTTTGTGCTCATGAAATGCAAGTGACAAATGTCATGCTTAACACTAGGGTGTTACAATTCATGCACAGCAAGATAGCTATGACAACTGGGTGCGGCACTGCCGCTCTATAGTCGCAGCACTGCCACAGCACGGCACTGCCAAGCCTGGGTGTGGCACTGCCGCACTTGCTATAATAGCACGGGTTAAATCAAGCACCACATAGTATGTAACACATATAAAGAGGTACATTCTAGCATAGTTATATGACAAGCTACATCATAGATTAATACAAGTCCATATCCCATACATATAGAGTACTTAGATAGCATTATTACATAAATAGAGTTTTGAGTGGCTCTCAAACTCACAACCTAACGAAGACTACTCTCTCAGCGGATAGTACATGAAGCTCCTACTACAATAGCCTCTCCATGGCGTCGAAAAGTTGTTGACCCCTCTAATTTTCTCCTCCTTTGGCATAAAGCACCAAAAAGAGAAGAAAAAAAGAAAGACCAACAAACTCACTCCTCATCTTCTTAGATACCCTCCCAATCAACATCATCTCCACCAGCAGCCCTACTACCACCAGCAGCAACACCAAGATCACCATCATCATCATTGTCGTCGTCGGAGGAGGAGGAGGACACCACCTTCCTCCCTTGGAGATGGGTGGTCGAAGTGTGGCGCTGGCGTCTGGTGCTCCTCCTCAAGGACTACAAGGTCGAGGCCAAGGTCACATGAGGATCAAGCTCCGGCTGCTCTTGCTGCTCATCCTCCTCATGACCCTTTGAATCTGTGTCGAAGAGGCTAGGGAGGTCATCAAACCTCGATGGTGACTCAACTGGAGGAAGGGGTGGCAACCCTGCTCGCTCTCTAGCCTCTTGGTTGGCTTCATGGTTCTCCAACTAGTCCTCATATGTGGTCCTTGCTGCATAGGTGCAAGTAGTGAAAATGGCCTTAATCCATTTCCCAAACTTCTCCATCTTCTTACCTTTGCAGGACCTAGAGCGGGAGGACTCGGGCACATCCTCAACTGAAGGAGAGCATCTCACTGCCTTGCTAGCATCTAAGGCTTGGGTCTTCTCAATCTTGTAGACGGTGTGGAGACCATCCTTGTTAAACTTGTAGCCAGTGACCATTTCAATCATGAACATGATATAGAGAGCATAGGGCAGCCCCTTTCTCCCATCATCCATAGCAATCGTCAGCTCATGCCATAGGAAACGAGGGACATTGAACCTGTCACCTCTAAAAGCAAACCTAGCAAGCACATTTCTCACATAGCCATTAAGATCTAAAGCTGCTCCATCCTTAGGATTTATGGTGTGCCTGATTAGGTTGTTCAAGATGTAGTAGTAGCTTTGCAAGCCACTAACTTTGCCATTTGCGCTTCTCCTGTCAATCCACGTGTAGGCAATGTCTCTGATCTCTATCCTAGGCTCATCATGGATATAAGTGAAGCCTCGCTCCTCCTCACCAAAGCCAAGGATCCGGCGGAAAGTCACAAAGTCAACATAGTAGTGCCATCCCTCAGTGATCCAGTGTAGCTCATATGTATAGATGTCATAGAAGAAGGTAGCATGGAACTAGGCTAGCACTTTCTCATTCCAATTATACCTAAAACTCATGAGATCAGAGAGGCCAAAGTTCTCACAAGCCCTGATTACTCTATTGAATTTAGGCTCATTCTTCTCCTTCATTTCCTCCCAGTCCACATACTGCATCTTGACAATCTTGGACTTCTTGGAGTTGAAGATCACGGAGGCATAAAAGTTAGAATGAAACTTATTCCAAAATCTATAGTCTACCCCCAAATCCTTTGGCTACTCATAGGGATTGTTCTCATGTGCTTCTTCTATCATCTTCTGCCGCTTTCCTGCATAATTGAGCATGGGATGAGCACGGGTGTCAACTAGATGCCTCACAATCACCTCCTCAGGATACTCGGTGATATTTGCTTAGTCAAACTCCTCAAGGTGAGGAGGACTGTCTAGGCAAGCACTAGAAAGAATGGTGCAGCTAGCCCTCTCCAAGTTCTCCTCCTAGATCATCTGATCCCTCCTCCCCCTATCTCTTGCAGCTCCTCTAGCTACTGCACTACTACTACCACCAGCTTGTCCTCCCATGACCATGATGAGGAGGGTCCTTGTCTCGCGCCTCGGTCATTTTCCTCTTCCCCCTCCAATCATCTTCACCTCTGGAGGCCATCTGTGCAAAAACATAGGGCAAGATCAGAAACTGTATAAATAGGGAGCAGAGGTTAACCTATAAAACAAGTTAAGTAATCAAGAAGAGTCAAAGTGCAAGCAAGAGAAGCAGCTAGTATGGCACTGTCCCTAGTCATGCGGCACTACCGCGCCTGGGAGCGACACTATCGCACTAGCTATTTCACCAAGACTGCACTCTGCATCTTCATGTCTACTTAACTTATTCTATAACCTAACTCCTAACCCATTATACAATCTCAGCAAGTACCAAATAGTCTTTGTCAACGATTCAATTGGGTATGATTAGAATACCTAGTAAATATTAATTCTTGATCTTGAGAGTTGATTGAAATAAAAAGAGTGAGTGAACCATTGAACCAAAGCAATGAAAACTACCTGAAACAACACCTAGGTGCAGCACTGCCGGACAGAAGGCGTGGCACGGTCGCAGTAGTTTCTTTGGCTCCAAAGTTGAATCACAGTTTCTACATCAATCAATCCCCAAAACACCATCCATCCTACTATCCGCCTTTCAATCAAGGATCTAAAGCAACTGGAATTGCAACATTACATAGATCGAGAAGGATTTAGGGTTTCACCTTGGTTCTTGCGGTTTGAGGATGAAAGAGGTGAACCGGCTCCTCCTAGAAGCCTAAGCGGTGGCTGGCAAAATATAGGATATCCAGCAGTAGCTGCGGGCACTGCCATGATGCGGCCAGAGGGTGCGGCGATGGTGCAGGCGATGCGCATGGCTAAGAGGAAGAGAGGTGGCATGTTGGGGTGAAAATGGGGGAGAGAGAGAGGAGTTACCTAGGACCAGAGGGATAAGATGGAAGAAGTGGGCCCTGCGGTAACTGGTCGTTGTGGGCTAGATTCCAATTGGAATTCAAAGTGTGGCACTACCGCTTGCCACATGGGCATTGCCGCAGCGCGGCACTGCCGCACTCTCCAAAATAGCACGATTTAGCTACTAACTAAATAGCTATATATATAGGATATGGACACATATCTCAAGCATGCTATGATCAGCAGCAGATAATCAATACAAACAATGATCATAATGCACTTGTTTCTTTTGATACATCATTTTGAAGCACAATATTTAAACTTTTTGGCAAATATTTTATCCTATGCATGCTAGTTGATCAATCAAGGGTGTGCTATATCTCAAACCACATTATGAGAATCAAGTATATTTAGCTCATTACGCAAAGCACAAAACCTTGACTCATCGAGAGGCTTAGTGAAGATATCGGCTAGTTGCTTTTTGGTGCTCACATGACAAATTTTGATATCTCCTTTAGCTTCGTGGTCTCTCAAGAAATGATGTCAGATGTCTATGTGCTTGGTTCTTGAGTGGCTTACGGGATTGTTTGCTAGCTTTATGGCACTTTCATTGTCACACAAGAGTGGGATTTTAGTAAAGCGACATCCAAAATCTTGAAGGGTTTGCCTCATCTAAAGTAGTTGAGCACAACTTGCACCAGCTACAACATACTCAGCCTCGGCGGTGGAAAGGGCTACACAATTTTACTTTTTAGAGCTCCAAGACACTAGGGATTGTCCAAGGAATTGACATGTCCCCGAAGTGCTTTTTCGATCTACCTTGCAACCGGCGTAATCGGAATCTGAATACCCAAGTTGATCGAACTTAGAGTCCTTAGGATACCACAAGCCAAGGTTAGGAGTGTGTACTAAATATCTCAAGATTCTCTTAACAGCCACTAAGTGACACTCTTTTAGGTTAACTTGAAATCTAGCACACATGCACACACTAAGCATAATATCGGGCCTAGATGCGCACAAATAAAGTAGAGAGCCGATCATAGAACGATGTACCTTAGTATCCACAGCTTTCCCTTCATCATTGAGATCAAGATGTCTATTGGTTGGTATGGGAGTTTTGATAGGTTTGGCATTCACCATGTCAAACTTCTTGAGCATATCATGGGTGTATTTCGTTTGGCTAATGAAAGTTCCATCCTTCACTTGCTTGATTTGAAATTCAAGGAAGAACTTCAATTCACCCATCATAGACATCTCAAATCTCTTGGTCATGATCCAACTAAATTCTACATAAAAAGTATGATTAGTACTACCAAATATTATGTCATCGACATATATTTGGCACACAAATATATCTTTACCAACTTTGCGAGTGAAAAGGGTAGGATCGGCTTTGTCTATTTCAAAGCTTTGTTTGAGTAAGAATTCCTTAAGGCATTCATACCATGCTCTTGGTGCTTGCTTAAGCCCATAGAGCACCTTTTGGAGTTTATAGACATGGTTGGGGAACTTGGGATCTTCAAAACCCGGTGGTTGCTCAACATAGACAAGTTCTTGAATAGGACCATTGAGGAATACACTCTTGACATCCATTTGATATAGCTTGAAGTCATGATGAGCGGCATAGGCTAGAAGCATCTGAATTGCTTCAAGTCTTGCCACCAGTGCATATATTTCTTTAAAGTCCAAGCCCTCTACTTGAGTAAATCCTTGAAAAACTAATCTTGCCTTGTTCCTTGTCACCACTCCATTCTCATCTTGCTTGTTGCGGAAAACCCACTTGGTGCCAGTGACATTGGTATTGGGTCTCTCCACCAAGGTCCACACTTGATTCCTTTTGAAGTTGTTGAGCTCTTCTTGCATAGCCATCACCCAATCTTCATCTTCAAGTGCATTTTCTACCTTCAGAGGCTCCAAAGAGGAAACAAATGAGTAATATTGACAAAAATTTACTAAATGTGAATGAGTCAATACCCCCTTTTGAAGACTCCCAAGTATGTTGTCAACGGGGTGATCTCGTTGAATGGTTTGCTTGAGCCTTGGGTGCTCAATTGCTCCTTGTTCATCTTCTGGACCTTTATCTTCTTCTTGTTCAAAGATGGGTTGTAGGTTTTGTCCATGGACTAGAGTTGAATTAGCTACTGCTGACTGATCAGGTGTGGCACTATCGCTCTCAGGCGCGGCACTACCGCGGGCTAAAGTTACAGCCGGGGTCTGCTGCTGTTCAGCATCAGGTATGTCAGCGGAAATTGGTGCGGTAGCAACTTGAGGAATCTCCACCTCAGTGACTTCATCTTCTTGTGGTCTAATATCACTAATAGTCAATTGCTTGATTACTTCATATGATGGATCCTCCTTTCCTACAACACTTGAATCAACTTGCTTTACTTGAAAGCCATTAGATTCATCAAATGTCATGTTTACCACTATTTCAACTCTCCTAGAGGTTTTGTTGAAAACACGATAGGCATGCTCATTTGATCCATAACCAAGAAGAAAACCTTTATTAACTTTAGGTGCAAATTTAGAGATTTTGGGTTTTTTGTTAAGTATGAAACACTTGCACCCAAATACTCTAAAGTATGACACCTTAGGCTTGTTACCGGTTAGAAGCTCATATGAAGTCTTCTTCAACTTCTTGTGTAGGTAGAGGCGGTTGATGGCATGGCAAGCGGTGTTGATGGCGTCACACCAAAAGATGTCTGGCATCTTGTACTCATCTAGCATTGTCCTTGCCATGTCAATGAGTGTTCGGTTTTTCCTCTCTACTACACCATTTTGTTGAGGGGTGTATGGAGTTGAATTCAATCCCATTGTCACTTCTCACTTTCTTGATTGGGAGACCGAACTCCTTTTGTGCTCTTCTAACAAATGTCTTTACCTTTTCTTGAACTTGGTACTTATCATATAAGAAAAAATACCCAAGTGAAACGGGAATAGTCATCAACAATAACAAGACCATATTTGTTACCCCCAAGACTTAGGTAGGCGACTGGTCCAAAAGAGGTCCATGTGTATTAGCTCCAATGGTTGCTTGGTGGTCATGATGCTCTTTTGTGGGTGAGACACGCCAACTTGCTTTCCGGCTTGACAAGCACTACAAATCCTATCCTTCTCAAAGTGAATATTTGTTAGCCCAAGGGTGTGTTCATCTTTTAGAAGTTTAGCTAAGTTCCTCATCCCGACATGGGCTAGTCGGCGATGCCAAAGCCAACCCATGCTAGATTTTGCCACTAAACAAGTCTTAAGATTAGCTTTACTTTTGTTGAAATGAACTAGGTAAAGCTTATTCTTTAATCGACCCGTAAAGACAATAGAGGAATCCTTCCTTCTAAAGACTTCCACACCCTTATCCGTAAAGAGACAATTGTAGCCCATCTCACACAATTGAGAAACGGACAACAAATTGTAACTTAACGAATCAACATGTAATACATTGGTAATTGAATGCTCAAGAGTTATAGCAACTTTACCGAGACCAATCACATCCCCTTTGAATTATCTCCAAAGACAATATTTTCATTTGAATGTGTCATCGAGGAATATGATGAGAATATACTCCTTTCTCCGGTCATATGATTTGTACATCCACTATCAAGCACCCAACTTGATCCACCGGAGGAGTATGCCTACAAAACAAGTTTAGTTGCTAGATTTAGGTCTCCAAGTAGACTTGGGGCCTTGCATGTTAGTCACAAGAAACTTAGAAACCCAAATAGAAGTATTCCTATATATGTTGGTTTCCTTTCCAACATATTTAGCAACCACTTTTCCACTGCTATTGTTCTTCAAAACAAAGCATGAGGTCAAGCTTTGTCGATATGCATGGGCCCTTGGTTGATAAGCATATTTGTTCATAGTGCCCCACACTAATTCCTTTGGCTTCTGCTGAACCTGTTTCTGCTATAACACCTTTTTCTTGGGCTTAGTCTGATCAGAAACAAAATTGGTAGCCTTCCCATTTTTGCGAGGCACGGCACTGCCGCCCTTCACCGCGGCACTACCGCTACGCGACACTGCTGTTTGGGGATGCTGCACTACCGCAGTCTGTGCAGGCTGCTCTACACCAATTCTGCCCTTCCTCTCAAACTACACACACTCATAGCCATTCACTATCCTTCTTCCATTTATCTTGGCTCCTTTTGTGTGGCCGAGCCCATGCTTGATTGAGAGATGCCTTCCTTGCTTAAATTATGGTCCTTTTGATTCATCCTTCTTGTCATTGGATTGGGTCTTACCCATGCACCCTTTTCCAATAATTTCATTGAGCCTAGCAATCTCCTTTTTCATAGCCTCCATGTTTGCAAGGTTAGTGGAATAGGCATTCAAATTAAGATTATAATATTTTCCATAACCTTGACTAGTGGAGGGAGTTGAGGCTTCCTTTGCCTTAGAGGGATGTGAGTTGCTTTCCCAAAGAATGCCATATTGCAGCTCAAGTTCTTTGTGCTTTTCATCCAAGTCACAATACTTTTTCTTGAGTGCATTATTTGCTTTCTTTGTGATAGCATGGTCCTCTTGCTCTTTGGCCAAAGCCTTGCATAAGGATTCCACCTCACTTCTCTCTAATGCAAGAGCTTCCTTGCTAGCAATGTAGAGATCCTCTTATTAGATAAGAGTTTCCTCCCTAGATTCTAGCTCGCCTTGGACACTCTCTAACTCCTCCATTAGTTTAGTAATGAACAATTTGGTCTTTCCATCCAATTTTTTAGTTATCATATTTATTTCTTCATCACTAGAGCTATCACTAATATCACTACTCGAGATATCACTAGTAGGTGGAGGTGGAGACTTAGATTTTGGTTGTACCTTCTCACCCTTTGCCATAAGATAAATGTGAGGGGAGCAATAGTAATCATTGGACATATTGTTGACGAGCCTTGGTGTAGGGGGTGACTTGTGAATAGCAACGGTTGCAACCTTCTCATCCTCTTCACTTGTGCTCTCTCTAGTTAAATCCCATTCATGCCCAATGTGAGCCTCTCCCATGTACTTCTTGCTCTTTCTACGGTCGGTCTTGTCCTTCTTGTACTTGTTGTCTTTGATCTTATATGGACACTTGGCAATAAAGTGATCGATGCTACCACAATTGTAGCATGTCCTATTCTTCTTGTTTGGAAACTTTCTCTTCACTACCATGTAACCTTGCTTCTTTAGCACCTTTTGAAACCTCTTCATAAATAGAGCAACATCATCCACCTTCTCATATTGATCATCAACATTTTCACTCTCACTTGAGGATGATGTAGTCTCTACTTGCTCTTGGACTTGCTTGCTTGCTTTAGGCTTGCTTGTTGAAGCTTTCTTGTTGATCTTGGACTTGCTTGTAGAGCCATGCTTGCTTGATTTGTTGGCCTTGAGAGCTACATCCTTGATCTTTATGCCATCTAGCTTTGCTTGTAACTCACCAAGCCTCTTTCTCTCATTTGCTTCTTCTCTTTGCATGTCAAATGTCAAGATCCTCCCAAGTACATCATTTGGTGTGAAGTACTCAAACTTCTTGTCTCTAATTAGAGTCACTACGGTCTCATTTCTAGGTGAGTAGGCTTCCAACATGATTTTCATAACCTTATGATCATCTAGCTCATCACAACTATAGCCTCTAGTCTTTCCCACCATAGTCATCAATCTATCAAACATCTCTTGTGGCCCTTCTCCATCCATGATTATGAACCTGTTGAGTTTTGCCATCAACAAATCAATTCTTGCCTTCCTCACTTTGTCGATCCCTTCATGTGCAAGGTGAAAAGTGTCACATATTTGCTTAACAACATCAACACTAATGACTCTATTGTATTCATCACCATCCAAAGCACTAAGCAACACACTTGTGGCTTGACCATTGAGATGAATGATTCTTATTTCATCTAGTGTTTGATTCTTGGGATCAACCGGTGGCTTAAATCCATTGCAAACAACCTCCCAAATGCTGGGGTGAAGACCTATAAGATAGGCTCTCATCAAGTGCTTCCACTTGGCAAAGTTAGTTCCATCGAAATAAGGTAACTTGCCCACGGGCACATTGATGAAAGACTTCCAATCAAGGTTAGTCATAGGCATAGAGGAATATTTAAAGGATACGGCGGCATATTTGTTGTTGGAGTCAACTTTGTCCTTTCCTTTCTTTTCCTTCTTGCCCCTCTTTGACACTTGGTAGGACTCATCATCATCTCTATCTTCAAAAGTACTTGAGATGTCACTTGATGATGCATTGGTTGCCTTCTCTTCTTCTTCCTTCTTCTTCCTAGCTTCTCTTCTTTTTCTTCTTGCTTTTTTCTTAAGCTTTCTTTCTTCTTTTCTTTGCTTCTTATCTTCAAGCCTTTGATGCTCCTTCTTCTTTTCTCTTGCTTCTCTTTTTGCCTTTCTAGCTTCCTTCCTTTTTCTTCTTTCTTCATCATTTTGAGCTCTCTCGGCATCGGTAGCTTCAAGCTGCGGGAGTGTGGTATTGCTTGCTGTAGAAGCACTTAGCTCGCTGTTGTCGGTGTCGTGCAGCTCAACTCGCTCTAGATCAACATCCACCGGCTTCACGCCACTAGTACCTCCTCCGAGCTCCATACCTCACGTGGTGAAGTGCACACGAGGTAATCTGCTCTGATACCACTTGTAGGATCTCTGGTTAGCCTAGAGGGGGGTGAATAGGCATGTTAAAACAAAAATCAAGTAGATGTCAAATTTCACCCGTGGCACTGCAGCTCTGACCTTACGACACTGCCGGGCTATAATAGCGGCACTACCGCACCTGTAGACAACTTCGAGTCACAGTTCAAAATCAGTGAATGGAAACTTAGATCAGAGAAATTCCTTAGCTTCCTGCAGGTATGAGGTTCACAGATTGAGAGCTAGAAGTGGTAGGAACTCCACACATAAGTAGATTGGCCACAAACCCTAGAATCTACCTCAACAACAATGTGAAATGCAACTGAAGTAAATCACACACAAGGTGACATAATGATTTATCTCATGGTTCAGCTCGCCACCAAGGCTTGCCTAAGTCCACATTGTTGAGGTTGCCACTAAGGCTAGGGCTTTGCAACCCTCCCTCGTTGTCAAGTCAAGAGAGTTACCTCTTGAGATGAGGGGTGAGTTTACTAGCTGCAAGAGATGATTACAAACCTCCTGGGGCTACCACATAGCTAGCAAGCTCCACGAGCAATGCTCTAGCTAGCTAGGAGGCAAGCTCCAAGAGTAATAAACACAACCGCCGACCAAAACGTGAACCAAGTGCTCTTTAGGCTTTAGGAATCAGTGGATCTGCTCTCTAATCGAGTTTGACACCTTTTCTCTCAAGGATTGATGGGGAAATAAATGGAGAATCTTGAGAGCTCAAGGTCACCAATGGAGGAGAGAGAGATGAGCACTTTTATGTTCTTAGGTGAACTGAATGGTTTAGAAGAAAGAGAGATATGTTGGAGAGGAAGGGGAAAGGTATAAATACCCCCCAGCCCCAATGGTCACTTAAGTCATGGCAGTGACCACGCTCAAGTGCAGTAGTGCCGCTCAGCGGTAGTGCCTCTCTCCAGGTGCGGCACTACCGCACAAGGCAAGACATCAAGGATAAGAGTGAAGCGCTGACTGTCTTGGCTGAGTAACTGAGGATGTAGGTGTAAGATAGAGCACTTGGTAGCACATGTTAGCTCAAGCATTGTGTCTCCCTTTATAGTATGGCTTTTCCTATACTCAAATTTAAAATATAAAAGAATTTAAATCTCCTTTAAGTTTGAAGCCATCGACATTTGTAATTGGGGCCACCTCTATTTCGTATAACATCCTCGATTATATATTCCCTGCTTGTCATCTCAATAAATCGCATTAGTCCTCTAATTGCGTGGTCATTATCACCAAAACCTACAATTAGGGCTTAATTGCACTTTCAGAACTTCAGAGCATTCAAGCGAGGAACACACACTCGATCATCTCTAAGACTGGATGTAGGGCTCCGACCTCAACCAGTATAACTCCTCATGTCTTTTGAATGCTACCATCGTCCTCCTAGAGCAGCATGGCAATCATATAAGTTTACTAGTCTGGTTTACGTAACACCGACACCTTGTTATTGAGTATTGCTAGTGAGCTTAGGCGTTGCATAGGTTTGTGTGACTTTACTTTTAGAATTGGTTAGGTGGGCTCTAGCTAGCCCAGCACCTTAGTTGCTTAATTAGTATCTTTGTTAGGTGCTAGAGAACTTAGATAGAGGGGTGTAGTCTTGGCTAGACCGTTAGTTTTAATTCTGCTTTTGTTTCGGTTAGCCGGCGCGATTAATTTTATAAAGGACTATTCACCCCCTCTAGTCCACCATCTCGACCCTACAGCCGGTTGATTCTAGCCATGGAGGTAGGATCCAGACGGCGAGCACCACCAGCACCGGCTACGCTCGTGTGTTCCCTTGGCTTGACCAGGAAAGACCTAAGGCGCCACAGCACGTGCGCCCTAGCAGCCATGGCAGGGTCAGTGGCACGTCTGACGGTGATGGGTGATGGACGGACAGCAAGGGAGCGAGCGGCGCAGGTGACTGGGATGTAGGTGAGTGGCGGCGCAAAAGAGCAAGGGCACGCGGCGCGGCCGATGATGGGGGGAAGGGCACAACGTGGGTAGCCCGATGAATTCGTGGTGGGGGAAGAGGGCGGATGGATGAGCGGCCACACTGTTTCGGGGTCAAGCAGATAAGCATATGGGGGAGTGGGGATTTGTTTTTTTGTTTATGAGATAGATGGGGCCTACTCATATGGAGCCGCGTCCGGACACATGTTGCTATTTTTTTTACTTTTTTTTTATACGTTACTATCTATTTTTTTCAACATTTTCTCTCTCTCTTTTCACTTTTCCTCTTCTTCCGATCTAATTGAATCTTATGACCATAAAACTACAAAAGTTATGATAAGAAGTAATGGTGATAATTTGTCACGTGAAAATTTATGCACATAAGTTGTGAGCATAGCTTTGTGATTTTCTAAAAATAAAATTTTCTAAAAATTATTATTTCTAAGAAAGAAAAGTCAAAAAAAATTACGATGGCAAATTGTCGTGATAAGTTATTCTGTAAAAAGTCATGCAAATAATTTGTGTGTATAACTTTGTAACTTTCTAAAAATAAAAAGTTATAAACATATTGAGAAAATGTTATGGATAAGTTGGGCTTTAAAAGTTATATAGAAAAGTTATCATGATAAGTTGTCTATATATATTATTAAAAATATATTGACTAAGTTATGCTAATAAACTATGTCTCATAAAATATTATACATAAAAGTTGTGTGTATAATTTTTAACTTTCTATGAAAAGAAAGCTGTAGAAACAAATATTTTTTTTAAAAAGGAAAGTCGCGAAGTGCTGCAGAATTGACCGTCGTTAGCTGATTATTAGTGGAGCCGTGCGTGCCGTATCTTCTGGGTTCTGATGACTGCCAGTGGCCATCGATCCACCGTGGCGTGTGTTGCTGTATATGCACGCTTGGTCGAAGAAACACCAGAGGACCACGGGCTAATTAAGAAAGAAAAAAGTTTATTTTTGGCCTCCAACTATAAATGCAGTTTGTTTCTAGCCCTCTAACTCAAAAACTAAACACGCGTAGTCTCTTAATTCTCAAAACCAGTTAAAATTAACCCTCGCGCCCATTCGACCGCGGTTTCGGTCCAGTCAACCCGCCACGATCGCGGTTTCGGCCCAGTCACTCCATGTCTGACGAGCCGGGTCCACATCGCGAGCTTCCATCGTCTCGGTGCTTTCAGCCGCAGCCGAGGCTGAGGTCGAAATCGACGCCATCGGTAACCGCCTCAACGAGCTCCTGTCCAGCGCCTCGCTGTCGTCCTCCCACCACCCCCAGTCCCAAGCCGTGGCGGCACGCGCGCTGAGTGCGTGCATTGACCGCGCCGTCGCGCCGGCCGAGCCCCTCCTCGCGGCATTCCGCCGCGTGTCTGCGCTCGCCGAGGAGGCCGCGCCACCCACGAACCCGGGCGACGCCGAGAGTGCGGTCGTGTTCGTCGATCGTGTGGACCAGCTGCGGGACGCCATCGAGGAAGTGGTGGCGCGCGGCGAAGAGGCCGTCCGGAGGGTGAAGGAGGCGGTCGGTTTCCTGGGCCGGACCAAGAAACCACTGGGTCTTGCGTTGGGGAGAGAAGGGATGGTTTCTATCTTCTTCCCCAGATCCCGTGCGCTCACCTCCCGGCTACCGACGACGAGCTCCCCGCGCAGCAGCTCCTCATCCGCGGCTGCGGGCTCCTACTGCGCCGACGCCGACGCCGACGCCACACGCAGTGCTGAGTTCGAGCTGCCGCTGGAACAGGAATCGGAAGCACGTCGTCATTGTATAGGAAGGCGACGCGGACCAAGCGGACCAACAACAGACGGTGACGACCCTGCGGCCTCGACCACTGGACGCCATTGAGCTCCGGCTGTGGCCGCTCGACGCCGTGGAGGTCCAGTCGCGGCCTCGACGCCCGCCCTCCCCGCACAGCTGCTCGACGCCATGGAGCTCCGACTGTGACCGCTGGACGTCGTGGAGGTCCGGTCGCGGCCTCGACGCCCGCCCTCTCCGCGCAACTGCTCGATGCCATGGAGCTCTGGCTACGGCCGCTGGACGCCTGCCTCCCCGTGCGCGGCCGCTCGACACCGTGGAGGTCCGGCCGCGGCCGCTTCACGCCCGGCTCACGCGTCTCCCGGTGCCGACCCGCCTCGACGCCATGGAGGTTCAACCATGGCCCTTCTCCTCGTGCCGGCTCGCCCTCCCCACGCTGGCCCGCCTCGACGCCAAGCTTGCTCGTCTCCCTCCTCTGCGCACGGCGAGCGAGCTCGTATAGTCGCATATCTCGTCTCCATCTCCCTCCCCTGCCACACGGACGCTCGGGGTGCAGGGCAGCTATCTCTACGGGAGGCACAGAGGATCTGATATGGGGAGGGAGGATGATTCCTCAGACATGGAGACTAGGCTAAAACCGCGGTCGTGGCAGGTTGACTGGGCCAAAACCGCGGTCGAATGGGTGCGAGGGTCAATTTTAACTGGTTTTTAGAGTTAAGAGACTGCGTGTGTCTGGTTTTCGAGTTAGAGGGCTAGAAACAAACTGCAACCATAGTTGTAGGGCCAAAAATAGACTTTTTCCTTAAGAAAAACACTGGCCAACTTTGGTGAGATTGTCGTAGTTAGCCCAGCGGACGGTGAATCTCGTTTGTGTGAGCCACTGACTGACCTGATGGTTACTAGCTATACTTCCGTGCTCTAGTGAACCTGGCCGGGGATACTTACATCCTGGCTTCCGTCCCTTTCTGGTTTCTACCCCCGAGAAAACGAACGTGGGGGCAGTCAGGCGTGCATGGCCATGGGTAGGTTCCTCTCGAGCCACCAGACCCTAACCTCACCGCCCATCTAATAAGCTATCCACTAGCTGAAATAAAAACAACACATGCACAAAATCAATCGGGACCGATGAAGCAACATGTTATTATTTCAGGGACAATAATCAGAAAAGAAAAAGAATAAAAAAGAGAGATGATCCAATCAATCTGTGTCAAGGAACGACCTTTATATCGTTGAAGCTAGCGAAAGGGACGTGGGGAACGAAGGCAGCGAGAAACAAAAGATGGTCTTGGATTCCTCGTGATCGTGAGGAGCCTGCTTGCACCTCTCATGCGCTCTGGTCAGGTCAGGTTAGTTGGCCTGCCTACGAAAACGAAAACGAACGCCCAACCGGAGCGGAGGCTTAGCAGCACGAGGAAACAATCACGCATATGCATTCACGCATCGTCGACCGGGCCGCTGCTGCAAGCAAGCTTACATATATAGTAACATAATAACATATATGGGGACATATATACCTCATCGCTCTTATGAAAGTTCTTCCTCGTACATACGGCGCCGACGACGTCGTCAATAGCTTGACAGAGATCGAGTTTGTCAGGAACCATGGCGTCCGTTTGCAGCAGGCTGCCATTTCCGATCCTGGCAGTGGCGCGCATCTCCTGCTGCTTCCTGATCATGATGATGCCTGCTTGCTGCAGCTCAGGTCCCCGTTTCTTCGTCATGCTCTCCATCTTCTCTTTTGTTCTCTTGTACTAGTTTGTTTTTTTTTTCTTTCTTTCTACTAGTCGACCTGCGTGCATGCCGATTGCCGGCACACAGGCACACGGAGCACTGCGTCTCTGCATCTGCATCATATCACAGTAGTATCGCTGTGTCTGGTACGCACGCGCGCGCGGGCATCACGGTTCATTTGTTCATCATTTGTACGTGCGGAACTCATGTAGATGCTGGAGGAGGAGCAGCAGCGTTCCATGGCCAGAAGACAGACACGGTGGATATTGTCGGAAGAGCCCTGTTCTGCTTCAACGATCGCTACGTAAGTGTGTATATATAGTAGGAGTGTATATATGACAGATCGATCATCTCCCACTTGTACTCGTCATATAAGTTTTGACTTTTGAGCTTTCACTCACTCTTGTAATCATCATATGGCGTGCATACTGAACGCCGTTCTTGCTAACTGCGTGTCAAAAGATCTACAGCGGGTGCCAGGGCTCGTTCCGGCTGGGCCCCCACGGCGCGCTGGACGTGCCGCCGGGGTCGGCGGACGCCTTCTGCGGTGGGCCGTGCCTGCCGGAGACGGAGCTCGTGCTCCGCTGCGTCGACGGCATCATGGCCAATTTCCGCTTCTACTACGGCGCCTCCGCCGGCGACGTCCGCTTCGCGCTCGACCGCGGGTGCGGCCACTCGGGCCTCCGGGGCGACTTCGACGTGCTGCAGCGCATCGGAGCCGCCGACGGCAACTATGGCGACGGGTACTTCTACGGCCGCGGGGACGGCGCCCGCCGGTCCGTCAAGAATAATCTGGCAGCGGTGCTGCCGCTGCTGATGAGCGCGGCCACCGCGATCCTCGTCTGGTCGTGAGCGTGATCGGTCAAAGTAGGACCATACCAGGAAGTAAACAACTTCGGTTGCCGCACGCAGCAGTATAGCTTGTGTGCGATGCGAACTGATCGCGCTCTTCATCAGGTTTTTACATGTTTGATTTGACAATGTGAAGCTGTAGGACCTATTTGGTGGGGCACCTGTCGGCCGCCCACGGGCCGACAGCAGGCTACTGTTCACTAAAGCCGTTTTTCTCTCTCCTCCTTTCCTCTCTCACCGCGACCACCGGAGCCGGAGAAGCTCGTTTTCTCTCTCCTCCTTTCCTCTCTCACCGCGACCACCGGAGCCGGAGAAGCTCGAGAAGCTTTCCTCTCTCTCACCATGACCACTGGAGCTCGGGCTCGCTTTTCTCTCCTGGCTTTTCTCTCCTCGACCTCTCTCACCATGACCACCGGGCTGGAGAAGCTCGTTTTCGGAGCCCTGGCACCAAACAGGTTGTTCTCTGTTCCATGTTTGACTGTCCGGTGGTTGTTGTAAGTTTTTTTTGTTTGAAATTGTTATTTTTTATGGGGAGATGAAATTGAAGTATCGATTGTACCAGAACCTTTGGCAATCAGGATTTGACATGTTTCTGCTGAAATGAAATGGAACTGGAGAGAGTACAGAGTGGCAAAAGGAGGAATCAGGCTAAAAATGAGGATTTACAGAGGAAAAGTAGTTTTCCTTGCTCTGTTTCTTAGTGTCATCTCTCCAAGTATGTTCAAAAGGGAATTTAATCTCCAAGAACAAATTAAAGAACGCTATACCAACACTGAAATCACTGTTCTAGTTCTAGGAACGACTGTTTCTGATCTCCTTTAGGGGCGTTTGGATCCTTATAATTGAATTTATTCTAATAATTATAATTTAGGCATAGATTAATTAAGCTAATATAGTTATATATAGAATATATTTGTATATTTATTGTTAGACATACAAGAACATACTTATATGTTTTATTTCTATTGTAGGAAAGTGAGTTGAAGGGTGTGCTATAAGTTAAAGAATAGAATTATATCATAGTGATCTATAGAATCCATTTCCATCTCCCACCCTATGAATTTGAGATTGGTTTATTTGTGAAATGGGAATGTTATGGAATATCAAATTCCAAGCCAAATAGCCTAATCCATTATGTAGATTTCAATTCCTCCAAAATAAAAGATCCAAACGGCCCCTTAGCAAATTCAGTGATGTCAAATACTTGTGTTATAAAGTTCCTATACATATTTTACTGGAGTTTTCCCCGCACCATTAGAACTGCCATGTCAAAACAAATGCATGCCCAATTTCAGCGAAAGGAACACATGAGTACTATGCATTGTGGTGCAGTTAAGGGTGGAACTAGAACAAATGCAAGGGGACGTGCTTGCCACATTGGTGTCTAGATTTTTAACGTAGAGTGTATATAATGAAAATTCGATCATAATCACTGTTTTTTGTTTTTGCATGGGTGGGTCCGCACCCCCTTCACCCGACATAGATCCGCCCCTGGGCGCAGTGCACCCATTTAACATTTTCATCATCAATAGCGTTGTTTGCTGTGTTTAACATGAATACATGATATATCACTGGGAGTTATGTTTTTGTCCAATGGCCACATATGTAATATATAAAAAGGAAAATCGCAGGACATAGGTACGATAAATGACTATTGACACGTTTGAAACTGCCAAGGTTGTCTTATGATATAGCCCGTAATGGTTTATGACATGTACTAAGGGGTGTAATGCATCGTTTGCATTTAATTTCAAGGATATTTCTACAGGAATTTGATCTCCATGAATAAACTAAAGGACCACTAACATGTCAATTAGACTGGTAGCTGTTAGTTTAATTTAGCTTGTCTTTACCAATTAGTGAGCTAGTTGTCAATTAGAGTGTGGACTAAAAAGTCCGTCCATTAATCCATCTCTTTGTTGGATGGTCTAGGACTAAATTTTAGATAACTATATATAAAAACTTTGGTTTTGATATCAGGTGGTCTTTGTAGATTTTTAACTTTAACATTGTGAGACATTACGGAAACCCTTCTAGTTTGCAACTGCCTGTTTGAATGGCGCCTAGGGACAGGGCATGCGGCCGCGCCGAAAGTTGGGCGACCAAATGGGCCGCCACACATTTGGCGTGTTTGGGTCTAAAAATAGCTTGCATGCATGCTGATAAGCTGAGGCAGCGCCAGAACTCCGAAAACAAAGCAAACGCTGACTGAAGTGAGGCGTCGAAGGTGCGGCAGGTTTTGGCAGTGTTGGGGAATGAACCAAACAGGCCCTAAGTTCTTCTGCCATAACAATAGTTACATTTATGCGTTCCAACATTATGCACCATTATCTCCACCGATTTCCATAGTTTATTGACCTATTTTAAGAGGATGTAACATCAAACTTATAAATATCATTCCAGAAAATTTAGATTAGTATGGAATAGAGTCACTTCTATAGATGGGTTTATCTATCGGTATGAGGTATACCGGTTATTTCAGTTGATACGGAATTAATATGCTTGTAAGAGCAGTAGTTCCTAAAAAATAAGTTGGTAAATCAATGAGTTTTTAAGTGGCTGGAAAAAGTTGAGAGCATATTTGTTGGCTCCTCCAATAGTTTTTAAAATCTCGCTCCTAAAATATAAAAATATAGAAGGAAATTTTGCATAAAGACTCTCGGACTATTTTTAAATTACACCAACTATTTTTATGTTTTATTTGTCTCTTGTACACTTGTATTAGGAATCATGTCCTTCTCTTTATTCCTCTCCCCGTTCTTCCACATCTAGATTGGCCGACTAATATGTGCGCGTACATTTCCACATTGTTAGGTCCATTTTTCCAAGTGCGAAAAGATTGTGAGTTGTTGGACAACGTTAGTTTTCAATCTTATAAAAAAATATCAAGATTGGGAGTGAGTTTTGGAACTCTTGAAGATGCTCTGGATCTCTTTCCTTCCTACTCCGTATATCCACTCCAAAAGAAGACAAGAGGGTGTTGTAAAAAAAAAAAGACAAGAGGGATAGTAAAAAAAATGAAAAATGGAGATAAAGCTTTTGGCGCCAAAAGTGTGCGGATTAGAGGTGCCTTTGGCGCCATCCGCATTTCGCAAGGGCACTCCGGTAATATCTCCTTCGGCGATTTTGCAACTCAACGGGGAATATATCCATCACAGGTACCCCCCACACCGGCGCCGCCTCTTTCCTCTCCCGTCTCTTCCGTTCGGTGAGAGCCCAGCCCACTCCGCCGTCGCCGCCCGCGAGAGGAGTCCGCTTCATCCGTTCGCCGCCTCAAGGACGGTAAGGCTGGCCGAAATGCTCGATCTTCTTCCTCGTCTGATTCGTGGTAGTAGCTGCGGGGATTTAGGGGCGGGATCGAGACCGTGATTTCTTCAGGCGCCCCAGTTTTGCTAGGGTTTTGTCTCAATGGCCGAGCCTTGCTGCTCCCCGATTCCATGGTCGGGGGAGCGAATCCCTAGCCCAAATCCCGATCTAATGATTGGCGCCGCCATTCCCGCGGAGGAAAGAGGTGGGAGCGGGGTTGGGCGTAGAGAAGCCAAGCGGCGCGGATTGGACCATCAATGATTGACCGCAGGTTGTTAAGAATTGAAACTCCCCAGGCTCTGTGTAGTTTGCTGCATGGGAATTTTTTTATCGAGATTTACAAATCGGTGCCTCTTGTGATCCCAATCTTACATGCGGGGTATGGAGAAACTGTCTTAGAAAGTGTTATAATGTTTCGCCTTAGCCTGTACAGGATAGGTGACTGTGATACTCACCAGCAGATTGTATATGCTTACTCATTATGCGTATTACATGTTTTTTCCTAGGCCACCTACTGTATTTTGACAAGCATGTGTTCTTGTACAAAATGTCTTGCAGTAATTTCACAGTAATTATGTTAGCAGAAATTCTGAAGCTGTTTCTTGAGAATTTTTAGGCATTATTACAAATATTATGGTATCACATCCCTAATGCCCAAAATGATTATCTCAGGCTGAATGTATATTGTAACCCACTCACAAGTCACATTGCCAACCAAAACTCTAGTACATGTTTTGCAGTAGAGATCCTCTCCAAGCACTTATTCATCGTACTGCAATCTTTGATATGGTGTTTTTTGTGATAGTGACTAGAAGAGGTGTGGAATTTATTTGCTTCAGTGTTTGCTAGATGATTGTACTGAATTACATTGAATGACCTGAAATTCTGAATCCTCACTTTGCAGAGATGGACACATCAAGCCCTGCAGCACTTGTCAATGCAGAGATTCTGAACATGTTTGTTGGCCGAAGAGTACGCACGGTTGTTCAAGTCCAATGCAATGAAGGTGGAGTGCTTGTCGGGCAGTCCAGTGATGGGCATCAGTTGAGCATCAAAAGCGCCATGGACGTCCCTGTATCACACTTTATGGAGGTTTATGGAATTGCTGAAAACAACCAGACCATCCGTGCTGAAGTTTGCACAGATTTTGGTCCCAACTTTGGTGAGATTTCAAATGCCTTTGGCCCTTTGATTGCAATAGTATGAACTGTTAGTATATTCTGAGTGCTACCATACCATGGTTTAAACTCTCCCACATCCAAGCTTGCCAGCTCTTATTTCATTCGATGTCATAAGAAGATTGTAGTATACCCAAGCCCCTGATGTACACCAATTTAACCATGTAATATCAGTGAAAATTTTGAGTTTCACCCTCCTAATGAGCCATCGGCTACTATTTTGCCCTCCCTTATGGTATTATTTTGCTTGGCCCCTGCCCTTAACATATGAACATCAAGGAGCAACTGAGCAAGTAAACAAGAAATAATCTTTGTCCCCTTCTTTTCTGAACTTGTCAGCCTGTCAGGTAGTGCCTGGGTTTTTCCTAATCGGATGAGCAAATATCTGTTTTCCATTTGGAACTTGAACTTATTTTCTTAGAACATCAAAGAAGCCTAGGAGATTTTCCTGTTTACACAAATTACAGATTAAGAAACCCGGGAGGAGGGAAGAGAGGGAGGGAGGAGAGAGAGAGAGAGAGCCAATTTTTAAAACTGCTGTTAGTATCTGGACATTTAGGAATTGGATTTATAATTAGATGTTGGGTGCTCCTTGAACTACAGCAAAATTGACTCCCATTGTTACAAGGAATGGGCATCTTATTTATTTTTTCGCGTCTCCAAGCCACATTTACACGGTTTGTTCTATCCCCAGATGGCGATAAGTATGCCTCTGAGATCAATCATGATCTTAGAATGCGTTTCAGGATGAGAAACATGTTATCTGGCAGGGACTTTAATCATGCTATCCTCCATTGACAATGAGAGTAGCTTATTATGGCTTAAAGTTGTGTAGAAATATTCTTTTTACACTTGAGATGCAGATAAATTTCTTATACTTAGACCTCTCTTCTATGCCATGCCTTGCAGCAACAGCTTTAATTACACAGCATCCATACTTATTTTCCCCTATATCCATAACACCATTGGTTTTTTTTCACCATGTTTATCTGGCAGATCCCAAGCCTTTTGATCAATTGTGCAAGCTGGCGAGTGACAAGTTCAAGCACATGTTCCTGTAGAGGTCATCATCACATGGAAGACCTTTGGCCAACTGAAGCTTGTTTGAAATTGATATGATTCGCCTCTAAATGTTCCTTCACTCACCCCAGTATTATGTTAAGTATTGGACTCCTATTGGTATGTATTAACCTAAGCAACATACTACGAAGACAAGCAAAATATATCATGTAGTTGAAGAACGTATGTTGTTTTCTACTTTTAGGCAATCCAAATCTAAGCTTGTTATGTTGCTGTCACTTGCATTTGGACCCTGAGAAGTTGCTACAATGGCCATGCTGCTTGATGAGAGGAAAGAGTTCTAATGTGCTAGTAACATGCCCCATCTGAAAATTCAAGCTTTAATGATGTCTGCAAGATCCACCTTAGTCAACCTGAACCCCACTATTCAGTTCATTATTGGGTTTAAGGCTTGAGATTTAATTTTTTGTGTGCATGGTTCTGCAAATGCGTACCTGAATCTACTGTGTCCATTATGGCTACTCGGTAGCAGGCAGCAGGCTATATGCTGCTGAAGCTTTGCTTGGTTGTTGGGGTTTTCTTGCAAGTTCAAGAGCATTGTTTGCACAGCGCTGAGATCAATGGCTGATAGTGTTAGCTAGTTTGGTGTGAGACTGGAGAGCTGTGAAAAATGGCTCTTTCCATTTGGATTCTCAATATTTGGAATACCAAAGCCAGTGCCAATTAAGGAACATTTGTTCTTCTGTTATCGCTGAACATATTTTCAGTTGCGAAGCATTTTCCCTTAATTTTTTAGGATGCCGAACGATTCCTATGTACAAATGCTTTGAAGTTTGAACACTACCATTCAAAGCCGCTTGTTGCTTAACAGAGTGGATGTATTGGTAGCATATTGCTTTCTGATACCTATAAAAGTGTAATCTTTTGACTGCGACATCCCATCTTTCTCCTGTGTGCAACAAGAACAAGGCCTTGTTTAGTTGGCGAAATTTTTTAAGAAATGGTACCGTAGCACTTTTGTTGTTATTTAGTAATTAATGTCTAATCATAGTCTAATTAGGTTTAAAAGATTCGTCTCGTGAATTTCGTTTAAATTATGTAATTACTTTTATTTTTTATTTATATTTAATGCTTCATGCATATGCGTCTAAAGATTCGATGTGACGGGGAATCTTGAAAAATTTTGCAAAATTTTAAAACTAAACAGGCACCAAATCCAAGAGACAACAAAAATGTCTCTTTTGTACTCGTTAGCTTAAAGTCCTTCACTTGCCGCTGTCCAGTCCTGTAACAGTTTTTTAATGTTCAATGGTTCGACAAGGTTCAGGTTGTGCCTTTCACGTTGCCTTTTCATGACTACTGTACACAATATATGAAGTCTGGAACTGGTCTAATTGGTTATAGATATGGAGTTTCTGAACCTTTCTCCTCCATAGTTTCTGATCGTCATTTGTGGGATGATTGCTAGCCTATTAGATAAAAGTCAGTAGTATCATCATTTGTATAATAAGGGGGTGTTTGGCACGGCTTTTTTTGAGGGGCTCCTCTAAATGAGACATAGCCGTTTTAGAGAAGCCACGATCCTCTTTTTTTTTTTTTCTAAAAAAAACAGCTTCTTCAAAAAAACGTTTGGCAGGGCTCTTCCACAGTAAGGGAGCCAGAGAGGAGCCCTGCCAAACAGACCCTAAGTTATCTTCAAAGCTGTTATATATAGGTCATCTCGCTTAATTACCAACGAATCAATCAGTTAAGGGTTCTAAATTTTCACCAAATTTTTAAAAACAAGAACAAATGGAGTTTCTTAAGGATATCCATCGTACGCCAGACAAATATATAGCTGTAGCGTTTGTTCCCATTAAAATGGAAAAAGGCACTTGTACTCCATATATTATAACATACCATGGAAGAGAACAAAATATGCAGATTCCATACTTGTTTTCTGTCTCATATAGTAATAGATAAGCAGTGTAGTTGAAATCGAATCATTTCCCTGGAACGCCTGCAATTTCTCATAAAGTGCCGTGGAATGAGGCATAATCATGGCGTGATTTCTGGCCTAAACACACCTCTTTGTTCTTCTGTCTGGTTTTGGTTTTCAGCGGGAGGGAGAGGATGCATGGACTTGGCGAGCCCGTAGCCACGGGCCCCGAAGCCCAGGCACCCGAGAACCAGGCCCTGCCGGTACGGCAGCGACGTGGTGCGCCGAGCACTGCCGCCGCCCGGCGCCCTCTTCGGCGCCGTCGGCACCGCCGGCTGTGGCGCTGGGCCTGGGCAGGACAGCAGCGGCGACTTCTTGCACGAGCGCGACGGCCAGATGGACGGCGGCCAGAAACCCAACCTGCTGCTAGTGACCTCGGCGCCCGCGGTGCCTGATGATCCGCCCCCGCGTAGTCGCCGCAGCGACATCCGCCGTCGAATATTCTTCGCCGAGGACGAGTGTAACACCCCAGGCACACGGCACAGGTCCACTCTACCGAGAGATGGCCCCACCTACGCTGGAACTCGCTTGTGTTTTCGTCCTCGCGTAACTCGTGTGAACAGTGACTGAGCAACAGTGCTGCGCCGCTACCGTCTTGGACCACAGTCCACACGTGCAGTTATAGTGTCTCGGCTTAATCGGAATTATGCCTATATTAGTCGGAGATGTTACAATCACCCCCCTTAGGTTTCGACTTCTTGTCGAATGTCACACTAGCTTATCCTATTCGGGATTAATGCTCAGGATCGACTCTCTTGGCCCACGTTCATATTCTCAACTTCCCGGCCCAAGTGTCATGCTCTTGCAGAGCCAAGCGCAACCTGTCCGAGCTCCCGAGCCATATGTCCGTGAAACCGTGAGAGTTGGCTCTAAATACCATTTGTAACACCCTAGGCCCGGCACACGGCACATGCCCACTCTACAAAGGGGTGAGCCTCACCTACGTAGCAACCCGTTTGCGCTTTCGTCATCGCTTCACGCAAAACGGTTAACCGAAGGTTACTACGCGTCCTTGGCCTAACAATTTAAGTCGGTCTGGCCGTCCTACACTCTACTAAAGTCTGGGTGCACAGTGTTTCGTGGTGCTACAGTACTTGCGTGAGCAGTGGCTGAGCAACGGTGTTGCGCCGCTACAGCCTCGGACCACAGCCTACGCGCGCAGTTACAGTGCCTCGGCCCAACCGGAATTCGGTCTATTTAGGCAGGGGCGTTACAACGAGGAAGAAGACGAGGAGGAGGCGGACGCGAAGGGGTCGAACGGCTCTGCTGCGGCGCCCCTGGGGCTCCGCGTCGGGGAGGCGGACCTAGCCCGACGAGTAGCCCGCGGCGAGCGTCCGTCCCGCTCCCGCTCCTCCTCGTCGTCGCCGCCGCCGCCGCAGTTCTCCCAGCTATCCTCCTGTCGGATCGGGGAGAGGTTGCCGACACGGATGCGGCCGGCGACGAAGAGCTCCTCAGCCGAGCTCATCATCGCCACGGCCCCCTTGGTGCCGGGGCTGCCGTGCGTCCCCGCGCCGTGAGCGGCGAACTCGAAGTCCCCTGTGGCGGCGGCGGCCGCACAGCAGTCGGCATCAGCGCAGTAAGGGGACGAGGCGGCGGCGGTGGAGGAGGGCAGGGAGCGGAGGATGTAGTGCACGGGGCTCGCCGGCGCGCTGAAGAAGAAGTAATCACGGTCAGACGTCGCCTTGCATCTTCGGCGAAGGAAGGGCAGCGCCAGTGGTTCGAGACTGGAGAGAGAGGATAATCACGGTCAGACGTGCGGGGTTTTGGCTAGGGTGATTGGTGAGAGCATGGAGTGGGACGGAGGGAGGCAAGCGGGCGGGGCTGGCTTGATGGTGATTGGACTGAGGTGCATGGAGTTTTGTGAATTTGGGGTCCGGCATGGCAAAATTGTTTAAATTTACGTGTAAATTAGACGGGAATGGTTTGATCGTGCGCTTCACTTCACTAGTGAAGCCATAACTTCCCATGGACTCACGTTCGCTCTGCAGAGTTTTGTGAATTTGGGGTCCGGCATGGCACAAATTGTTTAAATTTACCGCATAAATTAGTCGCCAGTCGAGTATTTATTTGGAACGTGTAAGTGGTAGATTATCGTACGTGCTGGCTGCACACTGACGCATTTTTGCTCATTTTAGGATCGTCGTCCAGAGGGCCACTCCACATCACACGGCTACTATCACGCGCGCATGCACGTCTGGACGGGAGCAAGAGCTAGCAATTGATGATACCGCGCCAACGAAGGATTCAAAAAAAAAAATCCAAGCAATAGCTCGTAAATCAAAGCGACCTTCGTTTGCTCGTATAAAAGGCGATTTATTTTTTTTTTCAATTTTTCGTTAAACCCCAGCAAGAAGCAACACGGCTCGCTTAATGAGCGATCATCGCAAAGATTAATCTGCCCGTGGGATCGTGATTGACGCCCCGGGCGGGTCAACAATTAATTAATTTCCGGGTTCTAATCATCATCGAACCACGCGTTTGCTTCTCTGTTTGTTCGGTAGACTCTGGGATACATCATACATGAACGTGAGCAGCACCAGTACACGATAGATAGGCAGATGGCTAGTCTCCTGGAGTCCTGGTTGGATAGAACCGGCCGGGGAGTGGCGACGACGAAACGAGACGACGCATAGCTAGTAGCGATGGAACGGTGACCGGCCGGTTTCGTAGTGGGCGCCCGACCCACCACACAAGTGCTCTCGCGATCCTTTCCTATGACAACAAATCAAAAAAATGCATACAAGATCAAAGAAAAATATAGATACATGATGCAACAATCTATTTTATAATTGAAATTCTAAAAGTAGAAGAAAATCTTGTGTAAAGAGACACGAAAAAAAAAACCAGCATGTGAATTGGTGTGTCCTTAGGGCAGCTCTAACAATCGATCGAGTTTTAAACTAACTCTAAGTATTTTTTTATATTTTAATAGAAGAGAGAGAAAAAGCTAGGCATTTACGGTTGACCTTTAAAGTCTGTTTTCCATTTTATGACTTCTTCCGATGTACTCCTACCGTTGACAATATACACGACTCTCTCTTTACATTTGTTTATTGTCGGCAAGATAAAAGTAGTTATGAGGCAGCTGTTTCAGCTTTCCGGGAGACTCTGAAGCCCCAACTAATAAACTTGGCCAAAGTACACTCCTTGGATTGCAAGGCCGAAAAGGAAGGGGCTCCTGCATGCCTTTGCCTTTGTCGGTTTTCGCTTCAAGAAAGAAAAAGATTATGAATCCAAGAAAAAAGTCCATTTGGATTTGCATGACACGCTCGATGATTTCGGGCCTTGTCGGCTTAATGGCGATGCGGCCGGCATGTTTACCGGCCGCCTGCCGATTAAGCGTACTCAATCACATCCCCTAGCGATCTCTAAGCGATCGACACGGAATACATAATCGAAACCACTTGTAATTAGCTCGCCACTTTATATATGGTTCCGTGTTTCCCTTTTGTTATTAATTTCTTGATCGTTATGGTTGTATATATATTCTTCCTCTATTTATGTAGACGAGTGCAGAAGTACGTGCAGCTCTCTTGCGCATTCTCGAGGAGGAATCGAATGGTTCTTTCCTGGCAAAGAAAAAAAGGGAATCGAATGATTATGAATAAATAAGCAGAGTTTATTTCGTGAAGGCTGAATACAATACGCTGGTTGTTGGAGGTCAGGGTTAGATTTTGTTGGAACCTACCATCAGCCTCCACATCCAGGAGTGTACATGGCAACTGCTGGTGTAGTGATGCTCACGTCCTCTGGAAGCTAATCAATCACGGTGTGGGCCATAACTGAGAGGATAAAAATAAATAAGGTAGCAGCAGCAACAAACTCATCTCTATCCTCACAAAATATGAGAAGGGAAGTCGCACAGAGTAGACTACTGACAGCAGCGCTCAGTTAAAAATTTGGTAGTTAAAGGTCAGATCAGTAGTGACTACTGATAGTGTTTCGATAAATCAGAGGTTTTCTGATGTGGCTGTGAGCCTGTGAATAGTAGTAATGTGACGCGTGGAGCTTGAGGTTTTGTCCTGGCCAGAAGCACCGCTGTTCGAGTGAAGTTAGAGCTGGGCCCATGGAACTATGCAAGACTACCTGAAAGGCTGAAACAGCATCCGGAGCAGGAGCAGTTGACGATCTTGTTTCTTTTTGGGCCGGCCCGCCCGTAATCTTAGACCAAGCTCCGGAGTGAATAGGCCAATTGGGTGTATTTGGTGGCTTTAGCACCTATAGCTAGGTCTTCAGAATGCAAATTTCGCATGTTTGGTTGTCTGAACGGGCTCCTAAGCCAGGGCTAACTAGTGCAAATGAAAGGCCCTTAGGTAGGCTTCGGGAGCCCAGGCAATGAAACATTCGGCGCATCCCTTCGACTCGCCTAGAAGGGACTGGTGGTCAGACCTCGTCGAAGCAGAGTTCGCCAAGACGGCCCGCGTGCATTTGTCTGGGCTTGTGTCCTCGGAGGCGCACGTCTTGGATGACCACTCCGGTCCAGAGACGGCTCTCACAGACAATGACAATGTATCTGTGGGTGATGATGATGTGGGGGACGTGGCAGCAGACGGTAACGGGGGGATTGATCCTGAAGATGTTCATCCTAACCCGATGCAATTGCAGCTTGAAGCGGCGGTCTGTATCCCGTTTCAGACACCGCTTGTCAGCCGACGGCCGCGGCTCCGCAGGGCCCGCTCGCCGATATCTGTGCACTCACTTCGTCGGAGTGGTCGGATCGCAGCGAGGCCGCGTGCTGGCAACGCAACGGCACAGGCACAGCGAGTGTTGCTGAAGAAGCTCGGTGTTGCAGTGGTAGAGGAGGAAGCGAACGTCGAAGTAGAGAAGAAATTTAAACTGGCATTCGGGGGGAACATGTCGCAAAGGAAGCAGCACGCCTTGCAGTTGTTCCTCAATGAAGGGATCGATCTAACGGCGATGAACCTAGACCTCGAGGGTCTGGAGGAGGGGGCTTGAGCATGGCCACCCCACCTCGTCAGAAGCACAACTCGGTTCCATCATGTTACACCGAGGTTTCCTGGTTTGGAACGTGCGCGGCCTCAACGAGCGTGCACGGCGCAACGTTCTGCGCGAACTGATCATCGCTCAGCGCCCCTCAATTTGTGTTCAGGAGACCAAGCTCTCCAACATCTGTAATGCAACTGCATTGGAGTTCTTAGGTCCGCCTTATGACTATTTGTTTTTGCCTGCTGTTGGGGTTGCTGGTGGAATCCTTCTAGCCTGGGACAGGGAGATCTGGCAGACCTCACTGCCGAACCTGGGTTGTTTCAGTTTGGCGGCAACTTTTCAAATGCAGGGGGCTTTGCCCAGCCCTTGGAGCTTTGTGGGCGTTTATGGGCCGCAGGAAGATGATGACAAAGTGGACTTTCTTAATGAACTAATGCAACTCAAGAATGCCGCACCCCCGGACCTGATGGGCTAACTGGTCTCTTCTACAAATCTGCGTGGGAGGTGATCAAACCGGACATCATGAACGCGTTACATGCTTTCTGGTCGCTGGATCACCGCAGCTTCCATGCTGTTAACGAGGCGTTCATGGTGCTACTCAAGAAGAAAGACCACTCCAACGAGATTTGTGACTATCGTCCCATTAGTCTTATGCATAGTTTTGGCAAGCTCATAACGAAGTGCCTGGCCAACAGATTGGCGACTGTTCTAGGAGATCTGGTCAGGAATAATCAGAGTGCGTTCATCAAGGGCCGAAGCATACATGACAATGTTAGGGATGTTCAACTCACGTGCAAATCCTTGCACAAATTGAAGATGACCTGTGTTTTGCTCAAGGTGGATGTGGCCAAAGCGTTTGATTCGGTTGCATGGGTTTTCCTTCTGGAGGTGCTACAACATATGGGCTTTGGGCTGAGATGGAGGAACTGGATGACTATGCTTCTGTCTACGGCAAGAAAAAGGATTCTCCTCAACGGCAAGCCAGGCCAGAGGGTGTGCCATGCTAGGGGGCTACGGCAAGGAGACCCTCTGTCGCCGATGCTGTTCGTTTTGGTCATGGAGGTACTCAACTCCTTCCTGACTTGGGTCGAAGAACACGGTTACCTCACACCGCTAGCTGGAATTCCAGGGGCCAGAGTCAGTTTATATGCCGATGACTTGGTCATTTTTGTAGTCCCATCTGAGAGTGATTTGTTGTCAATCAAAGGAGCCTTGTCCATCTTCGGCCTTGCCTCTGGGCTCTTCTCCAACCTCGACAAAAGTATGGCTACACCAATTCACTGCTCCGAGGAAGATATGGACAGAGTGCAACGCATTCTTGCTTGCAAGATAGTACCGTTCCCATGTCGCTACCTGGGAGTGCCACTTTCGGTGCACCGGCTCAAGAGAGCGGATGAGCAGGCTCTCATTGATAAAGTGGCTGCAAGAATACCAGCTTGGAAAGGTAATCTTCTAAATGCTGCTGGACACACGGAACTTGTCAAATCCACCCTTTCGGCCATACCTGTACACACTTCCATCGCCTTGTGTCTTTCAACGTGGGCAATTGAGATGATTGATAAGCTACGGAGGGCTTTTATTTGGGCTGGCACAGACACTGTGGCGGGAGGAAAATGTAAGGTGGCTTGGCTCAAGGTGTGCCGACCCAAAGTGCTAGGTGGACTCGGTGTCACTGACTTGAGAAAGGCAAGGGTTGCACTCCGAGTTCGCTGGGTGTGGAAGGACAGACTTAGCGGCCGAGCGTCGGCGTCTGGAGAGCATGCTGTGCTGGCGCTCTTTCATGCCGCAACGCTGCACCGCTTGGGGAACGGTCGATCCACGTTCTTCTGGACGGATCGTCGGCTCAATGGTAGCAGCTTGGAGCGCGAGGCACCTACTGAGTTTGCTGCAGTTGGGAGGAGGCGTCGACGAGCAACGGTGGCGGAGGCCCTGTCCGAAAATGCCTGGGTGCGTCACATCCGGGGGCCTGCTTCTATGCAGATGCTGCTGGACATATCACGTATCTGCGACCTCCTGGAGGAGGTGCAGCTATCGCTGGAGCCAGACACGTTCTGTTGGACGCCCTCGCCGGACCAAAGGTTCTCTTCTGCCTCAGCTTATGGAGCAATGTTCTTTGGATCCTCCACGGTCTTTGGTGCAAAGTTCATCTGGAAAACACCTGCCCCGCCAAGAGTTCGCTTCTTTTACTGGCTAGCCATGCACAACCGCTGTTGGACCGGGGATCGCCGCTTCCGCCATGGTTTGCAAGACTCAAACCTTTGCATTTTCTGCGATCAAGAGCCTGAGACCCTAGACCATATCATTTTGGGTTGCGGTTTTAGTAGAGAAGTGTGGCTCATCTGCTTGTCAAGAGTACACATCAATCTGGATGGCTACTGGGGAGCTCGGGCCATGGAGTGGTGGATTGGCAACAGAAAGCTCGTCCCGAAGTTCTTTCGCAGGGGTTTCGACTCCTTCGTTTTACTGCTTGGGTGGAGCTTGTGGAAGGAGCGGAACCATAGGACGTTCCAGGCTGGTGCAACCTCGCCGCCAAGGCTGGCCATGTTGATCAAGGAGGAAGCGGAGAGGTGGTGTGCGGCCGGGAACGCCCACCTCTCTAGGCTGCTCGCGCGTGCTTCAGCTTGAGCGCCGCTGTGCTGGTAGCTATCTTTTGTAACAATGTAGCGTCTTACCTTTGGATCCGGTAGTACTAGGTGGCTTGGTAACGTTTTTTGTTACCAAGTTTCTGTTACCTTGTTTTCAAAACTCTTATCTTCTTAATGAAATACGCGCATAAGCGTGTTCTCAAAAAAAAAAACAAGACAATCGGATTAAAAGGGCGGTTCTCTTGAAGAACGGAATATATGCACTAGGAAAGGTGCCACGATGAGCACGGATGGGGTACTTTGTAGTTTGTACGTGTACCCTCTCCGAGGATAACTGCACGGGATCGGGACTACAGCTGTACTCGTGCCGCAGGCGGGCCAATTGAGCACGGTGCTACACTTACACGGCTAACAAATTGCTCTGTGTTTATTCTGTCACCACACTGTCTGTATGCTCAGGAGCAGGAAGGCACCCCCGCAAGTCCCCGCAAAGCAAAAGCGCAAAAGGCGCGCACTGCCCGATCGCGTCGTAGCGCCTTCGTCCCTTTCCCGGAAAAAAAAAAGCACGTCCCGCAGCTAGGCGGCAACGGCGACGACGGCCCCCTCCCTCCGAGCTCGGGCCGTGCCGTGCCGCGGCTAAAGGAGAAGATTAAAGAAGCTCCGGGTGGGTGAACGAAAGGTGAAAGCGAGGAATCGGACTGTCTCCTCCAGCAAAGGCACGGGGAATTCCACGCTCCCCCACTGTGGATTATATTCCTCCCGTGCTGCCGCGCCCAAGCTACCCTCGCTGCTCTCGGCGCTATACGTACAATTCCTTCCTCTCCGCCGGTGCAACGCTCGCGGCGTGCGCATCTCCTCCTCCAGCCGCATCCACCCCGCAGCTGTCGCCTGCAAGCATAGTAGCTACCCGTGCCCGACGACTGCCCGTGCACCGCCAACGAGCCATTGTTGCCTAGCTAGTCAGACGGCCGAGCGAGATAGGGTGGTAGCAGGTTCAGTGCCCGTCTCATTGTTGTTTCATCCATGTACGCGGCGCCGACGACAGCGACGATGCCGCCGGCCGTGACGCACGACGACCTGTCGCTGCGCAAGGCGCAGGAGCGGCGCGCCGCGCGGTCCGGCGGCCAGGTCGCCGTCTCCCTCGTCGCGCTCTCCGTGCTCTGCGGTCCTCGTCGCCTTCATCCTCTGCCTCGCCGCCGAGGGGTCGCGCTCAGAGGCACGTGTCCATCATGCACGTCGTCTAAAGCCACGTTAGCTGGCGGCTGGCGCTGCAAGTTCATTCATCCCTCCACCCGTTGCTGACGCATGTGTGGCGCTGCCTGCCTGCCTGCAGGTGTCGCACTACCTCATGACCGTGGGCGGCAGCCAGGAGCAGCTGGACGTGTGCATCTACAACAGCAGCGGCCGCCTCGCGCTCGCGTACGCCGTCGGCGCCTTCATCCTCCTCGCCGTCGCCATGTTCGCGGAGCACGCCTACATGCTGGTCGCCGTCGCCGCCCCGGAGTCCGCCTCCCCCGGCCTCGCCGTCGCCCAGGACCACCCGCGCGTCGCGTCCACCGCCGCCGCGCTCACCTGGCAGACCGGCTGCCTCTTCTTCCTCACGTCGTAATTAATTAATGACGACAGTCACTCTCAACTCCCATCAAAATTAGAATTATTTGACGCCCTGGCCACCGAAACGCAACAATGTTTTCTGTGTCCCCCGCGCGCAGGATTTGCTTCGGGCTCGCTGAGGTGATGCTCATGATCGGCATCGCCGTGGAGTCCGGCCACATGAGCGACTGGCGGAAGCCGCGGCCCGTGTGCCACCGGGTGCGCCCGGGGATGTTCGCGGCAGCGGGCATCCTGGGGCTCATCACCGTCGTCGTCGGCTTCGTGGGCTACATCACGGCCGTGCAGGCGCAGCGCCTGCGGGGACAGCAGTACCACCACGGCGGCGGCGGCCACTTCGTGGGCTACGGCGCTCCCCATCCGGGCGCGCAGCACCAGCACCTGCGCCCGCCGGTGCCGCACCCACACGGGCCACACCCTCATCCGGTGCCGTCCGCGCCGGAGATAACGGCGGCGCCGTGCCAGGTGCAACCCAGCCGTGCGTCTCTCATCACCAAGGAGGCCGCCGACGTGTGAAACGACTGAAACACCAACGTCATCACTCATCAGACAGCGCAGAGACAAGAGCACCTCGCCGCCACTACGGCTATATTCTTTGCCTTCTTTGTTCATTGGATTGGAATACAAGCAGCTAAGCACCGAGATATTTCTTTGTAAATGTCAACAAAAAACCCATAATATCGTGGAGTGGAAATAGGTTGGATTTGAGTTGTAAAGGGCCATGTTCCATGTACCAACCTTTCTGTTAAAAAAAAAAAATCGGATAACTCAAAATTGAATTTGGCATCAAAACTTCGGCTTTATTTTCACGACAACGTATCAGGTGCAAATCAACTAACCTATGTAAACTTAAAAACTACCAATCAGGACTACTAGATGCTACCTGAACCACTAAATGCTAATCCAATAGATAGGGTGAGAGGTAAGATTTTTTTACGCTTAAGTCCCCCACCCACTAGCCTTTTTTTTGCACTTAAGCTCCCTCACCCTATCCATTGGATCAGCGTATAGTAGTCCTGATTGATAGTTTTAAAGTTTACACAGAATAGCTTGTTTACACCTGATATGTTATCTTATTTCACACCCACAAATTTTTGCACCAAGCGCCAACAATGCAAACAGCTTTTTGGAAGCCATTAATATAGGCTCAACAGGTTGGATTAACCGTAGTAAAGCAAGGCCGAGCAATATACTCAAACCATTAAACGTTTACAGCTCCGGACAAACTACAACGCAGACCACTCCTGAGGAACCTCAAAACCAAACCACTCAGGAATGTCTTTCGGCCTTGCAGACGATTGGACTCAGGCTAGACAGTAGCCAGATATAACACAACTAAATGACAAACCCTAGAAAGTAACCTTCTAAAAAAACCGAGACTCTGATGTTCAACGATTATAATCCTGTTACAGACCCTGCGATATTGATATCCATGACTCGCTTGGGAACAATGCTAACCTATCTCCCTCGGAATCTTGAGCTTATTGAACCCAGCACAAACCATTATCCCACACATGGAATCGACCACATTACATTGTCAAGACAAGCCAAGCTCATCGCCGAGGGAATTAACGCCCTTTTGGTTAAAGACTGCAAAAAGGAATATCAGGACCATTAATCCTTTGCAGAAACAATGAACCGCAAGTCCAACAGATTGGACGTAATTAAAATATTCTATGATGAGCATGGTAAGGCTGGGAGAACCTGTATTCAGTTGAAGTTCAAACCACCACCAGCAGGAGGGTTGCCACCTTGGCTAAAGTCAAAAACAGCGGGAGCAGCTTCCCCAGCAGTAGCCATTGCGTCATCTTCCTCTTCCATCCAGTATGCCTCAAGAAGCTTCACAGCCTTTTCATAGATTTCATTATTATCGTGGCTCTGTAGGTTCTCGATCTTTTCCAGGCCTTCCGCTTCATCAATCATCTGAGCAAAGAGATTGCCATCACCTGTTGCACCCATGTTCTTGTCGTGCTCCCCTACTTTAAGAATATTCTCAAGACCCTCCAGACAAACTGTTACAATTCTCGGATCAGGGCAAACAAGAAGGTCGCACAATGGCTTGATGCAGCCCTCTGCCACCAAGTACCTAGGCAAGACAACACGAGTTCTAAATTATGCTCAAAGAAGACATACATAAGTTGCATTGCACACAACTCCACAAGCCAAAAGGCAGTGCAGTAAGTCAAGGGAGTATACTTGATTTGCTCATGGGAACCACCAGAGGTAGCATTTGAGATGGCCCAAGCAGCCTCCTTCTTGATATCAAACTCTGCTGTTTGAAGCAGTTGCAACAAAGGAGCGATAATGCCAGCACTTATGACAGCCTAAAAACTCAATATAGCAAAGTGAGTAATCAATGACTAACATTTTAGAACATATGAAAGCAAAGAAACATGACATGGCTCATCTGTGGAAAATCTCATTATTAAATTATTATTAATAGTGACAGATATAAAAGAACACTATGCTAACAAGAGGTTAAGAGTTGCTAATTTCCAGCCAACAAATATGAGCTAAATACACCACTTGGAACACTCATTTGCAACATAACAATTGCACTAGAGAATTTTGATGTCATCCACTTAGTATATGTAAAAACAAACTAGTGGCATATGATTTTCTGTATGTTACCTGTATCTGATCTTTGTTTCCAGCAGTAATATTTGAAATCGTCCAGCATGCCTCTTTCTTAATGCTTTTCTTGTGGTTCTGTGTCAATAGATTCAGGAGGCGAGGAAGAGCTTGATGATCAATGATACACTGCAAAAAATAGAAGAAAAGTTCAATAAAATGACAGTCACAAGTAACTTTCTTGGTGCTTCATTCGATGCTTGTGACAGTGCATTAGTTCACCCGGCAATATTAAAGAAAAACTGTCAGAACCACTTATTTTTGGAACATGTGATCATATAAAAAACACACACACACAAAACTAGCTCTGATAACTGATGGCATAAAGTGTGCCAGATATATAGAAAGCTGCCAAACTTAATGTACCACCTGAGTTTGCATATCATCTCCAGTGACAATGTTCCCGACAGTTCGTAGAGCAGGTATAAGCACTGACGGTGATGGATGGCTGCATGTGGTATCAGCACGCATCATATAAAGATAAAAAAAACTGGTGCAAATAAGAAAACTATGAAAGCAATCAACATGATGTTGTTACACAGAATCTTCACATACAGGAGGAGCTCCACAAGCCGGGGGCAAACACCAGCTTCAATCACAGCTTGGATCTTATCATTAGTGCCATCAGATAAGTATGACAGAGCCCAGCATGCATCAGTGAGAACTTCCTCATCGTTGGAATGGATAAGTCGTGCAAGTGCAGGCAGAGCAGGCTTAGTCTATAACAGCCAAAGAATAACATGTTTAGTTGGTAACAATTGTTACAGAAAAGCAATAAAAAAAAGGTCTTGTCTAAACCTGATCAAATGATGGCTGCGGCTTTCCCCTGCAGAAGTTAGACAAAGTCCAGGTGGCATTCCTCAACATGGAGAGCTTAGCATGCTCATTCAACTGTGCTAGCAGAGGCATCAACGCACCATTGGCAAGAACAAGGTCGCGGCACTTCGGAGAATCACCAGCAACATTACCCAGAGCCCACACAGCCTTTTGTATTGTTTTAAAACAGAGGAAGGGCATTACTGTCACATCATACACTCCTAAACAGCAAATAAAAAGCACATAAGCCAAAAGACTAAATAAATACCTGCTCACGAACATCATCACTAGCAGACCCAAGAAGCTTCACAAATATAGGAACAGCCCCATGATCAATAACAACCTTTGTATTTTCTGAAGTGCCAGAAGCAATATTTGTGAGAGCCCATGCTGCTTCGAACTACAAAAAAAAAAAAAAAAAAAAAAAAAACTGGTCAGAAATCCATTTTCATCCAGCAACAACAGGATATAAGATTTAGATTGTATCAACATACCTGCAGCTGGGGGAAATCCTCTCTGGTGAGAAACTGCACAAATCTTGGAACTACACCTGATTTGATAACTTCTTCAATGGGGGGGCTCCTCTCTAGTTCAGAAATATTGCAAGTTCAACCAATGTTTAAAAACAGTGTATAATGGGCCACCTTTGAAAAACAAACTAAGAAGCAAAAACAACTGGAAAGAGAGCAAATTAGTACCTATAGAGAGCAACTTGCGGAACTGTGTGGTGGCCTCAAGCTGAAGGCTATTGTCATCAGAATAAACCCCACTAACCATAACTGGGAGGCTTTCAAGCTACCAATTTAACACATCAAAAATATCAGACCAAGTATTGTCAGTGTCAACAACAACAACAACAACATAGCCTTTCAGTCCCAAGCAAGTTGGGGTAGGCTAAGTATTGTCAGTATCAAAAGAACCTAAATAGTATTGGGTGCAAGATATGAAGCAAGCCATTTGTACAACAGCCACATTAAGCTCAAGAAAATAAGCTTGACAAGGAGTCAAGGACACAAGCAGCATGGAAGCATGCTACTTTTTCTTTTCTTTTTTGTCCTCAGATAAAAGGCTTTGGATAACCATCCAATAAATATATTTAATTAGTGCTTAAAACATAATAACGACTAAAAATATCAGCTCAAGAGAATTCAAAACAGACACCTGTATAAATGGTATCGGTGTGATAAAACTCTACAGACATGATAATAAGCACAACACTAAAACAAAACGTCAAAACCAGGAAAGCTAAGAAAGCACTAAAAAAACTAAAATAATTTCAGCAGCCACATGAGGCTAACAATGTAAAAAAAGTAATTCAGATAAAATAATATTAATTCAAACATATGTAGCTATAAAAACATAGCTCCAAAGCTTCTGTTGTTAAACAAGGTTAATTTCTTCGACACTTTTGACCACATTGGTAGACAACAAGATTTAGTGTGACAAATCTTTAGGCACAGTGAAGCTCACTTCTAAAAGGCAGCCAAGTGACTTCAGTTTAATTTTGAATAATTTAGGTATGAAATTAGGCAAGGATACATCAGAACTATGATGTTATCTCATAACAGCAAAGATATGTCGGATCAGGAGGATACATATTTTGAAACAAGACAAAAAGTGTACATCAACATAACAAATCAGCACAGCTATAACATGGTAAGCACTGAATCTGAAGAATTGATGAGCATGACTATGCAAACTCATTCCAAATATTAAACAACATCAGTCATGCAGTGTTCTAAGCTGAACAAGATAATAAAACAATCAATAACAAGACCAACACCATCAGATCTTGCACATGATTAGGACCGCAACAGAAGAGTATCCCTAAAAATCAAGAGCTATTCCTTGGTCTAGTGATCAAGACATGGTGATACAAAATAAAATGCAGCAAGAACGTGTCATAAGGTGATAGTGTACATTCATTGACATATAGAGACTAAAGGAAATAAGAAATATTGCTTAAATCAATAATAAAAAATATGTTTGAGACACTAACAACTTGGCAAATCACCTATAACATGTTCTAGAAAAATACCACCCTGAAATTTTAAAATCGGCATATCTAGAACCTAAGAACCATATGCCTACAATATATTTTCTGAATGCTATGGATGATAGGTATACCTAAGAAATCACAAGCATAAAGTAATAAAACTTCTGGTACATCTAAATCAATACCAAACGCTTGTCAAAACACTACTAGCCTGCGTCTAAAATGACAAAATCTAATTTCTAGAGAGTTAATCTGGTCCTCAACCCAATATTAATCAGAATCAGAACACTAAAAGGCTAAAGGTAGCTGAGAGTACAGCGGCAAGTACCAAACACTCTGAATGACAGGTAATCAAATATGCATGCAGCCTTCTGCAGCAAATACTCATAGTAGTCACATACGGGCTAGGAGCTGCAACTTGTATTATAAGCATGAAAGGGCGAGTAGGCGAGTATAACATCTTGGCATTGCTTAACAGGCGAAGCGATCTACCACACTTGTACTGAACACTCGTCCAATCGCGACATAATACGAACACTAGAATACCATCGCAGCAGCGAATGAAAAAAAACACACTCAGAAACCGGAACAGAGAGCGGAGCGGGCGGCGTATCCTCACCTTCTTCTCGACCCCGGACGGAGGGGCAGGGACCTGGGCCTGGAGCCCCTCGCGGCGCCTCTTGAGGAGGCTCTCCTCGCGGCGGTTCTTGCGGATCTCCACCATATTGTCCTCGCGCCGCCGCCGCCCCTCCTCCGCGTCAACCGCCACCTTGTAGCGGTTCCGCCGCACCTCGACCCGCTCGCTCGGGCGCAGCGACATGGCTGGCGAAGCACCGCTCGTTCTCCAGCCCTCGGTCTCGCTCGCTGAACGGCGGCGGCG
This sequence comes from Miscanthus lutarioriparius, assembly GCA_904845875.1. Classification (NCBI taxonomy): domain Eukaryota; kingdom Viridiplantae; phylum Streptophyta; class Magnoliopsida; order Poales; family Poaceae; genus Miscanthus; species Miscanthus lutarioriparius. Next base: position 86,742,543 of record CAJGYO010000006.1, read on the forward strand.
GGAAGGAGGCAAAACCCTAGCCGGGCGTCGGGGGAGCCGAGGGGAGCGGGAGGAGGGGAAAAAAAGGAGAGGGGAGAAACCCTAGCGGCGAGTGGGAAAGCGGAGTTAAAGCTCACACCACGATCGAAATATTCTTCTTTTCTTTTTCCTTGTATTTTTTTGAGGCCGCTAAAATGCATTCCGAGATTTGGAAATATATGTAGAGCTGTAGGCCCACAAATTGTATGGCCCATCTATGCTTCCCCCACCCCCCCGGACTGGGCCATTAGCCTCGATTTGTCTCTCGGGATAAAGAAGATTGCGTCTTGTATCTACGACCCAAAATTCATCACCACTACCAGTTTAAAAATCACTATCACTAGAAGAGAGAATAGAAGAATACAGTTCCTCCGATAAAAACCATGACCTATCCTAGGTTATCATAAAAAATTCAAATGTAAGAAAGTTTTCTTGTAACATAAAATGTTCATCGATGAGAAGTAAAAAATCATGGCCATAAATATATATTTATATTTTTTTTGTGAATTACACAAGTACACCGTAGACACTCAACACACACGCACACTCACCCCTATGAACACACGGATACAAAAAACCCTACTACCCTTCTGAGAACTTCCGAAAGACCGTCTCTAGTCCTTCCTTCTTAGGCCCCTTTCGGCACAACTTTAGCCCCAATTTCTCATGGCTCCTCGCATGGAGCACTGCTAAATGGACATCTAAAAATGGCTCCTTGCAAAGTGTCCATGTGAGCCAAAGCCGTTTTTCATTAAGGAGCTAGAGCAAAAAATTGGCTTCTCCTGACTCCTCACAAACTTGATATAAATTATTGTGGTCCTATCACTCAAGCCATTTTTGCCTAATGTTTTTTTTAATGGCTTCAGTCCACCAAAATAGTTGCTCCATAAGAGGAGCCAAAATTAGAGCCCTTTTAGAAGGAGGCAATGCCCTGCGAAATTGGCCCTTATAAGGGCAGCTCCAACAGTGTTAAAAGAGTTAGCTCATGACATATTTTATTTAATAGTAAGAAGAAAGAATGATAATCTGGCTCTTCATGAAGAGCTAAGCTCACACCCTATGATTACATATTTTTCTATAATGTTACTCTATTTTTATCTTTAAAAAAATCATTTGAGCTAGCAAATTGACTCTATTATCGAGGGTACTCTAAGGCCACTGCTATATTTATAGCTATCAATATTGGTTATATTAAAATATGCTCCAATATGATTTTTTACTGACCAATCCTCTTACGACAATTCTAAATATGTATACCAACCGATGAGAAGTCGGTACAAATAGAAATAGCGACCGATGATCCGTTCGAAATTTGTACCGACCAATCATTCGTCATTATTACTGTTGTCTAACACTAATTTTTTGCTATGGTATAGTACGTGCAAATGTGTTATTATGAGGTATTCATTGGACTAGGCTTTGCAAGATCCTATGATCCTACCTGTTTGCGGTTGTCCTTGATCACTTGCATTGAGCATTGTATTGCGTCCGAGAAATCAGAATCGATAAAGGACAATGTTTGTAGAGGTTTATGTATCTTTATTTATACGATATAAAAAACTATATGGAGTATAATTGCTAAATCTCTTCATAGATACTAAATGGTCAATTCAGGACGAGGAAAAGAGAGTACAGCAGCATGACGATCAGATCAGATGATCCTCTTCTAGAACCAAAACTGTGATTCCAATTTGAATCATATTAATATTCCACCTCAATTCGCCTCCCCGTTTCCGAGACCAAATTAACACATCTCTACAGGAAATAATAATGTGAGATGGCCAAAGCAAAACAAACTTAACGCATCAATCAATGTCGCGCGAAAGCGCGCGCGGGCACGCGCGCAGTGTTGCCGCGGCGGCAGCGATGCGAGGGCCCAACGTCCGGCCGTGTCGTTGTCCGTGGAGAAGGAAGGAGATCATCAGATCATGTTGGAGAGCGAGCGGCAGTTCTCGGACATCTCGACGAGCGACGCGTCGAACTGCTCCATGGGGTTGGGCTCGCCGATCTGCCTGAACTGCTCGTCGCAGTTTTGCATGTCCTGCGCCGCCATGCCCATGGTGGCGCGGATGGTGACGGCGTCCTTGAAGCCGATGGCGCGGCGGCAGGCTCCCAGGTTGTCCTCCACGTCCAGGTACAGGTTGTTGCACAGGTCCAGCACCGTCCGCGCCTTCGGGGACGCCGTCAGGGCCGCCTCCTTGACGTGCGCCCGCGCCGCCTCGGTGCGCTGGTTGAACGCGTCCACCTGCATCCGCAGCACCGCCATCGGGTCCAGCACCGGGTTGCTCGCCGCCTCCGGGCCCACCGTGCTGGTGCAGATGTCGGGGAACGCGGTCCCCTTGCAGATCTCCGCCAGCGTGGCCGCGTTCACGGCCGCCGGCGGTGTGGCTAAGAGGGCCGCGACGAGGAGGAGCAGGGCGCGGATTCCTGCCATGGCTAGCTGTTGGCTTTATTACCTGTGTCTCGGTGGAATTTACGTGGGCTGCGTGTCGGAGGAGGCTGGTGAGAAGAGGAGGGGTGCTGATGAGCTGAGGGGCTGCTCGGACGGGGAGGAGGAGATAAGTACGCGGGGTTGGCTGCATGCAGCATGCATGGACAACGGAAATGGCGGTTGTCCTCCTTTGCCCGGATTCCCTTTGTCCGTTCGTTGGTATTGCCATTTGCCAAGTTCCCATTTTTGGTAGCCCTTAACCAGAGCAGATTGCATGAAAAAAGCAACACTCCATGTGGAAAAAAACTTGTAAGAAATAACTCAGAGAATGAAGGCCAAACATGCTCTATCGAAGGAGATTTGCCTCACATATATTCAAATCCTTACACGCGGCTTCTTCTAATGCAAAGATACGCACTCTCGTGCGCATTCGCGAAAAAAATCCTTACATGCGGGAGAATCGGTGATCAGGCACGGCTCTACCCGTTGGAGCCCTCGGGTTGCCGCGAGACTTCGTGAGCGGACTGCGTCAAAATTACACTCAGCCGTTTCGAGTCGCATGTATGCAACACCAACTTTGCGTAGACTCTATGTAGCCTGCTTCATCAGCAGTTGTGCGATACAAATGATTCATCGGGATAGCAAGGGACCGGACGTCCGGACGCCCGCGCCCGTAGACCACTGCCCGCGCCGTTCGCGCGTCCATATGGGCCCACATCGCCCCGAACGTCACCAGTATCGGGAAAGAAGGGGAGGGGCGGCAGATGCCTAGCCTGTGCTAGGAGGACGGGAAGACGCCGAGGCGAGGCGGCAGAAAACAGGAGGAGGGAGATATAACGGTCGATCTACTTTTGAAACATTGAGATGCAACACTTGCAACATACGTCTAAAGGTAGATGAAACACTTGAAACATGCATCGAAACACTTGCGAAAACCACGCGAGGCCCGTGCCGCCCCGAACGTCACCAGGGTGGCGGATGCCCAATCGGCGCCGGGAGGAGGATACACCGAGGCGAGGCAGCAGAAAGCGAGGAGGGAGATGCAACACCCAATCTACTTTTGAAGCATCCAAATGCAACAACATACGTCTGAAAGTAGATAATACACTTAAAACATGCATATGAAACACTTACAAAAACACCTAAAAACACTTAAAAACTATTGTAAAAAATACGCAACATCGAGATAAAACACTTGCAACATATGTGTGAAACATATGTAACATATAAATAAACACACTTACAATATACGTCTACAAAAACAGATGAAACAGTGGGAACAGAAGCTTGTAATATACCTATACAACCACTGCAACATATGCAACATCCCAATCTATTTTTGCAACATCCGCGTGAAACACTTGCCACATACTTCTAAAACACTTGAAAAACATGCTTGCAACATGCGGTTTCATCGCAACATCTCCTTGTTGCTTGGGAGAATAGAGGTTCGTCGGGTATAGAGTTTACCGGTGTAGAGCTCGCTGGTGGTGTGGAGCTTACTGCTCTGGTGGAGAAGGCCGCGGCAGACTGGCCGTCGTGAGCCGCGTGCGGGTGAGTTCCGCCCTAGCCACAACAAGCTGGGCAGACAGAGCCCGAAATATGTGCGGGCGGGCTCCGCCCAGGCTGCAGCGAGCTGCACGCGGGCGAGCTCTGCCACGGCTATGGCGAGCCGGGCAATCTCCGCCCCCGCTGAGATGAGCGTAGGCGGCCGCGGCGAGCACGAGATGAATGTGGGCGGAGACCACCCCGGCGGGTCGCCGCGAGCTGCGCGGGTGGAGCGGTGAGCTAGGTGGCCATGGCGAGCACGAGACCGAGCTCTGCTCGATTTTTTTTGAAACTACAGAGACGAGTGGGATAGGAGGTTATTTGGGCTGGCGTCGCGGCCCGCCAATGGAAGCGTTCGGGTGGATGGACGCCCGGATTCCAGGAATTACCGGCGATTCATTGGTGTGAACGAGAATTTTACTTTCTTTACCTTTCGCGGGCTTGCGAGTTGTGCCAATCTATCCTATGCTTCTTCTTCCTCCTGCCCATGGCACTGCTTTGACCACCCATCACTCACGCTCGTAACTGGCAGATCCACACTTTAGTGCGGATCCAACACCTCCTGCCTGCTACCATATGCTTGGGCTACATCCGCTTGATGCAAAAGGAGTTCACCTCCTGATCCCACCGCCACCGTCGTACCTCCCTGTTATTACAACACACAAATCACATCATGCTCACCCCACCATCCCTTCTCTTTGCGTCGGACCCGCTATGCCGACGACACGTTTGGATTGGGATGGGGATAGGGAATGAGAAATAGATTGGGATAGCAGGAAGGGTTGTTGAATGAGTATGCTACTCTTGATTTCCCTATCTTTATTCATTTCCCATTATCCAAACCTGGGATCAGATGTATCCCACTCCTTATTTCTCTATCCCACCTTATATTTTCCAATATTCAAACGGCACCTCTGTGTCATTGCCCCTGTGCTCTGTCCTCACATGCCACTGACATGTCCGCCTCCTTCGCTCCCCTGCCTCCATCCTCGTCCTTGACGGGCGAAGCGCGAAGTCAGACCATGGGCACCGCGTTTGAAGCCACCTGTCAGTGGTCTAAGTCGTTGGCAACAACTTCCATGTTTCACATCCATGGGCCGTCGAGATGAAACTAGTGAAGAAGAAGCGATGGGTTTTGGGAAGTCCTTCAAGGAAGCCATGCACCAGTGCTAGCACAACCTTCGAACTCTATGGATGAGTTAGGAGACAAGTAGAGCAAGCGATCCATTATAGTGGTCGTCGCGATGGCAGCAACAACAGAGGACGGCATTGTTGTGGCACTGTTTGCAGTCTGCCAATTTGGGGGACTGGGCGCCTATTCAGATCGATGCAAGCTTCGCCCCCACATTGGGCGTCAGGTTTGATGTCGTCTTTACTGCATGTAGCTTCAAGGATTCATTTCTGCAAGCAAAGCATGGCCATGGCAACTATCCCTAGTGCATCACATGTGATTTAAATTGAAATAAAAGAAAAGTTTTCATAGTGTCACGCATGCAGCCTCCACGGCGCAACGAAGCGTGCCATTCATCCCAGTCGTGCATATATGTGGGAGCAGAGGAACTTGCCCCCATCGTGCTTAAGAGTAATGGAGCATAGCTCCGTAAACCCTTAGGTGCTGTTTGATCAACTAAGGATTTTAGAAACCAGCTAAAAGAAAGAGAATGGGATCCAAACACTTATCATTCTTGTGGATAACAACGATATAATCACTCAGATTTCAATAGTCCACTATCTCCCCGTACCTACTATTTTTCAATTCTTATATTTATCCAAAGACCAACTTAATCTCTTCAACTCTCGTTATATAGTTTGCACTGCATTGAGTTCTCTTAGTCCGATTTCTACTTCAAATAGGAACTTTGCCTCACATCGTGCACATATGTGGGAGCAGAGCAACATGCCCTCATCGAGCTTAAGAGTAATGGAGCACAGCTATAAAAACAGTAAGAAAAATGGACCCTAAACCCATTTACTTTGGATTTTGGTGTTTGATGATCAACACAACTAAATTAGACTAATGTGTTTGCTAGTGTCTATTTTATAGTTCAACTAAGTTCGTGCCTATACGTTGCTACGGGACAACTAAATTTTTATACTAAAAACACATGGATCGCACGATAAGATAACAATACTGTGAAATTAAATACCAACATTAAAGTGACATTTAATACAAAAAGCAAAGTTCGTGAAATTAACACAGTCACAGAGAGGACGGCGTTGCAAGCTCACCAACTCTACTGTACAGTCCTTTCCATACGTTGCAACGGGAGCTTCTGTGGGCCTTTGAGAGACCTTCGTGTGTACAGAACACATCCCGGTCTTCGTGTTGGCCCTTCTCTCCCTCACCTAAATCCTCTATTGTTTCTAAACGAAAATAATAAATCCTATATCAGTTTCATTAAGGTCACTACAAAGGTAGAGGAAAACCGCAACCGAAACTATGCCATGGAATTAAAAAATTCGCACGTTGAAGAAAATTAAAAGAAAAGTAAGAATTAGACCATAGAACAACGATTATTCTTTTAAGAGAAGGATATATATTTGTTTGAATAATTAGGACTTAGTACACGTGTTTTGTTTACAGGATGAGAACGATCTTAACAGATATGCAAATCTTACATGGTTACAGACCTATTATTTAGACAAGAAATGAGGAATGCTAGCCAACGGGAGACATAAATCACGAAAGGATCTCTTTCTACATTATGTATATTTAATACCCTAGAGTAGTTAAATTGAATATTGACAAGACAGCTATGTTCTGAATTTTTTTTGCCTTAGGAACATGAATTTGAATAAATAATCCACTTAAACATTAGGGCAGACTTGCCACTTTGCCAGCAGCAGTAAGCTTCAAAAATCAGGTGGCAGCCTCCCATGCAGAAGAATTAATACCAATAACATATGTCCAACCTTTGCAAGTTGCATTATCAAAGTAATGCTTTTGTTTACTGTAGATTTTCACGAGATCTAGCTAAAGGATTAGGTCAAGGCATATATAAAATTTGTTCATTCTGACCTTAGAATTACTCTGAAATTGATGTTACCTCTATCGTTGAACCATTCAAGAGTTTGAAAAGAAAAAATCAGTTTAGGTTTTGAAATTCTAATATGCTTCTTGGATATGCATTAATTGTCTATGGCATCATCTATCAATGCAAATCAAACAACCAGCAAATATCTTTTAGGAACCAAACGTAGATTGAGAAAATATTTATAATTCATGCAAAAAGCAATTTAACAATTTCCAGCAACAAACATCAGCAAGCCTTGCTTGCAGCGGCGGAGCGTGGCATCAAACAAAGGAGGGGCTAATTCATCTTGCCTCTAACTTCTAGCTACTACAGACTGCCTGTGTTCTTAGTTAAATATTTTTCTTCTCTCTGTCGCATGAAACGATGAATGCATTCACAGGAATAACAGTGGAGCATAGTCAAGCAAGGGGGGGCCGATGCCCAGCTTGGCCTCCACGAGGCTCCGCCACTGCTTGCTTGCACCGAGGCCAGCTATACAATCCTGCAGTAGTAGTTATAAACAGAAGGCCCGAAGAATATATTGCAAGGCCTAGCGACAATTTTACTACCAAACACAATTAACTACTTTAGTACTGCTGCCCCGACAACCAAAACAAAATCACTCCAGTATTGCACCTAGCAATAGAAAGCTGACAGCCAAAACAAAACTACTCCAGTACTGCACCTTCGACAGCAAACTAACAGCCAGAAAAATATGCAGAGAGAAATACATCTCCTGCAGGAGCACAGCACATGCCTAGGCAGCAAGATGGCTTCAGGTCTTCAAGCTCCACTATCTTCAGAAGGTGCCCTTAGAGCTTTCAATTAGCTGATGCTTTTTTCTGGATGTCCAGTGGACTTAAGATGCACCAGTTAGTGAGGTCCTCTCTACCCTTGGTATTAGAGCTTCAAACATCAAGCACCATCTTCTCTACTGCTGCAGATATATCATATGGCATAGTTGCTCCCAATTCTTGATTTTGGACAGCATGGGCCGCTGAAGCTGAAGAAAACCTTGCCACATGCCAATGGTTTCAAAGTTACCGGCAAACTCCATAAAACAATAAAAGTTAAAAGCATTGAAAACAATATGTTTTTTCTCACAAATCCGAAACTTTGCCATGGACTTAAAAATATCTATGTTATGCCACCAAAACAACGCAGTCAACTCAACATTTGTTTAGCTAGCAGTAAATAGTTTCTTCTTCCATGCAGTGCTTGTTTGCTTGAAAACAATAAGATACCCATTAAAAAACACACAACATGATTTAATTTCTGAGATAGCCAAAATAGTTGCATTATCATTGACATAGGGAACACATACCAGAAGCGGCAATTGCTTGCCAATAGCCCACAGGCTTTGCCTGAAGTGCCAGCCAGATGAAATATGTATCTGAGAAGACAAAGCAAATGACTGTAAGTACCGGCTGCAGATTCAAAGTGCCGCCAAGACCAAAAAAGGTATAGAAAGATGTGACACAAAAGAATAAGTAAAACATATGTAGTAGGTTATATATGAAGTCACTGGAAACAGACATCATCACCAAGTTTGCTGTAGATAAAACAAAAGGCCAAGCAACCAAATGTCTGCTTTTTTACCGAAGATTTATATTTCCATGAAAAATGCAAGACCAATTTCATGGTCAATTAAAAAACCCTTATTCTTGCAGTATTCCATGTATGATACATCTAAGTTTGGAAGGATATATATGCATAATTACCTGCTATATTTGAGACATCAAGTTAAATAAAGAACGATATATACTTAACTGCATATCCGTGTGGCAATGAGTGCGCCAATGATCTACATTCAGAGCTCCGAAACAGGACGACCAGGAAATTAATTCTGCAAGGATCCCAACAAAATTTTAAAACAAATACTGTATGTAAGCACAAAGTACATCAGGTAAAGCTAAATCCAATGTATATGTGGGCAATATCCTTTGGCCGTTTCTCAAATACCAGAACGATAGGGCAGCTTTAACACGCACAAGGAACCTGCAAGAGAAAACAACACTTCTTCACTTTGTTCGCCGAGAAGTAAGAATGCTGGATTTTAAACAACCAGAGCCACAGAACAGTCATGCAGTCTTAATAGTCTGCAAATAAATTCCATAAATTAAAATTTATAATAAAATAGATAAAATGAATCAAATCAGAACGAACCGGATCGTGTACCTGCCGCTAGTGCTCATCGTCCCTTGCGGCGTCCGCCGTACCCGCGATGGCCTCCTCATCGCCAGTGCCATTGTCGTCCAACAGCGAGCAGCACTTGTCGCAGTGCTCATGTTTGGCTCCTTGCCCCTGCTCCTCGTCTAGGTGGAGACGATCTTTCTGATGATCACCGTCGCCGGCTTCGTGCGGCTGCGCCGGCGCGATTTTGGCGGATGAGGACGCGGACGGCGCTGCTATCGGCTGGCCGCCCCGTGCGGGCCCTGCTCGGCCCCGCTGTCGGATCTCGGAATGAAGAACACCAACAACTGGTTTAGGATATACTATAGAGTATTATGCCATGCGGATTCATCTAACACCAAAACCAGATAAATCCATAAGGAAGCTCCAAAGAAATAGTGCCTACCTGTAGCAATTCTAAGGTGACAATGTTGTGGCTTTTGTTTGCAACGTGCTCAGGCAGAGCACTCCTCATCTTGGGTCATCGTGCACCCCTGCTGGCCATCAGTGGCGGCGTCGATGGGGGCAACAACACAGATGCCAAACGAACCAGGACAAGGAATGGCACTCCCACTATAGTTGATGCCAGGATGGACGCCACTGTGCATCGCTCCTGCTGCTGCCTTCTCTGCCTGCAGTCATCATCCTCAAACCCCGATGGTGACCTCTAGATCAGGGAGATGGCCAAGCAGGAAGTGGTGACCGCCATCAGAGCCCGAAATTCACCCGATCTAGGGTGCAGGTGAGAGGGTACCGACTCTGTTCACGAGCTTAATGTTCCACTTCTGTGTTATCTTGTAATAAGAAACGAAGAAGATGAAAGCACATGTATCAGCCTGAAGTGCATCTTTCTAACCAATGCTGTGTTGAGCACTCAAATTAATGATGAAATTGTGGTTCCAAAAAATTACCAAAAATGATTGGAACCGCATGTAACCATGATTGATCGTGAATTCGAAACTGAAGCAGCCGACGAAATTCTGGGAAGGGAAGACGGCGCTGAGTGGTGCGTGTGTACCTGGACGGGCGTGGGAGCCGGCACTGGGGTGGCCGTGGCAGCAAGGGCTGCTGACTCGGTGTCGCCGTCGACCACTGCCACGTCGGAGTCCGCGAGATCGGGTGCGAGGGATCTGGCAATGGCGGCGTGAGGATGAGGGCTGGCGACGGCGGTGTGAGGGCGAGGGCGACATCTCACGAGGGCGATGGCTAGCGGCGGTGTGAGGCCAAAGGTGAGGGCTCGCGAGGGCGATGGCCGGCGAGGGCGTTGTGAGGGCGACGGCGTCGGGCGGCGGATGAATCGTAGGGGAGCAAGGCGACTACAGGGGAAGGGATGGATCTTTCCTTTTGTGCTGGAGCGAGACACGGGGAAGACAGATTGATGATTGGAGCCGGGATCTTGCACGGAGGAGCGAGGGAGCATGGGCAATCTAGGATCTTCCTACGGTGGAGTGATGGGACCAGGGGCACCGCACGTAAGGGAGCGCCAGGGATCCATGTTCCTGAACACACCTTTTGTACCAATCCGCACCTTACCAGGCTGTAATCATCTGAGGGCGGATGCGACATCATCTCCGCTAGCTTCCCAATTTCGCTCAACCAGTCATTGACGCACTTCAACCGTGGAAGGATCCTCGCCGTGCGGTCACTTTCCCATGGCGTGGCTGCCGCCACGTCCACATCCGGGAACAACCCCCTCGCCTCCTCAAGACGTGAGCGAGTGGATCTGGGCTGGCCTAGCCTGTCGCAGGCACTACTGCCACCGCCGCGCGTCCAGGAACCAATCGACTAAACTAACGCCGCCCTCGCCTCCACCTCCGCTGCCGATGCAGCGACCTCGGATCCGGCCTGGCGCCGCGCGGTCAGCCATGGGGGCAGCCACGGCGGTGGCCCAAGCAGCTGCGCCCTAGCCACGGAGCCGGCTAGGGGAGACGCGCCCCAATACTCTGTGCAGGCCACCGACTGAAACCCTAGTCGTCCGCTGGACTGGGAGAAGGAGATCGAGGCACTCGTATAGGATAGAGAGAGGGTGGCGCGGTGCTGATAGGAGTGGAAGAGGGAGGTGCCGGTCGGAGAGGGAGGGGACGCCGCCGGCCTAGTCGTGACTCGCGAGAGGTCACGAGCTGAGGTGAAGGAGTCGTGCATTTCCTGTTCGGACGGGGGAGAAAGAAAAATTAGAAAAAAATGACAGTGCAAGTGCTGGGTGGCCGTGGGATTCGATCTCTGGCGGCGTAGCGCGTGTTGGGGTAGAGGGCGTGTGGGGCGGCGCTTTCGTTGGGTGGGGAAGGACGGGGAGGTTGACACACTCAATCTCGACTGTTGAATTTGAGTGAGTAAGGAGAGAGAAGGCTTATAAGTAAATCTGGACAGTTCGTTTTAGAGGTGTTATTTTTCTATGTGGATGGATGAGGAGCTTCTCAGCGGGGGACATGTTTTGGTGTGGATTTAGCAAATAAAAAGTCAATGAATTAGTAGGGTAGATAGGGTAGATGTAAGTACGTAGCACCATATATATAGCTTCTATATATATACTAGGTAAATGCCCGCGCGTTGCAACGGGAACACATAATACCACGATAACATATGTATGAGCGTATGTTATACTATTATCTAAAATAGATATCGCAATCATAATGTTTCAATCAATATTACATAAGTCTTCATGAAAGATAGATAGTTAAAATATAACTTTAAATTTGAATGCAAAACATCAACATTAACTTCAATTATCGCATCACTTCATGCCTACGATACGCGAAAGATAAGCTTGCATTTCTTTAGGAATCAAGTGCTACGGAAAGATAATCATAACAAGTTTGTATTTCACAATACATGTTTTAGAATCTATTCTACAATTAAGAATCTAATCTCTTAATAGTTCGACTAAGAGAACGTGCTTTGCACGAATACCAAGCTACAGTTGGTCACCAATCAATGATGATCCAGAAGATTTTCTAGTCAAGATGCGGTGTCTGATTTCTTGTAGCTGAAGCATGTAGATGGCTGAAGCTGTAGTTAGAAGTATCCTACATATAAGTTTTTTTTGTTAATTTTTAAAGTTAAAGTACCATTTGATATCTAAAAAAATATGTATCGATGTGTGATGCATTACCTTTTTATGGAGTTAGAACCTCTTTATATACGATATTCTTTGTGAACATATCCTTTGTCGCTTTCTTCTTCCCCTTCCTTTTCCTTTTCCCTTTCCCTTTCCTTTCCCTTTCCCCTTGTTCACGCCCTTCTCAGCAGCCGGCACGGCTAGGATCCTAATGTTCAATCTTGCCGTAGCTCTTGATAGCGCCACATACAATTGGCCGTGTGAGAACACTGGTTCCGGCAAGTATACCCTAATGTTAGGGATAGTCTGCCCCTGCGACTTGTTAACGGTCATCGCGAAGCTGAGCCGGATAGGGAACTGCTTTCGCTTAAATTGGAAAGGGAACATCTCATCGTCTGACGAGCATAAGGGTATACGAGACAGAAAAACCCGCTTTTCCAGCGTGCTGTCCCAACACAATTTCCGCGTCTATGGTATTCTTTTGAAACCCCCATATGATAAGCCTGGTACCATTACAAAGTCCGTTTGCAGGGTCAATGTTCCTAAGCAATATGACCGGACAACAAATCTTCAGCTTCAACACATGTGGAGGTAGACCATTGGGTATCAAAGTGTTAAGGAATTCCTCAGGGTAGTAGTTGTGCGGATCATCCACCGCACAGTCAAAACTATGGTACACCATCTCTTTCTCGTGGAAATGACCTATCATCTTCATATTAATCGTATCAATCCAGTCGTTCCGCGTGGATAAGATCGCTCGAGAGGTGATATAATCTTTGCTTGACATATTCTCATTGAGGTTAGGGAATATGTAGTCAATTAGAGTATCAAGGTCACTATCTTCCCGGTGTGTGGTATGCATATATCATGAGGAAGATGGAGACAAACTACCAGGTGTTAGTATGCTATTTGCCTTCTCAAATTGTATGACTGAATTTGCCATGAACCAATGTTTGTCCATCCCGTTAGGGTGCATACAGATTAATTAGTTAGTATGCTATTTGCCTTCTCAAATGATGCTTCTACCATTAGTAATGGTGGTTCATTTAGTCTGTATTTTAGTAGCATAATTGCATGCGTGTCTATGTAAAAGATCATCCTTTAATGTCAAGCAATACTACTCAGCATCTCTGCAATTTTCCAGATTTTATCCACTGCGTTACTCTTTTCATTTATGAACTGTTCTTAGCCCATCATGGCACTGCTACATTTCATTGTTGGTAATGGTAATCATTTTTGTTTTACAGCCAGTCACTCTTGCTTTGGTGTACGTTTGGAACAACACTAAAAGATCTACTATCAGATGTGACACATAGGTGGAGCGACATCTCGACTACTCAATGCGTGAGTAATGAGTAAAACTAATGATGCATTATCTCGATAATACCTTACGTACATGATTGAGAATCAAATATACCTATATTCATAATTTCTTCTAATGCAGTTCTTATTAACGTTCAATCAAGATACAGGTAAGCATGATCACTTATGCTACTATCATTTTTCATTAGAACCAATCTATGAGGGAATTCAGATATTTTGCACCCCGACGGCAGGGCCCTATGCCGGCGATCGGCGTGGATGTTCCGATGACGATGATGATGATGACCGGCGGCCGCTGGACATGGGGCACCATCAATGTGGAGCATCGGCGGCCAGCCGGGCGTGGTGGCTCGGTGGTAGGGGAACGACTGAAGGGAGCAGGGGCCCGACGCGACCGGCTGGGCTCATCAGCGAGCAGCCGCGACCTTGCTGACGGCTGGGGTCGTCAGCGGGCAGCCACGGATCGCATGAGGAAGGAAGCAGGATCGCTGGTGTCTGGGCTCATCAGCAGGAGGTGGGAGAAGGGAAAGGCATCCAGCAGCAACCTGGCTCCTTCCTGCTGTGAGGCGTCATGGGGGGAGGTGTTGTGGTCCCTCACGGTGGTCGGCAGCTTGCAGCACAGCCAAGCGGGGAGTCATGGAGGGGAGGGGAGCGATGCCGTGGAGGGGAGGGGAGCAACGAGTCGCGGGGGCCGGGGTGTCGTGCGCTCCTGCGCCGTCACGGAGGAGACTGAGGCAGCCACGGATTGCATGAGGATGGGAGCAGGATCCACGATCAACGTGTCTCGCGGCAATCTTTCCTACTGGGCGATCGCAAGATCATTGTGGCCCCACCTGGCAGGGCAGATAGACGCACAAATAGTAGGCCGATCTACCTTCCTTTCTATGGCGGTGATTAACTTCCTTCTATTTGGCGGTGGTTACCTTCCTTCTATTTCGCGGAGACGCACGGCGCGTGGAGAAACTACGAAGCCGCGGGATCGCACCCAGAGATGTATGGGAGCGAGCGGCTTTGGTGTCGCACCTGTGGACGGAATAGCCAAAATTCATTCGCTCAGTACATGAGGCTCACTGCTGTTGTTTTTATCAGGGGTGCCAAATAAGTGTGTACGTTGACAACTTATGTATCCCGACAAAACTATTGATGCTAGCTGGATGTGTTATGCTGTCAAATCACGATCGGTACCCAGCTAGATGCCCATGCTATTCCGCGATGGTTCTACTCATAATCCCACCTCAATTCTCTATCTCCAAGGGATTTACACAAAGAAGCCGCGAGACACGACTGAAGAATGCAATTTGGCGGCGAACCAACAAAATCAGCCAAGAACCAACCAAATCCCCAACGGTTTTGTGATTCTCACCTCGGATAGATTCCCATAGCTCCGACCCCTCACGGCTATCCTCACCTATTTACATTAAAATTTGGGAGAAGAACGCGGGAATTCGAAGGCTTCCAAAATTGTGTCCATCAAGAAATCAATTGTATAAGGATCGATATCAGCTGATTCAGATACGACTCAGGAATCGGATCTCTTTGGATGACGTCAGCAGATAGCGATGATGAGCTACGGTTAGCGCCAGGAAACTACATATCAGACTCTACAAAAAGGGAAATATTAGGGTCCAAGTTATCTTAAATTAGGAATGTTTTCTTTTATGCCAAAGATTGTAACAAGTCGTGCTCGAGTAGGATTCATGTTTAGGCTCTGAGTATAAATATTGGACCCCGGCTATTGTAAGAGGACACACAATCAATCAAATACAAGTTCCTTACTTTTTTCGGCTCCGGCCACCCCTTAAGAGTAGGAGTAGAGTAGATCTCAGCTAGTTCTTTAGCGAGCAGGGCTACATCGGTCCAGCCGACCTCTGGCTTGTCTATAAGTACCGTCATGGCTTATACTTCTGTTTATACGGCTGCATCGATCCGGTCGACCTCCACTGCGACTCTGGTATAAGCTAGTTATCGACTCTTGTTTAGTTCAAGTACGGCTGCATCGATCCGGTAGACCTCCACTGCTCGAACTAGATTAAGGTCAAGTTATCGGCTCTATCTAAGGGTGGCGTCCTTCGGATAGATTCATTAAGTTTCCGATATTGTTTATTGATTTCATTATTTATTTAATTATAGCAATATCACTTCGCCCGATTGGGATTGATCTAGATCGGCCTTATATTTTGTTTAACCCATCGTTTGTTAATCTAAACTGATATAATCTGCATCTTAAACGATGAGTTATGTTTTATCGGCTGTTTTATGTCAATCTTGATCGTGCATAGTGTGTGGTTAAGGCATGTTTGGTCTTGAAGTTAGGGTCATCAAATCTATTGTTGTTTCTACGGTCTACATGATTCTACCTCATGCCCCACTGGTCATAGCGGTAGATGAGATCTAATATGTTCATTAGATTTATCTTTATTAAATGGTTAAATGATGGTGAGCTGCTTCTTTTATATAAAAAGGGATTCGGTTACTTGCAGTTATTGGCTTAGCATAAACTAATTACTGTGACATCCTATTGCTATTGACTAATATTTGTCTAAATAATGATATTCATCTTGAATGATAACTGATTTTTCTTCCACAACCCCATGAGCTTTAACTGATTTATTCTTTTGAGTATGCTGGAATCGACTATTTAGTCAATTTCCTTCCATATCAGCTCTCAGAGCCACACATTCGGGACTATCTAGCAACACCGGCATGTTCCACCTTAAATTATTGATTAGCTTTCTCTCCTTGTCAATTGCAGGGTCAAATTGACTGGCACGTCTCAGGAGGAGTACGCAGGATCGACCATCCCTGCGTTGAGCCAGGCGGATCTACAGCTCTATCGAGCAGACCCTTCCGGCTTGCTCGTGTGCCCTCGACACGGGACGAAATTTCATGCCGACATCACCCTTCTATAGATCTGCAAGAACAATACCAGAGGAAAGACCCCATCACCAAACCGCTCAGAAAATCACAACCAAACAACCACATCTAAACCCTCCAAACCACAAAAAATACTCACGATTTGCTCGACTCCTGCCCAGTCTGCTTCAATCCAATCCTCGTAAATCCATGGGGAGGAGGCAGAAGAGGAGATGGGGATGAGTCAGAAGAGGAGATGGGGAGAGAAAACCTGGACACTATTACGGCCGGTGATGAAGATCTCGCTGGAGGCTTGTATGGCGGGCGTAGTAACCTCCGTGCCGTGCTCGCCGAGGGCACGGATGCAATTGTGGGGTGGGTGCGGACTTGGTGATCAGAGATGAAGATGTACACATACGTATGGTGTGGGCAGCTGGGCGCCTATATGGCTCACGTAGCGCGCCGCGCAGCTCCTTCGCATACTTGGCGAACGGTTATCAGGTATTCAGGTGATCGATAACCAAGTATGCGTGAAGCCTGCAGCCTGCAAAGGTTGGATTACCAGCTCGACCATCACGGCTTACTGATCGATTGCGCATCCGCATGGGCTCGACGATGATGGCAATATGGAACGTAATGATCATTGCCATCGCACGCATGCGGAGTCCCATCTCTGATCTGTCTGCATCATGCTCTAATAACTTGGTCAGTCACCTCAATGCATACAAGTGTACACTACAACAGAAGCTGATGTTGGCAATGATAACACAATCAGCACTTAAAAGTTTTAAACCAGATTCTAAGCTTGGAAGGACATGTTGGATTTTTTAAATCCAAGGCCCCGTTTAGTTCCGAAAACTTTTAGCTTTTGGCTACTGTAGCACTTTCGTTTGTATTTGACAAAAATTGTCCAATTATGGATTATTTAGGCTTAAAAGATTCGTCTCACGATTTCTCGGTTAACTGTGTAATTAATTTTTTTTTCGTCTACATTTAGTACTCCATGTATGTGCCGCAAGATTCGATGTGACAGGAGAATCTTGAAAAATTTTAGGTTTTGGATTGCATCTAAACGGGCCCAAAGCAAAGTTTCGACTCCGTTCGCCAAAAAAAGCAAACGTTCGACTGAGTGGGATTTGGCAGCATAGAGCAACAAGGTTGAGATTGAATATAGCTTCCATGATGTGAACCAATCTTTTGAAAGACCATAAGTGAAAGTACACAGGAGTCTCAGATGATAAACAATCACAATCAAACTGGGCACATCATCTTTGCCTGAAGAGATTTTATATTAGCATTAAGACAGGACCGCTTGGTATCCAACCATGGTTAGGGAGCTAACGAATGAACTGTCTGACACACCTATTATCCAGCAAAATTACAACACCAAGCACTATCTGTCCGTGTGTGCACTGCTCTGCCACACTTCACTTCATAAAGGCTATGAAACAAGACGGGAATTTTGTACAGGTTACCTCAAAAAGAACAATCACTTCGCTGCTACCTGCTTCAGCTAGAGGTCATCATGGTATTTCCTGCACAACAGGCTACGCAGCCTACCGCGATCTACCTTCTCGAGCATCATTTTCATGCCGGCCATGTCCTTCTCTGATAGCTTCTTTAGGTACCCGATGGTGCCGTGGGTGTGGGAGATCACCAGCTTCCTACTCCGCTTGCTCGCCGAAAGTGCCAGCAGGCAGGAGATGATGGCGTACTTCCTAGCTGTTTTCTTGGGGCTCGGTTCCAGCAGCTACAAGCCTGCACTAGGTTGGGCATGCTCTTCCCATCCTTCTTGATGTCTCTCGCATTCGAAGGTTACCTCATCAGGCTCGCCACCGCCTGCGTCACGCCGCCGCGACCAAGCCACTTCTCCGTGGTGCCGGGAGGATCGATCCACAGCTGACTGTGATGGAGGCAAGGAGGTGGATGGGATAGGGCAATGACAGTCTCAGCCATGGCAGGGTCATGGGTGTGGGCCGCACTGGCGAGGGGTGGATGGGGATCTGGGTTATGGGCAATGAAGGTCTCGACTCTTGAACTCTGGATTGCAGGAGTGTGCGAGCCGTGATGGGGTGGTGTGCTTAGATCTAGGGCGGTCTTCCTTCTGTGCGCCCGTGGCATGGAATCGTGTGAGCGAGGAGCGACACCCTTCCTTCTGTGCGGCCACCG
The DNA here is from genome assembly GCA_904845875.1 of Miscanthus lutarioriparius. Classification (NCBI taxonomy): domain Eukaryota; kingdom Viridiplantae; phylum Streptophyta; class Magnoliopsida; order Poales; family Poaceae; genus Miscanthus; species Miscanthus lutarioriparius. The sequence goes on from CAJGYO010000006.1 coordinate 86,761,126, forward strand.
AGCGAGAAAGCAGACGCCCTTCCTTTCCTTTCCTTTCCTTCTGTGGGCGCACGAGTGAGAGCCAAAGAGGAAGGCTATGTTTTTTCCTTCCTTCCTTGTGGGCAGAGCGGGATTGCACCCGGGGATGCATGGGAGCGAGCGGCTTTGGTGTCGCACCTGTAGACAAAATAGTTATGAATGTTTTAGTTGTAGAGATAGGATGCAACGCAGTCTTGGACCAACTTTGGAATGTGAAGAAATTGATCAACACTCAAGAGAAGACATTGGAGATGTTGACAGCTTAGGAGAGAAGCAAAGAGTCCGAGATGCAAAGATGACGAAGCCCTGATGAAGAAACATGAAGAAACAACAAGAGGGGGCACTGCCCTGGTGACCACCCTAGGCATGGCGGTGCACCGCCAGGGGGTGGAGGTGCCACCAAACAGAGGGCTACTGTAGCTAGGAAAAAGGTGGGCACCGAACAACACCATGTGCACCGCCCTGGTCACCGCCATGGGGTGGCGGTGCACTGGACAGGGGGTAGTAGTGCCACCGCCCTAATTTTCTAGAGAGCAGCAAAGGGGGACTCGGGCACTGCCCTGGTCACCACCTTAAGGGTGGTGGTGCATCGCCCTATGAACAGTACCCCCAATGGTCGGTCTGTTAGTGAGCAACGGCTAGTCCACGTGGCAGTCACCACTGTCTGGTGCCAGACACCGCCCTATCCGGTGACCTCGCAAATAAGAGGATCTCGGCCACAACGACTAGTTTTGACTTGAGGGCTATAAATACTTGCCCCAACTGGCCATTTGGAGTGTGAGGGAGCTGAGGGAAGATAGGAGGGTGTTGCTACACCTCATTTGTGCTCTCCACATGCATAGAGCTTAAAGATCACTTGGTGATTAGCGTAGGTGCTTTGCGAAGTGCTTAGGTTAGTGAGACCATGCTCATATGCGCTTGCTCTAGGCTTAGGTCCAGTTGCTAGTTAGGTTTGCATACCTCTAAACCCAAGGTGCTTGTGAGCACTGTGTTTGTACTCAGCGGGGCTTGTAGTCTTGCGATACCACACCAACCGCATTTGTGGTGTGGATGCCATCGTGTACCGAAGAGAACAAGGCCCGCAACATTTTGGCCGAAAGCTTGATAGTGAAGATGGCGGGGAGCGGTTCGGGAGAGGCTTACTGGAAGGCACACCGGAGACCCACTTGCTCATGGGGATGGCCCGGTGCTATCTACGGAGTTACCTGACCAGGAGCTTGGCCCTTGCGAGGGGCTCCAACGAGGACTAGGGGGGAGCTTGAGCGCTTCTCGATACCTCGGTAAAAATACCAGAGTCATTGATGGAAGTTTGCATCTCTACCTCATCTTTACCTTTCGCATTTACATTGTTACCTAGGTTGTGTGCTTTACTTTTCTAGCTTAGTTGATAGGCTAGTTGATAGGGTTGGAATCTAGGTTGCAAGACTCTTTTGCGGTAGAGATAGCAACACATTAGCAAAACTGCTGTTGCACATTTAGATAGATTACTTTCTTGTATAGGTTTTGCTAAGGTGGAATTAGAGGCCATAGTTTAGAGTAGATTTTTAAGTTGTCTAATTGACCCCCCTCTTAGGCATTAGGGTCCCCTACCAGTGGTATCAAAGCCGGTTGGCTCAATTTGGACCTTTGGCTTCACTGCCGTTGAGCCGACGCTATTTAGAGTGGTTGGGATGGATACCTCTAGGCCTCCGCACTTTGATGGCACTAACTTCCCCTACTATAAAGCTAGAATTGCTTGTCACCTTGAGGCGGTAGATTTGGGTGTTTGGAGAGTCACTCATGATGGGATAAAACCCATTAAGAATCCCGATAAACCCACAAAGAGTGAAGAAAAATAAATTCATTTCAATGCTAGAGCTAAAAATTGCTTGTTTGAATCTTTTAGCATAGATGTGTTTAACCAAGTGTTCACTTTAAATACGGCACATGAAATTTGGTTAAACTTATAAGAGCTCCATGATGGCACAAGTAATGTCCGTGAGCAAAAACATTGCCTAGCTCAACAAAGTTATGATTCTTTTGAAATGAATGATGATGAACTTATTTGTGATATGTATTCACATTTAAATCTAATTATCAATGAGCTCAATTATATAGGATTAACAAAGCGAGGTGATGCGGGCATCGTGAGGAAGATCATCTCCGTGCTACCACAAAAGAAATATGCAAGCATCATCGCCATCCTTCACAACATGGAGGACTTGAGCACCATGACCCCGGCCATAGTCATTGGCAAGATAGTGGTATTTGAGATGTCACGTAAGATGGGTCATGAAGAAGCCTCTTAATCAAGCAAAGGCAAAGCTCTCACTTGCAGTGAGCACAAAAAAATGAAGGGCAAGCAAGTTGAGACAAGCTCAATCTCAAGCTCCTCAAATGAAGAAGAAAAAGATGAGGATGATGATGATGATGAATCAAGTGATGATGATCAATCTTCCTCCTCGACCTCCGACCTTGATGAAGAATCAATCAAACTTATCAATAAGGTGGAGAAGATGATCCAGAGGCTCAATGTCAAGGGTGTGCCCATCCAAATTCAAGATTTCATTTTTCACCAATCAAAGAAATGAGCAAAGGAAGAAAGGATGCTATGGATGCGGCGAGTTGGGGCACTTTGTGGAAGTTTGTCCAAACAAGCCCATACCCAAGACAAAGAAGAAGATGTGTAAGGACAAAGCCCTCACATCAATAAGGTCATGGGATGATTCTTCAAGTGAAGAAGAAGACTATCACAAGAGGCGAGGGTACAAGCACTCATCATCAGCACTTCATGAGTGTGCCTTACGGCAAGAGGTAACAAAAAGTCTATCCCTAGTGATAGTGACAATAATAGTGATAGTGATGATGTGCTACCTTCTTATGAGCAACTTGTGCAAGAAAATCTTAAATATGCTAAAAGTTGCACTAGTCAATAAAAGAAGCTAAAAATGTTACAAGAAAAGCTAGGTAGTTCATAAGAAGTATATAAAACCTTGCTTGAACAATATAAGACATTTGCTAATCTCAATATTGAACTATCTACAAAAATTGAACAACTTGAGGCTAGTGTAACAACAAATACATGCACAATCAATGATGAGCAACTTGTAAAGAAAAATAAAAAATTAAAAGAAAAGGTAGCTAGCTCACAAGATGCCTATAAAAGTTTGCTTGCTAAAATAGAAACCATGTGCAAACATTGTGATGAGCTAACTAATAAAGTTATAAATCTTGAAGCCATCGGTACAACCCCCACCAAGGCACCTAAAAAGAAAAATTTAATTTTTGACATGCCTAAAAAGGATGCCTCTACTTCTTCCAATGATTTATGTTTAGACTCAGCCTTATGCAACCAAGTTTGTATTGAGAAAGTTGTTGTAGATACATGCACACACAAGAGGTCGCAATGGAGAATGAGCAACTCAAGCAAGAAGTGGCTCGCCTTACCAAGGACTTGACTCAAGTAAAAGGCAAAACGGAGCAAGCCCAACTTTATCAAGATAACACCATCAAGGAAGTGAAGAAGCTTGATGAAGGATAAACAGTGGTTTGCTATGTATGCCACAAGGAAGGCCACAAGTACTATGAGTGCAAGATGAAGAATGGGGGAGGAGCTAAGAAGAAAGAGAAAAACAAAAAGAAAACAAGCAAGCTCTCCAACACCTACACTAACAAGGTGGACAAAAAGGCCTCCACACCTTATCTCTTAAAGAAGAAGAAAAATGACAAGGTGGTGGCCTTCAAGGTGAACAAGCAAGCCAACAATGGGGCCAAACGCATTTAGGTGCCAAAGGAGATCATTTCTAACATAAAGAGCACCAAAAAGGTTTAGATCCCGAAGGGAAATGAGAAGTCCGATGGACTTTGGGGAATTTGAAGACTTGGCAAAGTTTGGGTGCATTTTATGGGGTGCATCACATCAGATCATGTAATTGTCAAGTGGGCTAGTGAATACTATGGACCCAAATTCCCCTTCTCATGTTAGGTAACTAGATTTAATTTCTTGCAATCTCAGTTAGCATCTAGTTCCTTTTCATGCCTAGGTTTACATTTGCATGTTTAATCTTTTATCTTGTATACACTAGGTATATCTTATGGTAGGCTTGCTCGGTTTCACTCTTAACCCTTGGAGCAAACCTACATGGTTTAAATTGCTTAGGAGCATGGCACATAGCTTATTTTATAATTGTTTATCTAATATGTGCCAAAGTCCAAATTGTAGATAATTTCCCCGAATATCACTTTTGAAAATGATTACCACATTCATGTGATGTCATCTTTCAAGTGGCATTTTTTATTCTAAAATCAATGTACATGTCTCCTACAAGTATTCCATGCTTGTATGCACAAATTTAGAGAGAGGTTACTCTACAAGTTGGATGCTTTGAGACTAACACCTTTTAAGCCTATCATGTGCGTAGTAGTTTCATTGCTAGGAAAATGGAGTCCCCGGAGATAAGCATCAAACTTCAAATGATCACCACCCATTTCAAGTGGTGTCAATCAAATTAGTTTCTACATGTGGTATCGCTAACCGATATCATTGTGTTGACTTTAATTTGATATTTATATGCTTTTTCCATGCATTATATAGATTAAACTTCCTTGTGCATTTATTTGCCGATTATGCATATATTTCACCCTCCATCATATGTATGCATATATTTAGGGGGAACTTAGTCTATGTAATGTGAGAGTCAAATTTTGTGACCTATTCCACTCCATATACAAAGGATCATAAAGTTTGAGCCTCCATTGTGCTACTAATGTCTTTCTTTTCGGTGTTTGATTCCAAAGGGGGAGAATTTGTAGGACCAAAAGCAAGCCCAATCATAATAATTTACAAGTGGTAATTGTAACATCCTAGGTGTTAAGCATGTATTTGGCATTGGCATTACATGAGTACAAGCATCATTGATCATTCATGAGCATGAGCATCTCAATTTTTATCTCTATGATTGCTTATATCACACGTGTTTGTTACTAAATGCTTTACATATGCTAGGGTTTGCATGTGACCAATGTATAAAATGTTTGTGGGACCTTAGGAGTACCTTAAACATGTTTAGAATGTCACATGGAACAACTTTGGTATTCATGACTTGGACCCATTTGGCCTCATAGTCATGGTTATTGTGTAGGCTTTCATTTTCAAGTTGTATGACTGACCTAAGTTGAACTATATCATAGAGTGTTTGCATGGCAGTGCACCCTTAATGAAAGTTGTAGTACTTGACTTGAGTAACAACTTTTATTTTTGGGTCAAGACCTAATTCAGTGCATATCATGCTCAAAAATAGTCCACAAGTAGCAATAGAATTACTATTTTCGACTTTGAAAATTTTCTAAGTCTTGAGCTGTTTACCGTTTCAATGATCCTATGTTTGATGCACTGTAGTTTGTAAACTAGGCCAATCTAGACTGAACTCATTTAATCAAAGTTGTAGATCTCATGTTGCTTTACAATTCTTGTTAAAGAAGTTTTTGCAAAGGATGAACGGTTTAGGAGTAACAATCGCGTGAAATCACTCTGTCAGTATTGTTCATCAGGGCCTGATGTAGTTTCGATGCCGGTGTCAGTGGCCGACCGGGGGTAGGCTAGGCGCACCGCATGGCGGCTGTACGCTGGCACCAGCCCGGTCAGTCAGGCTAGCGTGGGGAGTAAAGGAGTGCACCTCTATTGCTCACCCCATTTCGCTCTCGCACCCGCTCTCTCTTGCCCACGCCAGAGCAAAGCGGAGCACCACGCCATCACCATCGCTCTGCTATGCCCGCTCGCCACTAGCATTGCACCACTGCCCAATTCAGCTCACCAGTAGCTCTACCATCGTCACCTCTTCCACCCCAACCCACTAGCTCCTCTTGCCGAGCCAGCATAAGGGCGCATTTTGCTTCACCGCCACCGCACCATCACTGGAGCATCGCCTCATGCTCGGCTCACCATAGCCATGCCATTCCACCACACCTCCTGTCCTCTTCTCCAGTCTATAGCCGCTTTGTGGTCCATATGCTTAGGTAGGAATTAGATTAGACGCTACTACGCGGTCGAGCGAGAACACACCGCCGCTCCCGCCATGGCCGCCATGGCCATGAGCTTGAGCTCACCATGGCCAGCCATCTCGGGGTCACTCTAGTCCCCGCTAATAGTCGTCTCTGCATGGCCTTGTGACCTAGATCTAGTCGGCTAGATGGAGACTTCCCTCTCACCACTGGCTAGCCGAAACAAAGAGCCCCACCATAGCGCACCATGCGCCGTCGCATGGCCATGCACGTGGCCAAGCTTTTCCACTGCACCACCATGGCCTAATCCTCGTCGTAGTGCTACGCTAGGTCACTAAGAAGGAGTAGCCATCCTCACCAACACATGCCATGGTTGGAGATGCTCGGCGCACCACTGCACAGCTCCGCCGTGCCGCCATCACCGTCGACGAGGGTGCTCTAGTGCACCACCGGTCCATCAAAGGGTACCACTAGGTGCGGGAGATTATGGGGAACATGTTGGTGTCACTGTCGTCACTGGTGATCTCACCGCCGGTGAGATAGGGCTGGCCAGAGCACCTCCTCTGCTCTGGAGTCGCTGACGTGTGGGTCCTACTGACCAACGGGCCCCATCTGTCAGTCTGTGTATTATTTGATTTTCTGATTTGTTTTCATAGATTTGAATGCATGATTCAAAAATTCATATTTAGAGCTAGGAGTGTCCAAATGGGCTGAACCAAAATTTTTTGGATTTATCATGAAGTGTAGTATTTGATAAAAATATGAAATGCATTGTTTCTGGTATTTTTCTAGGAGAATTAAATGGAGCTAAATAAGTACTTTTAAATTGTTTACAATCTTGTAAAATACATAACTTGAGCTAGGGAAGTGATAAAATTATGATTCTAATTTTGCTGATCTTGTGTTGACATGCTCTAGCTAGGAAAAATACTAAACTTGCAGTAAACTTGATTGAAGTAAGGTCTTTCTATTTATCTTTTAATAAATAGTGTTTTTTGAGGAAATTCATAAGTATAAAAATAAGTAACATATTGCCATGCAAATTTTTGTATAGTGTTAATGGGTTTTAGGAAAGCTAGGAAAAATATGAAATCTATTGCTTGACACTTTTCAATAGGCTAAACTATTTTTGCTAAAATAAACCTAAGCAACTTGTCATTTTTGTATAGAGGGTTATACTTATCTAATTAGCGTGAAATTTGCACATTAGACATTTGGGGTCATATGTATGTTACTATAATTTGATCTAAATTTATGGAGCACTGGAAATATTTATCTCATAAATCACTTTATTATATAAAGAAATTAATAAAGGTATCTAAATACATTAGTTGGGCATAAACATAATGTTTTCTGTATTCCTTGTGATGTATATGATCTGATGATAATGGTAGTTGTGCTTGAGGTTGATTGGTTCCAAGCAGCTACTTAATTATTGCTTTATAATTCTGCTAGATGGCTGTAGGGGTAGTTTCTGTTGTATTGATAAATTCATGATGATAATTACATTTCCTGGGAAACTTGTTATTAACAAAGTTGTAGATAACTTACTTATCTTACTTGTGTCAAATTTTCATAATAATAGAATAAATGGTTTGGGAGTTATAGCTGTTAGAAGTCTGCTGTCAGAAATTTCTTATCTACTGGATAGATCTAGATGATTGGATTGTTTAACCTAGATAGCTATTAAATCATCTTGTGATGACTAAATGAAAGTTGTAGGTAATTTTATGAGCTTTCTAGAAAGTCCTAGATCATAGCAATTGGTTGAGTAAAACTCTAGTTATGATCTAAACTTTTAGCTGCTGTGTTGTGGTCCAGAAATGGACTTAGTGTGGATTTTTGAAAATTCGAGAGAAGAGATATGCACCTACTCAGTAAATAAGAATTCAACTTGGTTATCATCTAAGTAGCTTGATATAGTCATCAACATATAATCATTCACGTTCTCATGTCATATCATTCACAATCCTTCTTATACATCCATGATACTTACTTTATGCATATACATGCAATAGGTGCAGCGGAAGAAATTACGTTGGTGGAACTCGAAGCCGATCCACAAGAGGAGAACCAGGAAGCTTAACACCAAGAAGCTCTAGGCGAAGGCGAGCCTGAAGTTGATCATCTCCAAGAGCGCCCTGACCACCAGCTAGCATGTTTGTGAAAGGCAAGCCCCAGAGCATTCTAAGTCTCCCCTGTTTTATAAAATATTACTTGAGTCCTTTATGTTTGATGCATTAGGTGATAAGAGTTGATTGGAACCACTTGCTACATATACTTTCCTTGTCCAGAAATATCTATCTTGAATCCTATGTAGGTTCAGGATTGACCTTTATGCTTAGCCATGCTTAGACCGGTAGAAGTCAGGTGATTTCCTATCACCTACGAGCTATAGGTGGTGACTTGATCACGGTTGGCTATATTGTGCTATCGTGGAACATAACCTGGTGATGTTGAACAATTGGAGACCGAGTGGAATCTTATATGTTAGGTGTGGTGACTTATAGTGATTCCATATGTGTCGTTTAAGGATCGGCCATTGGAGGCCCTCTTGTCATGTTGAAAGCATGCCTCTCACATAGTTGGCTGGATAAATCATTCCGACCATGAAGCCGAGTAGCTCAACTCAGGCTAGGGACACGAGCAGTTAAAGTGCGCACCCTAGAGGTAGTAAGGATGTGCGAAGAGCCAATGGCATGAGTCCAAGGGCGGGTTTGAGTCCCGAGCCTCCTAGCAGATTGGTAGTATCTTTGAAGGTGTGGCGCTGGTTTTACCCACAATTTGGACCTGAGTTGTACCAAAGGTGACATGATGCAACCTTGATAGGGGAAGTATGGGTGCGTGTTAGGAATAATTCCCCAGCTGGGTAGGAATCGATTCGAATCACCGTCTCTCTCGGATAGTGAGAACTTGACATGAGCCCCCTTTCATCGTAGTAATTGATGAAAGTATTGGTTATGTGGGTTATGAAAATGCTCAACTTGATATGGTTACTATTGTGATGATTTAATGGTACACCACATGTTTGGCATAGGATAGATGCTAATCTAGAATGGAATAGGAATAATAAACTTGTTATTCAAAAGTTAAAAGATACTAGATAAACATTGGCTTGTAGGCAAAGGATGTCAACTAGCTCCACTTATAAGCCTTGCATGATCCTTAGTGTCTCTTATTTTTGGTTTATGAAGGGTAAGTCTAGCTGAGTACCTTCTCATACTTAGGGTTTATTTCCCTATTGTTGCAGATAATGTGATGTACCATGGCTACTGTAAGCACTGCTTTGCTCCTACAGTGGATGAGGAATAGGACCATGGGCATGGTCATTCCATATATCATCTCACCCTTGTGCTTTTGTTGGAGATGACTGTGAAAACTGGCTATGTATCTAAACTACTATTGATGTCATTTAGAACTATGTTGCTTCCGCTACTGTTAAACTGATGTTGTAATAACTATGTTGGAACTCTGATGTATGGCAAACTATTTGTGAACTTGTAACATGTGGCTTGTATGTTGAATCATGTATGATCTTGGCTTGTATGTTGGTTGATTTGAGATCCTTTGTGATACTCGATGGACTATCGGGTTTATATGGGCTCAAGTGTGATGGTTTGACTGCCTTGGTGGTTGCTATTGTACTTATGCTCTTATAAATTGGACGGTTCTATTACAGTAATGGTCCTAGAAAGGAAGAATAGTGGATTATGGAGTTAGGGGGAGGCTTAAGTCCATAATGCCATTTGGGGACATTTGCAAGGGCAAGATAAGTTTCCAAAGTTTTTCACAAGTGGTATCCTTTTACATCATATAAACTTGCCTTTGCATTGCATCCTAGCAAGTAGATAGTTTTTAAATTTTTGCATTTATTATTATTTGCTTGCTTTGGTCGTGTTGTCATCAATCACGAAAAGGGGGAGATTGTAAGGAAAATAGACCCTAGGCCTATTTACTTTGGATTTTGGTGTTTGATGATCAACACAACCAAATTGGACTAATGTGTTTGCTAGTGTCTATTTTATAGTTTAATAGGATGCAACTCAGACTTGGACCAACTTTGGAACATGAAGAAATTGATCAACACTCAAGAGAAGACATTGGACGAGGTGTTGACAGCTTTGGAGAGAAGCAAGGAGTCCAAGACGCGAAGATGACAAAGCCCTGACAAAGAAACAACAAGAGGGGGCACCGCCCTAGGCATGGCGGTGCACCGCCAAGGGGTGGCGGTGCCACCAAATAGAGGGCTGCTGCAGCTAGGAAAAAGGTGGGCATCAAACAACACCATGTGCACCGCCTTGGTCACCGCCTTGGGGTGGCGGTGCACTGGACAGGGGGTGGCGGTGCCGCCATCCTAATTTTCCAGAGAGCAGCGAAGGGGGACTCGGGCAGCGCCCTGGTCACCGCCCTAAGGGTGGTGGTGCACCGCCCTATGAATAGTACCCCAATGGTCGGTCTATCAGTAAGCAACGGCTAGTCCATGTGGCGGTCACCGCCCTGTCCGGTGCTAGGCACCGCCCTATCTGATGACCTCATAGAGAAGAGGATCTCGACCACAACGGCTAGTTTCAACTTGGGGGCTATAAATACTTGCCCCAACCAGTCATTTGGAGTGTGAGGGAGCTGAGGGAAGATAGGAGGGTGTTGCTACACCTCATTTGTGCTCTCCACATGCATGAGCTTAAAGATCACTTGGTGATTAGAGTAGGTGCTTTGCGAAGTGCTTAGGTTAGTTAGAGCACGCTCATATACGCTTGCTCTAGGCTTAGGTCTAGTTGCTAGTGAGGTTTGCATACCTCTAAACCCAAGGTGCTTGCACGCACCATGTTTGTACTCAGGCATGACTTGTAGTCTTGCGAGACCACACCAACCACGTTTGTGTTATGGCCTCCATCGTGTACCGAAGGGAACAAGGCCCACGACATTTTGGCCAGAAGCTTGATAGTGAAGATGGCGGGGAGCGGTCTAGGAGAGGCTAGTTGATAGGCTTGGAATCTAGGTTGCAAGACTCTTTTGCAGTAGAAATAATGTAGCAGAACCGTCCAATTTATAAGAGCACAAGTACAATAGTAGCCCACAAGCGGTCGCACTATCATACTTGAGCCCATATAAATCCAGTAGTCCGTCGAGTACCACGAAGGGTCTTGATTCAACCAACATACAACCAAGATCATACATGATTCAACATATATGTCACACGTTACATAAAGTTTACAAATACAGTTCCATACATCATAGTATAATTAAAAGTTATTACAAACCAAGTTTAGGTAAAATAGTAGCGAAAGTGAATTAAAAGTTTGAAATCAACATCTGCAACATTGTTTAAATATAGTGCCAGCTCACAATCACACTTCCACAAAAGCATAAGAGAGAGATTAATAAGAGATGCCTGCCTAGGGCTTACTCCTTGTCCATGGCGGGACACAATTCTTGCAATAGCCATGATAAACTGTACCATCTGCAACAATGGGAATAAAACCCTGAGTACGAGAAGGTACTCAGCTAGACTTACCCATTATAAACCAAAAATAAAGTGACTCCAAGGATCATGCAAGGCTTTATAAGTGGAGCTAGCTTGACAACATTTTACATAAAAAGCTTACCAATTCAAGTATACAGTTATAATTCAGTCATCAGGTTAATTATAGCTATTCATCTCTAGATTAGCAACTAACCTATGCCAAACATGTGGTATATCATTTAGTAGCATACAATAGTAACCATAGCCGGTATAATAATTCCATGTTCATCCGAACCATCATATTCCATAACACAGTTACTACGATGTTGGGACTAGCCAAGTTTCTCATTGTCTGGGAGAGACAGTGATTCAAATCGATTTCAACTAGCTGGAAATTTATTCCTAACACAAACCTAGGCATACTAGATCAATGGTCACCTTAGGTCACCTTTGGTACAACTCAGGTCCACATTTCGTGGGTTCGCCCAGCGCCGCACAGTCAAGGACAACCAGCTGCCAGGACGTTTAGGCCTGACCTGCCATTGGGCTCATGTCAGGCTCCCACACATCCTTTCTTCCATCTAGAGTGCACACTTTTATAGAATGGGGCCCAGCTTGAGTTGAGCTACTTGGCTTCATGGTTGGAATGAGTTATCCGGCTAGCTAAGTGAGAGGCATGCGTTCAACCTCGATAGAAGCGCCATCAACGGTACGGTCCTTAATTGGTACACATAGAATCACATGAGCCAACCTACACATAGACTCCGCTCGACCTTCAGTTATATTATCCCATGGTTCTTTTCTATGATAGCAACTATAACCAACCGTGCTTCGGTATCCACCTATATCTCGCAGGTGACAGGAAATCACCCGACTTCTACCGATCTAAGCATGGGTAAGCATATATTCGATCCTAGCCCTACACATGGTTAAAGGTATATATATCTGGATAAGGTAGTTCTATGCATCAAGTGTTTTCAATCAACTCTTATAACCTAATGCATCAAACATAAAGGACTCAAGTGATATTTTGTAAAGCATGGGAGGCTTAAAATGTTCTAGGGCTTGCCTTTAAGGAAAGAGGTTGGCCTATGATCTGTGCACTCAGGGAGGTCCTTAAGAGTTTGCTCCTCTCCTCCTAGAGCTATGGCCTTAGGTGTCTCCTGCTATTCCTCCTCTTCTTCTTCGTTGAACTCCAAAAGAGTTATCCCCTCGGATGATCCTATAAGCATGAGCATGAAATAAGATATCACGAAAGCATATATAGTGACATGTATAATATGATATGATATGATGAATGCATCCTCATAAGTGTTCTCAGCAGCATTGCATTACGGTGATAACATGTTACATTTTCTTTTGCTGAGTAGGTGCATATCTCTTCTCTAGTAACTTAAACAAACATTTATGTAAATCATTTTTTGGACTACAAGATAGCAGCCACTTGTTTTGACCATAACTAGAGTTATACACATCAAAATAATATGGTTCTAGATATTATGGAAAGCTTATGAAATTTCCTACAATTTTATTTTAATCATCTTAATGTGATTCAGCAGTTATCTAGGTCAAACAATTCAATCTTTCAGATCTATCTAGAGAGTAAGCATTTCTTACAGCAGACTTCTAACAGTCATAATTCTTAAACCATAAGACCTATGACTATGAAAATTTAATACTAGGTAGATAAGTGAGTTATCTACAACTTTGTTATTAACCATCTTTACAGAAAAGATCATTATCATCATGAAATCATCACCACAACAGAAACTATACATGCAGCCAGTTGAATTATAAGGCAATAGTTAACTAGTTGCCTATAAACAAATACTTCTAAGCCTCACTAGTAGTATCTATAGATTATATGCATCACACACACCACAGAAAACATCATCGTTAAGCCTAACTAATTTATTTATATCTATTTATTAATTTCCTTAGATAATATGGTGATTTAAAGGAAAAATATTTTCAGTGCTCAATAAATTCTAAGAAAATTATAGTAGCCTACAAATGACCCTAATAGTCCACTGCATAAATTTCATGCCATTTGGACAAGTATAGCTACCTCTAAAAATGACAAGTTACATATGCTTATTTTAGCAAAAAGTAGTTTAGCATAGTGAAAAGTGTCAAGCAACAGATTTAATATTTTTCTTACTTTCCTCCTAGCATGAGAATAGTGTTTAAAAATTTGTATGATCATATATTATATATTTTTACCCCAATTAATTTCACTAGAAACTAGCAATTAATTAGGATTAAATATGAAGACCATATTTCGAGTATGCCTACTGTAGGTTTAGTATTTTTTCTAGATAGATCATGTCAACATACTAGATAGAGCATGTTAACAGAAGACCAGCAAAACTGGAATCACATTTTTATCACTTTCCTAGCTCAAGTTATGCATTTTACAAGATATAAACTACTTTAAAAGCACTTATCTTGCTCAATTTAATTCTCCCAGAAAAATACCCAAAGTAGTAGATTTCATATTTTTATCAAATAGTAAACTTCAAGATGAATCCAACAAAATTTGGTTCACCCCATTTGGATACTCCGAGCTCAAGATATAATTTTTGCAAGTTTGCATTCAAATCTGTGAAAATAAATCAGGAAAAACATTTCAATACATTTCAAATACCGGCGACACACGAGTAGTAGGGCGTGGCTTGACCACTAAAAGCTCATTGATGATGAGGTCACCGTCACTACGGGTCAATCCGCACTGGGACCCACATGTCATCTTCAATGACACACACAGTAGGGCGCGTGGTGCTTGACCAGCTAAAAGCTCATTGAGAGTGCATCGATGAGGTCACATAACTACGAGAGAGGTATGCGCGACACGTGCATGGCCGACTCGTTCCCACTCAATCCGAGATGGCTCTAACCCTTGGTTTATAAATGCGAATTAGGATCGGTCTAGCCAAGACTACACCCTCTATATATGTTCACTAGCACCTTGCAAAGATACTGGTAAAGCTCGATGGCGTGCGCATGGCTAGCTAGAGCTCTCCTAAACACAAACCTATGCCATAGTACTTTAAGTAACAAGGAGCTCATACACATGCTAGTAAGCAAAAGCACAAAGCTAACTAAGCTCACTAGCAATGCTCAATAACAAAGCAACCAACGCCTAATTAGAGTGCGTAAATGCTTAGCTACACAAACTAAGCAATTCTACTAACAAGGTTACTAAAACCAAATTAGCCAGCAAAGGAAGCTACTTCATGCTACAAACCCTAAGCGAAGCTCTATAGCTACACAAGCTATCTAATTACACGAGCAACTACACAAGCTTAAGCGGCTTGGCAGGAAGAACAAGGTTGACACATGATTTTCTCCCCGAGCGGCCAACACGCTAGTCCGCCTTCGGCGCTAATTAGCACCAACGGTGACACCGCAAGAACGCAGTGTATGTTCGGCTTGGGAAGGTGATGCAAGAGTGCATCTATCTTCCCACTCGATGCAACCTCACGATGCAATCGCACTAGAATCGCTCACTCACACAATCGTGATCGCTAAAGGTGTGTGTGATGGAGGGCTCCTAACGCACTCACAAGCATGGACACTAAGTCCCTTGAGGTGCTCAAGAAGCCATGGCGCCCCAAAGGGCTAAACTAGCCGCTTACCCCTTCATCAAGCACGGTGGGACGACCGGACGCTCCGTCCGTGGCGGACGCATGGCGGCGGTCTCGGTCATCTTCCGATCCCAACGGTCATCTCGGCGCGGTGGACGCAGAACCCTCGGCGTCCGGCGGCGAGCATGACCGGACGCGTAGCGGCTCAATGAGCTATGGCTATAGCTTCTAGGACCTCGGCTAAAGATGAATCAAGAGAGAGAGAGATAGGCGACCAGGCGGTGGGCATTCTATTTTCCCGAAAGCGCCGATCCCGCCGCAAGCTTCGGCGGGAGGAGAGCCCGGCACCCTTCGGCGGAGGAGGAGAGGGACCCAAACCCATCTCACCCCCGCAAACATCACCTCCTTTGTAAATGTGCCAACACCACCAAGTGTACACCATCATGTGTATGTGTGTTAGCATTTTCACAATCATTTCCCAAAGGATGTTAGCCACTCATCTTGCCACGCCACTGGCGACAATGCAAAGTTAGATCACTTCGAGTGGCACATGACCGATATGCAAACAAGTTTGCCCCTCTTGATAGTGACGGCCAATCCTAAACCCGGCCTTCTCTATATGTCCTTGAAATACCTTTAGCTTGAACTAAATGGCAATGGTGGGCCACTTCATATCATCACATGATCATATTGGTGGACTCTACTTGTAGGTGATGGCCAACCGATGTGCGTCCATCAATCACACTTGCCCTTCACGCTGGCCGTCCATCAAGCCAAGTCTTGTCTTGATCTTCTCCACCTTGATCACATGACTGGTCATGTCTCATGTGCGCTCGGTGGAGGTGAGGGAGCCAGGCATATGTTGCTCAGAGGTACGTGACTAATCACCGTGTATCTCACATAAACACAATTAGTCCACCTAGAGTCACTCAATTACCAAAACCAACAAGGACCTTTCAGGGGCTTTGCCTCCCAATTTCTCCCCTATAGGCTATAGCTTCTAGGACCTACTGACTAAGATGAATCAAGAGAGAGAGAGAGAGGAGGAGGCGGTGGATAGGGTCAAGCCACGGTAATCTTCGATGGCGCTCTTCCATGGCAATGCGGCAATGGCCCATAGTCCTTTACCTTAGCTTGAACTAAGGCAATGGTGGGCTAGTGAGGTGGAGTAGGTGATGGCCAACCGATGTGTGCGAGCAATCACACAATGGCGCAGTGGCGGTGGCGTGCGAGCTCGGTGGAGGTGAGGGAGAGGCAGAGAGGGGGCGAGAGAGCGAGAGTGAGTGAGTGCGTCGGCGATTCAAATCGGCTAAGTGCATGATTCACGATTGATTGATAGCGGCTAAGTGCTGATTCAGCCTCTACTTCATGCCTCTATATCTCCTAATTCAATTTGAGTTAGCAAAAACTTCTTTAATAGAAATTGTAGAGCTATGTGAGTACTACAACTTTGCTTTAATGATCATGGTCTAATTCGAACTGGTTTTCAAACTACATTGCTCCAAAGTAAGGTACTTTGAAACTAAAAACAGCTTCAACACTTAGAAAAAATTGTCACCAAACAACATTTTGTTGATACTTATGAGCTCTATTTGATCATGTTAGACACTGAATTATCTCATGACCCATAAATAAAGTTTGTTACCCATGATGTGAACTACAACTTTTACTTAGGTCACACAGCCATGCAAACACTCTAAGATACTGTTCAACTTTGGTCAAACTAGTATCCTGGAAATGGCATTTCAAATGAAACAAACACTTAGAAGCAAATTTGGTCTATGTCATGAATATAAACATTGTTCCAATTACCATACTAGATGTGTCTAAGGTGTTTTCATGACCTCACAACCATTTCATATGTTGGTCATACATGATTACAAGCATAAGCATATATATAAAATCAACATTTCATATGATAAGGTATAAGAATGAAATGAAATTTTATATGCTCATGCTCATGAATGCTTGGATGATGATTGTGCTCATGAAATGCAAATGCCAAATGCAATGCTTAACACCGGAGTGTTACAGCTCCTCCCCCTTATAGGAATCTCATCCTGAGATTTGAAAGACCTACCATTCCTCATAAAAGGCGGGATAAACCCCACGTAAATAATCCTCCCGTTCCCATGTGACATCTTGTTCATTGTGGTTATTCCACATCACCTTGTAGAACTTAATGACCTTGCTCTGTGTTACCCTTTCCATTTATTCTAGCACTCGGATTGGTTTCTCTTCATATGTCAAATCTGATTGGATTTTAATGTTGGTGGGTGCAATGGCTTCCTCAGGTATGCGAAGGCATCTTTTTAATTGAGAAACATGAAAGACATCGAATATCGCACTCATCTCTAGAGGAAGTTGTAAATTGTAGGCAACATTTCCTTTTTGTTCAATAATCTGGTATGGCCCTACATATCTAGATGCAAGCTTCCTTTTTACTCAAATCTCTACACTCCTTTCATGGATGACACTTTTAAGTACACATAGTCTCCTACTTCAAAAGTTAGTGGTCTTCTTCTTTTATCAGTATAACTCTTTTGTCTAGACTGAGCTGCTCTCATATGCCTATTGGATAATGCGTACCCACTCTTCAGCTTCGGTGACAAAGTCAATGCCAAAATATCTTCTTTCACCGGGCTCAATCCAACTCAAGGGAGTTCTACATTTCCGACCGTACAAGGCCTCAAAAGGAGCCATCTTGATGCTCTCTTGATAATTATTGTTGTAGGAGAACTCGACTAAATGTAGCCATTTCTCCCACGAACCCTTGGAGGAGATAACACAAGCTCTCAACATATCTTCCAAGATTTGGTTCACTCGCTCTGTCTATCCATAAGTTTGTGGATGGTATGCTGAACTTCTGATTAGTTTGGTTCCCAAGGCCTGGTGCAAGTGTTCCCAAAAACGAGCTATAAACTATGGTCCTCGATCTAAGATTATGGACCTTGGTACTCCATGTAGTCTTCTGATATGAGAAACATACAACTCAGCGTACTTCCTGACTAGATACCTTATGTTAACCAGTACAAAATGTGATGACTTGGTGAGGTGATCTACAATGACCCATATGGAATCATGACCTTGTTGTGTCAGCGGAAGGCCTGTAATAAAGTCCATACTTATTTCCTCCCATTTCCAGCCTGAAATAGGCAACGACTGAAGTAATATAGCGGATTTCAAATGAATGACCTTGACTCTACTGTAATTATCACACCTAGCGACATAGGCGGTGATCTATTTCTTCATCTTGGTCCACCAAAAATGGGTTTTCAAATCTTGATACATTTTGCTACTATCTGGATGAATAGACAACTTGGATGAATGAGCTTCATCTAAAATTTGATTTCTAAGTTCTCGATCTTTTGGTACCATAAGTCGGTCCTCAAACCATAGCACACCTCTTTCATCCAACCTAAAATACTTGGTTTCCTATTCTTTCATCTTTCTCTTAATGTGAAATACACCTACATCTGTCTTCTGCAGTTCTATGATTTTGCTCTCAAGTGAGCAACTGACGGTGATATTTTGTAGCACCACAGGATGTACCAAACTAAATCCATCTTCCAACAAGGCTTCCAAAGTGTTGTAATGAGATTTCTAACTTAGTGCATCTGCTACAACATTGGCTTTTCCTGGATGGTAGTGCACTTCCAAATTATAGTCCTTGATCAACTCTAACCATCTTCGCTGCCTCATGTTTAGCTCAGGTTGAGTGAAGATATATTTAGGACTTTTGTGGTCAGTATATGTGTGACATGTTTCCCAACAAGTAATGTCTCCATATCTTTAAAGCGTGGACAACTATGGGAAGCTCTAAATCATGCGTAGGATAGTTGACTTCATGCTTTCTCAATTGCTGAGAAGCATAGGCAATAACTCGGCCTTCTTGCATGAGCACACACCCCAAACCTATACCCGATGCATCACAGAACACATCAAAAGGCTTTTCAATGTTGGGTTGTGCTAAAACTAGAGCTGTAGTTAACAAGGTCCTTAGGGTGTGAAAGGTGGCTTCACACTCTGGCATCCAACTGAACTTTTCATCCTTCTGGACTAGTCTGGTCATGGGCTTAGCTATCTTGGAAAAATCAGGGATGAAACGACGATAGTAACCTGCTAGCCCTAGAAAACTCCAAACTTCATAAACTGAAGTCGGAGCCTTCCAGTCCATGACCTCTTGTACTTTAGATGGGTCTACAGAAATTCCATCTTTAGATAAGATGTGACCCAAGAAAGGTACTTTGCTCAACCAGAATTCACACTTGCTGAACTTTGCATATAACTTATGTTTCCTCAATCTGGACAAAACAACTCTCAGATGCTGTGCATGGTCTGCCTCATTCTCCGAATAAATCAAGATATCATCAATAAACACAACCACAAACTTGTCGAGCTCGAGCATGAATACCAAATTCATCAAATACATGAAGTAGGTAGGAGCATTTGTCAGCCCAAAGGACATGACCAAATACTCATACAAGCCGTACCAAGTGGAGAAAGCTATTTCAGGTACATCCTCTGGCCTAATTTTAATCTGATGATAGCTGGACCTCAACTCAATCTTAGAGAATACCTTTGCTTTTGCCAGTTGATCGAACAAGATATCAATACAAGGCAAAGGATACTTGTTCTGAATGGTCACATCATTAAGCGGCATATAATCCACACACATTCTCTAGGACTTGTCCTTCTTCTTTACAAATAAAGCTAGGCATCCCCATGGAGATGAACTAGGTCGAATGTTACCTTTGTCCAATAGTTCTTGTAACTGAATTTTAAGTTTAGCTAACTCATTTGGTGGCATCCGATAGGGTCTTCTTGAGATAGGTGCCATACCTGGCACTAACTTGATCTTAAATTCTACATCCCTATCAGGCGGTAGACCCAACAACTTATCTAGAAATACATCAGGAAACTCAAACCACTAGAATATCACAAAGGGTAGTGGCTTGGATCGCACAAGACAAGTTTTGGAGATCAAAACTTCGGGGAAGTGGTACTAGAAAAGCATTATCTCCCTTTGCTAGTTGATCGAACAAGATATCGATACAGGGCAAAGGATACTTGTTCTTAATGGCCACAACATTAAGCGGCCTATAATCCACACACATTCTCTAGGACTTGTCCTTCTTCTTTACAAATAAAGCTGCACATCCCCATGGAGATGAACTAGGTCGAATGAGACCTTTGTCCAACAGTTCTTGTAACTAAATTTTAAGTTTAGCTAACTCATTTGGTGGCATCTGATAGGGTCTTCTTGAGATAGGTGCCATACCTGGCACTAACTTGATCTTAAATTCCACATCTCTATCAGGCGATAGAACCGACAACTCATCTAGAAATACATCAAGAAATTCAAACCACTAGAATATCACAAAGGGTATTGGCTTGGATAGCACAAGACAAGTTTTGGAGATCAAAACTTCAGGGAAGTGGTACTAGAAAAGCATTATCTCCCTTTGGTTCTCTCAACATAATTGTTCTAGTGCTAGTGTCAATGAGAACCCCATGATCGCTCATCCATTTGATGCCTAAGATCACATCTGTGGCTAATCTGGTCAATACTATCTGATCCACTGTGTACTCCCTCTCTTGTATAGAGATGAGCACATCTCTGACTATCTGATTTGTGGTGATAGTAGCCCCAACTGAACTTATACTATAACCACCCTTGTTTACCTCAATTATTTTTTGATCATACTTAGATGCAAATGCTTGGCTCATAAATGAATGAGAAGCTCTAGAATCAAATAAAACAATGGCGGGATGTCTATTAACAAGAAACATACCAACGGTGATAACTTCTCCTGCAGGGATTTCTTCAATAGCTGTGTAATGCACGTATCCAGGACATGCCTTTGGATTTGCCTGTTTCTGATTACCCTGGTTTTGATTGCCATTCTTCTTGGGATGGGGGCACTTGTTGGCCCAATGACCCAACTAGTTACAGTTGAAGCATGGCTGATTGCTCCTTAGTCCTGTTGAGCTTCCTTGCCCTCCATTTCCCTTGGGTAGGGCAATGGTGAGTGCCCTATGGAATGTCTTCTGGGGGCTGATTGGCCTAAGCTTTTGGCGAAGGAGGCCTAAACTTAGGCGCTGGTGGATGAAACTATGGCCTAGTCACCACTGGTGCTCTAGACTAGGAAGATCCTGAGGCACCTACCTCAGCTGCTCTTTTACGACCCTTCACTGCTACGTGCAAATTGTTCTGGTTCTCCTGGGTCAAGGCATCACTAACGAACTCATTGTATGTGGTACACCTCGAGTTGGCCATGGTCTTCATTAGCTTGGTACCAAGGCCTCTCTTGAATCTTTCTATCTTCTTTTCCTCCGTATCGATGAACCCTAGGGCGTATCGGGACAAATTGTTGAAGGCGTGCATGTACTCGGTAAGCGTTTTGGTGCCTTGAGTAAGCCACATGAACTCAGTGGCTTTCATGCGCATTAGCCCCGAGGGAATGTGATGTTCCCTAAAGGCTAACTTGAACTACTCCCATATGACCTATGAGTTGGCAGGTAGAGAGGACAAGAAATGGGTCCACCATATCCTTGTCGGTCCCTGCAGTTGATGGGATGCATATTTAGCCTTCAGAT
This sequence comes from Miscanthus lutarioriparius, assembly GCA_904845875.1. Classification (NCBI taxonomy): domain Eukaryota; kingdom Viridiplantae; phylum Streptophyta; class Magnoliopsida; order Poales; family Poaceae; genus Miscanthus; species Miscanthus lutarioriparius. The sequence goes on from CAJGYO010000006.1 coordinate 86,782,774, forward strand.
GCTTAGTAACCCTCAACAGATGAAACTTCTGCTCTATTGTGTTAAGCCATTCATCCGCCTAGAGCGGTTCTTTGGCCTCTTTGAAGATAGGAGGCTTGGTGTCTTGGAAATCCTTGAAGGAGTTGTATTGATTTGGCTCAGGCCCTTGATGTTGCGATGGGCGTGAGCGGTGTTCTACGTAATGAGGCGCAGTGTATCCTCCATGGCTCTCTGATTACCTAGGAATTGTGCGAAGAATTCTTTCGCAAATGGTGATGGTGTTGGTGGTAAATCACCGTCGTTGCCACCCTGGCTGGTGCCTGCCCCAGCGCGAGTGTGAGTCATCTGCAAAGTTGCAACAATAAGTGATTATTGGTTGATGTCAAGAGATTGCAGATGAATTGTATAATCATGCCAAACTAAAATTACTTTAGAGAATCTTAAATTCATACAATAAACAGAGGCATAATAATTCATTCTCACAACATGACATCAATAATTTGATCACTTATCATGCTCGCAGCGTGTTAACATGCCTATCATGTTTCACTAGTAAAACAAAACTGGAATTTCATTAAAGTTCAACCCATAGTGAAACGACATGCAAAGTGCCAATATTACACCAAAGTTAAATCACGAATACCAAACTTTAAGCTACAAGTCCATTACATGAATAACAGGGATACATCTAGCACTTTAACTAGTCACTAGGTGACTCTAATCTTCAGCGTGCTCGCTATCGAGGTTGGAGATAGCATGATCCTCATCCTCTAGCTCCACTTCTTCTTCCTGCCAACCGTCATCTTCGACCATCATTTATGGATCTTCTTCTTCCTCATCAAGGATCGGGTGCAGTTGGTTGTTCAGAAAATGCACCTCATGTTGAAGATCAACCACTATGTTCTAGGTATGTGCAAGTTGTTGGCGCAAGTCCCTTTCGACATGGTCCTGCTACACGGTTAGGGCTTCGGCTCTGTTTCGTGCTGCTTTTGCCAGGGCTGCACGGTTGTTTGCTTAGATCCACTAGCACGTAGTGTAACACCCTCGGTGTTACACAATAAATCATCTACTAAAACATGTCATGAGCATCATGTTTTTGTGATAATGCATGTGATAAAGTGTGTAGATCAATTTTTGTAACTCAAAATGATCAATAAAAATGCTAAAAAAAGTTGATTCGATAGTTCATGCATATCAAGTAGGGTTTGAAACTAATTTTTATTGAACAAAAATACTATAGAACATATATGTGATACTTAAATAAAGTTTAAAGTACAAACTTTGTAGACGATAGTGAAATACTTGTGGTCGAAAAATGATATTGCTAGCTAATATTTCACTAGCTTAGAAATGGAACTTGAAAACAAATGCAGCTCAAAAACTTAGAAATTTCCAAGTCTGTCAACAACTAGACATTGCTATGTTTAGCAATTTATTGTGAGAGATCGAGTTAAAGGGTGGTGTAGTGTTATAGCTCGATTTGGTAGTCTCATGTGCCATCTTGAGCATGGTGAAGATGATTTAGGTCTAGAAGCAACCGTTAAGTTTTATGGTCGTTTTAAAATTCATGCGCAACATGGTTTTGGCCTGGTTGGCCGCGTGGCCGTGATCACCGTGCTCAGGCGCTCGGCGTTGCACGTTGGTCATGCATGCGCACACTACCGCGCATGGCCAGCCATGGCCGCCTCTAGCCTGGCTATGGTTCGGCTACCGCTGGCCCCGTCGTGCGGAGCCGCTGCTGCTACCGCTTGCCCCGCTCGTGTCGTGATGGAGCCACTGTCGGCGCCATCAACTCGCCGTCACATCCACATTGCTGCCCTGCCTCGCGTTGCCGCTACTGACGCCACTGCGATGCTATGCTGCACTACCACTCATCTTGTCCTAGCATGCACATGGGCTATCCCGGCTGCCTCACGCCTTTGCCTCACCTTAATGGCACTGCGGCCGTGTATGCCATGCCCCCACCTGCCTCCGTGCACACACGGCTAGACTTGCTCGGGGCATCTCCATCCAGGACTCACCCACGAGTAGGATCATGGTGCGCCACTGATGCTTACCCATCACCTTTATTTTCTGTTGTATGCGGCTCACTGGAACGTGGTTGCTGCCACTACTGGTCGTCGCCGCCGGGGAGAGCCCGCTCTGCTTCACCCCCATTCGTGTAACCACTGCCCATCGTCGCGCGTCGGCCCATAGGTGAGCATCAGTCCCCTAGCTAGGTCTGCAAGGGTCTCGGGTGGTCAGCGTACTGCCTAGTGCCACCGCTCGCCATGCTGGCGAGCACGGGGCATCTCGTGGACCTCTCCGGTGCGAAGGTGAAAAGATACGAGGGCTCCGTTGCAAAGTCGCTGTCTATAGAAATAGTACGCGTAGTGTTCGTGCTATTGTCTGATAACGTGAGGGCATATTTGCAAGAATGCCAGCGCGCGCGTGGGCTCCCCACGCGTGGGCCGCCTCCACGCGTGGGCCGCGTTGGGCCAAAATGGGTTTATCTTTTTCATGTAAAAATAGAAATAGCTTTTCATTTTAATTCTGAGCTGAATTTTGATAATTAATATAAAATAATATAGATATCCAAAAATTGTTAAACAAATTTTATTAGGTTTCTAAAATTGTGCTCTATCTATTTGTTATTTAGTTCATATATGTGCTTGTTGATACCGGGAGCTATTAAATCATTTGAGAGTGCTCAATATTATTAAGTTAATTATTGTAGGAATTTTTGTGGTAGATTGGTAATAGCAAAAACCCTAAAATTTTTATAGTAGCTTCATTGTATTATTATGTGCTCACTATAATTTTTGTAGCCCTAAAATAGACTATTTTATATGGTAGCTAAATACCCATTAAGGCTAAATGAATAATGGCATGATATTGGTTTATAAAAATTAATCACTTGTAGGGTGAGCTTGGAATCTATTTGGTAGAGATAATGGTTAGCTTAGTATCTTAGTCATTAGAGGTAGCTTAGTAGCTTAGCATGTGTATTCTTATTTTAAGAGTTGCTGTTGCCAAAATACTAAGTGTTGCACCATCGTTGCATGCATGTAGAGAACGAGTTGGTTGAGTTCGTGACTGCCAAAGAGTAGGAGTATGAGGAGGTGATCGAGGAGTATGAGGAGGAGGTCATTGTGTAGGAGGAGGTCACAGAGCCATCACTGACTGACATAGCTGGCAATCCGCCTGCCCGTGGCAAGCCTCAGTGCATAACCCTTATTTTGAATGATCACTGGATATATATGTGTGTGATGTGCATTTACGTTACAGGATTTATATTGAAACAACATGCATAGATAAACCTACCTATGAGTCCTACTAGCATAGGTCGAGTAGCTGCTATGCTTAGGCTATTGGTAGTGTGAGTGACCTACTGTTACTCATAATAGGTGATTATAATAGGTTGTGTCCGGCGGCCAACGAGGCATAGCTTGGTTACACTATTTTCTCTGTCTATGTCGGTTAAGGACCGTTCGTTGCTGTGGATTCTAGTTAGGTCATAGACTTATTATCCTAAGAACATACTTGCTTATGGGTGCGGGAGGGCTCGTTGCTCTCTTATCATGGGTTCCGGCTCTTTCCGGACCGACTGATTGGAGACGAGGACGGTGGAGGTCTAAGCACCACACTGAGTCCGGGACTCTAGAGTGGGGGCTTGGAGTCTAAGTTTGGATGGGGACCTAGACCCCTTGACATGAGAGTGATGGGTTAGTCTTGCTTGTGCCTAGGGTACAAGCGGGGCGTGTGTTTTGGGGTACCCAGCTAGGATACATTCGTTCGCGAATCACCATGTGATACGGTATGACTTGTCTATGATCTAGCACTGTAGTAAGAACGGGAAGATGAAAGATGGTGAAATGGATCTGATTGCTCAACTCTTGCTTAAAAGTAGAACATGTGCTTACATAGAATGGTTAGATAATGAACTAATCATGACTGCTAATAAGAAACTTACATAAGGATTCACTACTAGTAATGCTTTTCGTAAAAAGGAAACCCAACAATTCATAAAGCTTATCATATCCTTTGGAGTCAAGAAATTATTCCCACTAGTCGGGTAAGTCTTATGAGTACATTGTGTACTCAGGGTTTATTTACCCCCATTGCAGGTGTAGCTTAAGGAATGAAAGTTGTGTGAAGGATTTTTCTGGTAGACACAGACGGATCCTTGTATCTTATCATTAGATGTTTATTTCAATTCTGCTATTTAAATTCTGCACTCTAAACTTGGTATTGTAATAATGTATTTTTGATAACTCTTGTTGTATTAAATGGACTAAGTATTATAAACTCGTACTCATTATTGGATCCTAGATGAAAAACGTGGATTGTTTGAGTTCTCCCTTGGGGTGTGCTCGACGGAACCGTTTAATGTAGCTAGCTTTCGGGGTGCTTAGTGCACTACAAGAGATATGACCTTCTATGACGATTTTCTCATGACAATGGTTAAATTTGTCGCTAAGTCATTCTATTTTACGACGTTTTTTTGGTGAGAGCATGATTTTACGACGAAAATTATGTGTCCATCACTAAGATCTAGTAGAAATCGTTGTAAACTGAGGGATTTCCATGTTACGACGAACTGCAATTTACCGCGGCATGCTAATAGACAATCATCATAATTTTTATTTAATTTTTCACATGCTAAGCTCAACTCCACATACTATATTGTGAAGTTCAACTATACTGTGAAATTCAATTTCCCTATGTGGTTGGTCCACTGACTAGAAAAATATCTTTTCTGCTGCTTCAAATATTTTTTTATCGGCATTTGCACAAAAAAATTATATCAGGAAAAAATTTGTAACACCCCAGGTGTTTGGCTTCCACATTTGCACCTACATTTCATGAACATGAGCATCATGCATCCATTCATGAACTTATATCACATGAAACATGATTTCAAAACATTGCAACATGTTGTATATTTCATGTGTATTGTTTCTTTTATGAAATGTAAAGTGTGCAACACTTAAGTGCAACATGTGCCACTCACTTAGTGAAACAAGGTTAGTTAGTACTATGCAACAAGATCATGAAACATGTGAAACATGACTATGAAATAATTGTAACATTTCATGTGTTTTTCATTGTTTTAGTACATACCTTGCTTGATTCTTGTGTGACCAATGTATGGTGTGGCAATTATTCTTCTAAGAACCTTAGTTATACTTAAGATGCCATTTGGAACATTGTTCATGTTGATCATTTTGCCTAATTAGGTTTCCAAGTCATGGTTGACCAATTTGGACCCCTAGAGCTCCTATGTTTGACTGTTTAAAAAGTGTAGCTTAGGAGGTTTGCATGTCTGAGCAACCTAAAGCAAAGTTGTAGCAAATTTTATAAGGAACAAACTTTGTTTAGAAGTCCAGTCATGAAAATGTGCAGAACATGCTCAAAATTGGATTTCAACACGAAAGTTACCCCTGATTCCTGAGAAAAAATGTTTCTAAGTATTAACTCTGAAAAACAGTTCATGTACTCGACTTGTCAGCCCTGTAGCTACCAAACCAAGCCGAACCAGCTCGAGCTCCAATTGATAAAGTTGAAGATCTCACTTGGTACTACAACTTTGTCAACTACACCTTAACCTGGATCATCACGGATTAGGAGTATGATCGTTGTCAACTTGCGCTGTCAGGCTCGGTTGGCTTCGCTGAATCGAAAAGCCTGAATCGGCACAGTGACCGACCGACAACAGAGTCTCCGTGCCGTGTGGCGCCACGCGTCGCCGGCCGCCTGCCTAGTCAGGCCATGTTGGGCCAGAGCTCAGTAATTGAAACCACAACACGCCACCGAGAGCCCCCCCTATGCCTCAGTTTATTTCTTCGCTTCCTTCCTTCTCCTTCACAGCCGCAGTGGACCGCCGCTGTCGCCTGTTGCTCCGACGAGCTCGCACGCGCTCACCGCTGCGTCTCGCCTCGCACCACTCCGCTCAAAGCTCCGCTAGCACCTCACGGTCCTCGTTGACGTCTTCGCTGTGCCGTAAGAGCTCTAGGTGAGCGGCATTGCCGATTCCGCGCACCGCCGCGCCATGGCGGCGCCGGTGGCCTCGCCGTGGCCAGCTCAACACCGCTCCTCTCTTCCTTCCCTAGCTACAGTATCTCCTTCTCCATCATGTGCTGATGCCTGGGTGAAGACGTCACCACCCCCGTCGGTCCAGCCAGGCCTGAACACGGCCGCGCGCCGTCGTGCGCCATGGCCGAGCCGTCGAGCTCCGTGGCCGGGGTACCTAGAGTCTGCTAGAGCTTAGGGTTAGTAGGTCATTTGACGCGGTAGGTCATGGCGAGCACGGAGGTACCCTCTGCGTCGCCGGTGAAGTCGCCGCCGGCGAGCTACGCCGTCTTCCGCGCCGTCGCAGCCATGTCCCCTGCTTCGCTGTCGCTGACCCGTGGGTCCGGCTGACAGTCGGGTCCCACACGTCAGTGACTGCTTGTTTCTAAGGATAGCTCATTTATTCAGTTTTTGAATACAGTTTGTGATTTTTGTATCTCCAAATTGGTAGATCCAAATGGTGTGAGGCTAATTTTGGTAGAATCATAGTGAAGTCTAGTATTTAAGAAAAATATGGCTTGAGCACATTATGTTGAAATGTTGGATGAATTAAATAGGAACTTGAAAGGTGTTTTTGAATGCATGCAAACTTGTTTAAATCATATCTTGAGTTTCTGTGATCCAAAAATTATGAAATTTTGTGGGTGAGCTAGTCTTGTATAGTAGAAGCTCTGGTTAAAATTTGAGAGTCATTGCATGTGTAGTTTTTGAGTTATAGATTTTCCTTTTATCATTGGTAGATACTTGGGTGAATTTTTGTAAATTATGTAGGAATCCTATGGCCATGAAACTTGGTAGGTAGTATCTTAGTACCTTAAGGATGATAGGAAAAATAGGAAATCTGTTGCTTGACACTTTTCACTAAGTTTTCCAAATTATGCCATTTGAAGCCAGTCTGCCTTCCCATTTTTGTGTAGGTTGTTATACTTACTCAAATGGTGTGAAATTTTTTGGTAGTCTACTTAGGGCATGTAGTGTCTACTGTAATTTTTGTAGATTTAATGGTGTAGTTTTCATATATGTTTACTATTTCCTCTAATTAATTAAATAAATTAAGAAAGGTATTAAAAGAAATGTTTTAGTGATGGACACCCTACTTTTTGGTGTTCTTGTGATATGTGTGATATGTCAGTAAAGTTGGTTTTGTCCAATTAAGTGTTTATATCATAAGTTAATAATTATTTGTTTGCATTATGTCCATCTGGACAGATCTGGGGACTTTGGAAAGTTCCCCATGATAATTTGGTTTTCTGTGATTGTGATGAATACAAAAGTTGTAGATAATTTATGTATCTAGCTCCTTTCAAAATTTGAGGGCATTTGGCCCAGTAGTTTAGAAACTACAGCTGTTTAAAGTTAGGTTCCAGTTTTGCTTACTCTCTGCCTTGTGAGGACAGAGTTCTGTTGATTTTTGAATTCGAGCTGGTAAAGGTTTGAATCATGCTTTGAGGTCTGAAAATGAATTGTTGACAATTTCATATGCTTTCCAGATTGTCTTGTTGCAAGTCATTTGGATTTATAAATCTCCAGTTATGGCTAGTTTACTGTACCGCTACATAGTCTTCATTCTGCTGAAATACAAATGCTTGAGTGTATGTTGTTGCAATGTTCTCGTTGATTGTTTAGGGGTTAGCCTAACTTGAGAATATGCTTAGGTGCAGGTTCTAGGTCATTAATTGAAGATGAGCAATTATACATTAGGTTGTATAAACTTGGTAAGTAAAGTGATTTGAATAGGGCTTAAGTTGAAATATGCAAACTACAGCGAACATACGCATTCCCCGAGCATCCCTAATATTCGTTCATGTGCATCCATGATATTTATCTTGCGCATTCATGCAATAGGTGTGCCGGAGGGAGTGACGTTGCTGGAGTTCGAGGGAGCCAACCAAGAGGAGGAACCCGAGGTGCAGGAAGCCGACGAAGCAGTCGCCGCGGAGGATTTGCCCGAGTGCCCTAACCACCAGCCTTCCTCGTTCCTGAAAGGCAAGCCCCAGAGCATATTAAGCCTTCCATGTTTTTACAAATACTTTGAGTACCTTTTTTGTTGATGATGCATTAAGTATAGGAATTGGTTGGAACCAAATGCTGCATTATATATCCTTCCTTGTCCAGATATCGCACTGAAATCCTATTTAAGTTCAGGAACGGGTTAAATGCTTAGCCATGCTTAGTGCGGTAGAAGTCAGGTGATTTCCTGTCACCTGCGAGCTTTAGGATAAGGTGGATCACGGTTGGCTATATTTGCTATCGTGGAAAAGAACCATGTGAATAATGAATTAAGACCGGGCGGGGTCTTGTGTAGGTTTGAACATAGTGACTCCGTCTGAGTCATTTAAGAACCGATACGCTGTACATCCTCATGTCATGTTGAACGCAGCCTAACACTTAGCTGGACGGATAAGTCGTTCCGACCGCGAAGCCTAGTAGCTCGACTCAGGCCAGGGACGCGAGCAGTGGCGGCATTCTGGAGGTAGTAAGGATGTGCGGAGAGCCATTGGCATAAGTCCAAGGCGGGTTAGAGTCCCGAACAAACTTGGCAGAGTGGTTCTCTAAGAATGTCGATCTGATCGGACTCGTGACTCCTGAATCGTACCAAAGGTGACTTGTTTGCGACTCCGACGGGAGAAGCAGGGTTTGTGTTTAGGAATACCCCTCTAGCTAGATAGGAATCGATTCGAATCGCCGTCTCTCCCGGATAGTGAGAACTTGACTGAGCAGCGGCAACGTAGATTCAATTAATTTAACGATATGGTTAAATGGATGATGATAATAAGGTTGCCACAATGAATACCTGATATGGTTATTAATGTTTGCACCCTAATAAAATGATTGCTTAGTACAGGTGCTAATATAGTTGACAGGTTAATGGCTAAAAAGTCACTTTTAGTTCAGGCTAAGAGTTGATCATTATTACTTATGCTTTTCTGCAAAAAAAAGTGTCAGCCAGATCCACTATATTAAGCTATGCATAATCCTTGGTGTTATTTATTTTGGTTTTCATCGGGTAAGTCTAGCTGAGTACATTCCCGTACTCAGGGTTTATTCTCTCTTGTTGTAGATGACCTTCTATATCAGGGATTCTGTAAGTATTGTCTCCACCCGGCGGGTGATGAAGACTAGATCATGGGCATGATCTCTGTTCTCTTATCTGAATGCTTTTGCGGACTGTGATCAGCAAACCAGTATGTGTATTTGAACTCGGATGTGTGAGTTAAACTATTTGCTTCCGCATGTTTTACAAGACTTGTTTTGTAATAATGATGACTCTGTGATGATTTAATCTATTTGCGAACGTCTGCGAAATGTTGTAACGTACGATATGTTATGTTGAATTACTGTGATTTTGGTTGTATGCAAGTTGGTTTGAAATCCTTCGAGATTTCAGTTGACTACCGGGTTTATATGGGCTCAAGTTTGAGAATTTGATCGTTTCGGCGATTGTTTTTGTACTTGTGCTCTTATAAATGGTCGGTTCTGTGACAAAATTAGTGCGCATAATCTCGTGTCGATGGAGCATATGGCCGAAATAGCACCTCCCGCCTCTAAAAATTTCATTCCGCGCGCATGCAACGAATCCTCCCGCGCGCAGACACAAAATCACCGGCAAAAAAAAACAAAAAAAACTCCCACATGCCCCCTCCCCGGCTTCCCCCACACACCTTATCCGCAATTCCGCATGCCGCACGCAGGCCTCTCGGGCAGGCCCCCAGCGCCACCCACCTCCCTCGTGCCGCAACTCGGCCGGCTAGCCAGCCGCCTGCCGCCTCCCTCACACCGCCCACCCCTCACTGCCCAGGCCTCCCTCGATGCTCGCGCCACCCACCCTTCCCTCGCACCGCCAGCAGCTCCCTGACGAGGCGGCCGGCGGGCTCACGAGGCAGCGCGCGCGGATCTGGTGAAGGATCTACTCGGCGGCCACAGGAGGCGGTGCGGATCAGTGTGGGAGGCGCCGGTCCTAGGCAGCTGCGGTGGTAGTGTGGGACGGAGAGGCGACGGTGGTGGTGACAGCGTTGGTGGCGGCGGTGCTGATCCAGGAAGCGGTGGCGTGAGATGATGAGGCCGCGACAATGGCGACCGCCTTCGCCATCCACTATCGCGTGCTCGTCGCCGTCGTCGTGTTGCTGAACTGCGGGCGTGCGGGAACATGCCACAGGTCCGATTCAGCTTCGCTGCGACTGCACGAGTAAGTTGGCTCTTCTTCCCTTGCAATCACTATATGTATGCATGCTTATTTTGTCCCATGTTGCAGGATTCAGTTACTCGACTTCCGTTCAATAGATCGGCCACAACAATTTTTTTAAACTGAATGATAGGCTGTTTTCAGGTTCAGTAAAACTGCATGTTTTGTCTGTGTTGAATTGATAAAGTTGCCTGAGGCAAAATGAAACAACAAAAATGGATCGTCTAGATCATAACCAACGAACCAGTATGGAGTTAGTTACTCTTCGAAACAAAAAGGCCTTTTGCAAATGCTGCTGCGAGTTGCCATGTGAATTATGAATGACATTTGATTTCTGAGATATTAAAGTTAAAGTTATCCACATGCAGTCTGGTGCACCGTGCACCTGTTTCTGGTAGAAGGGGCTTGATTTTAACATATCCACATCTCTGTTTGTCCAACCTTTTTTTCCAGTGTATAAAAATTAAAAACTCTATCTTAGCCATGCTTCTTTATTTCTCTTTGGCATATTATTGTTGCAGACATGAGGAAAATATTGGCAAAAAAATTCAGCATGTCGAATGACAGAGGCTGCATAGGAGAAATTTCATTGATAAAATTGATCCAAAAATCAAGCGCTTATGGTAACTCCTAACATTGAGTAATTTCATGTTTTGGTTGAAGTAAAGCCACCAATCTATTGTTTTCCCCTTTTGTTTACAATTGAATTGGCCACCTTTTCTGCAACTGTGTTAGTACCCTGCTTTCGTGCATATTTATTTATCTGTTATTTCAACAGTAGTAGAGATTTTTAGGATACTACACCATCTTCCATTCAATCACTTTGAGTTCATTTCTTTTTTTTAGCTGCGTTTTTGTATATTTACGTATCTTATTTTGTGAAGACATCACATTACGGGGAATATCTCAATGTCCGGGTAATATGTCTGCCCATTGCGGCATATTGGTCTTGCAAGAAAGCCTAGATGCATGTTCTATGTAGGCACACACTTATGTATGATGTATACACACGTGTTAGTGTCATGCCCCTGTCATGTAGAATGTGAATTATTACCATGATCAAGTATGTTGATAACACTAATGACTTCGTCAGCTTATCAAAGTAGAAATATTCTGCTGATATATGTGCATTATTCTAGCAAGGTCTAGAAGGCAGCAGAAGTGACTGGCGGCCAATCACTTAGCCTTGTACGACGTGCCACTATCCTCATTCCCCTGATTGCCTCACCACTTCAGCAGCATATCACCAATCTACATTAGCGAAAGGTAAGGGTCAGCTTACATGACTGATTAATTTGTGCCATTGCATAATTTCAACTTTTGCTAAACTGTGCCATCGTGGGGAAGCAGGAAACACGCACCAGCTATGGCTATGCTATAGTGGTTGATGAAGAGAGTGAATTAAGGTGCTGATGCTGGTTTGTTGTTTTTGGTTTTGTTGGGTGCAAAGAAATCCTTGTATGGGCTCGAGGAGAGGATTGCTAGCCTCAGGGTTGCTGTTGCTTAGAAGAGGGCAGAGGTGGAGATGATGAAAGGGGAGCATAGATTGAGTTCAGTAGTAAAAGCGCAGGTAAGACGAAGTGTTGATTTTCTAAAGTTTTGAATTGTTGTTCTGTTCAGTGTACATTTCTTCAAGCAAAGAAGTTCTCGGAAATTAGTAGCTGCTATGACGTCCGTTTGTTCTTGTGACAGGTTGTGCAAAGCTTGCTCAAGTGGAATTATAAACTACAATGAGTCTCAGGTGGAAGAATGTTGATAAGATCAAGTTGGTAACCTATTCAAGCCATCTTGTGTCCTCCAGGTACTGACCTTGCAATGTCTCTCCAATTTTCTTATTCCATTTTGCTGAAGCTCTGTGGATATAATAACTGTGGGCTTAATTTTAGGATAGGGACTATTTGATTATGATAAAGCTAAAATAATACCTATTGAAGTTACATATGGATAGCGTAGTTAACCGTAGATGTGCTTTCTTGCTTTATATGGTCTAATCAATCCTTGAAATAGTGCTTATTCCAAATTACAATTTGGTCCAGATTGCTTAATAGTGAAATACAAGGATGTACTAAATTTTCTCAAACAGCAACAAAAGACTCCCCTACTCTTTTCTTCTACGGAACAAATTCAGCATGGATAAGCAGTAATATGCTCCACTTGTTTAGTTGTTTTATTATTGTCCCTGACATGGTTATATATAACAAGTATGGCCATTAGTTACAGAACTGAATAATAAGACAAGCTTGCTCTGTTTTCTTTATCTGTTGATCTTTCTGCCAAATGCCAATAACGAATGCCTTTCGAACTTTAGGCATAGACATTTCTTATTTCATTACTTGTAGTCTTTTACCCATACTAATGGATGTTTACAGCTTTCATTTTGTTTCCTAATTCTACTTCATATGTATATGTAACACCCTAAAATTTGTACTTTTTGAAAATAAGATTAAAATGATTTATTTCTGAATTTTGTGCTCATGAAACTGCGTAGGCCTTTCTCTACCTGCTGCTAAGAGGTTGGCGTTGAAAGAACCTGCTACTATTTTAGTCAACTACATCTTTTTTCATTATTAGGACGAACTCATTTAGTGCTTTGGATGCAAATTTGTACAAGTATTCTAAACTACTAGAAAATCAGTATGTAGTAATGAATTCAAGTCTGCCATTGCTTGAAAATTTTCCACATTTGTATACTAATGCAAACTATTTTTCTTATCATGTTAGGATCAAATGGAAGCCATCAAGGCTCAGCCTGCTAAAGTTGTTGCTCAGGTTTTGCCATCAAGTAAATTTCTTCGAAATGTTGGCCTTGAGCCAACATTCGCTAAGAGAAGTGCTACTGCTGTTGCATGTGTACAAGAGTTGGAGATTGAAGTTGTGGCAGAGAAGCAAGGTGTTACAGCACTTAGAGATCAACTTCATGGCCAGCAGGATGAGTTGGATGTATTGAAGAAGGTTGTGGAGTCAGAGGAAGCAAGGGAGAAGTAGGCAGAAGAGATTGAAAATTTGAAGAAGCAAGCAGAGGAAATCAATACTCTTCTGTGTCGATTGTTCATCTTGAACAAGGACTAGGTCACTCCTTACCTTTTCCTCAACATGGTTTGGATATGAGGCTGTTTATTTTGGTACTTAGCCTGGACTTGGATATGTGGTAATGGTTTGGATGTAGCTGTTTATTTTGGTAATGGCTTGGATATGTGGCTTCATATTTTGCTACTTGGTTGGACTTGGTAATGACATGGACATGTGAGGATTATGTATTTTGGGTGGAGTTTGACATGTGACAATTATTTGGACATGTAACTATGAATGAATTTGATTTGCCAAGTAATGTACTGAAATCTGGCTATTTTCAGTTTGCTTGCTGGTTATAAATTGATTTTGTGGGCTGCAATATATTAAATCCGCACGTTTTATGCAATATTTTTTTTACGATGTTTTGTGATCCTACGTGGCACCTGCATATACATCCATGGTCAGTGGTTTGCGACGATTCCTTCACTTGATAACGACGATAATCGAGTGTCGTAAATCAACGACGCCAGTAGGAACGTCGCAAAAATTACGACGAGAATATCAATTTTGTCGCAGAACACCTTTAGCTACAGGGCATAGGTGACGAATGCATTTTTGTCGCAGGTGCGTCGTAAATTGTAAAACACGACATTATTTTCAGTTTCTACGACATAAGTGCAATGTCATAAAAGGTCATATCTCTTGTAGTGGTGTCTGATGGAAGACGAGAACCTCCAGAAGCATGCTATTTTGGGCGGTTCTGCTACAGGTGGTATCAGAGCCAATAATGAGTCTACGAGTTTCATAACTCTTTTCAAAACCTAAAATTTGACCAACAAAAGTTTTACCAAAAGTAGGATGTGATAAAATTATGTAAATAAGTATAAGCCCTAGTAATATGGTCTATCTAGGATAGTGACACTGATGTTATCTAATCAATCTTCTATAGGTATACTAACTTACGCTGCGTAAGAATCGTTTAGCAAGCGAAAAGTGAGTGTGCGATGTGCTAAATTTTTTTTGGAATGCCGCTATATTCTGGCTTGAGTGAACGAGTAGGTCGATGCACGCATCATGAAAAGAGAATCTTGCTTAAACTAAACTCCCCCACATGTATAATTTGAATTAGTGAATTGATAGGATAACCTAAAAGAATGCTTTAATAAAAGTCTTATAATTTCTTTAAGTCTCTTGTTCCTAATCTAGAGGGTTGTTCCTAATGGTTGGTTCTTATCTGTTTATAGATGAACCTAAGGTCTGGCCGTGGTAGTACCAGCACTGGGGCAGACTAGGGTGATAACGGTCATGGTGAGGACATTGGCAACAACAATGGGGATAGCCACAAGGCCCCACTTCTAGCTCCTCCTCCTCCTCCACCACCACCTCCGATGACCCATGCGGAAATGATGGCGGAAATGCTGGCTGCTCGGCGCAAGTCTGCCCATGCCTTAGAGATGCTTGCCTAGACTATTGGTGGCTTCGCCTGTGGAGGCCCCAGTGGCAACGGCGGGAATGAGGGTGGTGCCCATGCTCCCACAGGGCCCTGTTCCTACCAGGACTTCCTAAAGATGCACCCGCCCATGTTCACGCCAACTGCTGAGCGTCTAGATGCGGAGCATTGGCTTCGTATTTTGGAGTAGAAGTTTTAGCTGCTCACTATGATTGAAGAGCAGAAGGTGCGCTTTGCCACACAGCAGCTTCTGGGGTCTGCTAGTGCATGGTGGGATACTTTCAATGACTTGCAGCCTATGGACCACCGTGTGACTTGGCAGGAGTTTACCACTGCTTTCTATGAGTACTATATTCCTACTGGTTTGCTGAACCGGAAGTTGACTAAGTTCCTAGATCTGAAGCAAGGGAGTATGACTGTGATGGATTATGTGAACAAGTTCAACCATCTTGCACAGTATGCTGGGACTCATGTAGACACTGATGAGAAGAAGAGGGACCGTTTCTACCATGGCCTCTCTTGTATCTTGCAAAAGGAGCTGTACACTGGGGGATATCAGACTTTTGGTGCCTTTATGAATGCAACCATTGCTATAGAGAGACTTCAGCATGATTCTCAAGCGGAGTGGAAGCGCAAGCGGGTGATCACTGGATCTTCTAGTCACCCACAGGCTCAAAAGGTGTAGGTTGTCAGGAGGATGTCCTATCACTGTCCGGGTGGACAGCTGTCTCGCCAGACTCAGCGACTCACCAGGCACCTCCCACCCAGTATAGTGCACCTACTCTGCAGGTGCAACAACAGCCTTAGGGATAGGAAGTTCTGCCTCATCAGGGATAGGGGAACAAGCTGGGTGCTTGTTTCAAGTGTGGCAATGTGGGCTACTATGCTCGGGAGTGTCCATAGAACTAGCCTGCGCAGTCTTCCCAGCCTTCAGCTAACTCTTGTCTGGTCAAGAGGACGATTATCAAGAAAAAGGTGCCCGTAAGCCGCTCTGGACAAGTCAACTTCACTGAGGCTGAGGAGATTCTGCAGAATGAACCTGTGATGGCTGGTATGTTTACCATTGATTCCCACTCAGCATATGTGTTATTTGATTCTGGTGCATCACATTCATTCATGAACATGGGGTTTACACAGAGGCACAATATATCTCTTATGGCTATTCCTATTGCCTATAGAATCAATACTTTTGGGTGCGCAGTTGTGTGTTAATACTCGGACGAACATAGTCAGATTAGTGCTAGCCACTCATACTTACCGCCTCTAGTTCATGGTGCTGCCTGGGCAAGACATAGATGCAATTCTGGGCATGAACTGGTTGCGAGTTTATGGGGTAGTCTTGAACCTTAAGCGGAGAGTTGTTGAGTTATGGCTTCCTTCTTTTGAGGATAGGATGTCTCTCCTTATGCCCTTAGATTTAGCCTTACTAGTTGTTGCTCATATTGAAGCTTCTATTGATCTTGCTTCTATTCCTGTGGTTTGTGTGTTTTCGGATGTCTTTCCTAAAGATCTACCGGGGTTACCACCGGATAGGGACGTGGAGTTTACTATTGAATTAGAACCTAGCACTACTCCTATTTTATAGCATCCCTACCGCATGGCTCCTAAAGAACTAGCAGAAATGAAGAAGCAATTAGAGGAATTATTGGAGAAGGGTTTTATCCATCCTAGCTCTTCACCATGGGGTTGCCTAGCTATTTTTGTGAAGAAGAAGGACGATACTCTGCGGATGTGTGTGGATTATCACCCTCTCAATGCGGTAACCATTAAGAACAAGTATAATTTATCTTGTATTGATACTTTGTTCGATCAATTGGCTGGTGCAAAGGTGTTTTCAAAGATGGATCTTCGTTCTGGGTATCACCAAATTAAAATCCGGCCACAAGATATATTAAAAATAGCTTTCTCTACTAGGTATGGGCTTTATGAGTACCTAGTCATGTCTTTTGGTCTCACCAATGCTCCTGCATTCTTCATGTATCTCATGAATTTAGTCTTCATGCCAGAGTTGGATAAGTTTGTAGTGGTGTTCATTGATGACATTTTGATATACTCCAAGAACAAAGAAGAGCATGCACAACATCTTCAGATTATACTGACTCGATTAAGGGAACACAAGCTGTATGCCAAATTCAGCAAGTGTGAGTTTTGGTTAGATCAAGTGTAGTTTTTGGGACATGTTTTGACACCTGAGGTATCTCTGTGGACCCAAGCAAGGTGCAAGATGTGTTAAATTGGAAGTCTCCAAAGTCAGTGCATCAGATCCGTCAGTTCCTTGGTCTTGCTGGTTATTATCGGCGCTTCATTCCTAACTTCTCCAAAATAGCCCAACCAATGACCAAGTTGCTCCAGAAAGATGTCAAGTTTGTATGGAGTCAGGCTTGTGAAGAAGCTTTCCAAGCCCTGAAGAAGTTTCTTACCTCTGCTCTGTTCTTGCCTAACCAGATATTGATAGACTGTTTGATGTGTATTGTGATGCCTCTAGGACTAGACTGGGATGTGTGCTTTTGTAGGATGGGCGTGTGATAGCTTATGCTTCACACCAGCTGAAAAAGCATGAGGTGAATTATCCCACCCATGATTTAGAGCTGGCTGCTATGGTGCACGCTCTAAAAATTTGGAGGCATTATTTGTTGGGAAATAAAGTGTATATTTATACAGATCACAAGAGGCTCAAATATATTTTCACTTAGTCCAAGCTGAACATGAGGCAATGGAGATGGCTGGAGCTAATCAAGGATTATAATTTGGAGGTTCATTACCATCCTAGAAAAGCTAATGTGGTAGCTACTGCCTTAAGTCAAAAGTCACATCAAGTTGAAGAAGAATCTTTGTCTCTCAACCATTCTAAGGTGTTAGCTCATATTGCTCTAGTCTTGGATTTACTTGAGCAAATTATTATAGAGCAAAGGCAAGATGTTTTAGAAATTCCGCATATCAAGGAGTTAATTGCTGAAGGGCGTGGTCCTCATTTTAGTGTTGATGACCAAGGTGTAGAGAAGTTCAAGAACAGATTGGTTGTTCCCTCAAGTGATGAGCTTAGGAGAAAAATTTTGGACGAAGCTCACAACTCCAAATTATCCATTCATCCAGGAAGTAACAAGATGTATCATGATTTGCGTCACTTGTATTGGTGGCCAAATATGAAATAGGACATTACCAAATACATCTCGGAATGTGACATTTGTGGAAGGATTAAGGCAGACCATATGTGTACGCCTGGATTTCTACAGCCTTTGCCTATCCCTGTTTAGCAATGGGAGGATATTTCCATGGACTTTGTTGTGGGTTTGCCCCACACGGCGAAGGGGTATGACTCTATTTGGGTCATTGTGGATCGCCTTACCAAGTCCGCTCATTTTCTCCTAGTGGATACTAGATATTCAGCCAAGAAGTATGCCAAGTTATATTTTGATCGGATTGTGACCCTGCATGGAGTTCCCCTTACTATCGTCTCTGATAGAGGGTCAGTCTTTGTCTCTCATTTCTGGGAGCAACTTCAGAAATGTCTTGGTACTAGTCTCCTCAGAAGTTCAGCTTATCATCCACAAATTGATGGTTAGACAGAAAGAGTCAATTAGGTACTTGAGGATATGTTGAGGGCTTGTGTCATCTCCTTTCTAGAAAAGTGGGATGAATGCTTGACTCTAGCTGAGTTTTCTTATAACAATAGTTATCAAGAAATCATTCGAATGGCACCATTTGAGGCTTTATATGGCAAGAAATGTATAACACCACTTAATTGGGTTGAGGTGGGAGACCATGGTTATTTTGGACCTGATTTTATCAAAGAAGCAAGAGAGCAAGTCAGTGTTATTCAAAGTCATTTGAAGACTGCTCAAAGTCATCAGAAAACATATGCGGACAAGCGAAGAAGGCCCTTACAATTTGAAATTGGTGATCAGGTGTATCTCAATGTGTCGCCCATGAGAAGGGTGCCCCGCTTTGGTGTCTGGGTAAAGCTAGCCCCTCGCTATATTGGACCTTACAAGATTTTGGTCCGGTGTGGTTCTGTTGCCTACCGTATCCAGCTCCCGGATATTTTGTCAGCAGTACATAATGTCTTCCATGTTTCCCAGTTAAAGAAATGTTTGCGGGTCCCCAATGAAGCTATGGAAATTGAAGGACTTCCCCTCCAACCTAACTTGTCTTATATTGAGCATCCTGTCAAGATCTTAGATGAAAAAGAAAGAGTGACTAGAAATAATGTGGTGAAGTTTTATAAAGTTCAGTGGCAAAATCACTCGGAGGATGAAGCAACATGGGAGCAAGAAAGTTATATCTTGAAGCATTGTCCCCACCTTCTTTCTAGTTCACTGAGTTAATTGTTTAAATCAGAATTTATTTCTTATCTCTTTTCACACACTAGGCACATGAAATCTCGGGACAAGTTTTTGTTTAAGGGGGGTAGAATTGTAACACCCTCGGTGTTACACAATAAATCATCTACTAAAACATGTCATGAGTGTCATGTTTTTGTGACAATGCATGTGATAAAGTGTGTAGATCAATTTCCGTAACTCAAAATGATCAATAAAAATGCTAAACGAAAGTTGATTCGATAGTTCATGCATATCAAGTAGGGTTTGAAACTAATTTTTATTGAACAAAAATACTATAGAACATATATGTGATACTTAAATAAAGTTTGAAGTACAAACTTTGTAGATGATAGTGAAATATTTGTGGTCGAAAAATGATATTGCTAGCTAATATTTCCACTAGCTTAGAAACAGAACTTGAAAACAAATGCAGCTCAAAAACTTAGAAATTTTCAAGTCTGTCAACTGCTAGACATTGCTATGTTTAGCAATTTATTATGAGAGATCGGGTTAAATGGTGGTGTAGTGTTATAGCTCAATTTGGTAATCTCATGTGCCATCTTGAGCATGGTGAAGATGGTTTAGGTCCAGAAGCAACCGTTAAGTTTTTATGGTCGCTTTAAAATTCGTACACGATATGGTTTTGGGCTGGTTGGCCATGTGGCCGCAATCACCGCGCTCGGGCACTCGGCGTCGCACGTTGGTCGCACGTGCATGCACTGCTATGGGCGGTCGGCCATGGCCGCCTCTGGCCTGGTTATGGTTCGGCTGCCGCTGGCCTCGCCGCGCGGAGCCGCTACTGCTACCGCCTGCCCCTCTAATTATTATAAAATAATGTGGATATCCAAAAATTGTGAAATAAATTTTGTTAGGTTCCTAAAATTGTGCTCTATCTGTTAGTGTATTTAGTTCATATATGCGCTTGTCGATACCAGGAGCTATTAAATCATTTGAGAGTGCTCAATATTATTAAGTTAATTATTGTAGGAATTTTTGTGGTAGATTGGTAATAGCAAAAACCCTGAAATTTTTATAGTAGCTTCACTGTATTATTATGTGCTCACTATAATTTTTGTAGCCCTAAAATAGACTATTTAATATGGTTGCTAAATACCCATTAAGGCTAAATGAATAATGGCATGATATTGGTTTATAAAAATTAAGCACTTGTAGGGTGAGCTTGGAATCTATTTGGTAGAGATAATTGTTAGCTTAGTATCTTAGTCATTAGAGCTAGATTAGTAGCTAAGCATGTGTATTCTTATTTTAAGAGTTGTTGTTGCCAAAATACTAAGTGTTGAACGGTATGACTTGTCTACGATCTAGCACCGTAGTAAGAACTGGAAGATGAAAGATGGTGAAATGGATCTGATTGCTCAACTCTTGCTTTAAAGTAGAATAGGTGCTTACATATAATGGTTAGATAATGAACTAATCATGACTACTAATGAGAAACATACATAAGGATTCACTACTAGTAATGTTTTTGCAAAAATGAAACCCAGCAAACCATAAAAGCTTATCATATCCTTTAGAGTTGGGAAATTATTCCCACTAGTCGAGTAAGTCTTGCGAGTACATTATGTACTCAGGGTTTATTTACCCCTGTTGCTGGGTGCAGCTTGAGGAGTGACTGTTGTGTGGAGGATTCTTCTGGTGGGCACAGACGGATCCTTGTATCTTATCGTTAGATGTTTATTTCAATTCCGCTATTTAAATTCCACACTCTGAACTTCGTATTGTAATAATATATTTTTGAGAAATTTTGTTGTATGAAATGGACTAAGTATTGTAAACTCATACTCATTATTGGATCCCAGATAAAAAATGTGTATTGTTCGAGTTCTCCCTTGGGGTGTGCTCGATGAAACCGTTTGATGTAGCTAGCTTTTGAGGTGCTTAGTGTCTGGTGGAAGACGAGCGCCTCTAGAAGTGTGCTATTTTGGGCGGTTTTGCCACATGTAGCTATGAGCGCCTTGGCACGAGCAGCCTCTTGCTGCTCACAAAGTCCTGTTAGCACTGCCTGATCATCTGCTCTCGCCTCTTGGGCGACAGCTCTCTGCTGATCAACTTGCTCCATTTGGGTGTGGAGATTTTCCAATGCTACATATGCCTGATCAGTTTCCCATCGAGCCTCTCTTGCTACCTTTTTGTGCTTGCGCACATGCTTCCTTAGCTTATGCTGTGTAGCTTCGGCTCTCATGATCCTATCCGTGCAAGTGGTAAGGGACTCATGCCAGAAGTCCCTGGTGTCCTGATGAATATAGAATATCTTCGTCACTACAAACATTGCACTCATAGCGGGACTAGAACTATCTGCCCGCTCATCCTGGACTCAGATCAACGCATTGTGGTTGCGCTAGTGCCCAAATGGCTATGGATGGATCCACCTGAGGAAAAGTACCAGCGGCACTGCCGGTAAGCTCATCTCCGTGTTGCTGACATATCTGGCTCAGCACCTCAAAGGCCACTACTTGGGTAGCCTCCCAAGGAGTTCTTCCTTCAGATTCTGCCATCCATTCCTGCCAGAAGGGTGCTTGGTTATGAGCTGGTATGGTCAGCTAAACTTCATACCATGGTTGTCCCTCCAGGTATACTTCATTCCAGTAATAGAGGGGCGGTTCATAATACCCACATAATGCAAGACTCTCCAAAGTAGGGCAGGGGTAACAAACATCAATAGGAAAGTCTCACTTCTAGCTGGTGCTACCATTTGTACCACAACATGGTGCAACTCTCGTGAGACAACGTCATAATGGGTATGAGTTACATAACCGAGTAAGAAATCCATAAGGGTAGGAACAATGCAAGTGTAATAATAATGATTTATCATGATGCATGCATGTTCCGTACGTCCTCACAAACTTAGGAAAATTTAAAACTTCTAACGGCATACACGGTGGCATATAAGCGTTTTGTCATATATAACATAACTAGTCGGGCTACATGTTTCGCTATTAGTGTGCCTGCACAAGAATTTCATTTCAGCCCAACCCCACAATTATATATGCAGAATGTAAATCTAGGCTCTAGGTTGTAAGCTAAATACTTCCATATATATACCCATATATATATATACTACTTCGTATCCAAGCTACTCGAGAGTAAATACGTCCTATATATACATATAATATGCATATATATAGCCATATCAAAGCTAACCCACAATTAAATACTTCCGTATATATATGAGGCATATATACACTTTAGTATCAAAGCTAACTCTCCCCATAGACCGCATGCTCACATCTTGTGGTCATGCCACTATGATGATAAGTGGCATCTTACCTTGGGCGTAGAGGCATTTGATCTATACATTACCACTCAAGTGAATGGCATCCATACAATAGCACGCCGTATGGATGACAAAATTGAAAACCCCCAAGTTAGTACTTAATTATCCATCTAAAGTCCTTAACTGGGCATAAAGGAAAGTGATCACTGGCACACTTTAGATTCAAACTCTAGGTTTTAAACACCTATATATATATAGCTATAAGTTGATAGAAACTGGTTTTGGAAAACAAAAACCTTTGTTTTAAATACACATGTGGCAATTAATGTTGAACCTTGCTCTGATACCAGCTGTAGCAGAACCATCCAATTTATAAGAGCACAAGTACAATAGCAGCACACAAGTGGTCGTACTGTCATACTTGAGCCCATATAAACCCGATAGTCCATCGAGTACCACGAAGGGTCTCGATTCAACCAACATACAACCAAAATCGTACATGATTCAATATACATGTCACACGTTATATAAAGTTCACAAATACAGTTCTATACATCAGAGTACGATTGAAAGTTATTACAAACCAAGTTCAGGTAAATAGTAGCGGAAGTAAATTAAAAGTTTGAAACCAACATCTACAACATTGTTTAAATATAGAGCCAGCTCACGATCACACTTCCACAAAAGCATAAGAGAGGGATTAATAAGAGATGCCTGCCCAGGGCTTACTCCTCGTTCATGGCAAGACAGAAGCAGTTCTTACAATAGCCATGATAAACTGTACCATCTGCAACCATGGGAATAAAACCTTGAGTATGAGAAGTTACTCAACTAGACTTACCCGTCATAAACCAAAAATAAAGTGACTCCAATGATCATGCAAGACTTTATAAGTGGAGTTAGCTTGACAACATTTTGCATAAAAAGCTTACCAATTCAAGTATACAATTATAATTCGATCATCAGGTTAATTATAGCTATGCATCTCTAGATTAGCAACTAACCTATGCCAAACATGTGGTATATCATTTAGTAGTATACAGTAGTAAGCATAACCGGTATAATAATTCCATGTTCATCCAAACCATCATATTCTATAACATAGTTACTACGATGTTGGGACTAGCCAAATTTCTCACTATTTGGGAGAGAAGGCGATTCGAATCGATTTCAACCAGTTGAGAATATTTTCCTAACACAAACCCAGGCAGACCAGATCAACGGTCACCTTTGGTACAACTCAGGTCCACATTTCATGGGTTCGCCTAGCGCCGCACAATCAGGGACAACCAGCTGCTAGGACGTTTAGGCCTGTCCTGCCCTTGGGCTCACGTATGGCTCCCCACACATCCTTACTACCATACAGAGTGCACACTTTTATAGAACAAGGCCCGACCTGAGTTGAGCTACTCGGCTTCGCGGTTGAAACGAGTTATCCGGGCAGCTAAGTGAGAGGCATGCGTTCAATCTCGACAGAAGCGCCAACAACGGTATGGTCCTTAATCGGCACAGACGGAATTACATGAGTCAACCTACACATAGACTTCACCTAGCCTCCAGTTACATTATCCTATGGTTCTTTTCCATGATAACAAATATAGCCAACCGTGCTTCGGTATACACCTATATCCCGTAGGTGACATGAAATCACCCGACTTCTATCGGTCTAAGCATGGCTAAGCATATATTCAATCCTAGACCTACATAGGGTTAAAGGTATATGTATCTAGACAAGGTAGTTCTATGCATCAAGTGTTTCCAATCAACTCTTATAACCTAATGCATCAAACATAAAGGACTCAAGTGATCTTTTGTAAAGCATGGGAGACTTAAAATGCTCCGGGGCTTGCCTTTGAGGAAAGAGTTTGGCCTATGATCTGGGCACTCAGGGAGGTCCTCAAGAGTTTGCTCCTCTCCTCCTGGAGCTATGGCCTAAGGTGTCTCCTGCTATTCCTCCTCTTCTTCTTCGTTGAACTCCAAAAGAGTTATCCCTTCGGACGATCCTATATGCATGAGCATGAAATAAGATATCACAAATGCATATATAGTGACATGTATAATATGATATGATGTGATGAATGCATCCTCATAAGTGTTCTTAGCAGCATTGCATTACGGTGATAACAAGTTACATTTTCTTTTACTGAGTAGGTTCATATCTCTTCTCTAGTAACTTAAACAAACACTTATGTAAATTATTTTCTGGACTACAAGATTGCAGCCACTTGTTTTGACCATAACTGAAGTTATACACATAAAAATAATATGGTTGTGGAAATTCTAGAAACATTATGAAATTGCCTACAACTTTGTTTTAATTATCTTAATATGATTCAGTAGTTATCTAGGTCAAATAATTTAATCTTTCAGATCTGTCCATAGAGTAAGCATTTTTCTGATAGCAGACTTTTAATAACCATAATTCTTAAACCATAATACCTATGACTATAAAAATTTAATACCATGTAGATTAGTGAGTTATCTACAACTTTGTTATTAACCATCTTTACAAAAAAGAACATTATCATCATGAAATCATCACCACAACAGAAACTATACATGCAACCATCTAGTTGAATTATAAGGCAATATTTAACTAGCTGCCTACAAACAAATACTTCTAAGCCTCACTAACGGTATCAATAGATTATATGCATCACACACACCACAAAAAACATCATGGTTAAGCCTATCTAATTTATTTATATCCATTTATTAATTTCCTTAGATAATAAGGTGATTTAAAGGATAAATATTTTAACTGCTCAATAAATTCTGAGAAAATTACAGTATCCTAAAAATGACCCTAATCCTCTATTGTACAAATTTCATACCATTTGGACAAGTATAGCTACCTCTACAAAAATGACAAGTTACATATGCTTATTTTAGCAAAAATAGTTTAGCATAGTGAAAAGTGTCAAGCAACAGATTTAATATTTTTCTTACTTTCCTCCTAGCATGAGAACACTGTGTAAAAATTTGTATGATCATATGTTATGTATTTTTACCCCAATTAATTTCACTAGAAACTAGCAATTAATTAGGATTAAACATGAAGACCATATTTAAAGTATTCCTACTATAGGTTTAGTATTTTTCCTAGCTAGAGCATGTCAACACAAGAGTAGTAAAATTGGAATCACATTTTTATCACTTTCCTAGCTCAAGTTATGCATTTTACAATATATAAACTACTTTAAAAGCACTTATCTTGCTCAATTTAATTCCCCAAAAAAATACCCTAAGTAGTAGATTTCATATTTTTATCAAATAGTACACTTCAAGATGAATCCAACACAATTTGGTTCTGCCCATTTGGATACTCCTAGCTCAAGATATAATTTTTGCAAGTTTGCATTTAAATGTGTGAAAATAAATCAGGAAAAATATTTCAAATACCGACTGACAGCTAGGACCCGTAGGTCAACGAGACCCACACGTCAGCGACACACAGAGCAGGGGTGTGGCTTGACCGGCTAAAAGCTTGCCGACGGCGAGGTCACCGTGGTAGCGTCACCACCGTTGTGTTCCCCAACTCAACCCGCACCTACAGGTACCCTTGGTTTGCTCGGAGGATCACCGGAGCTAGCTCGCTGGTGAGCATGGCGGCTCGGTGGTGGTGCGCTGCAGTGAGTCCATCATCTCCGATGATGGTGAGCCTAGGCGAGCACTGCTACGGCATCTACAAACCCTTGTGAAGCTCTACGACGTGGATTAGGTCAGGGTGGACCGGCGACGAATCTTGGCCGCACGCATGGTGGCATGGCGGCGCGAGCACTGTAGCACCACGGTGATGTTCTAGCAGGAAAGGTGACACAAGCATGCATCTATCTTCCCCGTGAGCTCCGCCATCCTAAGGCTAAACCCTAACGCCTAACTACGAGAGAGAACGGCGACCGGACAAGCGCGGCCATGGTGACGTGCATGGTAGCGACGCTCTCGGCTCATGGCAGTGCGGCTCGTATTTCGGCACTGGTGATGCGGCAGTGGCTCAACGAGCTATGGCTATAGCTTCTAGGACCTATAGCGAAGATGAATCAAGAGAGAGAGAGAGATGAGAGAGAGATGGGAGGAGCTCGGTGGCCATGGCGGCAACGGCAATGGCCCGTAGGCCTTTACCTTGGATCGAACTAAGGCAATGGTGGGCCGGCGAGGTGGAGGAGGTGATGGCCAAGCGGTGTGCGTGAGCAATCGCACAATGGCACGGTGGCAGTGGCGTGCGAGCTCGGCGGAAGTGAGGGAGAGGCAGAGAGAGTGAAGAGCGAGAGTGAGTGAGCGCGGTGGCTTCCCCTCCCTTTTCTCCCCCTGCTGGCCTGACCAGCCAGGCTGATGCCAGCGTGCTACCACCATGTGGCATGCGTGGCCTAGGCACGGTCGGCCACGATGCATGCCGATTCAAATCGGCTAAGTGCTGATTCAGTTGACTGATAGTGCTACTTCGTGTCTCTATATCTCCTAATCCAGTTCGTGTTAGCAAAAACTTCTTTAATAGAAATTGTAGAGCTATGTGAGTACTACAACTTTGCTTTAATGATCATAGTCTAATTTGAACTAGTTTTCAAACTACATTGCTCCAAAGTAAGGTACTTTGAAACTGAAAACAACTTCAACTCTTAGAAAAATTCTTAAGTCACCAAACAACATTTTGTTGATACTTGTTAGCTCTATTTGACCATGTTAGACACTGAATTAGCTCATGACCCTTAAATAAGTTTGTTACCCATGATGTGAACTACAACTTTTATTTAGGTCACATAGCCATGCAAACACTCTTAGCTACTGTTCAACTTTGATCAAACTAGTATCATGAAAATGGCATTTAAAATGAAACCAACAATTAGAAGCAAATTTGGTCTATGTCATGAATATAAACATTGTTCCAATTACCATCCTAGATGTGTCTAAGGTGTTTTCATGACCTCACAACCATTTAATATGTTGGTCATACATGATTACAAGCATAAGCATATATATAAAATCAACATTTCATATGCTCATGCCCATGAATGCTTGGATGATGATTGTGCTCATGAAATGCAAATGCCAAATGTAATGCTTAACATTTTGGTGTTGCAGATAGCAATACATTAGCAAAACCGTAGTTGCACATTTAGATAGATTATTTTCTTGCATAGGTTTTGCTAAGGTGTAATTAGAGGCCATAGTTTAGAGTAGATTTTTAAGTTGCCTAATTCACCCTCCCTATTAGGCATAATAGTCCCTTACAAAAACCTTAGCTAGGTGCTATTTGATCTACTAAGGATTTTATAAATCAGCTAAAAGAATGAGAATGAGATCCAAAGTATCTCCCCAAACCTATTATTTCAATTCCTATAGTGTTGATGCAAAATCTAATCACACACCAGTTAGAGCTAGATGGTGTGCACCATGGGCTCCTGTCATTTGACACACTTGCCATGAACCTCTGCTAGGCATGGGTGCAATCATAGTGGCAAATTTGATATCCGGTGGTGACTACGCCGCTCTGAGCCCCCTTTTTGTGCTCTTGTGCTTCATCGGGGGCCCTCCGGCGTCCCTGCCCCTGGTGTCCATCCTCACCATGGCGCTCCCCCTTGCCATGGTGGCAGCTCCCGATCTTGGCATCCGATGATGCTGTTGCGGCCCATCACGTGTGTGGGTGCCTTCTTGGCCTTTGTTGCCACCGGCGGCAACCCCCAAAAGTAAGCTCCCTGTGCTCTTCCTCCACCTGCCTCTCCCTCCCCTAGGTCGATGGAGCTCCCTGGCCTCTCCTTCGATGTAGGGCTTAGGTTTTAGGATGAGCTCAGG
Organism: Miscanthus lutarioriparius; assembly: GCA_904845875.1. Classification (NCBI taxonomy): domain Eukaryota; kingdom Viridiplantae; phylum Streptophyta; class Magnoliopsida; order Poales; family Poaceae; genus Miscanthus; species Miscanthus lutarioriparius. The sequence goes on from CAJGYO010000006.1 coordinate 86,810,796, forward strand.
GCCACCCTAGGGCTTCCCATGTGCTTCACCATTGTGGACTCTTTTCATCTTGTTGTCGCCTTTGGTCGTTGTAAGTTCAAGCTTTCCCCATAGTCGGTTGGCTTGATCCTTCAAGCAACCATTGGGGGTTTTGCCTCCTTCTTCAAGGTTCTTTGCTCAATGATTGTGTTTTCAAGTTCTTGGTTACCTCTAAAGAAGTTGGCCTAATTGTTCACCGTCTGATTTTGTTCGAGTGTCCCCTCTTCAAGTTGTATTTTCATCTCTATGGTGGTGGTGGCCCTAATTGGCGAACTGAGTACAAGCTCTTTTTGGAGGAGAGAAATGTAGTACAGCTAAATAGGAGATTCGTTAAGAGCAAAAGATTCCTAAGTCATTCCTTATTTACTAAGTCTTTTGTACATCCAAGTATATACACTATCATCTATAGTATAACTAACTTTGGATCTATGCATAAGCAACATTACTAAGGAAGATCAAGAATAGAGCTTGTCTCCCTTCGCAACCGCGTTCTACTTGCTCTACAAATGAGGAGTGGACTACAAAGGACTCAATAGGAGTGTCACATCCGTGATCTACCACATGACCCAAAGTGCATAATGCATCCACATGCAAACACTATCTAAGCACCATACTTATATAATGTCGACCACTTAACTCACTCGAGTACTGAGCTAAGAGCTTCACTAATATATGCATAAATTCATCATCAATCATAACTATATCAAGTATATAACTAGAGCAAACTAGGAACATAATAAATAGCAACATAATATTAAAATAGTACAAAGTCATAAATATAGAGACACAATGGCTATACCAGTCTCTAGATGGCAGATACGGAATCCTGAGCAATAGCCCACACTCTACTTGAACCTTGCTAGCTAGCTTATACTAGAAACTTGAAGAATTGGAGCTCTACTCTCTTCTTTCTGGAAACCCTAATTTTTGGTCTAAACTTGACTTATGGCAGCATGCTCTGGAGGGGGGCAGGGGCTGATTATATAGGCTAGAGCATCCAACGTAAGCCCTTGGATCAAACCGGCTTGAATAAACGACATAGATGCATCCTAGGAGGCGGTGGAGGAACCAACGTCAAAGTGGAGGCTGATAGGTGGGCCCAAAGGGCCGGAGAGGCCTGTAGGTGGGGCTGAGCGGCCCCACCTATCACCCTCTTGCCCTCTGCTTCGGTGACATGGCTTCTGGGGTCCTCTGGAACCTTCTAGAGTAGTTTTCGTGGAGGATAAGCATGATTTAATTTGATGTTTTGATCCCCTTGACGGTTTTCTGAAATAACCTTGCTGAAAACACAGATTCACCAAAACTCTTGGAACTTGTCAGTTTAAACCCCTAAGTCTATGTTGGTGATCATTTTCATGCATTATTTCAAGTTATATTGAAGTTTATAATCAATGATAACTACCATCAACAAACTCCCCCAAGCTTAACCTTTGCTCGTCCCTGAGTAAACCTAAACTTATCAATGGATCAGAAGTTCAGGATCTTGGAAAACATTGTAGCAACTCCTTAAAAGTATACATGCATTTGAACAAGAATTCTCCTCTGGATTAGAACAAACTGGTTTGCCTCACAAACTTATCCATATTACCTTCAACCATGGGGCTTGTAGCCTTCACTTGGGTCTTGAGTAATTGAAAGACAGAATGATCAAGTCAAGAACTATGTGTCGGGGACCAATACTAGGGTACCTAAAGAGGAGGAGCTAATGGTCATCAACATTGATTCATCTGAGCAGTCAAGAGCTTGACTATAGCTCCAACCGACCCCCAGGTGCACAGGCTCCGCCTCGCCCGACCCTTGGGGGCGGGCTCCGTCTCACCCGACCCCAAGGCCGCGGGCTCCGCCTTGCCCAACCCCGAGGACACAAGCTCCGCCTCGCTCGACCCTTGGGGGTGGGATCTGACTTGCCCAACCCTGAGGCCACGGGCTCCACCTCGCCCAACCCCGAGGCCATAGGCTCCGCCTTGCCCGACCCTGAGGCCACAGGCTGCGCCTCGCCCGACTGCTGTGGGTGGGCTCCGCCTTGCCTGACCTCTAGGTCAGGGGCACCACCTCGCTCGACCTCTGAGTTGGGGGTTCCATCTCGCCCGACCCCTCAGGCACGGCTCCTGACGGAAGCCCATACCGCTGCCAACCACTACGGTCTAGAAAGCACAACCCAAGGTCAAACTTCCAGCATCGTGCAGGGAGCGAGCACATCTCAACATGACCCGTGCCTGCAACATGTCACTCCAGGGAACTCACATTACCAATAGTGACAGACGCGTGGTCACTATGCTACCTACTCCCTGTACGGACGCTGACCAGCACGCTGGTTCACCGTGTCACCCATCAGGGCGAAATGGGACATCATGACCCGCTGACAACACCAGGGCATGGCATCAATGGTGAGCAAGCGCACGGCGTGGAGCCATCCCTATCACCATCTGCAGTGTCGGTGGGACTCGCACAAAGGAAAAGAAAGGCCTAGTGGTCCTGGAAGCCTTCCTCTCCTTGCCCCTTCTCCCTCTTTCTCTCTATGTAACTGGGTCTTCCCCTTCATCTATAAAAGGGGAAGCAGGATGTCCTAGGAAGGGGGCGGTTCAGCACTCTAGATGGCTATAGACATCAAAACACGTGCCCTAACATGCCTTAGGAGCACATGCACATCAGGGACTTGGGACCTATCTCTCTCTCGCTCATTTGTAACCCCTACTACAAACTTTTAGTGCTAGTAACATGAGCAACAGCAATGAACTAGACGTAAGGACTTTCTAGCCGAACTAGTATAAACTTCGTGTCCTCTAAGCACATCATCCGAGCCAGACACACAATACTAGAAATTTAGTCATCGGTGGTAACTCGAAAAACCAACAGTTGATGTGCTAGGTAGGGGCCTTTTATGCGTCTCGACATCCACACCAGGCCTCGGAAGGCTAGTCACGGCGTTAGCTGGGTCTCGAGCGCGCACGTGTGCTTCAAGAACCTGGACTTCATCATCACAACAGAGGGAGAGTTAGCATAGGCTCCAGCCACCGTCCAACCTCTCCTCTCCACCAGCCACAACATGATCGCCAAGATGTTTGAGGAGCTATAGTTGCACACACTAGAGGCCCACGCCCCCGAGAGCGACTAGCTCCTCGGCTTCGATTACAGGAGGCTAGAGCGCCAGCTCGGTGCCTTCCTAGGATCCTGACTATCCTGGGAGGACCTGTGCCACCTCACCTTCTCGTTCACTAATGTCATGACACAGCTTGCTAGAGGGGAGCCCCTCTCCCTAGAATACCTCATCCAGAGCACCCCGACGATGTTCCCGTCCGATCTGCGCAACGCCGTAGAGACCATTGGCCACCTTGTGGCGCAACGCACTCCTCCATCCCCTACAAACGATGAGTTCATGGGGATGACCGAATATGTCATGGAATCTTTCCATGACCTCCTCTGCAGGAGAATCGAGAGTCGCCCTCCAGCTCTGACTCCAGCAGGGGGAGCCATCACCCCTCTCGTGAATGTTTCATGGTTGGTACCCCCAAGGGACACATCGAAAGCATCCACAAGGGAGAAGCTACCCTAACGAATGACTTTGATGACATGGTTGAGAGGGATGCAAGGGCCCCACCTTGCCTATGGGTAGAGTAGCTGAAGGCCTGGCACCAAGTGCTCGAGGATGCATGACTCTAGCTCGAGCAGGAACACACGGAGGTTGAGCGAGAGATCAAGCGCCATGGAGACAGTGGGCGTGCGCTCGCCGTGGCCCATGACGTGAATTGGAGGATCATCGAGGACGATGAAACCCTCCCACACTTCACCTGGGCAAGCCAAAACATCGCTGCCATGGTGGCCTTGCTCTGAGGGCTTTTGGGGCCCACGACACCCGAGGATCGTCGGGCCCATCGTGAGATTCGCACGCTACTCGAGCGTGTGGCAACGCAGCAGGCCATGAGCTCGCTGTCCCAATGACACGAGCTCAACACCAGCCAGCGCGCGCCCTTAGAGAGACCCAACATGGACTTGTCAGTCCACTAGGCATGGCAAGGCAGTAGGCCACGCATCGTGGTCTCAGTTCATGAGTGTCTTAGCCTTCACCGTGACCCGCGCGATACCCTCGACGCCCGCAGATGTACCCGCGGTGACGTGAGGGAGGGGGCAAGTCGTGGCTACCACCCTCATCATTGTGGACGCTACGACAGTGGCAAGGACCAAAGCCTGAGCCCCAACTTGCTAGGACCTCAGGCCTTTTGTTGACACATCCTCAACGTCGTCTTCCCACGACGGTACCGACCGCCGACCAATATCCCGAAATACTCTGGGGAAACAAACCTCGGACTATGGCTCGTGGATTACCGGCTTGCTTGCCAAGCTGGTGGAGTGGATAATGATGATTTCATTATTCGCAACCTTCCATTGTTCCTGGACTATTCGGCGTGAACATGGTTGGAACAGCTTCCAACCAACAGAATCCAAAGTTGGGCGGACCTAAAAGAGATCTTCGTGGGAAAATTCCAAGGCATGTACGCACGTCTTAGGAACCTATGGGATCTTAAAAACTACTGATAGAAGGCCGGGAAAACTCCTCATGGGTATATCCGGTGCTTCTCTCGGTAGTGCAACGAGCTGCCCAACGTCGCCAACGCCAACGTCATAGGAGCCTTCCTGTCTAGGACCACTTGCGAGTCCCTGGTCCATAATCTAGGATGTAAGGGCCCGCAAACCACCAAGGAGCTCCTTGACATCTCCACCATCCATGCCTCGAGCGAGGAGGCGGTCGGAGTGATCTTCGACTGCCTCAAGGGCAAGGCAAAGCGGGACGAGGGCGCTGGCGAAGGCGCCTCAACCGTCCCAACAACAACAAGAAGAAGAAGTAGCAGTGCGAGGGCTCGCTCATGGACACTACCGACCACAAGGGTGGTTAGAAGCCCACCAAGGGTACCTTGGACCACTTCGAGAAGATGCTTGAATGGCCATGCCCGAACCATGCTTTCCCCGCCAAGCATCTATACAAGGACTATGGCCTCATGAAGCAGTTCTTGTCCAGAGGCTCCAACAAGGGGAGCATAGGAAGGACCCCAAGCCAACCGCGGATGATGCTAAGGGGAAGGACGGTGGCTTTTCAATGCTGGATGGCTGCCTCATGATCTTTGGAGGGTGGGAGGCCTATGACTCCAAGTGCTGCTAGAAGCTTGCACGCCACAAGCTCTATATGGCCAAGCTAGCCGCACCTACCTTCCTCCGATGGTCAGAGTCCACCATAACCTTTGATCAGACCAACCACTCGGAATGCGTTCCACAGCCGAGAAGATATCCGCTCGTGGTCGACCCGATCATCGGCACCAAGTGGCTCACCAAGGTATTGATGGATGGAGGTAGCGGCCTCAACATCATGTATGCTGAAATGCTCAATGCCATGGGCATCGACCGAACGCGCATCTAACCAACTAGGGCACCTTTCCATGACATCGTGCTAGGAAAATATGCCATGCCACTTGGGCAGATCGATCTGCCTATCACCTTCAGGGATCCGACCAATTATAGGATAGAGACCCTTACCTTCGAGGTGGTCAGGTTCCACGGAACCTACCACGCCATCCTAGGACTCCATGCTACGCGAAGTTCATGGCCGTCCCCAACTACACCTATCTAATGTTGAAGATGCCGGGTCCATGTGGGGTCATCACCGTCGGCAGCTCCTTCTAGCGCGCCTATGAGTGCGAGGTCGAGTGTTGCAAACACGTCGCGACAATCGTCGCCTCCAAAGAGCTTGCGGCCATCATGAAGGGGGTCGTCGAAGAAGCACCCAACCCCAAGTGGTCTGCTAGGTCTTTTGAGCCTGTGGAGGGCACTAAGGAGGTCCCCATAGACCCCAGTGGCTCCAAGGGCAAAGTGGTGCGCATTGGCACCACACTTTCCTCTGAATAGGAAAAGCGCTACTTGACTTCCACCTTAGCAATAGAGACATCTTTGCGTGGAGACCCTCAGACATGCCAGGCATTCTAAGAGAAGTCACCGAGCATGCCTTGAAGATCAGGCCAGGCTCTAAGCTGGTAAAACAGCGCCTGTGTCGCTTCAACGAGGAGAAATGCAGGGCCATCGGCGAGGAGATTGTGAAGCTTTTGGTGGCCGGGTTCATCAAGGAAGTATACCACCCCGAGTGGTTAGCCAATCCGGTTCTTATATGAAAAAAGAGTGGAAATGGAGAATGTGTGTTGACTACACGGGTCTCAACAAAGTGTGTCCAAAGGATCCGTTTCCTTTGCCACGCATAGACCAAATAGTTGACTCAACCTCAGGGTGTGAAACCCTTTGCTTTCTTGATGCGTACTCCAGGTCCCATCAAATCGCGATGAAAGAGTCCGACCAGCTCACGACATCTTTCATCACCCCATTTGGATCGTTCTGCTACGTCACAATGCTGTTTGGTCTAAAAAACACAGGGGCTACATACCAGCGCTGTATGCTCAAGTGTTTCAGGGACCTCATCGGGTGAACCATTGAGGCCTACGTGGATGACATCGTGCTCAAATCCAAATGGGCTGACCAGGTCGTAGCTGACCTAGAGCAGACCTTCACAAAACTCCGAGCGAACGGCATCAAGCTCAACCCCGAAAAGTGCATTTTTGAGGTCCCAAGGGGTAAGCTGCTGGGTTTTATCATCTCCGAGTGTGGCATCGAAGCCAACCTAGAGAAGATCTCGGCCATCACAAGGATGGGCCCTATTCAGAACATAAAGGGAGTACAACGAGTTGTAGGGTGCCTCACCATGGTCAGCCGCTTTATGTCGTGCCTCGACGAATGAGGTCTCCCCCTCTATCGGCTTCTGAAGAAGGCCGACCATTTCAAATGGACGCCCAAGGCCTAGGAGGCACTTGACATGGTCAAGCAGCTTCTGACGAAGACCCTAATCCTGGTCCCGCCGACCGACGAAGAACCGCTTCTGCTCTACATTGCAGCCACCACGCAAGTGGTCAGCACTGCCCTAGTGGTAGAGTGAGAAGAAGAGGGACATGCCCTCAAAGTGTGGCATCCCCGTGTACTTCATTAGCGAGGTCTTGTCCAATTCCAAGACCCGCTACCCCCAAATCTAGAAGCTCCTATACGCCATCCTTATCGCCAAGAGAATTTGCGTCACAACTTCGAGTCACATCCGGTGACGATCATGACATCCTCCCCTCTCGATGAGGTCATCCAAAACCAGGATGCCATGGAAGAATCACGAAGTGGGCACTTGAGCTGATGGGTCAAGGCATTTCATATGCCCTTCGGACGACCATCAAGTCCCAAGTGCTGGCTGATTTCATTACAGAGTGGACCGAGGTCCAAATGCCGCCAGCAGTCGTCGACCAAGAGTACTGGACGATGTACTTCGATGGATCGCTGATGAAGAAAGGCACCAGCGTGGGCTGGTCTTTGTTTCGCCCCTCAGTGTATGCTTGAGGTACATGGTTCACATCCATTTCCCCTCCTCCAACAATGTGGCCGAATATGAGGCGCTCATCAACGGCCTACGCATCACCATCTAGTTGGGTATCCCATAGCTTGACGTCCGGGGTGACTCCCAGCTAGTCATCGACCAAGTCATGAAGGAATCAAGCTGCCACAATGCCAAGAAGGCTACGTATTGCCGAGAAGTCCGCCAGCTAGAGGACAAGTTCGACGGTCTTAAGCTCAATCACATCCCAAGGTAGTCGACACGCTGGTGAAAATGGCGTCCGGTCGATAGCCAATGCCGACAGGCGTCTTCGCCAGTGATCAGTACAAGCCCTCGGTCCACTACGAGGAGCCAAAACAAGCCGGTGACGGGCCGCCTACCCTGGGCTCAGGGGCTAACCAGCCATTGGCTTCATCCAACCCTGAAGTGATGGAGCTTGATGAGGATCTAGCAATAGAGCCCAACCCTCTAGCCGACTGGAGGATGCCTTACCTCGACTATCTCCTCCATGAGGTGCTGTCGATGGAAAAAACAGAGGCTCCATTGGTCACGCGTCGCACCAAATCCTTTGTCCTTATTGAGGGCAAGCTCTACAGGCGAAGCCACACCGAGATCTTACAACGCTGCATCCCCATCGAACAAGGGAAGCGGTTGCTGAGCGATATCCATGGTGGGGTCAGTGGTCACCTTGCCGAGCCTAGAACCCTAGTCAAAAATGTGTTCCGACAAGGTTTCTACTGGCCGACCGCAGTAGCCGATGCTGAATAGATTGTGCGCACTTGCGAAGGGTGTCAATACTATGCTCGGTAGACCCACCTGCCGGCCCAAGCACTCCAAATGATCCCCATCATGTGGCCGTTCGTGGTCTGGGGGCTTGATCTAGTCGAACCTCTCAAGAGGGCGCCCGAGGGCTATACGCACTTCCTTGTCGCCATGGACAAGTTTACAAAGTGGATAGCGGCTCGACCGATCTCCGTGATCAAGTCCGACCATGCCGTGATGTTTTTCCTTGACATCATCCATCGCTTTGGAGTCCCGAACTCCATTATGATGGACAACGGCACGTAGTTCACCGGGAAGAAGTTCCTCTGATTCTACAATGAATACCACATCCGCATCGATTGGGCTGCTATGGCACACCCCCGCACGAATGGGTGGGTCGAGCGCATGAATGGCATGGTCCTACAAGGCCTCAAGTCTAGGATCTTCAATCGGTTGAACAAGTTTGGCGGACGATGGGTTGCGGAACTTCCCATGGTGCTCTGGAGTCTGAGGACGACCCCCTGCTAGGCCACCGGCTACACACCATTCTTCATGGTCTACGGTTAAGAGGCTATCCTCCCGACTGATCTCGATTATGGAGTGCCAAGGGTCAGGGTGTATGACGAATAGGGAGCCGAGGCATCCCTCGAGGATGCCATGGACTAGCTAGATGAAGCACGCAACATCACCCTCCTCCGTTCGGCCAAGTACCAGCAAGTGTTGCGCCAGTACCACAGCCATTGAGTGCGGGGTCAGGCCTTCAACATCAGGGCCTTGGTGCTCTGCCTCATCTAGAGCAACAAGAACTACCACAAGCTGTCTCCATCATGGGAGGGACCATACGTCATCGTGGAAGTACTTCGACCAGGCACCTACAAGCTCAAGACCATTGATGGCGAAGTCTTCGTCAACACCTGGAACATTGAACAGCTACGCCTCTTTTACCCTTAATATATGCATACTTTCTCTTATCAAGTTTCGCTATCAACACCCCTATCTTTAGTGAAATCTAACCCTAGCAATGGCAGGAGGACAGGCCTCACTCGGGGGCTGATAAGAGCATATCTATCCGGTAGACATTCTCTATGACTGACCCTTTCTCACATTAAGACCCAGAAGCGAGGATTGCAAAAATAGACGATAAGTAAAACTGGTCAGACTGCAAGAAACCTATGCCCCAGTAGCTATGGCATTTTTGCTCACCAGTGTGATCAGAGTTTTTTTTCGCACTAGAATTTTTTAGCCTTAACTATGGAAAGAGTCAGTACGCGTCTAAGAGTATATCCACCTGGCAAACATTCTCTATGCCCGACCCTCTCTCACATTAAGATCTAGAAGCAAGGGTTACGGAAACAAACGCTGAGTAAAACTGGTCAGACTGCAAGAAACCTACGCCCCTACGGCTATGGCATTTTTGCTCACCAGCGTGATTAGAGTTTGTTCACCCATGCCCTGAGCTTTACAGCCTTAATGATGGAAAGGGTCAGAACACATTAACCTTTTTATACAAAAAGGGGACAAGGGCTAAAAATCTGTTTGGCCATAACAAAATTTAAGAGCTTGTTCACTTGTTACGAGTTCGCTACCTGGCTTATTTGCCTAACTAAAATTCATGAGGATGATCTCATCCTCTATCTCTATAGGAAAGTCCTATGCTAGTAGGTCACCCAAGTCGATCGGATGGCTTGGGCCCCTACCGAGAGACGGGTAGGGAGTAGCAGGATGCCCCACGCGGGTTAGGCTGATTACGTCACAAATGATGGACCCAGATTTCACTCGAACCTATCCGGTAAGAGATCTCCAAACCCGTCACTCGAGCCATCAAGGTAAGTCCTGTGCCAGTGGGTTGTCTTTAAGTGACACCCGACCCTAGCAACATCTAGGGGTTGGGCCTCACTTGGGGGCTGGCAAGAGTGTCTATTCGGTAGACATTCTCTATGCTCGACCCTTTCTCATGCTAAAACCTAGAGGCAAGGTGTACGAAAACAAACACTGAGTAAAACTAGTTAGACTGCAAGAAACCTACGCCCCAGTGGCTATGGCATTTTTGCTCACTAGCATGATTGGAGTTTTTGTCCCTGCACCCCAAGCTTTAGCCTTCACCTTCCCAGGAAGGGTTTGGAGGGGCCCACCAGTGGAATCTCCATCGAGGAGAGGCCAACAGGTTGCCCAAGTTGATCGGATGGCTTGGGCCGCTACCAAGAGACGGGTAGGGAGCAGCAGGATGCCCCACACGGGTTAGGCCGACTCCATCATGAACAATGGACCCAGATTTCACTCAAACATATTGGTAAGAGCTCCCTGAGCCCATCACTCGAGCCATCGAGGCAAGTGTCATTAGTTCAACCCCTCCAGTTGCAGAAACCATGGATGGGGCGACGCATAAAACTCGGCCGACCCCTACCGAGCCCAATGGGGCTCGAGGGCTCGAGCCGCCCGACCCCAACTCAGGAATCTGATCAGCCGAGGTTCGAAGGCCAACCCACAAAGGGCTCGAGGCCACCTCATGTCGAACAGAGCTAGGGGAGAAAATGCAGATGAGCCCCAATGGCCTTTGCCCGACCTGCTCAGAAGCGAATGATGTCATCTCAACCTTCTCATTCAATCCTAACCTCGAGCCAAATCCATAGAATCTCCATCGAGAGGAGGCCAGCGGGCCACCTTAGTCAGTCTCCAGAATGACTCAGGAATCTGCCAGGAGGCGGGTTAAGGAGCAGTGGAATGCCACATGAGGGCCATAATGACCCCGTCATGAACGATGGACCCAGATTCCACTCAGACATGCCCGTTAGCGAGCTCACCGAGCGTGTCACTCGAGCCATCGAGGCAAGTGACATTAGCTCAACCCCTTCAGTTGTAGAAACCGTGGATGGGGTGACGATCACAAAGATGAGCTGACCCTCGACCGGACCCCCACTACACGTGGGGGCTCGAGGAAAGTTGGACTCACAAGGAGACCGAATGCGTGGTCTCAGAATGATGGCTCAGATCCAAGGGAGGGGTATGTGCGAAAACTAAGAATAACGTTTCTAAAACAAGAGACGCTTTCTCTTACTAGTTTCGCTATCCTCTCCTCGATCTTTAGTGACACCTAACCCCGGCAATGATAGGGGGTTGGGCCTCACTCGGCGGCTGATAAGGGTATATATATACCCTTTCTAAAATAGTCACCATGCCCAACCCTTTCTCATGATTAAAACCTAGAGTTTGCAGAAACGAATGCCGAGTAAAACTAGTCGGACCACGAGAAACCTAAGCCCCAGTGGCTACGTTGTTTTTGCTCACCAGCGTGATCAGAGTTTGTCGCCCACACCTCGAACTCTACGGTCTTAACAATAGGAAGGGTCGAAACACATTAACCCCTTTTTACACAAAAAGGGAGAAAGAACAGATTTATTCAAACAAAACAAAATAACAAGCTGGTTTGAACAAGAAAAAAGGGTTGGAACTTGTCCGCTTATTACAAGAATGATCGCCCGACCTATCTAACTAACTAGCCCCTCCGGGGGAGAACTATGCCTTCTATCCTATTTGCTAGGTCCTGCGAAAGGGGAGCCACCACCGTTTCCATCTCCTCCAGCTCATGGACTTCATAACCAGGCGTGTAGCCATGGCTCATCGCCTCCAGATTGATGCTGTCCCCATAATGAGAACGAGCAATCGTGAAGGACTAATTGACCTCAGCACGAAGGGCATTCCTCTTGAGCTGGCGCACCTGAGCCGTGATCTCGATGGCACGAGCTGTGAGCGAGTTGGTCCCCTCCGACTGCGCCACCTCTAGGTCATTGCAGACCACTCTGAGGGTGGCACTTAGGATACCGAGCTTGTCACTCTTGGCCTAAAGATTTCTCCTTTCCTCGGCGAGATCCACATCTAGCCCAGCAATAATGCTCTTGGCCTCCTGCTTCTAGGACTTCTCCCTTTTGAGCTTGGCCTGGGGGGAGCTGACTTTCTGCCGCACGTCGTCGTGCTCTTGGCAGGCCTGGTCACATACACGGAAAGCCTAGTTGTGCTCCTCGTGAGCCCCGCCGCATTACAAGTGGAGCCTCTCCGTGGTTTGGATCAGCTCATCCTGCTCCTTGCGTAGCCGAGCAACCATCATGGCATCTAGGCTCGCCCTTTTCTCTAGGGCCACGAGCTTCTCCTTGGCTCCCAGCTTTAGATCCCTTTCTTTCTCAACCTCGCCTAGAAGGTCACGGATCCACTAGCGGGTTTTGGTGTCCTTCTAGAGCAAGTCATCCTACTCCTTCCTGACCCTGGTGACTTCTTCGTCATCCTTCCACAACCATGCCGATAGGGCCTCGAACGCCTTCTCAGCCTCATCAACATCCCGATGGGCCTCGGCCACCCACGACCGAAGATTGGCCGTCTCCTCAGTGAGGGGAGTCAGCTCGACCACCCTCTGCTAGGTGGCAACAAGCTGAGCTATCACCTCCCCACATAGCCGTGCCTCCTCAACGAGGCAGTCCTGGGCTTTCTTCTATTGATGAAGGAATCAAGATTTCCCTCGGCTATGAGCTATAAGGGACTGTAGAAAGACAATGGTCAACATACAAAAAGTATATAAAGGAAGAAAAGGGCAAGAAGTAGGATCAAGCAATACCTAGCCAGAGGGAGCGACAACGTCGCGCAATGCGCCTGTGGTGTGGTCTAGGGCCTCGAGCACGAATGTGATCCCTACATCGAGGCTCTCCCACTCCATGCTCTCTGTGGCATCATCAAGGGTAAAGAGCATCGATGCCAGATCCTATGGATCCATCCACTAGAGTAGGGGCTCGCCCCGCGTAGGTGCTTCGCTACCCACCGATGTTAGGGTCAGGGATGACTCCTTGCTGGCCCCAAGCGCCATCGACCCCTCTCGCCATGATGTTCTTGCTAGGACACCCCCTCCGGCAATGGAAGGGGTCAGCAGTACAGACGTGAACCTCTCTCCCAGCACCACGCCAGGCGCCGTCGCTTGGGACACCAATGGCACGGGTCATGCCGATACCTCAGGCGATGCTGAGGTTGCCCCCGGCTGTGACCCATCTATCATGGCCGCCGCCACCTCCACTTGCGTCAACGGGGTCATGACCGGCTGCACCGCACCAACCATGGTCGGCGCCACAAGCAAGGTCGGTAGCCCCATCTGTCCCACCGTCGGCAGCGGTATCGTGGCCGTCACCGGCTGCTCCATGACCTTCGAAGGCGCCCCTTGAATGCCCATGTCCACCCATCCCACCGAGGGCATAGGCGCCACCATGGGCGGCGCCTGACCGGCCGGCAACACGGTCACACTAGCGTTGCTCCCGCTCGAAATGGGTGCAACACTAGCCAACGGTTGCCACCTTGATTGGAGGGCGATGTTCTTCTTTGGCGCTAGCGCCAAAGGATTCCGCTGCCTGCCGATGCTGCAAGGGACGAAAAACATAAGTTAGGATGAAATCTGACTAAAATAGGAAAAAATAGAGGAATTGATAACTCACCTCAGCGTTGTCGGGCGATAGATGCGTTTAAGGGATGAACCTCGTAACCTTTGCTCCCCCTCGTCGGAATGAGGCCATTTCGAGCCCACCCCCTACTCCTAAGCAGAGGGGCTAGCCCCTGGTAGCTCCTAGGGCACATTGGCAAAACACCTTGCTCCCCTCGGCTCTTGGAGCGCGACAGCGGAGCTGCCTGCCTCCACTGGCACATCGGGCGTGACGGCAGTGCCGCCCACCTCTGTTGGCTCTTAGGGTAGGCCAATGGTACGTCTCGCCTCTGTCGGTTCCTAGGGGGCGTCATCGAAAAGGCCCACCTCCACTGGCTCCCTAGACATGCCCTCCACTCCATAGAACGGGAAGGGTCTTGATGCCCACAAGGACGAACCAACGCCTATCAGTGAATCCTCGTTCTCCAAGTTGTCCCACTTGATATCGCTGGCTACCATTTCTACTTCCTGTATCACCTCATCGTTGTCACCATCGTCATCATCATCAGTGTCCTCCCCTCATTCCCGCGCACACAACTTTCACTGCTTCTTCTTCTTCTTGTCCTCCTTCGCCTTCCTCAGTCGCTCGCCCTTGGCGTGATTCACCACCCTCACAGCCGAATCCCTCGGCACCGGTGCTGGGTGATCCATGAGGATGAGGTCCCTCGACTAGTCCCACCCCTCTCAAAGTTAGTCTCACAGGGTTGGGAAATCAATTGAAGAGGAGGCAAGAGAAAGGGAAACTTACAAGGACAACATAGCCTGGCTCTGGTCATATCGGAGGATGCCCCGACACCGGGTAGATGAAGTTGAGGGCGGTACCCACATCGTCCCGCAAAGGCTCCATCGCCTCCTTGATGTATTGCGTGATCTTGAAGTTGGGGAGTGTTCCCTCAGCGAGCGCCGTTCCATCGAACGACGCCTCCGGTGCCATCACATATAGCGGGAGCGCACGCATCATCAATGGTGCCACCCTCCTCGCATGGTAAGCCCCGATGACGCTTGACCCTTTTAGTCCGTTCTCCTTTAGAATGTGGATGGCGGCGATGTGGTCTCGGATCTTCTTCTTGTCCTTCTCTAGGACGCCCCACTTCCTCCACTGCTCTAGGGCCTCTTCGATCAGGCGCCCAGTGAACTCCGATAGAGGGGCGGCGGCGTCATTCTTGAGGTAGAACCACTGCGAGTGTCACCCCTTGTTGGACATCGAGAGCCGTATGGATGGGTACTCGCCGACCTGATTGTTCTAAAGTTGGATGCAGGCGCACCCCATTGGCATGTGCAGCTCCTGCCTGCCGCCCTTCTCCCTCTTCTTCTGAAGGTTGATGGCAAAGAAATACCTCCACAAGTCAAAGTGGGGGCTGATCCCTAGGAATCCTTTGTATAGCGCGACGAACGCAGCCATGTGCTGGATCTCGTTGGGATTGAGATGCTGCAGCTCAATCTTGTAGAACTACAGCAGCCCCCGGATGAATCTGTGGGTGGGGGTCATGAGCCCACACTTGTGGAAGTGGGTGAATGACACCACGTAGCCGTCGGGTGGTGATGGCAAATCCTCATCGCTAGGCAGCAACCACTCCTCAGCCGAGGTCCACGCATGGAAAAGACCGTGATGGATGAGGCCCTCCATGCGCTGGAAGGTGATATCAGAATGGCACCATGGATCCATTGGAGGTGGGGGTGGATGGATGCGAGATCAATGGCGATGGAGATACGGAGGCAAGAAACCTAAGCATTGGCGGCAGCGGCATGGCTGCGGATGTAAGGATATAGGCGTGCGTATGAAACATGGAGGGCTAACCCTTTGGTTTTATAGGGGTGACAGGTGCGAGAAAACCAACCGCCCACCTAGATCTCCGCACCTGCCACGACCTATCACCACGTCTCATCGCGGGGCATGCGCACGCAACCTAGGGCTGTCCCCTCGGAAAACACGACAGACATTTTGCCTCTCCAAATAGGGCATGACCCATCATAGGTAAAGAGGGATACAGAGCTGAAAATGCTCCTATGGCCTGTCTAGGCCTAGGAGTTTGAAGGTTCGGCCCATCGACAGGTTTGATAACCGCTCCTGGCACCTTTAGAGTGAGGGGTGGAAAGTAATGGGCCCACTAGTGGCCAATACCCGGGCGCACGAGCGCCATGGGCACCCTGGCCCACGTTCGAGTCTCGGCCGGATATGATCCATGGTTTTTCCTTCAAGAAAGGCAGAGAGCCCTCGGGACCGGTCGAATGGACCCGAGAACTATATGGATTGACCGCTGAGAATCTAGAGTCGGTCACCAGCTAACCCAAGCCAGACCCCGTGAACGGGATGCCGGGGCCCCACTCGGACTAGCCCCTTAATAGCCCACCGAGCACCATAATTTGTCCATAGAGGAAAATCATGGCATGGCTCAGCCCCTCCATTTTTATCGGAAAAAACTGCATGAGGGAAGACGATCACAAAGATGAGCTAACCCTCGACTGGACCCTTGCTATGGGTGGGGGCTCATGGAAAGTTGGACTCGCAAGGAGACCAAATGCTCGGTTGTAGAACGACAGACCCCTATAGGTGTTGGAATCAAGAAAGACCTTATCCGACCCACCAAATCTCACGGCTATACCCCTGAGGGGTCCGATTACGACAAAATGGAATCGTTGTCCCCAGGACATGCCATGGGTGACAAAAGAAGGCCAAGGCCCTTAGAGTCCTCCTGTTCGAAAAAGCCTCCGAAGGAGTATTCTACTCCTCCGCAGGCTCGTGGGCTACTGTCGGGGACCAATACTAGGGTACCCAAAGAGCAGGAGCTAATGGTCATCGACATTGACTCATCCGAGTAGTCAAGAGCGTGACTATAGCTCCAACCGACCCCTAGGTGCGCATGCTCCACCTCACCTAACCCTTGGGGGCGGGCTCCATCTTGCCTGACGTTGAGGCCACGGGCTCCGCCTCACCCAACCCTTGGGGGCAGGCTCTGACTCGCCCGACCCTGAGGCCACGAGATTTGCCTTGATTGACCCTGAGGCCGCAGGCTTTGCCTTGCATGACCTCTAGGTCAAGGGCTCGTCTCGCCCGACCTCTGGGTCGGGGGCTCCGTCTGACCCAACCCCTCAGGTGTGGCTCCTAACGGAAGCCTGTACCGCCGCCAACCACTATAGGCCAGAAAGCACAACCCAAGGTCAAAGTTCTGGCATCGTGCAGGGAGTGGGCACATCTCAACATGACCCATTCCTACGACATGTCACTCTAGGGAACTCACATCACCAACAGTGATGGAGGCATGGTCACTATGCTGCCTACTCCTTGTACGGCCGCTGACCAGCACGCTGGTTTGCCGCATCGCCCGTGGGGGTGGAATGGGATGACCCGCTGACAACGCCAGGGCGTGGCATCAGCGGTGAGCAGGCGCCTGGCATGGAGCCATCCCTGTCACCATCTATAGTGTCGGTGGGACCCGCACAAAGGAAAAGAAAGGCCCGGTGGTCCTAGAAGCCTTCCTCTCCTTGCCTCTTCTCCCTCTTTCTCTCTGTATAACCGGCTCTTCCCCTTTGTCTATAAAAGGGGAAGCAGGTCATCATTGGAAGGGGGTGGTTCACCACTCTACATGGCTATAGACATCAAAACACATGCCCTAACACGCCTTAGGAGCACATACACATCAGGGACTTGGGACCTATCCCTCTCTCGCTCGTTTGTAACCCCTACTACAAACTTTTAGTGCTAGTAACATGAGCAGTAGCGACGAACTGGATGTAGGGACTTTCTACCCGAACTAGTATAAACCTTGTGTCCTCTAAGCACACCATCCGAGCCAGAAGCGCAATACTAGAAATTTACTCGTCGGTGGTAACTCGAAACACCGACACTATGTCTCATGTTCTTTGTTTAACCATTATTATGGAGTTTTTACAAGTTTTCAAAATAAAACTCAGAGATTCTATTATATGACACGCTTAAATTTCTCAAAATATATAGTATTTGTGGATCCTCACCAAGGCAATAGTAATGGTATGCCTTTCTTTTCCTACAACTAAGGCTTATGTGGAGCTCATAGGAATGATGATATCATGAAATAGCATACTTGCAATACGTATATCGTAAAGTAAAACCTCAGATCCAAAAAGTGTTAAGTCATACAATCAAATCAAGATGTGCATGTGTGTGGAATATATGGTAGATATATATGATGGTAACCTAATACTACTATGCTCCTTGAAAACATATCTCTCTTTTGAAACTTGGAAATATTTGCAAGAAAACATGGGCTATCTTATTCATCTTTTTTTCAAGTGGGCATCTAAGTACCTATTGTTTTAAATATCTCGGACACTTGTCCATTTTTTCTCAACTCTTTTTTTCTTATTTTATGAATAACTTTTGCATAGCACATGCCTCTTTTCTACAACAAAACTTTAGAGAAATAGCAACAAGAACTTGGAGCATTTATGTGGTGGAAACCTATGAAGCATATTTTTGGTGTTTTCTCCTAGTGTAGGAATAAAACATTTTTTTGATGGATCTAGATGGAAAGCATGTTTTTGCGCCTATCCCTCGGTGTAGGAATAGTGCACATGTGGGTGGTGTGTACGTGATCTTGATTTTAAGAGCATGACAAACCTCTCATAAGGGTCAACAAAGCTTGACTAAACTTAATGCAAAACAAATAGCATATGAGTGGAAGTTTTTTTAGCCTAAATATAAGCATGTGTGGCTCTGGTTGGAATTCACACTTTGTCATACAGGATCTCATTATGTGGAATTTTTATATTTTTCAAAAGATAAATCTCTAGAACTTTAGTATCACTTGGAACAAGATAAATAGCAACTCAGGCCTTCTTGTATCATATCTGTCAATTAGCTAGACTTAGATCAAGCATTGCCACCCGCGAGTTTCAAGTTCAGAGCAAATTCTCATGTCAAATCAATTCTATCCAAAACTCGAGAGAATTCAAGGTTAAAAACTAGGTACTTGAAAAGAATTATAATAGAGCTTCTATTCATCATTTCTATCATGTGAGATCATCTTCAAGTTCTTTTTATTTAGCTCTTAAAAACAAGACAAGAAACTAAAGCAAACCTTAAACTTAAAGCAAACTATACACACTCTTTTTGTTTGGTTTTCATTTTTCATTTTTTTAGATCACTCCATAGTAATATATATAAGATAAAGGAAAATTTTTATTTTGTTTTCTTGATTATGCATTTTTAATAATAAATACAAATTTGAAAATTAACTAAAGAAAATAATAAAATACAAGAAAGAAAAACTTACCTGAAGTAATGGGGGCTGGTTGTTGCTGCGGTCTCTTAGAAGGGCAGGTCGATGTTGAGACCCTAGAATAAATACTACCAATTCTGGTTCTCTTGCTCCTGGTGCTGCTGGATGGCGGCAAGGTGTTGTCCTGCTTCTTCTTTCAACTAGGAATGTTGGTGCAGAGTGCTCTGAATCTCATGCTGGTTCTCCTCAATGGTGGTGAGCCTGGTGTCAAAGCGAGCGTGTTCCATTTGCTGCTTATGGTAACCCATGGGTGGTGGATGGTGGCCCATGTGCTGGTCGTGGAAGCCACGAGCAAAGAAGGACATGTGTCCTCCCTGATAGCCACCGGAGACCTCCTCATAGGACTGCTGCTGGTAGTAGTCAAAATTGCCGTCCTATCATTGCCCACTTGAGCCCTATTGCTAGGAACTCTCTGAATGATGCATAGTAGGTTGCTCCCACCTAGCATGTCCAGGTTGGTGCATACGAGAAGATCCTGGCTGGTTCCAACCTGCATGCAAAGGATGGTGCACCTAGGAATGTCCTGCTTGATCAAATCCTGTGTAGCCGGTGTAGGCAGGACCTTCTAGAATGGGGTCATCTCCACGGTACCAAGGCTGCGGGTTGCGAGTGATCTTCGCAGAGGCACTCCTACAAGGTGCTTCCTCCTTTTTTAACATATAGATTGAAGTTCTAGTTTGGTAACAGGAACTCAGTTGTATAATCTACATACATCATGACAAGCTTCTCGTCTCTTCCTTTTTTAACATATGTGCATAATTAAAATAGTCATAATTAATAAGCCAGCGAGGAACATCAATGTAAGTAATAGAAGCACTTTCTAGCAGACCCAAATTTTTAGCTATGCGGGTGACCAAAGAAGTGCACCCAACATCTCCCTTAAGACCAGGAATTTCTATCCAATGATTCATCATGAATTTCATGGGTGAGACCTTTTTACTTTTGATCATGGCATAAAGCAGTTTTAGTTCATCATTCCTAACTGTGTGGAAATCACTTCTAGGACATAAGGAAAAACCCAACCATTTGTGCATGAATCGCAAGGTAGGATGGTGAATTTCATTAGTGCGAGGGCGGTAGCAGACAATTTCTTTTGAAATCTCCCTCCAAAACTTATTTCTATCAAAATCTTGTATGGCAGAGTCTACATCATTATGAACTGAGAATGAAATCCAAGAAGTTCACTAAATTTTTTCCAAGAAATAGAAATTTTTTTCCCTAAAAGTCTAAATGAAACTTCTGAATCGGTAGGTTGCAAAGTGCACAAGAATTCAATAGTCAAAAGCTTACACCCAAGCTCATCAATTTCCCAAGCATCCTCCCATCCTAGGTCCTTAAAATAAGTTCAAATTCAGCGATCATACCTATGGCTTGGAGTAGGGCTGGATCATAGGTAGGAGTGAGGATGAAGTCATGGGTCTTTAGCTTTTTATAGATGTTCTTCTCCCTATCTCCCCGGAGCTTGAGCTGCTTCTCTTGTAGAAGAATGTTCCTCTCCATGGGTGCTGATCGGGATGGTGCTTCAACAGTAGGAGACGACGGATCAACCTCCATGTTGGTGCTTGCTCTGGATGAAGAACTCCTTGCTGAATGGAACGATATTGCCTGCTTGAGCTTGCTGGCAATCTTGCTCATTTTCCTACAAAATGGACACAACACAACTCATGGTATGGGATTAGGAAAAATATAGCGGTTAGCCATCCGGAGTTAGTAGTCTGAGGGTTAGTCATCCGATATTGCCTAATAAATATTCTAATCAAGATTTTGGCATGACTTTCATCTTAATTCTTTTTAATTCCCTCTCTTGATTTAGACAGCACTACTGCTCTTAAACTCTATTTTTCTTGCTCAAATTTTAGAAGCACATCTCCCTCTCTCTTTCTCAAGATTTTAGCACTACTTTCACACCCAAACTTCCTCTCACTCTTTCTTACTCCAACACTACTTCTACCAAGGGAAATTCAACTACAAAATTTGGAATTGGAATTTCAAACTTAGGAGCTGGAATTATAGTGGAGATGGATGAAGAAGTGAGCTAGGAGGGTTGCTATTTATAGCCAAAGCAGCAGCAGGCCAGCCGCCTTGTGGTGGGGCTAGCAGGCCCCACATCATGGCCAAATGGCCTCCCCATTTTCCTGGTGGATCCTTGCTTCGTGGTTAAGCAATATCTCTACTCCTTGGGTGCTTCTTTCGGTGGAAATTCGACTAGAATGGATGGTGGAGAGGTGATGGAGGTGAAAGTGGTGGTTGAGTGGAAATGGAGGTGATGTGTGGTAGTTGAGTGAGCCCCATGTGTCTCCCATATTTCTACCGTATACACTCATATATATGCAATGCAAAAATATTTTATGGTACTATGAAATATAACAAGAAGAATGATGATATTTCTAAATTTTTATGCCTCCACGGTAAATATTTCATACAGGTTTTTACTCCATAAAAATTATTTACGTGGGGCTTAAATTTTTATAATGCCATGATGAGAATTTTTGTTTCATGATGCAGGTGTTGAAAGGTAAATATGCTAAGATAAAATGATTAAAAAAATAAATATGGATAACTACCGAGTTACCTCCCGGTGAGGGTTCGTAATTTTTAGTCCACCGAACTGGACTTCTCCATTCGGGTTTATTCTTCAGGTGTGTCAGTAGGTCCCAGAGATGGAGACCTTGAAACTCGCTTCTCATGCCACTCTAGATTGGAGCATTGTTCCGTTCTTGGGTTGAAAGCGAACCGGTCTTCCTTCCCATTAATATGGAATTTAATTTCTCTAGCTCCGACATCAATGTGAGCATTTGTAGTACTCAGGAAGGGTCTCCCAAGAATTAGGGGTGTCTTCATGTCTTCCTGCATGTCAAGTACTACAAAATCTACGGGAACAAAAAAGTTTCATATTTTTACCAGAATATTTTCAGCGATTCCTGCAGGGTAGCGGACCAATTGGTCGGCTAATTGCAAGCACATTGATGTTGGCGTGAGTGTTGAATAGTTGAGGTTGTCTAAGACCTTTTTGGACATGACACTGACACTTGCTCCAAGATCGCATAACGCATTCTCAAAGTTCTGGCTCCCGATCGAACAATTGATAGTGGGACATCCTAGATCCTTCTTGACAGGTGCAGTGTTTAGGATGGAGGCACTATACTCCTCCATTAACTTGATTACCTCAGTGGAAGGTAGTGGTCTTTTATTGTTGAGGATGTCTCTGAGATACTTCGCATAGGTAGGTACTTGTATGGCATCTAGCAACAGAATATTGATATATAACTTTTGAAATACCTCTATGAACTTACCAAACTGCTCATCTATTTTGGCTTTCCGATTTCTACGTGGAAATGGTAGGAGGGTCGTGTCGTGAAAATCTTGTTGTAACTCTTGCTCTTGTGGTCCAACTTCTTCAACTTCATTGGTTCTCTTCTCCTCTTCCTGCACTATCACTAGTGTCTTACCTATCCTTGTCGGATATGGTGGATCACGAGTAGACTTGCCACCTCTTGTGGTTATGGCATTTACCTTCTCAAGGTTAGTGGCAAAAGGTAGAGCAGCAACCAACTGGGCTGATTGAGATTCTATCTTTTTATTATAGCTAAGTTGGTCTTTTATGGCAGAAGAAAAACTATCCATTTTAGTATTTATGTTTTCTAAGACCTTATCATTAAGAGCAAGCCTTTTAGAAATATTCTCATTAATCCTGACTTGTTCTAAGATCAGGTGTCTCAAGGATGGTTGCTTAGGAGTATTATAGTAATTACCTGGGTACTTATCGTGATAAGTCGACCGTTGTTGTTGATTCCACACTTGTCTCTGTTGTTGTGGAGCAGAATTGTTGATGACGATGTTTGCATCCTCCTGATATTTAGGTAATTCTACCCCCAAGTATTCTCCACATACATTCTGGGAATTAAAGGCATCTTGAATAGCCTGACGATCTTTCTTGTAATTGGCTCGCTGTTCAAGCCAATTCAACAGTATGTCCATCTTGGTTGATAGTGCACACACCTCTTCTAATACTTCCTCACTCTTATTGCATGATTGAATATTGCATTGAGACCAGCCTTGATTAGAGGCTATCTTCTCCATAAGAGTTTTAGCTTTTCCAAGGGTGAGTGACATAAATGATCCTCCAGCAGTGGCATCGAGTTGTTCATGATCTTTTTGAGTTAATCCATGGTAGAAACTTTGTGTCGGTGCGAAAAGTGACCAACAAGTAAATATTTGTCATTTTGTCATACGTTGTGATCGGATGTGGCCTAGCACTCAATGACACATGGTTTATACTGGTTCAGGCAATATGCCCTACGTCCAGTTTGAGTCGGTCGGTGACTTTATTCCTGAGGCCAGGTGCTCGAAGTTTGTTGTGGGGTTACAAACGAGTGGGAATAAGATGGGGGTGTTAGAGGTTTGGTCGGACTCTGGACCGAAGGGCCGAGAGTGATGGGAGCTCCTACATATGCTAACTATTGTGACGTATGCTCTGTGTAGCTTTAGAGTTCTAGAGCCATGAAGCTATTCGAGTGCTCAGAATATCTAAAGGTAGCAGAGAGAGAGTCGGAATGACCGTCTGTCGTTGGAATGATCCATCATTGTTGGGAGAGAGCGCATCCCCTTTTATGGGTAAAGGGGATGGCCTTACAAGTTTAGAGAGAAAGAGAGAAAGAGAGTGTGTGTGCCCTAGTCTTGTTGCCCATGCCGTTGGGTACAAGACAATTTGTTGACGCCCACAATACTATTGACGCCTAGATGCATGTGGCACGCTCCGTCGTGTTCTTCTGGTATGGCAAATGTCGGCGCCTACCATACTGTAGGACAAATGTTGGCGCCTACAACACTATTTGCGTTCTGACATGTCTAGAAGGTCGCAAAGTACCCTTCTGGCATGGCCTGACAGTACTGTCCTGCAGGTGTGTAGGGTACGGTCCTCGATATTGCGGTTGACTTGAGAACCTTACCTTATCTGCTCCACCTGATTTCTTGGGTCCTCACTGAGCGCGCGTCACCGGTCGGCCGTTCCCAGTCTGCTCCCATAGTGCCGGTTAGAGAAGAGCCATAAGCAGAGGTTCGATATATTCCCAGTTGGAAGAGCGGGTTGGAGTCAGAAGCTAGCATCGCCCCGTCCTTGGCCAGGCCTTCCGGTCGGAGAAGTGGATCGGAGTCAAAAGTTAGTGTCGCCCCCTCCTTGGCTAGGCCTTTCGATCGGAGAAGCGGGTCAGGGTCGGAAGCGAGCATTGCCCCCTCCTTGGCTAGGTCTTCCGGTCGGAGACTGGATCGCTCTTTTGGCCTGTCGTTAGGTATCTGGGCCAGCCCAGGAGCTGCGCGTCATTTGTAATGTCATCTGTTATGCCGAGCTTTTGCTGGGAAGCGGGCCCATTAGGGACCCTGGGTTTATGAACCCGACACTTTTCATGAGCAACCAATCTTGCATCCCGTGATGAGGACAATCTAAAATGTATTCTTGGAAACATTCCCATGCTTCTGAAATGGTTTCTCCTTTCTATTGTTGGAAGTTTGGAATCTTTCCTCTTAAGGCATTGGTCTTGCCTACAGGGAAGAATTTTTCTAGGAAGGCCTTTGAACACTTTGCCCATGTGTTGATGTGATCTTTGTTGATGTAGTACCACTGCTTTGCTTTTCCCACTAGTGAGAATGGAAACAGGCGAAGTAATATGATGTCTTGAGCAACGTCCGTGATGACCACTGTGCTACTTATCTCCAAAAAATTCTAAAGGTGAGCACTAGCATCTTCATGTGCCTTTCCACTGAATGGGGTAGCTTGCACCATGTTGATGAGGCTTGGCTTGAGCTCAAACTCAAGGTTGTTGGTTTTAAGTGTTGGTCCAATGCAGATGTGCTCAGTGCTTGGAGCCGAGAATTCACGTAGAGTCTTGTTAGCCATAGCTTCAGGAACTAGTGTTGAGCTTCCTCTTGATTGATTTGATTCTGATTGGAAGTTGTTGGTGAATCACAACAAAGTCTGTAATACCCTGTATAAGATATGAACAAAGACAAATAAGGGTAAGTCTGCTAAAGCAAAGGTTTATGATTTCATAAATAAGTATTTATTTGGTCAATTCTCTTTAGCCATGTGCCCCTCCCTGGCAATGGCGCCAGAAATGCTTGTTGACATTTCTTAGCATCACTTTTTACTAAGTTATCATCCCTAGCATGATGCCAGAAATGCATTGTTTGGTAATTATTGAGAACACTTGTAAATTTATATATATACTAAGTAATCCGCAAGCGCATAGATAATGTACCATTGTAGCATTTCACCCGGGAGTATACTGAGTATCGTTATTTATATTTTATCCATAGGGAGGAGCTATGGAGTTGTGTTGGCATAGAGATATTGACAAATATATATACTTATGATAAAATCGCTCTCAAGCTATGGCAGGGGTAAGTCAAGGGATAAATAAATGATAAGTGTAAGGTAATAATGGTATTCCAGAGATAGAAATAGAGACTCATAAAATGTAGTACGACTAAATAGGAGATTCGTTAAGAGCAAAAGATTTCTAAGTCATTCCTTATTTACTAAGTCTTTTGTATACCCAAGTATATACACTCTCATCTATAGTACAACTAACTTTGGATCTATGCATAAGGAACATTACTAAGGAAGATCAAGAACAGAGCTTGTCTCCCTTCGTAACTGCGCTCTACTTGCTCTACAAATGGGGAGTGGACTACAAAGGACTCAACAGGAGTGTCACATCCGCGATCTACCACATGACCCAGAGTGTAGAATGCATCCACAGGCAAAAAATATCTAAGCACCATGCGTACATAATGTCGACCACTTAACTCACTCGAGTACTGAGCTAACAGCTTTGTGAACATATGCATAAATTCATCATCAATCATAACTATATCAAGCATATAACTAGACCAAACTAGAAGCATAATAAATAGCAACATAATATTGAAGTAGCACAAAGTCATAAATATAGAGATACAATGGCTATACCAGTCTCTAGACGACAGATCCAGAATCCTGAGCAATAGCTCACACTCTACTTGAACCTTGCTAGCTAGCCTATACTAGAAACTTGAAGAATTGGAGCTCTACTCTCTTCTCTATGGAAACCCTAATTTTTGGTCTAAACTTGACTTCTGGTAGCATGCTCTGGAGGGGGGCAGGGGCTGATTATATATGCCAGAGCATCCAATGTGAGCCCTCGGATCAAACCAACTTGAATAAACAGCATAGATGCATCCTAGGAGGAGGTGGAGGAACCGACGTCGAAGCTGAGGCTGACAGGTGGGCCCAGAGGGCTGGGCGGCCTGTAGGTGGGGCCGGTCAGCCCCACCTGTCACCCTCTCGCCCTCTGCTTTGGTGATGTGGCTTCTGGAGTCCTCTGGAACCTTCTGGAGTAATTTTCGCAGTGGATAAGTGCGATTTAATTTGACATTTTGATCCCCCTTGACGGTTTTCTAAAATAACCATGCTAAAAACATAGATTCACCAAAACTCATGGAAATTGTCTGTTTAAACCCTTAAGTCTATGTTAGTGATCATTTTCATGCATTATTTTAAGTTATATTGAAGTTTATAATGAATGATAACTACTGTCAATACCCCCACCTTTGGTTCCTTCTAGAACTTCTGTTGTTCATCACATCGAGTTTCCAAGGAAATCTGCTTTTGAACATCTTGAACCTAGACCCCGTCTTCCTTAGCCACGTAGAGGCGGTGATGCCATGAACTTCTCGCTTCCTTGCTCAAGATGTCTCCTCCCTGGACATGCAAGGCGTGCATGCCACTCCTCAGGCCACATCTCAGCCTCATGTCCTGGAGTTGCTTTCATGTGGAAACAACTGGACGATAGGAGTAAAGGGAAGGCGGTGGCTTCTTCTCATTTAGATTGGTTTTGTATCCTAGCCAAGCCAGGCCCTTCGCAGTCGCCTGTGTTCAATTCATTTGGGGAACTGGTGGCAGCCATTTCGCTTCCCTAGGCTGACCCAAAACTTGCGCCTGAGTTAAGAGGTTCTTGGGCCAAGGTGTTGCCTCCTCTCCTGGTGGGCCAAGAGAAGTCCACTCTGGATCTTAATATTGAGCTGGCTTCCTTTTCACTGGCCACCCCCTCATCTTTTCCTCCCCTTTCCTTTTCGCTGGGAGCAGCCACTTCACTTCCCAAGAAAAAAAACCCAACTCCGAGCTACAGTGCAACGCTGCTCTGATCATCATTGACTCACCGGCGGTCATGGTGTATGAGCGTGCTGATCCTAGGCCGTTCATTCCATGCATGTTGGTCTAGGAAGATGTTGTCAATAGGGCAATAATGGTTTGTGCGGTGTGTCGCACCCAATTTTGCATAGCAAAATCAGGTACTCATATATGTGCACCTAGGATGTCCAAACACACATATACCATCAAATGGTAATAATATCAAAGTAGAGTACATTATTACATCGCATATCTCATCATACTATTAATACATAGTCTTGCTCATTAGCAACATTATTACACACATCGAAAAACTAAACCCAAACTGCCATAGGGACTCCAACTGGTGAACATCATCCTAGTAGTCCTAGACATCCTCCGGAAACTCTTCATACACGTTATCTGTTACACATCCAGGATTTTCATTGAATGTAAAGCAAGTGTAAGCTCACCATGCTTAGCAAGTATATCAAAGGGATCTATGAGGCTCAAAGGCGAGACACGGTTTCACTGCGGTTCACAATTTTAGTTGTTCAAGTTTTAGCATCCTGAATCACTACTTTAGTGAATAATCCCAAATCCCAAGTGATAATAATGTATAATCAAGAATATATCAATTCCCAACCATCCATAGTAACCACTAATCATGAAGGATCCAGATCAATCGTATCCGTGAGCATGGCTGTTATAACAGATCAAATATT
Source organism: Miscanthus lutarioriparius (assembly GCA_904845875.1). Lineage (NCBI taxonomy): Eukaryota > Viridiplantae > Streptophyta > Magnoliopsida > Poales > Poaceae > Miscanthus > Miscanthus lutarioriparius. The sequence continues at coordinate 86,838,559 of CAJGYO010000006.1, forward strand.
TCTGCAGAAATTGTACAACTTCACCCACCGAGCCGTGATTCCCAATGTCGGGGTTTGCAAAGCCCACAACACCTCTACCTAGGAAGTGTGGCAGGGTTTCACTATGTAACCCTTTGCTAGTCGCACTAACAAGTCATAGCTTCTAAGGTTTCAGCCGTCTAGCCATATGTGGCCCTCCTCTAGGAGTGGCACTCATGGTCGCGGCACGGTACACACCCTAGCAGGAAAGGAAACATACCAACTAGTCCCCCCTCTTGCCCTTACGGAAAGCTACAGACGAGCTAGTATAATCTAGTTAACAGGTTAAACTCAGAGCCATATGACACTCGGGGTTGTACGAAACCTTCTGGGTGGCCGCTTCAGGATTAAGTCCTTATGGAGAGGCACTAGAGCACTCAACCCCATACTCTAGCCCCCTAATTGTTGCTAAAAGCTCCATTTTAACATATTGCATAATACCTTTAGTCATGTTTAACAATTATTTTATGTTGAGCGCTGCAGCATCCATCCACAATGCATCCCAAACCATAGGTAACAATGATATGTTGTACAAGTAATAATCTTGGTAAACTCCTTAAGGGTAATTCAAATTTAGACACATGCATGAATATGAATTGTAAAGTTCATAGGCACAAGGGGTGCAACAACCCAGGTTTTTGGGGGAAGCCAAAAATATGAACTTTTTAAAAAAATTCCTATAATCGTGTGAAGCATGTAAACGATAGGTCCAACATGAGTCAAACCCGCTAACGAAACGATGCAGGCATATAGAATTGCTTGTAGAGATTTGTCGGAGCTCTTTTGTTGCCTCGTGTTTGAGTCTTGGTTTCATTTTGGAGAAGCACAATCTATAGCAACTCCCTTGGATTCCTCGCGAGATTATTCCGACTCTCCCTTGAACCTCTCTCTCCAATTCTTCTCATTAAACAACCATAACCCGACACTGTTGTTGCCATGGACTTAACCCTAAACCCATAGATAACCCCTAGAGGACCCCACTAGGAGCTGTACATGTTGGCCACGTGTGTATACCAATTTAGGAGCTTTTGTAAGTAAATATAATAGAGGAATAAATAGATAAGGAATTAGAAAAGGGGAAAGGAAAATAGGAAAGCCAAACTGGCCCAACTAGCTCAAGAGCTCGGCTCGCTTCGCTGCTGGCCGACCGCCCCCCAACCCACCCCTTGCCCCTTCCCCTCCCTCTCTCCTCTCCTGCTGGTCTGCCTCACAGAGAGAGCCCAAATTGCTCGGCCCAAGAGGTGCGGAGGCCGCTCACTCACAAGACCCAAGCAACCCAAAGAAGATCAGCCCAGCTACCCCCCCTTGCGGCCACCCTTCTCACCCTCTCCTTGCCCCGCCAGCCCGTCTCGCACCCCACAGGCCTAGCTTGCCACCCCGTGGCCCACTAGAGCCTTGGCCTAGCCTTGCCCTAGGCGCCCCTTGCCAACCCTAAACGAGGGTCAACTCCCAGCGCCGCCGCCCCAGACCGCGTGCGGGCGCCCGACCGCGCCCCTTGGCTCAGGTGCCCGCGATTCACGCCGCGTGCTCCTCTCCCTGGCACGGACGTTGAGGATGGACGGCACCTCAAGAACCCTAGCCATCCATGCCCTTAAATAGCATCGCCCCTTCTCCTCCACATCTTAGCCACCGCCTCGCTCTGGAGCTTCTTCCAGCCGCCGCCGCCTTCACCACGGCCTCGCCACGCTGGAGGCGCACCACGGCAGCACCGCCTCCCTGCTCTGCGTCGCGACCAAGCCACTGGCAGGAGCCCATCGCTGCCTCGCCGAGCCACGCATGCTGCTCCGAGCCTCGCCACCAGTGCGCCGCCCAAGCTAGCACCGAGGAGCGGTGTCGCCCACACCGGAGCCGCTGCCGAAGCCACGACGCCGCCTATAACGCCGTGCTCCCCGGCCGCCCGATGAGCGCCATCCTAGACCTGAGGCTGAGCCCGAGGCACCATCCTCCATCTCCTCGCCGGCCGCCGCGTCCACGCCACCCACCTCCGCCTCGGAGCCACAACCACGTCGAGCTTCACCTCGTCCCTAAGCACCGCGTCCATGACGAACCGCCAAAGCCACGTCCACGCCCAACGTCGTCCTCGCCATTCGAGCGGCAACCACGACGCCTCGCCTTAGCGTCCATGCTTCGTCGCCCTCACGCCTCGCCACGCTAGAGCTGCACGGACACCGTCGAGCATGCCACCACCGCGAGCACCTCCCACCCTTCGGCGACTACCAGCAAGGCCGAAGCCCACCGTTGTAGCACCAGCCGCGGGCTCCATCCTTGGCTGCCGCGATCACCACCTCGGTGTGCACCTCTTCATCCCCGTTGGGAGGTATGCCCCTGCTCATGCTCCAAGCCTTCGGACAGCAGCAGCTACCCTTCCTCGCTATGCAACACCGACCACTTCGCCGATGGACCGCAACATCTTCCTGGCGTCGACCGTCATCATCTTCTGTGACCGGCCTTCGAGCCGTGCAACTCTATGTGCAGGGAAGAAGCCGGCCCCTTGCGGCATCCTTCACGAACCGTGGCCGAGCTTCGTCCAACAGCCGCCACCTGTTCGGCAATCTATATCCTCCCCACTTTTGTGAACATGTGTTTATCTTTCATTCGCACATGACCATCGTCTATGTATCATCTATCTATCCATGATTAGTAAATGCCTGTGCCGACCATCGCCGCTGGTCTACTCCTTTGTTTCCATTTCCCTTCATGACGATCTATCTATTATGCGTGTCTATCTCTTGTACCTCGAATTCTTTTCCCAAGTGCTTTGATTAGGTGCTACATCTTCGTTGCCCGATCACCCGGATGAGCCAAAGCCATTGGATGACCACAGGTGCGACCAACTACAAGCTCCGCCAAGATCATGATGCCGAGCAACGTGGGTCACGTTCTTTCACTTTGACAAACCTCGGTGAGCCACCACCATGCCCCTCTTTCCAACCCCGATGTTGCTTACCGGCCATGGCGTTCCAACCATGGAACGTGTAGACCGAGGCCACCTCTGGCCTCTGGACACCAGCACACACACACTTGACTAACCCAAGCCAAATCGAACCACCGGAGTTCCAAGAACACCGGTGTGGTTGCCAACTACCATTGAAGCATTCTCTAAAGCCATGTCTCGTCCACCGTGAACCACGCCGGACGGAGTCAAGCCTTGATCACCGTCTCTGACGTTGCGACGGAGCTCTACCGCTCCTAGACACGCCCGCACTCACTAGCACGAGACCAGACTTAGCCAAATGGATCCATGGTGTAGGAGACACCAGAAAGGAATTGTCGCCTGTAAAACCCATCGTGACCAAGCCATGCCGCGACGAAGAGTTACCATGACCTCATCGTGAGCCCCGAAGCCGTAACTGGACCATGTGGTATTGATCGCTGCATCATGGACTGCAGGATTCCCTTTTTGGCTGCCCTGACGGTTCCGTGGAACCCTGTGCCCGTGTTTCACCACTGTTCTGGCTACCTCGGGTTATGAGAACATGCCGTCGAGATCTACCGGGATCCACACTAAAGGCCTTTTGAAGTAGTCTCATTGCACAACTCATGGACAAAGCCCTGGCATACAACGCAAGAACTAGCACCGTGCTGTCGTTGTATTGAGTCTGTTCCCGACATTTCGGCTGCCTCGTTAAACGAGGGCGAGCCGTTGCGAAACCGTGTGATCCCTAGCATCGTACCGATGACAAGTGGAGTCTTTCCGACATCCCGATCGCCTTGCCCTACAAGTGCGTGCTATTGAGGAGATATCATGACCTCGTCTACTATGAGTCATAACCCTAGACCATGAACCCTAGTCGTAGGTCTTATCGAGACCATGGAAAGACCCATCTCGCATCTTTCCGTTTACGCATATCTACCTTGTTGGGCCCTATTTTTACAACCTATCTGTCCATGACTGTCTTACAGGATCTATCCATCACCCAGCTATGGAATGTGCTACTCCATAGTCGTGTTGAGTTGTTGCGTCTTTCTGTCATGTTTGGTTCTTATCGCTGGTTGTTGGTGTTGTTGCCTGTGTGCCGAGCCTTCGAGCCGGCTGAGGGATCGTACCTCGTTCAGACGTTACGATCACGGGATCCGTCTCGCCATGACCGTGATGGCGAGTGTAACTCAACCCCTCACTTTTTAGTTGACTTCATAGTACCATGAGCATTAGCTCCTGTCTTCGGCCCTAGAACATGGACGTGATGGATTCAATATCGATGGCGATATCGATGCAGATATTACCCGCACATTTTGAGCCCTTCGTGACCAAGTTCTATGGGAGAAAACCTGGGAGTAAACAATCATGGAATGATGAATGCCAACTCATTGGCATAGCTTGTGGCCGCGAGTTCACCTCGCCATGACCATGGAGCCACGCCTCTCTTTCGCTTTTAGTTGCTTCTTCGTGCTCAAGCCCTTGTATGCTTGTACCCCGTTTGACCATCATGTTTCTCTGATTCTCGCGGTGACAACCGCACCGCTTCGAATCCAAGAGATATCTCAGTGCCAGTGCACCTAGGTCGGGTACCCTATGAGTGGCTTACGCACTTGGTGTTCTTGAGTGTCGCTCCTTCCGATGCCCCGTCTTTCGTCGTGGCGCGAGTGTTGGAAGAAGTGGACCTTGCTCTTGGATATTCTTGCTCTTATTGCCCCGATAGCCGCTCTGTTTGATTCCGTCTTGCCCATGATGATTGGATCAAAGACTGGACTATTCCCTTTGGGTTAGCGAAGCTATGGTCTATGTCGTACCTCGGACCCGTGCGTGTCGACCCGATCGACCGTCTAAAACCATCTTCCCCGAAGATGTGTCTGGGAGCATAACATGGGCGTGCCTAACTAATCCCGCTGCTTTTGCCATGTTGAACGACTGTCTCCTCGGCTCCCGACGTTGATGTGTCGTGTGGATCGAGAGGACCATCACTGTCCAACCTCTTTGCGCTACCGCTTCCTACCATAGCGGGTGAGCCAAAGTGCATTGGAGCCAAGTCACAATAATGTTACTCGTTCTTGTTTAATTCTCGTGACAAATTGTGACTTGTAGGATAAGGCTATAAGAGCTAAACCCCGTCGTTCTTCCTCCGTTGGGCCTGTCTTCCGATTCTCGTCAACTCCATGATGCCCAGAAGGAGAGACAGAGAGCCGTGATGTTTGCTAATGAATGAGCTCTGGCTTAAACCGTTTATCGTAAAGCCGTACTGGCTTGGCCATGGCATAAGCTTGTGCATAAGCAAACCATCACTTGTGTTGCTTTGCCCAAGGAAATCGGACAACCGCCGAGAGGGCTAAGCTATGAATCTTTTAGTATGCCATTGGTGTTATTGGATCTTCCTGTGTCTTGTTGTCTTTTCAAGTATTGTGTGTTCTCTAGCTTTGCGTGTCGCTTCGCGGAGTAGCTAGCGATCGGATCAAGAGAACGGGAACGACAACAAGGACTGTGGACTGAGTCGACTCAGGAGGAGATGACCCCACTGATTGAACACCAACAGATGGAGAATTGAACCACTACTACCCCTACATCGCAGGTGTCATGGCAACACCCTCTTTTAGAGAATTCTATTAGACATTGCATAATATCTAGAACTGCTAGCACTTTATAATTATTCCTTTGCTAGTACTTTGATGCATGCTACTACTTGAGCCATTATTACCCTGATGCAACCCACTCTACCATGTCACCCTGCTTTGCGCATTCGCTCGCTTAAATATGCTTACTTGCCCGCTTGCTTGCATATTACACCACTATACTTAATATTAACTCCACTTCGCATTATATCGGGGATGTGATGCTGCTGGTGAACCCCCTGGGAATGGTTTGGCTATGGGTGCCGGACTTGGTGGTGTGTGAGCGTGCTGCGTGTGTCTTGGGTGCGTGGAGAGTGAGGGTTGTGTCGACCGAGCTGGAATAACGATGAGCCTGGGATGAGTCTTGCCATGTGGTGCTACCTAGGCACTTGGATGTGGAATACCTGTGGCGGGTAAATGGTAATTGGAGGTGGCCTTGGGTGTGAACCTCAGAGAGGTGGAGCCCGGGGTGGAGGTGCTGTGGTGGCACGGTAAATGGAAACCCTGATGAAGACATTCTGACTTGGTCACCCCTAAGGACTTACTAGTACTCAGATTCACCGGGAATCCTCTACATCCCACTCGCCCTATATGGTGCGGGATGGTCGGACTACATGGTAGAGCGATGCCACTACTGCTAGGTGAATGTGTGCAAGGAGGTACGGGGTGCGCGGTTTTCCTCCCACACCCTTCCGAGACTTTAGGAGGCCTTGTGGCACGGCTCTTGACATCCGGTGGGCCCCGGCTCTGTCTACGACTCACAGTATCAGCCATCCCAGACTAGACTTGGGATGTTCCAGGGCTGAGATGTAGGGTGGCATCGTTCTAGGCTAGCAAGCGGCCGGAATCTGCCTAGACGGGGCACCGTCGAGGATGGCTATCTTGTGGGTATGTGAAATCTCTGCAGAGTATATGGTTGATCGATCGATACATATGCCGACTCGTCGGCTATAGACCTTTCCTGGGTTTCGCTTAAACTAGATAGGAGATGAGTCCTTCTTTTCTCCCTCCAGGGTTGGGGTATTTTCCGGTCGTGAGCCTTGGGGCTGTGGGCCATTGAGGCAAGGCCGAGAGGGAGTTGGCCTGTCGACCTGAGTGTGTGAGATGAGATAAGGTGTGGTGGTGTGGAGATGGATTGGGATGGATGGTGTGGTGGTGAATGTGTTAAAAATTGGATATTATTATTATACAATTGTTATTTACTTCTCATGCGCTAAGAATGCAAACCACAGCCAAATATTAGGATCGCCAGATCCCTTGTTATCTTTTCCACTAAAGCTCATCGGTGCTGACCATGGCCTGCACACATCTGGCGGTGTGCAGATTTTCTTGCTTCTCAGAGATGCTGACTTTAGAAGGATTAGGAGGTCTCGTGCCTACGCTCAAGTTTGGTTCGGAGATGGAATCTACGCTGCACTACGCCAACTCTGATGATGCATGTGAAGGAGGAGCCTTCACTCAATAGTCTTCCGCTAGATTAACTCTGTAATACGTGCGTTCCCCAGTGATGTAATATCTTGTATTCTTGTAATCTTACGATGTATGACTATGACATCGACTGAAATATGATAATATGATGGAATCAGTTCTTGGTTTCATCATATTATAATTCATTCTGTGGAATTTTCCCTTCGTGGAAAATTGAGGATGTTTCAAGGGGCCTTTGCTACACTTGCCTTCCTCAAAGTTCTCTTCCTGGTACTGCTGATCTTCCTGCTGATCCTCAGTCACCACGAACTGCTCACCCTCTAAACGTGTTCTAATTCACCAATAAAGCATCCATTCCAATCATTACATGCATACAAATAGACTTCTATTAGAACAGTATACCAAATAGTTGAAACATAGACTGAAAAGCTTATAAAACTAATCTACGTACTGCTATGAACATGTGAGCGAAAGAATCACTCAAATCAGACTTAAAACGCAAAAGTTATGCATGAAATAAGGTTCCAATGGCATTTTTGTAAATAAACCAAACTTATTTTAGAATTAAAACAATTAAAATCTGAATTTAAACGTATAATGGACGACGCGCACTATTTCCAAAAACTATAGGGGCTAAAATGAATAAAAACAGGATAGAAAAGTAACTCTTTTGAACTGGACTGGACCGGTTCACTGGAAACCGAGGGGCTACTCTACAAAATCGCCCGGCTGGGAGCAGTGGACCGCGTCGCCAGCTGATTGGATGGCCACGTGGCCTCCTCTGGTTGGCACGGTGCACCACATGTGCATGGGTGCGTGCTAACGCGGCACTGTGGACCATGACCATGGGTCCATGGTGGACCGGTTAAGACCCCAAGGGGTATGCTCTAATTAGAGTCGTCCGTGTAGATCCAATGGCGAGGAACGAACTTGAGATCCCCCATCGGTTGCATAGCGTCTCCGGCGAGCCCACCATGGGCGGTAGCGAGCCGAGCGCCACGGCAAACGCCGGTACGACGTTTCAAACCATACCGATCAAAACCAAACCCACGGAAATGAAGCACCGGCTCACGTGAACTCAATGAAGTGCAAACCTAGGGCGGGGAACACGTCGAGGCGATGGTCCTGCGGTGGCACCATGGCTGGCATGACTGGAACTCTCCGATATGGGGTTCTAGGGCGTCATCTACCTAATGAACAGCACGGGTAGGTCAAGCGTCTCACCGCAAGTTTGATGGAAGTGGTCGCGGCCTCTGGGAGAGCTCCAGGGAACCAGGTCGACGGCGACGGCAAACTAGAGAGAGAAAAGGGTCGCGGGTTAGGGTAATCTCATGCAATCCGAGGCCAAAACGAAGGAATAAGGGCACCTACGGTCGCGGTTAGTGACGGCAAAGCTTCGGGGTACGTCGAAGGCGTTGATTGGGCACCGGAGCAGGCGGACGACGATGGCAGTGCGAGTTCGGTTGCGACAAACGGAAGGGAGAGAGGGAGGCCTTGACTATGGGCTTTATAGGCAAGAGGGGTGCTATGGTAGAAGGAAAACAAGTGCGCGGATTGTGAATCACTGATTTGCAAGCCCCTTCCATGCGGGCAAGGGCACGGTGCCATGTTGCCGTAGATGGCAGCGCCATCACCGGGCGGTGAAGAAAGGAAAGGAGCACGAGCGGCTAATGGGCGGGTCCCGCATCACAGCGAGAGGAAGAGAGTGGAGCGCACGGCGTGGGCGCGGTAGCAGGCCGATGCGGGCCGCGGTAGTGGGTTGCAGGCGCACGCGTGCGAGCGAAGCCAAGGCACGGAGCGATGGCGCTGAGCGGGCCATGTGCGTGAGGAAGGGAAGGAGGGGAGGCACGAGCTGGGCCACCAACAGGCCAAGGCTATTGGGCCAAGTATGTGAAGGAGGTTGGGCTGATTCTAGAGTTGGGCTAGATAGGAGAAAGAAGGAAGTTTTTAAAAGAAAATCCTTTTCTATTTCTATAGCTTTGAAAATTGATCAAATTCAAATGAAATTTGAATTCAATCCTCAAACAACCTAGCCCTACACTCAACCAAAAATAGTATGCTTTGGCATGAATACAACAAACATGTTTTAAACCTTATAGTTAATTTTAATTAACCAAAATTTATTATTTGGCCAAGGTTAAAATGCATAGAAAATCAAATAAATGCTCAATTTAATTACTAATTTGCAGTTGATATTTTAGGGTGTTACAAATCTACCCTCCTTAAGATGAATCTCGTCCTCGAGATTCAGATTGTTCAAAAAGATTGGGATAATCAGATTTTAGATCATCCTCTCTTTCCTAGGTTGCCTCATCCATAGAGTGTCTGTTCCACTGAACCTTACACATTCTTATGATCCTGCTTCTTGTGATTCTCTCCGCTATTTCCAAAATTCTCACTGGATATTCTTTGTATGATAGATCCTCTTGGATATCCAGTTCTTCCAAAGGTAATTGTTCCTCAGGTACTCTCAAACATTTCTTAAGCTGTGATACATGGAAGACATCATGAACACCTGAGAGTTGTTCCGGTAATTCCAACTGGTAAGCAACTTCTCTCCTGTTGATGATCTTGAAGGGTCCCACATACCTGGGTGACAACTTTCCCTTGGTATGAAACCTCTTAACTTCTCTCATGGGTGAAACTTTGAGATAAACAAAATCACCAATCTCAAACACCAAATCCCTTCTTCTCGTGTCAGCATAGCTTTTCTGTCAAGACTGTGCAACCTTCAAGTTTTGCCTTATTGTTTGTACCTGTTTCTCCGCCAGTTGCAAAACTTCTAGTCCAAAGACTTGACTTTTCCCTGTTTGATTCCAAAACAGTGGTGTCCTGCACTTTTTGCCATACAACGCTTCAAATGGTGCCATCTTAAGACTTTTCTGGTAGCTATTATTATAAGAGAATTCAGCATAGGGCAAACTCTTATCCCAACTTGTTCCGTACTGTAGAGCACAAGGTCTCAACATATCCTCTAAAATCTGATTTGTTCTCTCGGTCTGCCCATCTGTCTGAGGATGATAAGCTGAGCTAAAGTTCAACTTCGTATCCATGGACTCATGCAACTTCTGCCAAAAATAAGATGTGAACTGTGTACCCCTATCCGAAACAATCTTCTTCGTCACTTCATGTAAACATACAATTCTTTCCATGTATAGCTCTACCAACTTTGCACTAGAATAAGTTGTCTTGATAGGAATGAAATGTGCTACTTTTGTTAGGCGGTCTACAATTACCTAGATAGAGTCATATCCCCTCTATGTACGGGGTAATCCCACTATGAAATCCATTCCAACTTCTTCCCATTTCCACTCGGGTATCTTCATAGGTTGAAGTAAACCTGTTGGCCTCTGATGCTCTGCCTTTACTCTTTCGCACGTATCACATATGGCCACATGTTCAGCTACATCTATTTTTAGTCCATACCACCAATATCTCTCTTTAAGATCAAAATACATTTTAGTACTCCCCGGGTGTATAGAATAGGTCGAGTCATGAGCTTCCCTCAAAATAGACTTCTAATAGACTTCACTTCGCACACAAATCCTTTTGCCAAACCACACTGTTCCTTGATAATCCTGAGGCATTACCAATCACTATATGTTCAGCAATATCTTTGATTTTCTCATCATTCAACTATTCCTTATGAATCTCTCGTTCTAGAGTAGGTTCTACCACTAACTCCGTAGTGTTAGCCACAATACCCAAATTCAGGTATTCGAACTCCTCACACAACTCTTTAGGTAATTGAGTTGTATAGGCCATGTTCACATAACTCCTCCTACTCAAGGCATCTGCTACAACGTTAGTTTTTCTCGGGTGATAGTGTATCTCTAAATCATAATCCTTGATTAACTCTAACCATCTACGCTACCTCAAATTCAGATCTGACTGAGTGAATATATAATTCAAACTCTTATGATCCGTATAAATCTCACACTTATGACCAATCAGGTAATGCCTCCAAATCTTGAGAGCATGTACCACAGCTGCTAACTCTAGATCATGAGTTGGATAATTTAACTCATGTTTTCTCAGCTGTCTGGATGCATAGGCAACAACTTTATCCTCTTGCATAAGAACGCAGCCTAGACCTTGCCGTGAGGCATCACAATAGATAGAGAAGCTTTTGGTAAAATCAGGTAAGACAAGCATTGGGTCGAAGCTAGTCTCTTCTTCAACTTCTCAAAACTATCCTAATATTGCTTAGACCATATGAATTTGGCATTCTTTTCTAACAGAGTAGTCATAGGCTTTACTAACTTAGAGAATCCCTCAATGAATCTCCTATAGTACCTAGCCATATGAAGGAAACTTCGAATCTCACTAACATCCTGATGTGGCTTCAAACTCAACACATCTCTAACCTTCTTGGGATCTACTGCTACTCCTCCCTTAGAGATTATGTGACCAAGGAAAGATACTTATTTTAACCAGAACTCACATTTGCTAAACTTAGCATAGAGCTGATGTTCTCTAAGCTTCTGCAATACTAACCTCAAATGTCCCCATGTTCTTCTTCATTCTTAGAGTAGACTAATATATCGTCAATGAATACAACGACAAACTTGTCAAGGTACTCCATGAATACTTTGTTCATCAAATACATAAAGTAAGCAGGTGCATTTGTTAGACCAAAGGACATGACTGTGAACTCATATAGTCCATATCGGGTCACAAAAGCAGTTTTGGGAATGTCAGAACATCTTATTCTCAACTAATGGTATCCAGATCAGAGGTTGATCTTGGAAAACACACAAGCTCCTTTCAACTTGTCAAACAGGTCATCGATTCTAGGCAGTGGATACTTGTTCTTAATTGTGACCTCATTAAGTGATCTGTAATCTATGCACATTCTTTGTGTACCATCTTTCTTCTCTACAAACAATACTGGTGCACCCTAAGGTGAAGAACTAGGTTGGACATAACCCTTATCTAGCAATTCCCTTATTTGTTTCTTAAGTTCTACTAATTCATTCACTCCCATTCTATAAGGTCTCTTAGCTATGGGTGCAGTTCTAGGTAAAAGTTCAATTATAAACTCAATATCTCGTTCAGGTGGCATACCTGGTAACTCCTCAGGGAAGACATCTGGATACTCATTTACTATCCGTATATCCTCTATGGTTGTGCCCTCCAATTGATTAACCCGACAGATTTCCACGGCTGACTGTGTTGCCACATACTCAACTTCCTCTCCGGATGGAGTGGTTAGATTCACAGAACTGTTCTCACAATTAATAACTGCCTTCTGGGACCTTAACCAATCCATACCCAAGATAACATCAATTCCAGATGAGTCTATGACTACAAGGTTGGCTTGAAATTCTACCCCCTTATGATGAGACTAGCAGCTAAGCATATCCAATTTGCTTTCATTTCCCCTCTAGGTGAGTTTACTAACATGGGTTTCTTCATAACACATACGGGAATACCATGCTTCTTTATGAAAGTATATGCTATGAAGGAATGCGAAGCACCAGAATCGAAAAGTACTGTAGCTGAGTTTGAGTTGACCGGAAATGTACCAATCACCACATCAGGTGCCGCCTGAGCTGTTTCTGTAGTTACATGATTGACTTTTCCCCGGACATAGTTCTACTACATGTTAGCCGTCCTCTTAGGGCATCTGTTGGAGTAATGTCATGGTTCTCCACAATTGAAGCATCTATTATCATTAACTGCATTTGGCGCCTTTGGTGCGCCATTCTTCTGTGGAGCATTGGGGACAGTATTCTTCACAGGAACATTGCTGGCTTGCTGCTAGTGCTGGACTGGTGCCTTATACTGTTGCTGCTGCTGTATTCATGCTGTGGCTGCTGGTTGCGGTTGATCAGATTGGCCTAACCTTGATAGCGCTGCTATGGGTAAGCCTGCTGAGGAGCAGTGCGGACACGAGAGTTACCCCCTTGCTGTTGCCCCTAGAATTTTCTCTTGTCCTCCATTTGGTGGCGCTTGTTCTCTATAACGAAGGCCTTGTCCACTAGCTGCTGGAAACTAGCAAAGGTATAAGGCAACAGTTGGCACTGGAGACCATAATTCAGACCTTCCATGAATAGCTCCTGCCTCTTCTCATCATCATCCACCTCAGTAGGTGCATACTGTGGCAATTGTATGAACTTGTCATGATACTCCACAACAGACATGCTCTCCTGCTTGAGAGCCAAGAAATCCTTCTTCTTCAGCTTCATCAACCTAGTAGGCACATGATGAGAGCGGAAGGCACTGTGAAACTCTAGCCAAGTGATGGGATTAGCTTTGGTATGGCTAAAGCGGAAGGAGTCCCACCAATCAAGTGCAGCCCCCTACAGCTGTCCAGAAGCATACAAAACCTTCTCCTTGTCATCACACTGTGCAATCTCAAGTTGCCTCTTGATTGCACGCAACCAGTCATCGACTTGGAGTGGGTCAGTGGAATGCTTGAAGATAGGTGGATGTCCTTTCAAAAACTCTCCCCTCTTATCTCTGACTTGAGGTGGTGCATTCCCATTCCCATTCCCATTCCCATTCCCATTCCCCATATTCTGCATGTTCTGAGCCATCTACTGAAGCAACTGGGTTTGCATCATCATCAGCTGTTGCATAGTGATAGGAGGTGGTGGTGGCAGATCCTTGCCTCCCTGGTTGTTCCTCCTGGTGTTCACCATCTGTAGATACATCATATAAGTCTCGTATGTCCAAAGTATATAACCTTTAAGAGATAATGGCCTAATGAGGGTAGGTATCATAAGATCAAGACAAGAGATATATATAGGGTATACAAGAAGATAATTGTTCTGAACTTTCCGGCGAGTTGGACAAACAGCAGTGCAGTAAAACGAGCATATCTCACTCTATGTTTATCATATAAATGCAAATGTTACCTTTATAGAAAGCTTAGGAAATTCTCTACAACTTTCATTTAGCACACTTTTCAGATTCTGACGTTTAATCAGGCAAAAATAGACGACAAGCAATACTGCTCCAGAATTCTTATAGCACAGAAATATCAACTTACAACAGCTGTATCTCGCAATTCATAAAAGGTATTGAGGTGATTCAAGATCCAAAATAAAGATGTAGAAGTATGCTTATCTCCATAAAATTTTCATGACCATTGGACATCTAGAACATGAGATATGAACTGATAAAGGTGGACTGCTTAGAATATTACAGAATGGACAGCAAGATATAAAGAAACCCAACTATTTATTCATATCATCCTTAAGCCTTAATCTTAACTAAATAACTATGGACATGCCCACAAGTCATCACAATCATGTCAAAAATCCAAATCAAACATTGTTCATCATGACAATCATCCAACCATTCAAATGACAATTGTTCAACCATTAAAAGAAAAAGAAATTGAACACACTCTCGCACATCTATGCGTGTTTATTACATATTTTGGGAAATCCTCCTATGGGTTGATGTTGGTGCTGGTGTTGGGGTCTCCTAATTCTCCTCTGTTCCATGGGGGCGACTGAGCAGGAACACCTGGCGCTACCACATCGGGACCTCCTTGATGTTGCTTCAATGTAGCATTCTCACGGGCAAGCTATAGGTATGCCTTCCCCATGACATCTAGCTCATCCAAGACTTGATCCAAGTCGGTGTTGGTCTGGGCCAAGCTCATCAAGGTAGGCCTAAGCCTAGGGTTCACCTATCTAAGTGGTGCAGCAATGTTGCAAGTAGACTGGCTGCTCTCGACGGTGGGGAAGATAACGATCCTCCTCCCATGCAATGTTGTCGAAGTGGCGGTCGTAGTTGACCACCAACGCCTATCGAGCAGCATCTCGGATGGCGGCTGCACGTGTGAGGCGTGCAGTGATGGCGCGGTGGATGTAGCACACCCAACACCCTTTGCGAATGTACACTTCTGTCTCCTAGAAGCCGGTGTAGTCAGGGTGGGTCCAATGCTCCGTCCTGTACTGCACAGTGCACCTGGTGTGGTAGCGACGTACAAGTGAGAGAAGCTTAGGGTGGTAGTAGGCATCGCCCTCCAAATCATAGTGGATCTCCGCAGTCCACCCCTAAGCCAGCAGTGCATCATGGTCATCATCACCATCATTTCCACCGTCTCCTCCATCTATATCACCATCACCACCATCATCTCCACCATCTCCATCACCACCATCATTACCCCCATCATTAGAATCAGAACTGTCAGAATCATCACCATCATCAGGGTCATCAGCTCCATCCTGACCACCCTGTCCATTTTCCTCCATAGGCTCCTTCTCAGATTCTTCTATCTCTATAGGCTCCTCAAACATGGGCCCCTCTTCTGTCTCTTCATCCATGGGTTCATCCTCCATCATGTCCTCTAGAGGTTCCACCATGGGCACCTCCACAGGCGGTTCCTCTTCCATGCTCCTTAGAGCCTCCACCAGATGTGCAGGAATGCGCTTGCCAAGCGTGAACCTTGTCCTCCTTGTTGGCATCACAATGGTACGCTTGTGGGGTGTCAGCTTGGTGTGGGCCATCTATAAGATTGAAAAGGTTGAGTATTAGAATAAGATAATTTTTGCAATAGATAAAGGACAGAATATAAGCAAAATTTTATAGTAAATTAAAGGTAGCAAAATAAAGATAATGTGATCCTAAAAACGTCCATTTCTAACTAGGTTGATCGTCCTACAGTCCGTTATAGCTCTACTACCAATTTATCGCACCCAATTTTGCATAGCAAAATCAAGTACTCATATGTGCGCCCAGGATGTCCAAACACACATATACCATCAAATTGTAATAATATCAAAGTAAAGTACATTATTACATCGCATATCTCATCATACTGTTAATACATAGTCTTGCTCATTGGCAACATTATTACACACAGCGAAAAACTAAACCCAAACTGCCATAGGGACTCCAACTAGTGAACATCATCCTAGTAGTCCTAGACATCCTCTAGAAACTCTTCATACACGTTATCTGTTACCCATCTAGGATTTTCATTGAATGTAAAGCAAGTATAAGCTCACCATGCTTAGCAAGTATATCAAAGGGATCTATGAGGCTCAAAGGCTAGACACGGTTTCACTGCGGTTCGCAATTTTAGTTGTTCAAGTTTTAGCATCCTGAATCACTACTTTAGTGAATAATCCCAAATCCCAAGTGATATTAATGTATAATCAAGATTATATCAATTCCCAACCATCCATAGTAACCACTAATCATGAAGGATCCAGATCGCTCGTATTCATGAGCATGGCTGTTATAACAGGTCAAATATTTCTGCAGAAATTGTACAACTTTACCCACCGAGCTATGATTCCCAATGCCGGGGTTTGCAAAGCCCACAACACCTCTACCTAGGAAGTGTGGCAGGGTTTCACTACGTAACCCTTTGCTAGTCGCACTAACAAGTCGTAGCTGCTAAGGTTTCAGCCGTCTAGCCGTATGTGGCCCTCCTCTAGGAGTGGCACGCGTGGTCGCGGCATGGTACACACCCTAGCAGGAAAGGAAAGATACAAACTAGTGCCCCCCTCTTGCCCTTACGGAAAGCTATAGACAAGCTAGTACAATCTAGTTAATAGGTTAAAGTCAGAGCTATATGACACTCGGTGTTGTACGAAACCTCCTGGGTGGCCGCTTCAGGATTAAGTCCTTATGGAGAGGCACTAGAGCACACAACCCCGTACTCTAGCCCCCTAAATGTTGCTAAAAAGCTCCATTTTAACATATTGCATAATACCTTTAGTCATGTTTAACAATTATTTTATGTTGAGCACTGCAACATCTATCCACAATGCATCCCAAACCATAGGTAACAAGGATATGTGGTACAAGTAATAGTCTAGGTAAAGTCCTTAAGGGTAATTCAAATTTAGACACATGCATGAATATGAATTGTAAAGTTCATAGGTACAAGGGGCCTTTGCTACACTTGCCTTCCTCAAAGTTCTCTTCCTGGTACTGCTGATCTTCCTGCTGATCCTTAGTCACCACGAACTGCTCACCCTCAGAAGGTGTTCCAATTCACCAATCAAGCATCCATTCCAATCATTACATGCATACAAATAGACTTCTATTAGAACAGTATACCAAATAGTAGAAACATAGACTGAAAAGCTTATAAAACTAATCTACGTACTGCTATGAACACGTGAGCGAAAGAATCACTCAAATCGGACTTAAAACACAAAAGTTATGCATGAAATAAGGTTCCAATGGCATTTCTATAAATAAACCGAACTTATTTTTGAATTAAAACAATTAAAATCTGAATTTAAACGTATTATGGATGGCCTGCACTATTTCCAAAAACTACAGGGGCTAAAACAAATAAAAATAGGACTGAAAATTAGCTCCTTTGAACTGGACTAGACCGCGGGTTGATTCACTGGAAACCGAGGGGCTACTCTGCAAAATCGCCTGGCAGGTCGTAGTTGACCGCGTTGCCGGCTGACTGGATGGCCACGGGTCCACGGTGGACCGGTTAAGACCCCAAGGGGTATGCTCTAATCAGAGCCGTCCGCGTAGATCCAACGGCGAGGAACGAATGGGAGATCCCCCACTGGCTTCACAGCGTCTCCGGCGAGCCCACCATGGCCGGCGGCGAGCTGAGCACCATGGCAAACGCTGGTACAACATTTCAGACCATCCCAATCGAAACCAAACCCACGGAAATGAAGCACCGGCTCACGCGAACTCAACGAAGTGCAAACCTAGGGCGGGGAACACGTTAAGGCGACGGTCCCGCGGCGGCGCCATGGCCGGTGTGACTGGAACTCGCTGATACGACGTTCCAGGGCATCATCTACCGAACGGAGAGCACGGGTAGGTCAAGCGTCTCACCGTGAGTTCGATGGAAGTGGTCGTGGCGTCCGGGAGAGCTCCAGGGAACTAGGTCGATGGCGGCGGCGAACTAGAGAGAGAAAAGGGTCGCAGGTTAGAGTAATCTCGTGCAATCCGAGGCCAAAACGAAGGAATAAGGGCACCTACGGTCGCGGTGAGTGATGGCGAAGCTTTGGGGTGTGTCGGAGGCGTTGATTGGGCACCGGAGCAAGCGGACGACGGCGGCAGTGCGAGCTCGGTTGTGGCGAAAGGAAGGGAGAGAGGGAGGGCTCGGCTATGGGCTTTACAGGGGAGAGGGCACTGTGGTAGAAAGAAAACAACCACGTGGACTGTGAATCACGGATTGGCGAGCCCCTATGCGGGCGCAGGCGCGGCGGCATGTTGCCGTCGACTGCAGCGCCATCACCGGGCGGTGAAGAAAGGAAAGGAGCGTGGGCGGCTGACGGGCGGGTCCCACGTCGTAGTGAGAGGAAGAGAGTGGAGCGCACGGCGTGGGTGCGGTAGCAGGCCGATGCGGGCTGTGGTAGTGGGCTATGGGTGTGCGCGCGTGCGAGCGAAGCCAAGGCGCGGAGCGGGCCACATGCGCGAGGAAGGGAAGGGGGGGAGGCGCGAGCTGGGCCGCCAGCAGGCCAAGGCTACTGGGCCAGTGCGCGAAGGAGGCTGGGCCGATTCTAGAGTT
Organism: Miscanthus lutarioriparius; assembly: GCA_904845875.1. Classification (NCBI taxonomy): domain Eukaryota; kingdom Viridiplantae; phylum Streptophyta; class Magnoliopsida; order Poales; family Poaceae; genus Miscanthus; species Miscanthus lutarioriparius. The sequence goes on from CAJGYO010000006.1 coordinate 86,857,013, forward strand.
GGGCAAGATAGTAGAAAGAAGGAAGTTTTTAAAAGAAAATCCTTTTGTATTTCTATAGATTTGAAAATTGATCAAATTCAAATGAAATTTGAATTCAATCCTCAAACAACCTTGCCCTACACTCAACCAAAAACATGCTTCAGCATGAATGCAACAAACATGTTTTTAAACTTTATAGTTAATTTTAATTAACCAAAATTTATTATTTGGCATATGTTAAAATGCATAGAAAATCAAATAAATGTTCAATTTAATTACTAATTTGCAGTTGATATTTTAGGGTGTTACACGGTGGCTTCAAGAAAGGCAGCCAAGAAGAATGAGGACCTCGCCATCGTTACCACCGCGCCGCTGCCAGGTAATATCCTTGATTTCATCATTGCTGATGAGGTCTTGAGGGAGTTCTTTCATGGTAGAAGGATAGTGATCACGGACATTCAGCCATGTTGCTTGGGTCATGCCTATTTGCGTTTTGATAGAGCTTTAGACAGAGATGTGCTTATCCAGCAGGGCCCAATCCCTTTTGATAATGTTTCCCTCAACTGTGTCAAGCACAATGAGGGAAGAAATTGGAGTAGGGTTCATTTCAATACTGAATGCTGGATCATGTTGATGGGCTTTCCCCCTGATTACCAAGAGAAGCAGTACTATCAGGATGCTATTGGCTCTTTTGGTAAATTTCTGTATTGGCAAGAGGAAGAGAGGAGGTTGACTAGAGTGATCATAAGGGCACGTGTGATTGACCTGCAGTCTATACCGCATTTCATAGTTTTCTCTGAGTCTGAGGGGTTCAAAAGCGATTCTTGGACTATGCAGTGTGAAATCCTACAGCATAATCTTCTTGGTGGCGGCCCTCAGGATGAGGACCCAGTCCCTAAACTTCCAATTGGGGATGGTGCTCCCTTTGCCTTTTTTGGGCTGGGGCAGCCTGGTGCTGGACCACAACTGCAGGACAAGGATCAGGAACAGCAGCAAGATCAGCAGGACCAGCAGAATTAGGAGCCTGAGAATGACAACTGAGACCCATGGCCTCAGCCACAGCAACAACAACAGAACTTTGGACAGCCGATGGTGGCCCAGGACCTAAATTTTGAACTTTAGCAGTTAATGGAGATTGACCTAAATCTCCCTGATCAGCAGCAAGAAGACAATCCCCAAGAAGTCATTCTGAACCCAGTGCAGCCACCTCAGGGAGATTTCTTAGAGCTGAATGATTTGATGGAAGGGAATAACATGGTTGAAGAGATCATCCTAGCTCAAAATATTCCTGAGCTGGCACCCGATGAGCAAAATTTAATGAACCTAGCAGATGAGATGCAGATGTAGGTCCCCTTCTTACCTGTAAACCATGTGAATCTCATTGATGAGGAAATTCCTCTAGATCAGCTTGTGGATTTCAATGAGGTTAACCTCCCTGAAGATTTGATGGAGGGCCAAGATGATCAAGATGCAGGGCCAGACCAGCATGGGCCAGGAAATGGGAACATTCAGCTCAATGTAGGAATGGTGCTAATTCAGCAAGATGGGCTAGATCTTGCCTTTGCTGACTGGGAAAGGAGGAAAACTACTGAAGCTACTAGGATTTGGGCTACTTATTTCAGTCTAGGTAACCCAAATTCTATTCATGTCAGCATCCCAACTGAGTGGGCCAATTTCTTTACTGTTATGCTCATGTCACTAGAAAACTTCTACTGGGCCAAGGAGTTCCTGTCTCCAAGGCTACACTCTGTCTGAAAGGTATGGGAGGCTAAGTTCATTATTCTTTACCCAAAGTTTGTCCCACTAGCAAGGGCCTCCCCTGCTCATCCTCTTCCTCTTATAATACAGAAAAAGGCAAGATGGCTAGCTTGATATTAGAAGAGGTTCAGGAGGAAACCAGTGACATTGTGGAGCAGCAGGCTTCAGCAAAAAAACACTTAAGTAGGAAAAGGGCTCTAGTGGTCGAAAGTGAGGTAAGAAGAAGCCCAAGACTTAAAACTATGTACAATGGGTCCAAACCCTCAATTTGTTCTGATAAGAAATGCTTAGCATGTTTCCCTTCACCCCCAACATTGTCCTCCAAACTGATCAGAAATTTGGTCACGCGGTTTTGTGAGATGAACCCTGAGCTACTGGAGGATGTTGTCCTCAAAAAGGGGAAGAAGAATCAACCTGTTCCAAGAAGAAGAAGGTAACAGGACCCAAGGACAAGGAGCAAGCTCTGAAGAAAAGGACAACCAAGAGGAGTCTGATGGCAGGGGGAAAGGGATGGGAGATGGCAAGAAGCCCAAAGGAGATTGCTGAAGGGACTGGCCCTTATAGCTTTTCAAAATTAGTAGTTTGTCTGATTGCTTTTGTAACTCTGTTGACTTAATGTCAGAGTTAAGATGTGAACCTTGCTGTGCTTGTGGTCACTTTAGTCAGTTATCATTAGTTTAATCATGAATTCGAACAATTATAGAAATTGGAATGTCCTTTCTTGGAATGCTAGAGGCATTAATGCCAGTTGGAAGTGGAATGCAGTTAAGGACAAGATCATGCAATCCTCTTGTGATATTGTCTGTTTGCAGGAGACAAAGAAAGATGTTTTTGATTCTCAGTTTCTGAAACATATCTGTCCAAATAGTTTGGATGCTTTTGAGTTTCTCCCCTCTAATGGGGCATCTAGGGGCATTCTTGTGGCCTGGAATGGCTCACTCTTTTCTAGTAACAAGATTTTCAGTAATGATTACTGTTTGTCCATGGAATTCACTTCTACCCATAATGATGCTTATTGGGTGTTAACATGTGTATATGGCCCCTGTACTGCTGAAGGCAAGGTTTTATTTCTTAACTGGTTGAAAGAAATTCAAATGCCTGATAATGTTGATTGGCTCATCTTAGGGGATTTTAATTTAATAAGACAGGAAGACAGAAACTAGCCAGGAGGAAATCCTCCTGAAATGCTATTATTTAATGAAGCAATCAGTCTGTTGGGATTAAATGAAATTGTCTTACAAGGAAGGAAATATACTTGGTCAAATATGCAGCCTTTCCCTTTGCTGGAAAAATTGGACTGGGTTTTCACATCTAGCAGTTGGACACTCTCCTATCCAAACACCTCTGTTAAGGCTCTAGATATGGCACCATCTGATCACACTCCTTGTATCATCTCTATTTCCACTGTGATCCCAAGAAGTAAGGTCTTCAGGTTTTAAAATTTTTGGCTGATGAGGGATTAATTTCCTGAAATTGTTGCTGAATGTTGGGCCACCCCTAACCATCACTCTGACAGGGCTAAATCATTAACAACAAAGTTTAAGTCCTTGAGAAGTAAATTGAAAGATTGGCATGCAGCAAAAACAGGTTTGAAAACTCTCATCACAAATAGTAGAATAGTTCTGCAATTCATTGAAGTTCTAGGGGAATACAGAGACTTAAGTATTGAAGAGTGGAATTTTAAAGAAAGTCTAAAGAACCATCTGCTAGAACTACTGGAGCAACAGAGGATATACTGGAAAAAAGGGGAACAATTAAATGGGCAAAACTGGGAGATGCTGGGACAAGGTTTTTCCATGCTAATGCAACCATCAGGCATAGAATAAACCTAATTAGTGAGCTCATAAACAGTGAGGGGACAATGGTCAGTGATCACAGAGAGAAAGAACAAGTTTTATGGGAAGATTTCAAGGTTAGGCTTGGCACATATGAGTTCAATGGCTTTGTAGTGGATCCAGGTTTTTTATCCAGAGTATGGATAATCTAAACCTGCTAGAGGAACCTTTCACTCAAAGTGAGATTGACAATGTCATAAAGGCTCTGCCAAATGATAAATCCCCAGGGCCGAATGGATTTAATAATGAGTTTCTGAAGAAATGTTGGCCAGTCTTTAAGCAAGATTTCTATGATCTATGTAATGATTTCTTTGAAAACTCAGTTTGTCTAAGGAGTATTAATTTTTCCTACATTACCCTCAAACCCAAGACTGATGGATCTAGGGCTATTAATGATTTCAGGCCATCTCACTGTTAAATTCCTCAGTGAAGCTGATCACCAAAATTCTTGCCAATAGATTGCAGCCTGTCATAACCTCATTAATTCATACAAACCAGTATGGCTTCATCAAGAGCAGGACAATTCAAGACTGCTTGGCTTGGTCCTTTGAGTACCTCCATCTTTGTCATCATTCAAAAAAGAGATAGTAATCATTAAGCTTGATTTTGAGAAGGCCTTTGACAAGATTGAACATCAAGCTATGCTCACCCTCATGGAAGCAAAAGGTTTTGGGCAAAGGTGGCTGGATTTGATGCAGACCATCTTTTCCTCTAGAACATCAGCTGTTCTTCTGAATGGAGTACCTAGAAAGACTTTCCACTCAGGAGGGGTGTTAGACAAGGTGATCCACTCTCTCCCCTACTCTTTGTACTAGCAGCAGACTTCTTATAGTCCATGATCAACAAGGCCAAAGATATGGGGTTGCTCAGACTTCCAATTCCAACCACATCAACAAATGATTTTCCTGTTATTCAGTATGCTGATGACACATTGATTGTGGCTGAAGGTGATGTCAATCAGCTTTTTTTTCTTAAAATCCTTACTGAACAGTTTCTCCCTTTCCACTGGGCTCAAGATCAATTTCAATAAGTCAATGATGGTCCCCATCAATGTGTTAGAAGAAAAGCTTGACATCCTGGCTGGGACCTTTGGATGCTCAAAAGGAAGCCTTCCATTCACTTACCTTGGTCTCCCATTAAGCATTGACAGGCCAATAGCTCATGATTTTCTGCCCCTTGTAACTAAATGTGAAACAAGATTGACTGGGATCTCTTCTTTTCTGAACCAAGCTGGGAGATTGCAAATTACTAATGCTGTGCTCACTGCCCTGCCAACATTCTTTATGTGTTCTCTTGTTCTACCAAAAAGTATCATTAAGGAAATTGACAAATACAGGAAACACTGCTTATGGAGAGATTCTGATATCAATGCAAAAAAGCCACCAAAAGCTGCATGGAAAATGGTATGTGTGCCAAAAGATGAAGGTGGGTTAGGTGTGCTTGACATTGAAAAGCAGAACAAGGCCCTGTTAACAAAGGATCTCCACAAGTTTTTTAACAGATTAGACCTCCCTTGGGTAAAGTTGGTATGGGAAAAGCATTACAGAAATGGAAAGCTACCAATTCACATAAGAAAAGGGTCTTTTTGGTGGAGAGACAACCTAAAACTCCTTCCTGACTTTAAGAACATTGCTATGCCTCAAATTCATAATGGAGAAACCTCTCTCTTCTGGCATGATAGATGGGCCAATCAGCCCCTGACCCTCTGAATGCCTGAGCACTTCATTTTTGCTGTTAACAAGCTTATTATAGTAAAGGGGCTTTCAATCAGGATGACCTGACAGACCTATTTCAGCTACCCCTCTCTTAGATTGCTTTTGAGCAGATGCAGAATGTTCAGAGTCTGATTGATGCATCTACACTGAATGATGAGAATGGTAAGTGGATTTATAGCTGGGGTTCTAGCATCTTGGCTTCTGCCAAGGTCTATAAATTTTTGGTAGGGCACTCTGACATTCATCCAACATATAAATGGCTTAGGAAAAGTAACTGTCAGCCAAAACATAAGGTCTTTTTCTGATTGCTAATTGAGGATAGATTGCTGACGGTAGTTATCATCTATCAAGACCCGTCAAAATAACTTGAAATCATGCATGAAAATGAACACCAACATAGACTTAGGGGTTTAAACTGACAATTTCCACGAGTTTTGGTGAATCTGTGTTTTCAGCAGGGTTTATCTAGAAAACTATCAAGGAGGATCAAATCGTCAAAGTAAATCACGCTAATCCGCAGCGAAAACTACCCCAGAAGGTTCCAGATGATTCGAGAAGACACCACACCAAAGTGGAGACTGAGGCACTGCCAGGCTAGCCCCATCTGCAGGTCAACCGGCTCTAGGGCCCACCTGTCAGCCCCTCTTAAGAAAGTTGGTTCTCCACCGCCTTAAGGATTGCATCTCCACCATTTATTCAAGTCAATTTGATCCGATGGCTCAAAATTGACGCTCCGGCTTATATATACCAGCCCCTACCCCCTCCTTTAAGAGATCTGCATTACATAAGTCAAGAGTAGACCAAAAATTAGGGTTTTCAGAGAGAAGAGAATACAGCTCTAATTCTTCAAAATTCTAGTATAGGCTAGCTAGCAAGGTTCAAATTGAGTGTTGGCTATTGCTCAGGATTCCGGATCTGCCGTCTGGAGACTAGTGTAGCCATTGTATCTCTATATTTATGACTTTATGCTACTTCAATATTATGTTGCTATTTATTATGTTCCTAGTTTGCTCTAGTTGTATGCTTGATATAGTCATGATTTATGATGAATATATGCATATGTTTGCAAAGCGCTTAGCTCAATACTCGAGTAGGTTAAGTGGTCGACATTATGTAAGCGTGGTGCTTAAATATTGTTTACCTGCTGATGCATTCTACACTCTGGGTCATGTGGTAGATCGTGGATGTGACACTCCCGTTGAGTCTTTTATAATCCTCTCCCCATTTATAGAGCAAGTAGAACCCGGTTGCGAAGGGAGACAAGCTCTGATCTTGATCTTCCTTAGCAATGTTCCTGATCATAGATACAGAGTTAGTTATGCAATATATGAGAGTATATATACTTGGGTGTACAAAAGACTTAGTAAATAAGGAATGACTTAGGAATCTTTTGCTCTTAATTAATCTTCTGTGTAGCCATAGTATATTATGAGTATCTATTTCTATCTTTGAAATACTGCCAATGCCTTACACTTATCATTTATTTATCATTCGACTTACCCCTGCTATAGCATGAGAGTTAATAATCTTGTCATAAGTATGCATATTTATCAATATCTCTTGCCACCCCATAGCTCCTCCCTACGGAAAATATAAATAATGATACCTGGTATACTACTAGGTGAAATACTACAGTGGTATATTATCTGTGCGCTTGCGGATACTTAATATATATATGATTTTCTCTGAATTTACAAGTGTCATTAATAATTACCAAACCAACGCATTTCTGGCATCATTGTTAGGGATGACAACTTAGTATTAAAGTGATGCTAAGGAATGCCAACAAGCATTTCTAGTGCCGTTGCCAGGGAGGAGCACAAGGCTAAGAGAATTGATCAAATAAATACTTATAGACGATATCATAACTTTATACCTCTGCTTTAATAGGCTTACCGTTGTTTGTCTTTGTTTATATCTTATATAGGGTATTATAGGATTGGTTCTTATTCATCAACAAATTCCATCAATCACAATCAAACCAATCAAGAGGAAGCTCAACACTAGTTTTTGAAGCTATGGCTGAAAAGACTCTATGTGAGTTCTTTGCTCCAAGCACTGAGAACATCCGCACTAGACCAACACTCAAAACCAACAACCTTGAGTTCGAGCTCAAGCCAAGCCTCATCAACATGGTGCAAGCTACTCCATTCAGCGGAAAGGCACATGAAGATGCTAGTGCTCATCTCTAGGATTTTCTAGAGATTAGTAGCACAATCGTCATCAAGGACGTTGCTCAAGACATCATACTACTCTGCCTGTTTCCATTCTCCTTAGTGGGAAGGGTGAAGCAGTGGTTTTACACCAATAAATATAACATCAACACGTGGGTAAGATGTTCAAAGGTCTTTCTAGCAAAGGTCTTCCCTATAGGTAAGATCAATGCTTTAAGAGGAAAGATTTCCAACTTTCAACAGCAGAAAGGAGATATCATTCCAGAAGCATGGGGACATTTCCAAGAATACTTCAGATTGTCCTCATCATGGAATAGAAGATTGGTTGCTCATGAAAAGCTTTTATATCATGGATTAACTCAGAAAGCTCATGAATAACTTGATGCTACTGCTAGAGGATCATTTATGTCACTCACCCTTGGAAAAGCTAAAACTCTTATGGAGAAGATAGCCTGTAATCAAGGCTGGTCCCAATGCAATATTCAAGTATGCAATAAGAGCGAAGAAGTATCAGAAGAGGTGTGTGTACTGTCAACCAAGATGGATGTACTATTGAATTGGCTTGAATAGCAATCCAATTACAAGAAGGATCGTCAGACCATACAGGATGCTTTTAATTCCCAAAACACATGTGGAGAATATTTGGGGGTTAATTTCCCTGAATCTCAAGAAGACGCAAATATTGTCATCAATAACTCTACTCCACAACAACAAGGGCAAGGATGGAATCAACAACAACGATCAAATTACCAAGGTAAATACCTAGGTAATTATCCTTCTAATCCTAAGCAACCATCCTTGAGAGACTTGATCTTAGAACAAGCCAGGATTAATGAGAATATTTCTAAAAAGCTTGCTTTTAATGATAAGGTCCTAAAAAACATAAACACTAAAATGGACAGTTTTTCTTCTGCTATGAAAGACCAACTTAGCTATAATAAAAAGATAGAATCACAATTAGCTCAGTTGACCGTTGCTCTGTTGTTTGCCACTAACCTTGGAAAGGTCAACGCTATAACCACAACAGGTGGCAAGTCTACTTGTGATCCGCCATATCCAACAAGGACAGGTAAGACTTAGGTAGTAGTACAAGAGGAGAAGAAGGACGATGAAGTCAAAGAAGTTGAGCCACAAGCACAGGAGATGATGCAAGATTTTCATGACACCACCTTCCTACCGTTTCCATGCAGAAATCAGAAAGCCAAAATAGATAAGCAATTTGGTAAGTTCATAGAGGTAATTCAAAAGTTATATATCAATATTCCTTGCATATTTACTCAAAGTTATATATCAAAATCCCGAACCCCGCCTGGAGGTAAAATCGGTAGTTATCCATATTTACTTCTTTCATTGCATTATTCATTTTATCTTAGCATATTTACTTTCCAACACCTACATTATAAAATAAAAATTCTCATCATAGCATTATAAAATTCAAGCCCCATATAAATAATTTTTACAGAGCGTAAAAACACGTAATAAATATTTATCGTGGAGGCATAAAAATTTAAAAATACCATTCATTCATCTTCTTATATTTCATAGTTTTATAAAATATTGCATATAGTAGAAATATAGACATGTGGGACCCACTCAATCACCGTCCATCACTTCTATCTCTACCATCACCTCCATTCACACTCATCTCCACTCTGCACCGTCTAGAGCGCATTTCCACCGAAAGGAGTACTCACCTTGCTTAACCATGAAGTAATGAAGCGTCAGGAGGAAGGGGAGGCCATTTGGCCACTATGTGGAGCCGGCCGGCCCCACCACTTGGCCTACCGGCCTGCTACTCTCCCGCCTATAAATACCACCCCTCCTGCTTGCTCTCGGCCACAACAACAGCTGCAATCAAGCATCCCAAGTTCGAAATTCCAAACTCCAATTTTGTAGTTTAAAAATTCACTTAGTAGAAGTGATTTTTGAATTAGGAAAGAAGAGGAAGTTTTAGAGTGGAAGTGTCGCTAAAATTTGAGCCAAGGTGAGAAAGATTATGAGTAGAAGTGAGAAGGTTTAAGAGTGGAAGTGCTGTTAAAATTGAGAGGAAAAATCAATAGAATTAAGGGGGAAAGTTCTGCCAAAATCTTGATTAGAAAATTCATTAGGCAACCTCGAATGATTAACCCTCGGAGGACTGACTTCTAGACGGCTAAACGCTGACTTTTTATTTTCTGAATCCATTCCACGAGTTGTGTTGTCTGTTTATTTTGTAGGAAGATGAGCAAGTATTTGGGTAAGCTCAAGCGCGCGGCATCATTCCGTTCGACGAGAAGCTCATCTTCTAGAGGAAATGCCGACATGCAGATCGATGTTCCATCTCCCACTGTTGGAGCGCCATCTAGGTCATCATCCGTCGAGAACATTCACCTAGAAGAGAAGCACCTGAAATTCTAGAACAAGACAGAAAAGGACACCTACACAAAGCTAAAGACTCAGAGGTTCATTCTCACTCCTACTTATGACCCAGCTCTTCTGCGCTCCGCAAGTATGGACACTGAATTTGAAATCATATTTAGAACCATTGGATGGGACAATGTTTGGCAAATTGATGAGCCGGGGTCTAAGCTTTTAACTGCTGAATTTCTATGAACCTTGCAAACCACTGATTCTGAAGTCATGTTTAAACTTTTTGGGAAAGACTTTGAGAGAATTCCTTATTTGACACTGGGAAAATGAGTCGTTCCTTTCTTGGCCCTGAAATTTTCTTCGTTCCCTATTTGACACTCACTTCAACTTTCATCCATAATTTGACACTACCGTCAAATCTGTTAGCTAACAATGTTAACGGGTACAAAAAAGATGTTTTGCCCTAGAAAAAAAGCGGTAGAAGCAAATTTGAGAGAAAAAAAAACTGCATAGCCTCGATGCATCGCCAGATTGCAAAAAAGGCGCAGTTTTTTTCTCTCAAATTTGCTTTACCGCTTTTTTTAGGGGCAAAAACATCTTTTTAACAGCCGGTTAACACCGTTAGCTAATGGATTTGATGGTAGTGTCGAATTAGGGATGAAAGTTGAAGTGAGTGTCAAATAGGGAACGAAGAAAATTTCAGGGCCAAGAAAAGAACGACTCATTTTCCCAGTGTCAAATAAGGAATTCTCTCAAAGACTTTTCTGTTCCCTAGAAGAATTTTAGTGAGCTTCTAGGATTCCATGCTCAGTGTGTAGTGGATGTAGACACCGCTATACAATATTTTGATAGGACAAAATTTTGGAGAGAAATATCTAAAGAACTTACCTGTTATCGTCCTCGTACAAATGAAATTCATCACCCTACCCTGCATTTTATGCATAAATGGCTAGGATTTTCTTTATTTCCTAGAAATGATTTTCACACTGTAAGGAATGATGAACTTAAACTGCTCTATGCCATGGTTAAGAGAAGAAAGGTTTCACCGGTCAAATTTATGATGAAACAATGGACAGAAATTCTTGAACTTAAGGGAGATGTTGGGTATACTTCTCTGGTCACCCGCATAGCAAAAAATTTGGGTCTTTTGAAAAATGCTTTTGTTGCTTACATTGATGACATTCCCTATTGGTATATCGACTATAAATATTTTGTCCAAGTACACATGTTAAAAAAGAACAATAATGGTCAACTTGTTATGATGTATCTTGGATATATGACCGAGATTCCGTTACCAGACCAGAACCATGAATTGTATGCGGTGAATTCTTTTGTCTTTGATTTATAGGTTAAGGAGGCAGCCCCTCGAGGATTGCCTCTGCAAGATTGACTCGCAATCCACATCCCATGTATCTTGGCGATGGTCCAATTCCGGAGGGACCGGCTTTCACTAGCTATGCAGGTTGGGATCAACCGGGATCCTCCTACATGTATCAACCTAAGCATGCTGGATGGGAGCAGCCCGCTCCTCAGCACGCTGAGAGCTCCTAGCAGCAGGGCTCAAGTGAGCAATGGCAAGACAGCAACTTCGACTACTATCAACAGCAGCAATATGAAAAAGTTTTAAGCGACTACCAGGGAGGACATATGTCCTTCTCTGCTCGTGGCTATTATGATCAGCCCATGGGCTATCATGACCCACAGATGTAGCATGCCCGCCTCGACACTAGTTAACAAACATAGAAGAGACATGGCATGACATTCAGAACATGCTTCACCAGCACTCCCAGTGGCAAGCAGAAGTAGGAGACCGCCTCAATAACATCCAGCAACACCAGCAGCAGGAAAATGAGAACTAACATTATTTATTCGGAAAGCTTAACTTCGACCCATCATTCTAAAGGACTACAACAACACCTAGCTTGGGGGAGGAGAATTCCCCATTATCTAAGGTAAGTTTTCTTTTCTAGTATTTTGTTTCCTTTTCCTTTTCTTTATATTCGAGTTTGTCTTATATATATATAAATGCATAAGAAAACAAAATAAAAATTTGTCTTTGTCTTTTATATATTAGCAGGTGTGATGTAAAAAAATGAAAACCAAATAAAAAGAGTGTGTATAAAGTTTGCTTTAATTTCTATTTTTAAGAGCCAATAAATAAAAAGAACTTGCAGATGATGATTCATAATGGAAATGTTGAATAGTTGCACTGTTGTAATTCTTTTCAAGTACCTAGTTTTCAGCCTTGAATTCTCTCGAGTTTTGGATATGACTGTTTTGACATGAGAATTTGCTCTGAACTTGAAACTCGTAGGTAGCAAATGCTTGATCTAAGTTTAGGTAATTGACGGATATGATATAAGAAGGTCTAAGCTACTATTTATCTTGTTTCAAATGATAGTAAGTTCTGGAGATTTCTTTTGAAAAACATAAAAAGGCAACATGATGAGTTCCTGTATGACAAAGCTTGAATTCCTACCAGAGCCAAACATGTTTATATTTTTAGGCTAGGAAAATTTTCACTCATATATGCTGCTTGTTTTGCATTGATTTTGGTCAAGATTTGTTGATCCTTATGAGAGGTTTGTCATGCTCTTAAAATGAAGATCACATACACACCATCTACATATGCACTACTCCTACACTGGGGGTATGCGCAAAAACATGCATTCCATCTAGATCCATCCAAAAATGTTTTACTCCTACACTAGGAGTTAACACCAAAAATAATCTTGATAGGAATCCACCCACCAAATAAATGCTCTAAGTTTTTGTTACTATCTCTCAAAAGTTTTATTGCAGAGAAGAAGCGTGGGCTATGCAAGAGTTATTCATAAAGAAAAAAAGAGGAAAGTTGAGAAAAAAATGGACAAGTGTCCGAGATATCTAAAACAATGGGTACACAGATGCCCGCCTGAAAGAGAGAGAGAGATAAATAAGATACCCTATGTTTTCTTACAAATGTTTCTAAGTTTTAAAAGAGAGATAAGTTTTCAAGGAGCATAGTAGAATTAGGTTAGCCACCATATATATATCCACTATATATTCCACACACATGCACATCTTGATTTGATTGTATGACTCAACTCTCTTTGGATCCATTGTTTGACTTTACAATATATACATTGCAAGTATCCTCTTTCATCACCATTCCTATGAGCTCCACATAAGTCTTAGTTGTAGGAAGAAAGGCACAACATCTCTATTGCCTTGGTGAGGATCCACAAATACCAAATATTTTGAGAGACTTGAGAGTGTCATGCAATGGAATCTCCGAGTTTTATTTTGAAAAATTGTAAAAACTCTGGAATAATGGTTGAGCAAAGAACTTGAGACATAGTGTTTAACTTGATCATTCTATCTTTCAATTGCCCAAGATCCGAGAGAGGCTACAAGCCCCATAGTTGAAGGTAATATAGATAAGTTTGAAAGTCAGATCAGTTTGTTCTAATCCGGAGGAGAATTCTTGTTTGAACATATGTCTACTTTTGAGGAGTTACTACAATGTTTTCAAAGATCCTAAACTCCTGTTCCATTGCTAACTTTGGCATTGCTCAGGGACAAGCAAAGGTTAAGCTTGGGGGAGTTTGTTGATGGTAGTTATCATCTATCAAGAACCGTCAACATAACTTGAAATTATGCATGAAAATGATCACCAACATAGACTTAGGGGTTTAAACTGACAATTTCCATGAGTTTTGGTGAATCTATCTTTTCAGCAGGGTTTATCTAGAAAATCATCAAGAAGGATCAAAGTGTCAAAGTAAATCGTGCTTATCCACAGCGAAAACTACCCTAGAAGATTCGAGAAGACACCACACCAAAGCGGAGGCCGAGGCGCCGGCCGGCCGGCCACTAGGGCCCACCTGTCAGCCCGTCCTTCAAAAGTCGGTTCTCCACCGCCTTAAGGATTGCATCTCCACTGTTTATTCAAGTCGGTTTGATCTGAGGGCTCGGAATTGACGCTCCGGCCTATATATACCAGCCCCTGCCCCTCCCTTAAGAGATCTGCATTACATAAGTCAAGAGTAGACCAGAAATTAGGGTTTTCAAAGAGAAGAGAATAGAGCTTCAATTCTTCAAAGTTCTAGTATAGGCTAGCTAGCAAGATTCAAGTAGATTTTGGGCTATTACTCAGGATTCCGGATTCGCCGTCTGGAGGCCAGTATATCCATTGTATTCCTCTTTATTTATGACTTTGTGCTACTTTAATACTATGTTGCTATTTATTATGTTCCTAGTTTGCTCTAGTTGTATGCTTGATATAGTCATGATTGATGATGAATATATGCATAGGTTCGCAAAGCACTTAGCTCAATACTCAAGTGGGTTAAGTGGTTGACATTATGTAAGCGTGGTGCTTAAATATTGTTTACCTGCGGATGCATTGTACACTCTAGGATATGTGGTAGATCGCGGATGTGACACTCCCATTGAGTCCTTTGTAGTCCACTCCCCATTTGTAGAGCAAGTAGAACCCGGTTGCAAAGGAAGACAAGCTTTGTTCTTGATCTTCCTTAGCAATGTTCTTTATGCATAGATACAAAGTTAGTTATGCTATAGATGAGAGTGTATATACTTAGGTGTACAAAATACTTAGTAAATAAGGAATGACTTAGGAATCTTTTGCTCTTAATTAATCTCCTACCTAGCCATACTATATTATGAGTATCTATTTCTATCTCTAGAATACTACTAATGCCTTACACATCATTTATTTATCATTCAACTTACCCCTACTATAGCATGAAAGTTAATGATCTTGTCATAAGTATGCATATTTGTCAATATCTCTTGCCACCCCATAGCTCCTCCCTGCGGAAACTATAAATAACGATACCTGGTATACTCCTAGGTGAAATGCTACAATGGTATATTATCTGTGCGCTTGCGGATACTTAATATATATATGATTTTCTCTTAATTTACAATTGTCATTAATAATTACCAAACCAATGCATTTCTGGCATCATTGCTAGGGATGACAACTTAGTATTAAGGTGATGCTAAGGAATGCCAACATAGATTAAGCACTAGAAACATTTTGAGAAGGAAGAACATGGATCTGGACTCCTACAATTGTGTGTCATGCAACCTTCTGACAGAGGAAACCGTTGATCATCTTTTTGTGGACATCTCTTTTGCTGCAATGTGTTGGGATCTAATTGGCATTGACATGCCTCAGAATGGTAGCTTCCCTGAATTGACATCACAGCTTAAAGATCAATTGAATTCGCCTTTCTTGATGAATGCAATCATCCTAATGTGCTAGACAGTCAGCAAGAAATGATCTTATATTCAGAGGTATTCAGAGGAACCAGGCCGATTGTAGAAGATTGTTTCTAAAAGAGATTTTGTTGCTCCAGTTCAGAGTAAAGCCAAGTCAAGAACAACAATTTAACTTATGGATTTAGAATCTGGTGTAAGCAGCTGCTTAGACTTAATCTTTTTTGTTTCTTTTTTGTATCTTAATTTCTGTCTTGTTCTTTCTCCTCCTCTCCCTTTGTAAACCCCTGTGACCTCTTGTTTATACTTTAATAAATCTCATTGTAGGGACTACGATCCCTCTAGAATCTTAAAAAAACAAGTTAGAGCTAGATTGCCTGAGGCCGCAAATGGCCTATATGAACACAGCAAGGGAGATCAAACATAGCGAGTCCAATTAGCAAGTCACCTATGCAGATTTGATGCTTGTTCTTCGCTAGAAAGGCCCACGAAACACCCCCGAGAAGACCCGTCGGGGAGGAGTAGCCTTAGGGTAGGCAAGGCCTTCTAAAACGCTAATAAATCTTGTCGGGAGAAGTGCTAGATAGCATAGGGTTAAAACAGCAAAAGGTAGGAAAAAAGAGTAGTTTTTTTTTTATTTTTTGATCAATTGTGTGGGGTTAACCTCGATCGGCTGTGATCCTTTAATATATATAGAGGGGTGGTCTTATTCTAATAGAAAACCTTTCAAACAAGTTTTACAAGTTTCCCATGAGATCGGAGAAATCCCCATTGAATAGGATTGAGATACACTCGGACGACCAAAATCGTCTCAGGCTATTTTTCTAAACTGGCCTAGATCGGTTTCAAAACCTGCCTAGATTGTTTTCTTCATTTGTTGCATGGTGAGGGCCCAAACCGGCGTAGGTCGGGTTTTTTTTCTGAGTTTGTCTAATCTTATCCAAATTTGATTCTTTCTGTCTAAATTTGATTCCCTAGTTCTAATGTGAACTCCCTGATATATCTTTTTGCTGGCAACATATGTCCTCTTGTTTTTGAAGTGAAGTGTATGCAAGTTTAAAAACACATGACAGCATTAGCAACGATGTTAAGCTATTGACTATTTTATTCTATATAAGTGTGATGCATGCATCGACTATTGTTCTAAGGGCGATGTATGTGCATCGATCATTGTTTAGACAACACTTAGGCTTCTTGTGAAATACCATTTTAAATACCCTCATTAATTGCTCTTGGAAGATGATCACCTTGCAATGTCTCTAACATATAAGAACTCCCAAAAATTGCTTCGATCACTTTATATGGACCCTCGTAGATCAGAGACCACCTGCCAAACTTGTTGCTTTTGTCGCAAATGGTAGAATAGTTTTTCACACCACATCTCGACTTCCAGTGATTTGCTTTTTTACTTTCTTGTTGTAAGCCTGGCTACACGAGTTTTGTCTCTCTTAGTATCCTTCAGATCCTTAATTCTTTATGTCGGTCACCTGGTCGATGTTATCCATCATTAACTCATGATATATATAACAACATATAGATCATTTTGTTTAGCCAACCAATATGCATCCGGGTTCACTTCAGCAAACAACACAACTTCTTGTCCATATCCTATCTCAAAAGGAGTAGCTTTAGTAGCACCATGTATAGATATATGATGATCCCATAGAGCTTCAGACAAAACCTCATGTCATCTCGACGCGAAGCAGTGGATGGTACAACTGGTGGTTGGTTCTTGATACCTATAAGGGCATGGTTGAAGGGTCGAGATGGCGGACTAGAGGGGGGGTGAATAGTCTTTTCTAAAATTAATCGCGTCGGCTAACCGATATAAATGCGGAATTAAAACAATCGGTCTAGCCAAGACTACACCCCTCTATATATGCTCACTAGCACCTTGCCAAGATACTAATTATGCAACTAAGGTGCCAGGCTAGCTAGAGCTCTCCTAAACAATTCTAGGAGCAAGGTCACACAAACCTATGCCACTAGTACTTTAAGCAACAAGGGAGCTCCTACACATGCTAGTAAGCAAAAGCACAAAGCTAACTAAGCTCACTAGCAATGCTCAATAACAAGGCAACCAACGCCTAATTAGAGAGCGCAAATACTTAGCTACACAAACTAAGCAATGTGACTAACAAGGTTACTAAAACCAAATTAGCCATGCAAGGGAGCTACTTCTATGCTACACAAGCAAGAAGGTAATTAGCTAGCTACACAAGCTATCTAATTACAAGAGCAACTACACAAGCTTAAGATATATATATAAGTAATTGCAAGCTTGTGTAATGGGGATGCAAACCAACGGGAAGAACAAGGTTGACACGATGATTTTTCTCCCGAGGTTCACGTGTTTGCCAACACGCTAGTCCCCGTTGTGTCGACCGCTCACTTGGTGGTTCGGCGGCTAATTAGCATCACCCGCTAAGCCCGCACGTCGGGCGCCGCAAGAACCTACCCCTTGAGTGAGGGTAGCTCAATGACACACTTTACTAGAGTTGCTCTTCATGGCTCATGGCGCAGCACAATGCCCCTCACAAGCACTTCTCCTGAGCGCCGCAGCGCTTCTTGCGGGCTTCGACGGAGACCACCACTTCTATCTAGGAGGTGGCAACCTCCAAGAGTAACAAGACACCACCGGCTTGCAGTGCCACTCGATGCAACCTCACGATGCAATCGCACTAGAATCGCTCACTCACACAATCGAATGATCACTATCAAGTATATGTGTGATGGAGGGCTCCCAAGCACTCACAAGCATGGACACTAAGTCCCCTTAGGTGCTCCACACCAGCCATGGCCGAGGGCCACTTCTATTTATAGCCCCAAGGGCTAAACTAGCCGTTACCCCATCACTGGGCAACGGTCGGGCCGACCGGACGCTCCGGTCGTGTTGACCGGACGCTGGACCTCAGCGTCCGGTCGCCCGCAGACGGCCACATGTCCTGATTCCAATGGTCACTTGACCTGACCGGACGCAGCAGCTTCAACTGACCGGACGCTGAACCCCCAGCGTCCGGTCGTTTCTAGTAAGGTACCGACCTCGACCGGACGCGTCCGGTCACACTTGATCGGACGCAGCCAGCGTCCGGTCACACTCCAGCTTCTGCGTCATCGTACGTCAGCCTGACCGGACGCAGCCTGCTAGCGTCCGGTGCATTCAGATCCAGCGTCCGGTCAGTTGACCGA
The DNA here is from genome assembly GCA_904845875.1 of Miscanthus lutarioriparius. Lineage (NCBI taxonomy): Eukaryota > Viridiplantae > Streptophyta > Magnoliopsida > Poales > Poaceae > Miscanthus > Miscanthus lutarioriparius. The sequence goes on from CAJGYO010000006.1 coordinate 86,875,238, forward strand.
CGCCAGCATCTTCGCGACTAACTCGTTTTCACTTCTAACTTCATCACCCTTGCTCCAATGTGCTAACCACAAGAACTTGCATCCGGCGCAATAGAAAATAGGCATTCTATTTTCCCGAAAGCGCCGAATCCCGCCGAGCTTGCGAGGCGGGAGGGAGAGAGGGACCCAAACCCATCTCACCCCTGCAAACACCACCTCCTTTGTAAATGTGCCAACACCACCAAGTGTACACCATCATGTGTATGTGTGTTAGCATTTTCACAATCATTTCCCAAAGGATGTTAGCCACTCAACTTGCCACGCCACTCGATCCTAGCGACAATGCAAAGTTAGATCACTCAAGTGGCACTAGATGACCGATATGCAAACAAGTTTGCCCCTCTTGATAGTACGGCCATCTATCCTAAACCCGGTCATAAACTTCTCTACACACCTATGACCGGTGAAATGAAATGCCCTAGGTTATACCTTTGCCTTGCGCATTCCATTCCATCTCCTTTAAAGTCGATGCAACACATGCACCAACACGATCAACAATGATATGATCCACTTCATATCATCACATGATCATATTGGTTCATCGATCTTGACTCTACTTGCTCTTCACCGTTGCTATCGTCCATCGGCGCCAAGTCTTGCTCAAGCTTCACCGCCACGCGGTCCATCACTCCAAAGCCTTTGACTTGCCCTTCACGCTTGCAACCAGTCCATCAAGCCAAGTCTTGTCTTGATCTTCTCCACCTTGATCACATGACTCAATGTCATGTCTCATTTGCAATAAGCTCCTTCATCATCACATGTGTGAGCTTTGCAACATCTCCAAGCCATTTTCACATCCATGGCATATGTTGCTCATACACATGTACCTGTGGACTAATCACCTGTGTATCTCACATAAACATAATTAGTCCACCTAGGTTGTCACTCAATTACCAAAACCAACAAGGACCTTTCAATGGTACCGAGATTGCTAGTCTAAAGTTATGTGGAGCTTGGGAGGAACACAAAATAATAAATATATGTAGGTGGCACATAAGTCTATAACAGACAGCAATGCTGAACTATAGTCCCGAGCACTTGTCCTCGTTGCTAGCCTATACGTGTTCCTAACACCAGATGTGACAAACAAGGTTGAAACAAGTATGAAAGACAACAAGAGTATGACATATAGGGCACAATACAACACACAATGAACACAATTCTCTAGGTGTCCTCTATGTGCTTCTCTCCTTTCTTTTTTTCACTATATTTTCATCGATCATTTTTTTGGAACTTTTTTACTTTATTTTTATATTTTTTGCTTACTCAAGAGCACAAAAGAACCACTTACAAAAAAATTAAGCTCAAACAGACGAAAGGTGTGGCCGGTTGAAGGTTTCGTGTGTACTTGAAAAAATGTGTCAGATCTTTCGGGCTCGAAAACACAATTTTCCTAGCCGTACTTCTTAAAAATAATTTTAGCGAACCCACCGAAGAGGGGAGAAACATATGCAAAACTTTTTGTCGATCTCCGTAGATGTATAATTTTCCCGATCTCTAGTCTGTATGTGAAAGGTTTGGCCATTTTAAGGGAGGCACTCTGAGTCAGAGTTTCTAGAGAGGACAAAACAAGCACGTGATACAAATTTTTTTGTGGTGACGGCTAGGGTTAAAGGAAAACAACAAAGGGATCACACAAACTAGACTCAAATATGATCTAAACTAGCAACAATACCTTGACATATGACACAAATTGAACATGATAGACTCTAAAACTGGATTATGCAAAAGCTATGGCGTAGAAGGGTGTAGGATAGAAAAAACAAATATAGCGGTGGACTATGGGACAAAGGAAAAAACAATAAAACTAAGGTAAAGGTGTGAACATGATGGTAACACCTGAAGCTCTGATTACCACTTGATGAGAATGGGGTTCCAATCTTGTGTCAAATGGAGATAAATATCAATTTGTCACTATCGGTGTTTTGAGAACCGACTAGTGAATTTATACGTGTGTCGCGCTTCTCTAGGAAGACAATGGTAGCACTCAAAGACACAATGAATTATACTGGTTTAGGCCAGAGCCCTATGTCTAGTCTTAGAGGTGATTTGAGTTTGTGTTGCTCGGTTCAAGTGCTCTAAAGTCTTACAATGGGGGTGTGTAAGCTAAGGGAATGAGGTAGGAGGAGTGAGGTGAATGAATGCCCGAATGAAGTCTTTGAGAGTTTGTTCCCCTAGAGGAGAGGCCTGGACACCCTTGTATAGAGTTCGTGGCCAGTTTACATATAGAGAGATGGGATCTCCCAACCCGGGTGGTCGAGAGCCCGAGGGAGGGAGGAAATGAGTAAACTTGGTCGTCAATCCATCCTATTTTGTCTTGGTGTCATCGTATGTTTAGGTATGGTCATCATCATGGTCACCGTGGTCTTGCTCCCACATCACGGCGTGGCATGGCGTGATGCTACAATGTTGGTCGTGCCGGCACTGTTGGCACGGAAGTGGTTCACCAACTGTCCTGCATGACATGGTCTTGCCATGGCATTCATCATCGTCTCCTGTTCTCCTGGTAGCATCATGGCAACAGGACGGGAATAGGTAGCCACTCTCAGGTCATCGGTCACCTTTTGCTGGTCGTGATGTTAGTGGCCTCGACCCTAGATTGCAAGGTCGAGGTCCCTGTTGGCCCGGTCGGTCTTGAAAGTCAAGTCCGCTGTTGTGCGGCCCATCCTGTAGCAGGTGGGGCCATACGTCCATCTTGTCAGGCTAGATTTGGACGATGTAGTGCCAGACCAGTCATCACCGCCTGGCGGTATTGTCTTGTCAGTGTAGGGGTGCGTAGGGATGGCGACTGTCCCTAAGATGACTGTCCTTTCAGTCCTAGAGGAGTGAGTGGAGCGTGCCTGTCTCTATCCAGGTATGCATACTTGATCGTGTCCAATCTCTCCTTGTCCCTCCTCGGGGGTCGAGACAAAGGAGAGGTCGAGCGTGGCTGCGTAGCATGCAATAGAAGGATATGGAGAGGTCATGGTGGACTACTCATCTTGGTGTGTGGCTCACTACCTTCATGGATTTTAGGCGGGCTGCATCTTGCTAGACCTTGGCCAGTTGGGCTGCTCAAGTAGCTGATTAATCGATGCCTTGAGATACCCGGGGTATCTTGACCCCGATAGGCACATACTTGACACACTGATCTGGAAAAAGACCATAAGATTTGAACTCTACAACCTTGGCACCACATCTTCTCTAGCTATCAACCATGTTACTACTCATTTGATCTTGCTGAGAAGGCTAATCCCTACCTAGGAATCAGAGAACACGAGCAAGAACTCAAAAGAACACAATGTAAAAAAATTGTTGATATATGATTAAGCACTCGAAGCTACGGTCTCACAAATTAATGAACAATGACTGTTCAGTGGTAGATAGGTCTAATGCAAAGCCCAAACCCTAACATGGGCAGAGCTACTGATTATAAGGTCTTTGAGACATGCATATCCTAGGACACGCCCTTAGTAGGCTCAAAGACAATACATGACCCAATGGACCAAAAGATGATGTCGTAGGACCCTGATAGATTCTGAACACAGACTTTTTTGATGATTTCTATTGACACCGATGGAATTTTGATGTGAGACTAGTGCCTTGGAAAGCTTGTCTCCTTAACTTTCCATGCTTATGTAAAATGTCAAAAATGTAGTCCATATGTGTTGGTGTTTTGTAAACCAGACTAGTAAATTTATATGAATGCCACGCTGCTCTAGGAAGATGATGGTAGCATCCAAAAGACACAAGGATTTATACTAGTTTAGGCTAGAGTGCTATGTCTAGTCTCAGAGATAATCGAGTTTGTGTTCCTCGCTTGAATTCTCTAAAGTTCTTACAATGGGGGGGTGCAAGAATGGTGGAAGAGGTAGGAGATGGAGCTAGAGCTAGGAGATGGACTACCCAAATGAGAGTATCGAGAGTCCGATGAGAATGGAGATGTCCCTAGTAGGGTGCCCTGGCTGCCCTTATATAGAGTCCGGGGCCAGGTCACTTACAAAGAAGGAGGTTCTCTCGACCGAGGGGTTGTGAGCCTAAGGGAGGGGGCCTAGCTAACTTGGCTTACAAGTTACGCCATCTTGGGGTGCACATCTTGGCATGGCTGTCGTCATGGTCTTGTGCTCACGTTGCGGCATGGCATGACGTGGTGCCATAGTGCCCATTGTGGTGGCACTATTGGCACATCAATGTTTAGCCAGCCGTCCTGCATGACGTGGTCTTGCCGTGGTATTTGTCATCACCTCCTGATCATTCGAGGGCGTCGTGATGAGTAGGTAGCCACCCCTAGGTCACCGATCATCTTACCACTTGTGGAGTTGGTGTCCACAATCTCAAGGTCTAGGGTCATGGCCCGTATTGGCTTGGATGGCCTCTAAGTCGAGGCCATCGTCGGGATCCCATCCCGTAGTGGGAAGGATCGTACAAACGTCTTGTCAGGCCATATTTGGATGGTGGTTCTTTGTACCTCCATCACCACTTGGCGGTGTTGTCTTGTCTCTGCTACATGGCATAGGGATGGTGTCTGACCGGACCGAGGTGACCGTTGTCCCCTTGGTCCTTGTGAAGTCAGTGCGGTGTGCCTGCTCTTATCAGAGCAAGCGCACATGGTGGGTTTGACCTCTCCCATTCCTCCTAGGGGTCGGGACGGTGAGAGGTCATGAGTTGCTATATGGCGTGCGGCCAAGGTAGGAGAGAGGGGTCATGGCTGACCCTAGCCTCAGTGATTAGCCTAGTTCGCTTAGCTTAGTTGGGCCTTGGTCATTTGGGCTCATGCTTAGCTTTGGTATCGTGGGCTACCCGGCTTGTCGGCTAGTCGATGCCTTGAGACACCCGTGGATCATAACCCCAATAGTAGCCCCTGAGCATTTTTATGATCATGAAGTGATTGTGAAAGCACTGAGATGTGTATGTGCTAAGCGTGAGCTCATAGTCATGGCTTGTCCGAGCTTCATCACTCAACCCCTTCTAGACTAGTGCGTTCAATGCGGTAGGTGGCTGTTGAGCCCTGCTCTGTTAGTGTGTTGTGTATCGGGGTTTGTGACCTAGGCAGGTCCAAGTGGTCTTTGTCGACGATGCAACGGCCCTGACTTTGGGAAGGTCTTGATTTCCCTGACCTCACACGGGCATCTAATGTTGGCTATGGCCTCCCGTGGTGCGCCACACAGCGTGGGAGCCTCAGGTTGCTCAGTCCACCCTTGGGCCTATAAATTTGATCCTTTGTTTCATTTGAACCACTCATAGTCACTTCTACAAACTTGCCCCTAGCCCTTTTGGAAGGCTAAGCTAAGGGAGAGAGAGAGAAGAGTTTCTATGCAGATGTCGAGAGTCCTAGACATGCGTCCTGCTAGAGATTGCTTGTGGTGGTCGATGGCCGGCGTTGCCTCGTCTAATAGCTGGTCCCAGAAGGAGGTTTGTGAGAAAAGAGGGATGAGGCGGCATAATCACCAATACCGCAATGCCGTGGTCTCCTCATTCTCTTGGGCCCTTTGGCTCGGATGTGTGAGGTGGTCCTTACTATGGACGGTTCCATCATGTTGTCCCTGTCCTTGTGAGATGATGGTGCTTCAGCTGCTCTCCCCTGCGTCTCATGCTCTAGGAGCCACGGTGCTGGGAGGAGGTTTGCGAGGTGCTTCTCTCCGCTGCGCTCACTCGCAATGGTAGAGGGGAGCTTCCCGTAAGCCTCCTTCTAGCATCATAGCTTCCGGAGCTTGGGCCATTCCTACCGTGTTAGGGCTGCCAGGATTTTTGTGTGGTGCTGGCCACACCCATTTGGGGATCGTAGAAAAAAGTGCTTGTGAGGTATCATGGTTTTTCTTTGTCGTCACTATTCAAGTTGTATTTCCCAAATCTGGTCTGGGCTTATCTCCTAACATTATGCTTTCGGACAGTGTCGGGGTGTTTGAGGCGTGTTGGGTAGGGGGCGCTTCGATTCTGGCGCGTTCGGATTCGTGGTTTTCGTTGGACGCTGTTGGCGGTTCTAATCGACAATAATCTACCACCAACTTAATTCCAAAAAAGGAGAAAACTAACATGTTTTACATGCATATGTCTTTGCTATTGATATAGTTCCACTTGTATTGCAAGACTTCTATTTTGCAGCACTTATACTTGGATACGATGGAATTATAGTTGAAATGTGCCTTTGAACAAAGTGTAAAGCAGATACTATGACAAAGAATGAGAAGACGGCCCATCCAACCAACAAATTTGGGCCAAACCCCACCATGGCTATGCTCTAGGCCCACCAAGAGACCCACCAGGTGAAGGCAGTGGCGAGATGGGCCAGGCAGCCACACCGCCCCCTACTCTGCTTGGTCCCACCTCGCTCTGGCGGTTCATTAATGCCATGTAGAGGCAGTTCAGCATGGTTTCCTAATTTTCCCCCGCCAAACCGACCTCAAGCATGTATAACTATAGGTGTAGAGGCCCCCATTCAACACACACCATAACTCAAGAGCCTCTCTCCCTCCACACTTGTATCTTTTTATCTTTTTAGTTTTATGGAGCAAGGCAAGCTTCATTGGAGAGCTTGAACCTCTAGGGGCAATCTTGGTATGAATAACATGGAGAGTTCCCTTATGTTCTTGTTCTTATATTATTAATATAGCTATGTTATGAAATTAGAGCAAAGTTCTTATGTTATTCATTTAGCATATAGAACTTTATGCTTAATCTTTCATACATACATGTTTAGACCAAGACCTAAATTGACGTAGTAGGTTTTACTTTAAGATTAGTTTTGGTCATTATATTCTTGCGGGTTCATCGTCCGTCCCCATGGCGGATGCTCTAGTAAGAGGACTCCTGATAAAGACGGATGTTCCTGGCCACCGCTAGAGTAGTAATCAATAGCGTAGACATGGTGTCTATGTTAGAAGTTACCTTCGTTTGCCTCTTATCCTCCAGTTGAGGGGTAGGCGACAGGTGGTGACAGCCCTGTCCGTCCTTCGTAATCCCCAAATTTGGATACGACGTAGAGCTAGAGGCCGGTATCACCTGACAGACTAAGCGTAAGCCGGTGCCCGAAGTAAGTTTATAGTGACAGAGACTATCTTAGCTTAGGATCTCTACCCCTAGAAATTCATGTATTTGTATGATCTGCTAATCTTAGCATAGCTATACAAGATAAGCTTGCTCCAGTTTAGGTTTATTCTTTTATTCTTTGTTCTTTCTTTTATTTTTATCCTTGAGATTGGCTTGAGTGTGTGTGTCACACTATCCAAAATTTATCCTGGCTTACCCCTGTTATGGACCTTGGTCTGTTATACAATCATGTTATCTTGACCATGTTCCTACTAGAGACTTTTATACCATGCCTTCCTTTGGGAAAATATAAATGAATGATACCCGAATACTTCTGTTGGCACGAAAATGCTTCGACACACGGCAAGCCGAAAGGATCTGCTTAGGATGAGCCCAGAGATCTGCTTGGCTTCAACGCAGGGTTAACTGATCCTGTGAATTCCTCCCGAGGCGTGCCAGTCAATTTGACCTACAATTGACAAGGAGAGAAAGTTTATCAGTAATTTAAGATGGAATATGCTGGTCTTTGCCCAGACAGTTCCAAGTGTGCCACTTCGGGAGCAGCCAGAGGAGAAAATCGACTAAATAGCCGATATGCATAGAAATCGACTGTTATGGACAGTAAAGCCTATGGATCGCGATTGATTTTATGTTGATCAATAAAATGCCCGTAGATGTAAGTGAAATCATCAGCTACGTAGATATTACCAGTGTGAATCATTGAGCCAATGAATCTAATCGAGGAAGGATATAGCATGCAAGCAAATCGACTGTCTAATACAAATGGACCTACAAACGCTCTGAATCTAATATGTTACTATCAACAGTGAGGTTTGACTGGATCGATGGCAGCTATGATGATAATGATAAAATAAAACCCTAGAATCTGTAAAACCATCTATACTTTGACAGGCTTTTCGAAAGACATCCTATACGTGAAGGTTCGAGCGAATCGGCTAAAATAGCCGATTCAGGTGAAAAAGGACTACAATGTGTGAACAATTGACTATTTCATATGGACAAACCTATGGACTCATCAGACTTAACCTACTATCTCTAACAGTGGGGTTCGATCGGATCGATGCAGCCGTGATAAAGACAACAAATCAAACCCTTAAAGTATACGGATCTATTCACGCTTAATAGAATCATGGACGCACACTGTAGGCATTAAAGCATAGGCGATCGGCTATTTGGCCGATGCAGGCATAGCAAACAGTTAAGGTCACACCTAATCGAGAACAAATCTACTAACTAGCATCCTCCAATCTACAGTGCCATCAGTGGAGATCGACCAGATCGTTACAGCCATAATAGCGAACTATAGACCAGATTTTACTAACCAGCAAACCTCTTCAAGATCACACACACCTTAACTGCGTACTATGCACGATCAAGATCAAAATAGAACAGCCGATGAAACATAATCCATCGCTTAGAGTAAGAAACATTATGTTGTGACAAAGCAAATGATGGACTAAAAGGATATGAGGCCGATCTAGATCGATCTTGACGGGGCAGATTGATGTTGCTGCAAACTAATATCAATAAGAACATCAGCAAGATTGATAACTTCATGAATTTACCCGAAGGACGCCACCCTTAGGTAGAGCCGATAACTTGACCTTAATCTAATTCAAGCAGTGGAGGTCGATCGGATCGATGTAGCCGTACCTGAATCTGACAAGAGTCGATAACTAGCTTAAACTAGAGTTCGCAGTGGAGGTCAAACTTAACCGATGTAGCCGTACAAACAGAATTATAAGCCATGATGGTTCTTACAGACAAGCCAGAGGTCGGCCGATCTGATGCAGCCCTGCTTGTTGAAGAACTCGTCGGGATCTACTCTACTCCTACTCCTAAGGGTTGGCACGGAGCCAAAAAAAAGTAAATTGTATTTGATTGATTGGAGGTCCCTTTACAATAGCTGGGGTCCAATATTTATACCCAGAATCTAAGCATGAGTCCTACTTAAGTACGACTCATTACAATCCTTGGCATAAGAGAAAACATTCCTAATTTAAGATAACTTGGACCCTAATCTTTCTCCTTTTATAGAGTCCAACATGTTTTTCCCGACGCCAACCGTAGCTTTTGTCGTTATCTGCTGGCGTCATCTGAAGAGAGCCGATTCTAGTGTTGTATTTGAATCAGCTGATATCGACCTTTATGCAATCGATTCCTTGATGACACGATCTTGGAAGCTTTGAGTTCCTGTATTCCTCTTCCCAAATTTTGGTGTAAACACATGCCCCCCAATTTTGGGATAAAAGTAATTTTATTCCAAAATTTCCATGCATGTGCCTCTCGATAGGTCCATAGTCATGGGTAGAGAATCTTGATCTAGGGTCTACTATCTGTCATCATCTTTGCCAGCTTATGAGCCCATGCTTCAAAACTTTATGAGAGCATCATTGCTTCATGGGCACTTGGATCCATCTTTCTAGGCCAACTATAAAATATCTATCCGACTCTGTCGAGAGCAACTCAACAACTCAGTTATGTTTCTCTTCTACTTGCTTCCTCGAGTGCCCCTGGCTCCACCGAATCCTCCATGGTCTAATTCTTTGCTATGAGGATCTAGAGTGGTTAGAAGAATTCTTGTGCATAGGGTGATGGTGTCACTCATTTTAGCGCTTTGTCGAGCAAGAGGATCAGCTACTGTGGTTAGAAGAATTCTTTTGACATCACCTAAGTTTTCTCACCATGATCACAGAGCTGTTCTAGTGTTTGTAAGGGCTAAATGTGTGGACACCTTCCCCTTGTTCACTTCATCAAATGCCCATTGGGAAAACCACAGACTTCTTTCCCATGGTTTCCCAGCCACCGAGAAATGGGCATTTTTAGTAGGCGGCTTTTTTTCCATTGTTTCCTAGTCACCGAGAAATCGGTTGGGTATATGGGCATCTTTTAAGCAGGTGGCCTTTCCCCTTCCCCTGATGCAATTTTATCAATAGACTGATGTGCCTTGTGGGGATCCAGACTCCCTTCAATCCAAAGAAGTCTTGGTGGGCTGATCGCCAGTCAATGCAAACCTTTCATATCAATCCCATGATATTTTGTAATTATGGGAAGCAATAAGTCCAAATATGTTGTCTCTTCGTGATTCATCCCCTGAATTTCCAGAGTGTTGATCCGTTTCCATATCTGACTTTAATTCCATAACCCCGGCGAAGCCTATCTTCTCACCTCCCGGGCTATATATACGGACCACGGTTGTGGATCGAAAAACAACCTGCTTTGTCCCAAACCTTCCATATCTTTGGTGTGATTCTGCCTTCCCATAGGTCTGAAGGCATGGAGAACGGCAAGAGATCTGCTGAGGAGGCCTTCAATGGGTCTTTGTCACCACGCCAGCATCTTCATCATCAGGAGGGTGCAACCCGGGATGCTCCCATCATCCCAGAGCATAGGGCCGAATCCGCTCAACTTTTGGGGTCGTCTTCGACAACAACTCGCCGCCAGCTCCCTTGCTACCCGAGGAGGTGGATCGACAACGATGATCTGATTGCCTCCATCGATCAGGCTAGCCAGAAGCACGCCGACTGCCTCTCCATCGTAGAATCGGCTCTAGCCATGGCTCGATGCCGATCACCCTCCAAGGCCAACCTGATGGAGGATAGGTTTGCCAAGGCCAAGGCCAGAATCATGGGTGAGATGCCTACCACAACTTTCTGTCTCTTCTTAATTTTATCTTCAAGATCTTGATCATCCATCCCTTGAATCTTCTTAGATCTATCGACTCAGCTGGAAAGCCTCTACTCAGCTACGGAGTATGTGGTAGGATTCGTCAATGCCAGGGGCGCCGTTCTGGTGGTTCGCTTGCATGACATCCTAAACCATGTCAGAGAGCTCGCTCTTCATGGTGTTCGTCAAGGTGCTACCATGGCATTGGCTGCTGCGCAAGCCCGCTCTGGCTACGAGCTTTGGGTTCTTCCCCATGGTTTTCTAGCCACCGAACACCCTGGGGATCATGAGCGCCTAGTCGAGGATTTCTTCAACACCGCCAACTCTGTAGCTCTTGCTACTCAGGCCGAGGACATAGTGAATAAAGTGTTCCCCAGCCTTTAGCTTGTAATAGGAGAAGCTGGCAAACAATTTCTTCATTTTAATTGGTTTCTTGTGCTCATATTCCATGTACCAATTTACCCGTGTCCATTTTGCTCTTATAGGCGATACATATCGTACTGGCTTTTCCCCTTTCGGGTTCATTTTTGAGCTAGAGGCAACACCCTTCTGGTATTGGCTATTAGAGCCGATGATCGAACAAATTGGCTATCAAGTATTAATCCAAACGTTAGGATAATATTTCTTTAGATATTTTTCATTGATTGCTCTGTCAAACTCTTCTTCTCCTCCTAGTGTTTCCAAAATATAAGCATTGCCAGGCGCACAACGTTTAATCCAATAAGGTCCTTCCCAATTAGGCGACCATTTGCCAAACTTGCTGTCCTTTGACCTGATCAGCAATTTTACTTTCCAGACTAAGTCTCCTTTAGAAAATTGTTTGCCCTTGACCTTTTTGTTGTAATACTTTACAATCCTCAGTTTATTGGCTTCGATATTCTCAAGAGCACGCAGCTGATGGCAACTCAAGTCCTCTAAGTTGTCTATCATAAGATTCTTACATACTTCGGTTGATAAATCATTTTGCAATGTGACACACCTCGATCTAGTTTGAATTTCCCAAGGAAGGACTACATTATGACCATACACAAGTTCATAAGGTGATGTTTCAATCGATCCGTGATAGGCCATCCTATATGCCCATAATGCCTCATTAAGCGTTGAATGCCACTTCCTTGGCTGCTCCTCAATCTTTTTCTTGATCAGCTTAATCATAATCTGATTGGACCTCTTCCTGGCCATTAGCCTGAGCATAGTAAGGAGAAGAATTTAGCAGTTTGATTCCCATACTGGCAATAAAATCTCCAAACTCTTCTGATGTGAACATTGTCCCTTGATCGGTGGTGATAGTTTGAGGAATCCCAAAACAATACACAATATGCTCCTTGACAAAATTAACCATGTGCTTTGAGGTTACCGTCTTCAAAGGAATTGCCTCAACCCACTTAGTGAAGTAATCCATTGCTACCAATATGAACTTATGTCCTTTACTTGAAGGCGGAAAAATCTGGCCAATTAGATCAATTCCCCAACCTCGAAACGACCATGGTTTGATTATTGGATTCATAGCCGATGCGGGTGATTTTTGAACATTACCAAAATGTTGACAGTCCTGGCACCCCTTATAATATTCAAAATAGTCTTCCAGTATTGTTGGCCAGAAATATCCAGTCCTACGAATAATCCATTTCATCTTATAAGCCGATTGATGAGCTCCACATATCCCTTCATGTAATTCACCCATCAACACCTTAGCTTCTTCTTGATTTAAGCATTTAAGCAACACCCCATTGACTGTTTTGTAATATAGCTGATCATCTAGTAAAACATACTTAGTCGATTTGTACCTTAGCTTCCTTGTAACCTTCTATGACGGATTCCTAAGGTAATCGGCTATTTCAACTCTCCAATCATTATTCGAGGTTTCACTACTTAAGACCTCTTGAAACACTCGATAACCTAACACACTTTGAGCTAAATAATTAGCTTCTTGATTTTGTGCTCTTAGAATATGTTGAAGAGAGACATGAGGAAATTCCTTGAGCAACCATTAGCACTCATCATAATATCCCCTTAGAGTATCTTCTTACATTCATATAGGCCAATCAACTGATTAATAATTAACTGTGAATCTCCAAATACTTCAATTGCCTCGGCTTTTACTTCACGAAGAAGTTGAAGCCCCTTAAGAATAGCTTCACATTCCACCTGGTTGTTGGTAATCATTGGTTCAGCTGGAAAAGCAAACTCAAAACTTGCCCCCGAGGTGAAATAATAACAACACCAATGCCACCACCTTGCTTGCATGATGACACATCAAAGAACAACGTCTAGGGTACCGGCTCCACATAGTCAACACTTGGTTTATGATGCTGGGTGACAAAATCATCTATTACTTGCCCTTTGACTGCTTTAGCCGATTCATACCTCAAGTCAAATTCTGACAATGCAAGAATCCACTTTCCCATTCTTCCATTTAATATTGGCATTGATAGCATGTGCTTGAGCACATCAGTCTTGGAGACAACTGTACACTCAGCCGACAACAAGTAATGTCGTAACTTAGTGCAAGAGAAATATAAGCATAAGCATAACTTCTTGATGGGAGAATATCTTGTCTCTGGATCCAAAAGCCTTCTACTAAGATAGAAAACAACTCGCTCTTTCCCTTCAAACTCTTGCATCAGGGCCGATCCAATCGTTTGGTCATCGATTGATACGTACAACTTAAAAGGCTTACCTTGCTGAGGAGGGATCAGCACGGGTGGACATTTCATGTATTCTTTTATCTCCTCAAACGCTTTTTGTTGTACGTCATCTCATTTAAATTCTTGATCATTTTTGAACTTCAACAAGGGAGAAAATGGTAGAACTCTCTCCGACAAATTCAAAATAAACCTCCTGATAAAATTAATCTTACCAAGTAAAGATTATAACTCTGTTTTAGTAGTCGGGAGCACTGCCTCATCAATTGCTTTCATGCTTTTTTGACCAATTTCGATTCCTCTCTTGTGGACCATGAAACCCAAGAATTGTCCAGCTGATACTCCAAAGGCACACTTATGAGGATTCCTCTTTAAACCTTGTTTTCTTGTGCACTCCAAAGTCTCCCGCAAATTAGGTAGATGTTCCTTGTACCCTTTGGATTTTACCATCACATCGTCATTATAAATTTCAACAATCCTGCCAATCAACTTATGAAAAATAGAATTCATTGCCCTCTGATAAGTTGCACTGGCATTTTTCAAACCAAAGGTCATCACAACCCTTTCAAATAAACCAATTGCGCCAAGGCATCTAAAAGCTGTTTTCGCTATGTCTTCCTCAGCCATAAAATTTTGGTTATATCCTGCATTTCCGTCCATGAAACTAATGACCTTGTGCCCGGCTGCCGCATCTACCAACATATCGGCTATCGACCTCGGATAACCATCCATGGGTGTAGCTTTATTCAGATCTCTGAAATCGATGCAAACTCTTAACTTCCCATTCTTCTTATACACAGGAACAACATTTGATATCCACTCTGCATATCGGCATGGTCGGATAAATTTTGCTTCTAGTAATCTTTCAGTCTCCTTTTTGATATCATCAAGTACGTTTGGGTTGAAACTCCTTAGAGCTTGTTTAAATGGCCGATATCCAGGTTTGATTGGTAACCGATGTTCAACAATCGATCAGTCTAGACCAGGCACCTCATAGTATTCCCAAGCAAAACAATCTTTGAATTCCTTTAATAGATCTACTAACTCTTGCTTATATTCAGGATCCAACTTGGCACTTATATACGTTGGCCTAGGCTAATCTCCAGAACCAATATCTATCTCTTCTAATTCATCGGCTGACATACAGCCATGTCCTAGTTTATCATCTATACCATCTATTGGATTATCCATTAAAACAAATTTTCAAAGCCGACTGCTTGGATCAGCCATTGGCTTTCATTATTGACCCTAATGAAGCCTCCTTCCCACAGTTTGCTAGAAAAACACTCGGAGTCTTCTAGCTCCCAATACACTGGATCGGCTATTGTGATACTCACAGATTCATCAGCGCGAACCAGCTCGACATCATCTCCATGCCATTGAATCAAACACTAATGCATGGTTGATGGCACACAACAGTTTGCATGAATCCAGTCACGACCAAGGAGTAAATTGTATGACCCTTTTCCTTCAATGACGAAGAATGTGGTGAGCAAAGTCTTACTTCTGATTGTCAATTCGACATTCATTGCCCCCCTGGTCTTAGATGCATTACCTCCAAAATCCTTAAGCATCATATTAATTTCAATCAAATCTCCTGGCCCCTTGCCAAGCTTGCGAAAAGTGGTATAAGGCATAAGATTGACAGAAGCACCTCCATCCACCAACATCTTGTTCATCAGCTTCCCATCAACAAAACCTTTTACATATAAAGCCATTAAGTGCTGATGTTTGACTGGCTTATTGAATATAGCCTGCTATATAACCATCAACTTGGCAACTATCTCTTCATACTCTGATTCATCAAAATCTAAATAGACTTCTTGATCTGCTGGAGCTCTAAATTCTGACGGCAATAGAAAAGCCATCTGAATATTAGCCGATGGTTGCCCCCTATCGGCTGTTTGCTTAGCATGCCACACTTGAGGTCTACCAGACGCCTAAGCATGTTCTAGCTCTCTATTCCTTAGGCGTTGCACTCTTCTCTTCTGGCTTCTTGTCAGACCCCCTAGACACCATTAGCCTTCCTACCAAACATATTCTTCCTCATTACTTTCTTCTTCATAATCAGCCCAATTTTGATCAACAACTCATTTCCCAAGCCAATCATGAACACTTCTATTTTTTAGGCGCCGATCCATATTATGATGATACTCATCTCGAGCATGGATAGACCGATGGTTGGCTTGAGAATGCCTAAACTCCCAATATTGCTCGTTGCACTCTGGACAGTTATTCTTGGTAGGTAATTTCAAACCTTCGTTCTAGCAATGTCTGAAGAAAGGACAATTCTAATATGATTCAACTTGCTTTCTTTCAAACCTCTCTTTTACCTATTGACGCTGGTATTCTTGCTCTTCTAACCAACACTATAATCCTTTTCCTTCTACCGCTGCCATTTATTCAACTAAATTTGAGATGTAACACGCGAGCCTTGTCGCCCCATCCTTCGATGTTTCTCCCTGCTCATATCGGCTCTTTTATTGGTCACGATGCCTTCTAACCTCTCTATATTCATCAGCCGATATTTGTATCTCGAGATCGACTATTTCAGTTTCTATTGATCTAGTTGATGTCAGGACTTTAGTCTTTCCTTTGAGTAGCCTAGCATCAACCATGTTATGATCTCTTGGGAAAGGATTATCATCAACTTTTATCTTTCTAGGCGTATCAAATTTGAGCCTTCTTTGCTGAATAGCCCTCTGTATATGTTGCTAGAAAACTCTACACTCATTAGTAGAATGAGAAGTGGCATTGTGAAATTTGCAAAACTTCTTATTCTTTAACTGATCGGGAGGTAACATAACATGATTATTGGGTAACTTGATCTGTCCCTTCTCAAGCAAGAAATCGAAGAGCTTATCCGATTTTGTGACGTCAAAGTCATAGCTCTCTTCAACTCCTCTTCCCCAAGGATTTGGCACCATTATTGTTTTCTTACCCCAATTCCATTCAGTCATGGCAACCTCTTCTTCTTCATCGTCTTCATAGCTGTCATCAACGGAATATGGATTATAGGTTTTGGCAGTTGCAGCATTATTATGGAATCGGGTATCTCTGCGCATGTTCTGAAATTAGCTATTGAGCGCTGCCACTCGTTGAGCCAACTGACCTAAATTGTCAAACTCTTATCCTAGCAGCTTCTCTCTCCATATTGGTAACATTCCTTGAGCAGCCAAAGCAGCCAACTGATCATTAGTTAAGTTCAGTGAGAAGCACAAATTTCTGGTCTCTCAGAACGTCTGAAGAAACTCGGTGTCTGATTCACTAGTTCTCTGCTTTATAGTCGTCAAATCGATAATTTTCTTTTCTCCTGACCTAGTATAAAAATATGTATGAAACTTTTTCTCTAGGTCAGCTCAATTAGCAATGGAGTTAACTGGCAGTGATGAAAACCAAGTGAAGGCTGGCCCTGACAGAGACAGGGAGAAGAAACAAACTCGATGGGCCTCTTCAATGGATGCTTCGCCCAACTGTGTAAGATACTGACTGACATGTTCTATCGTGCTTGTGCTATCTTGGCCAGTGAACTTAGCAAACTCTGGGAGCCTGTAATTTGTAGGAAGAGCGACCAAATCATACCATTCTGGATATGGGTGTTTGTACGAAAAGGTCTGCCCTTTTGGCTTCAAACCAAACTGATTCTTCATCATCTTGGTCACTCTAAGCAACAACTCATCAGCATTTGAATTTAGATTTCTCTATAATTGCTGACCCATCTATGGATTCAAATTTTGAGTACCTTGATACCCTAGATTTGGAATCATGTGAAGGGTATTGTAATATGTGCCATAATGATATCCTTGCAGAATCTCTATCTATTGGGTCCTTTGCTGGTTTGCTACTTGAAGTCTCTGGTTATAGACGTTAGGATCTATATCTCTACGAATCCTTTGAACTAATGGCGCTATCTTTTGAGCCGATGACGGTATTTGGCCTGATGTGCCAAAATTGACCATTTGATTCTAAACTTGCCCTGTCGGCTATTGTACATGCTGCACTGACGATCCAGGATTATATTGTGTCTGATTAGTAGTAGCACCTTGAACTTGCTTAGATGAGCTTTGGACTATCTGGACATCATCATTACCAGCTGGTGCTGCTTCTTGATAGCTAGTACCGGCTTGATTAGTCCCCTGAGTCGACGGATGTGGAATGTTGTAATAAGTTGGCCCAACCTGATCAACTAGAAACCCATGAAACACCTCTTTCTTGGTATTGTGGAACGTGTTCAAGAAAACTTCAATATGATTTGACATGGCATCATGAACAGACTTGTTTATAGCCTCTATGAAGAAGCACATGTCTTCAGCTTCATCTGCATCCGTCTACCCATGCAACAGAACTCTTGGTAGTGGATATTTCTGAATAATTTTATTGTCACGTGTCTTGGCGTAGGATAACAAACACTTGTTCTGAAATTCTTCTATAGCTTTACTGATAACATCTTTATCTCCATCAGGTAGGTCTTCATAAGGCACCATAAGGATGTCATTGTTGTTGTAAGTCGCCATAACGATTGTGGTGGTCCCACCGGGCATGCCAAAATGTGTGTCGACACGAAAATGCGTCAACACATGGCAAGCTGAAAGGATCTGCTTAGGATGAGCCTGGAGATCCGCTTGGCTTCAATGCAGGGTTAACCGATCCTGCAAATTTCACCTGAGGCGTGCTAGTCAATTTGACCTACAATTGACAAGGAGAGAAAGTTTATCAGTAATTTAAGGTGGAACATATCGGTCTTTGCCCAGACAGTTCCAAGTGAGCCACTTCAGGAGCAGCCACAGGAGAAAATTGACTAAATAGCCAATACGCATAGAAATTAGCTGTTATGGACAGTAAAACTTATGGATCGCGATTGATTTTATGTTGCTAAATACAATGCCCGGAGATGTAAGTGAAATCATCAGCTAGGTAGATATTACCAGTGTGAATCATTGAGCGGATGAATCTAATCGAGAAAGGATATAACATGCAAATAAATCGACTGTCTAATACAAATGAACCTACAAACGCTCTGAATCTAATCTGTTACTATCAATAGTGAGGTTCGACCAGATCGATGGCAGCTATGATGATAATAACAAACTAAAACCCTAGAATCCATAAAACCATCTATACTTCGACAGGCTTTTTGAAAGACATGCTATATGTGAAGGCTCGAGCGAATCGGCTAAAATAGCCGATTCAGGTGAAAAAGGACTACAACGTGTGAACAATCGACTATTTCACAAGGACAAACCTATGGACTCATCAGACTCAACCTACTATCTCTAACAGTGGGGTTCGACCGGATCGATGCAGCCGTGATAAAGACAACAAATCAAACCCTTAAAGTACACAGATCTATTCACGCTTAACAGAATCATGGACGCACACTGTAGGCATTAAAGCATAGGAGATCGGCTATTTGGCCGATGCAGGCATAGCAAACAGTTAAGGTCACGCCTAATCGAGAACAAATCTACTAACTAGCATCCTCCAATCTACAGTGCCATCAGTGGGGATCGATCGGATCATTACAGCCATAATAGCGAACTATAGACCAAATTTAACTAACCAGCAAACCTCTTCAAGATCACACATGCCTTAACTGCGTACTATGCACGATCAAGATCGAAATAAACAGCCGATGAAACATAACCCATCGCTTAGAGTAAGAAGCATCATGTTGTGACAAAGCAAACGATGGACTAAAAGGATATGAGGCCGATCTAGATCGATCTCGACCGGGCAGATTGATATTGCTGCAAACTAATATAAATAAGAACATCAGCAAGATCGGTAACTTAATGAATCTACCCGAAGGACGTCACCCTTAGGTAGAGCTGATAACTTGACCTTAATCTAATTCAAGCAGTGGAGGTCGACCGGACCCATGCAGCCGTACTTGAATCAGACAAGAGTCGATAACTAGCTTATACTAAAGTTCGTAGTGGAGGCCAAACTTAACCAATGCAGCCGTATAGATAGAAGTATAAGCCATGATGGTACTTACAGACAAGACGGAGGTCGGCCAGACCGATGCAGCCCTACTTGTTGAAGAACTCGTCGGGATCTACTCTACTCGTACTCCTAAGGGTTGGAACGGAGCTGAAAAAAGTAAATTGTATTTGATTGATTGGATGTCCCTTTTACAATAGCCGGGGTCTAATATTTATACCCAAAATCTAAGCATGAATCCTACTTAAGTATAACTCATTACAATCCTTGGCATAAGAGAAAACATTCCTAATTTAAGATAACTTGGACCCTAATCTTTCCTCTTTTGTAGAGTCCAACATGTTTTTCCCGACGCTAACCGTAGCTTTTGTCGTTATCTGCTGGCGTCATCTAAAGAGAGCCGATTCTAGTGCTATATTTGAATCAACTGATATCGACCTTTATGCAATCGATTCCTTGATGACACAATCTTGGGAGCTTCGAGTTCCCGTATTCCTCTTCCCAAATTTTGGTGTAAACAACTTCCGAGTGAAATGTTACAATGATATATCCATGCGCTTGCGGAATATTTCTACATGTGTTCAGAAATATCGTCATGACATTTCTGATGCCATTGCTAGGAAACACCAATCCTAGTGATTGCGCTAAGAAATGCCAACAGACATGTTGCCATCCTTTTAGTCGCCGAAGGTTGGTGACTCTCGTTGGTTCTACGAGGCCCTAGAGCCACTTGTGGGTTGAAAGCCCGGGGCTCCGAGAGGAGTCGGTCAAGGTTAGGCCTAAACCCAATTGCGGGATCATAGGTCCACCGTAACCATGTAGTCCTGCTATCCCTAATGTCCCTTTTGGCTTGAGGGGCCATGATGCCTTTTTATAGGCATGTTTGGTTTCGCCCCACGAGGGGAGAGGCATGTCCACCATAACCATGTGGTCAAAGCGGTGTGCCTCATTGGGGTCAATGGGTAATCCAAGTGAGACCCAATATCCTCCCCAATCAATGTGGTGTTCGACTGTGCCTCATCGAGAGACATCCCATAAATCGTTGGCTATCAAATCCATCAGTCCTCGATTGCCTCCACAGTGATCAGAGGGCAAGATGCCTCCCTCCTAGAGGGGGTCAACCCAGGCAACTTCGAAGTGAACAACTCAAACATAGAGAGAGATGGTCACATGGCTGCATACCACCAATTAGAGCCATAGGGGCCCATCTCACCCTACCCCTATCCCTTTGTGTCCTTGAGCCATTCTAAGGGCCAGCCTAAGAGACGGTTTACTAGGTATGACACATGGTCATGGTCGTGATTGGTTGCCTTGCGCATGGGCCTGGGGGCTTCCTGGCCTCCTCGATCATAGTGTGACTTATCGGCGTCCATTTGTGTATGATTACGCACTGCGCCGCATGGTCATGATGGCTGGGGGCCGCTCTGCGCATGAATCCTGGGGGCGATCGACCTCCCTAGATTCGGCATCTTAATGGTGCCCTTACGCATTGCAGTGTGTTGGCTCGGCCTTTGAGGGCCTATCCTAGGGTGGACTCCATGTGGACATGGTTCGCATCCTAGACTGCCGCCACATAAATATCCCCATTATTCCCAAGCCTGCCCCTTACCTTGTTTTGTCTTTCTATCATCGTTCCTGCAATTGAAAGAAAGGAAAGGGGTCAAGTTTGCAAGGGTTACCTCTAGGTTGTGTGCCTCACCGCCGTCATCGTCTATCCTACTCTTTGCCTGAATCTCAAGATGGGTGGGTGGATACCTTCAGCAATGATGGAGGCGAAGCTGGGGTGGCTCGTGGAGAAGGGCTTCCTTCCGCTGAAGCATGGGTTTGCAATCTCGGCATCTGACTTCCTCTGTGGCTTCCTTCGGGAGTACGGGGTCCAGCTACAGCATCTTCCTCCTAATGTAGTGTCACAGCTGGTGGGCTTCGTTGTCATCTGTGAGGCCTTCTTGGGGATAGCACCCAACAAAGATCTATTCCAGAGGGTTTTTGAGGTGAAGACGTGCAAGGTGCATGGCTCCAATGGTGGTGTGCTTGCCCTAGTGGGCGGGGTGAATATCTAGATGTTCCATGGGGTCTCCTACAGTTATCTATGCATGCCACTGAGATCTTTGAACTTCGGCTAGCACGGACATTGGCTCTATATTCGGGATGATGCTGCCGCCTCCCTCCCTCCTTTCTTCGGCGTTGCACCGGTGAGGTTGGCCTCATGGAGTTGGGAGTGTGATAGGACACGGTCATTGAAGGTGAATGAGATTCTAGGGATCCTCGAGAGCTGGGTATCGGCCAGCTTGGACGACATCACGGTCTTGCGGACCATGGTAGAGCGATGGGTCCAGCTATTGAAGTGGCGGGAGACCCTGTTGTGCGACTATTCCAGGGTTGAGGATCCATCCCGCCATATCATGGAGATGTTTGAGGCCTCTAAGGTCGCCAGGCGAGTCGCCGGGCTAGTTTCTTCAAGGACCATTGTTTCAGCCACAAATGTGGTGGAAGCATTCTTGGTGAATTTTCGGCCTAACCTGGTGAGCCACCTTAATCTATTCCCTTTTCTTCATTAAGAGTAGTTGGTTGATCAGTTTCTCTCCCATAATCCGTGCCCTCATTCAAGTCTCATTTCCATCTTCCTTGCCCTAGAGGTGCTGAGTGTGTTGCCCAGGAAAAGGCGGCCACCAAGGAGAAGAAATACCTTAGGTAGGAGAGGGCGATGAAGCACATAGAGTGCCAAAAGCATGGGGCTTCCTTGTTAGATGGAGGCGATGATGATGATGAGGACCCAACGATCCTTCAAAGCGCCCTTGTCATTTCACATGGACCCGGCGATGATGCCGGGCCGAGCGGCGCTGATTGCTCGACATACGCCGTGGCTGGGAAAGGCTCCGCTTGGAAGCGTGCGGCTTCTTCGCCACTGAGGGGGACGAGCCCGAAGGTCCCCTACACCACCATCGATGGTGGTCAGGATCTTTCATACATGGCTTCTATCATCCCTTCCCTAGCGATGCTCAAAGCTCCCGCCCAGGGAGAGGGTGTCGAGGACGCGGTGGTGATGGGTGCCACGACTGGGGCGGACGGTGATGTTCGCCATCCTTCCTTGGAGATGCTAGGGGAGAGGATCAAGACATCCTCCAGCACCTTCTTGCTAATGTGGCGGTTGAGCGCAACACTTTCTTGGCACCCCGCATGGGGGCATCAGAGGCCGGGAATGCAGGGAACGTCGAAGGTTGTGGCGTGGAAGAGATCTACGCTGCCGACGCGACCGGGGGTGCCTCATCGGCCTCTGGCTTGGTGGTGGTGGTGATGGCACCTCCTGTCGTGGTCCCTCCTGTGGAGTTGCGTGCGGAGAGGTGGATCATCCTACCCATCATGGAACATTCCACTAGGTATGCCGTCATTTGATTTTTTTCCTTGCGGTCACTATCGACAATGCTCGGTTGACTGATCTTAATGATTTTTGTGCTGTAGAGAGCCCCTCCTAGGGTTCGTAGCACTAAGACCATTGGGGAGCGATGTGCATCCCTTCATGTGGCCAGAGTCAATGTGCGATGGTGCTGCCTTGGGGATGATGGCCAGGCTTCCTCCCATCGCGGCCATGTGTTCACCCCTCGAGGAGAGCTCCTCAGTGGTAGGAGACCATACTCAGGTAGTTTCCCTAGAGGGGGGTGCTGAAGAGGTAGCTTCTGATGGCCCGGGTATGGTGGCTCTTGTCCGCCATGAGGAAGAGCCTGACCTGGGTGAGAACTTCTTCATGTGGCTGCATCCCAGGAAATCTGGTGAAGCGCTGTTTATGGTGGATGACACAACTGAGCGAGCCGCGAGGGAGGTCGCTTCCTAGGGTCACGAGGATGTCTAGGCGGTCCTATCTAAGATGGGCAACACAATCACTATGATCGCTTAGTTGGGCACGGAGGCCCAGCAATAGATGACCGATAGGGTGGTGGCCAAAGCATAGGTAGGCCATTTAGTCTTCTGATTTCATCATGCTTGTTCTATGTTTGTCGCGGTTGCCTGATCTTCCTTGTTTCTTGCAGAGGTTGGTGAAGATCTTGATGAAGAAGTCACGGTGCTTATGCCTAGACTATTGTTGATGGTCACTAAACACCCAATTTGACCATCATCATTCCACCCAAACCAAGGTAAAACAACATAACATGTGCCATATTTTGTTTAAAATTCACCTAGTTACACATGTACTTGGAAAATTTATTTGTATGCAGAAAATCACAAAAATGGACAAATAAGGAGCAAAGGAGGCAAGTGGACGTGGCAGGGGGCCATGGGCCCACAGTGCCACATCGGCCAATGCCTAGGGGCGTCGCTCGATGGCCCCACCAGCTTGCCACGTCCCTGATCCGTGTGAAGGCCTCCACACTGCTTCTCCACCCTTGATCCAAGTCGGTTTGATCCAAAGGATGATGTTGAGCTACCTTGGATCCACGGGCTCATTGTCATACACTTGTAGGGGCCAAACCATCCTCCAAACTGCCACTCTGACCATAGCAACCGACCTACCTGCCATCCAACCGCCTCCAAGGGCCATCAAGCACCGCTGGATGGCAAGGTGGTGGGATGGACTATCGGTCGACGCCCCCTATGTTGGACGACGCCCCCTGCCTCTCCACCACCTCATCTTCACCTACAAGTACCCCCATGCCCTCTACACACTATAAAAGGGACTATGGTGCTCGGTGGAGATCATCACTCAAGCAGCTCTCAAGCATTCCAAGTGTTCCAAGCTCTCAGAAGCTCACCAGAGTAGTAGCTTAGAAGTAGTAGCTAGCTAGTAGTGATAGAGTAGAGCGGAGCTCGCCTCAGAGTCTAGAAGAGTCTTTTGGTCTAATATAGCTCCTCTTGTAATCTTTCTTTTAGCATTTACTTTATTTAGTACTTTACTTTGTCAAGTACTCTATTTAGTAATATAGCGCTGCTTAGTTCAAGTGTTGTCTTACTATTGTCTATCATTAGTGAGCTTAGGAGCTTGTCCTTTGGTATTTGCATCATTATTCCATTTGTGTTTAGTTCATTCATCATTAGTACTTGTTCTACCATCTAGTTAGGGTGTTTCAATCTTATTTCACTAGAGCTCGGATCGAAACAACGAGTTTATAGATTAAGCGTGGTGCTTAGGCTATATCTTGCCCGTAGGTATGGCTAGATCCCCAGATAGATTGTGGTAGTGGCAAGTGGTGACGGCCGTATCCTTCCTCTGTATTCCACCACGTTGGGTCTAGTTATTAAAATGTAAGGCTTGTTGTGCTTTGTGCTTGATTGAATTCAGGGAAAGTACACCCCTCGTACTAAGGACAATATCAGTATCATTAAGTTACTCTTGTTGCTTAAGATTACATACTCTACTTCTTACACTCAACTACACTACGCTTCTAGTTACCTCTGTTTGCATGGTCAATCTTTTTATCTTTTCTTTTACATTCCTTATCCACCAACCCCAAGTTGTTTAACCAACCTACCTAGTCTACCTAGCCACATTTCCCGACACGCCAAACCGCCTTCCTTTGGGAAAATATAAATTCAACACTTGGTTCTCACCAAGCGAAGTGCTACATGATAGTTCTGTGTGCTTGTAGAATCCCCTTTCCTATATACACACATACAAACCGTCAACACCTATCAGACGTAGGTGGGGGTGCCACCGACTATGGCCTACTAAATGCGGCGGAGGCTGAAGCACAACGTTTACGTGGGGAACTAGAGGCTTCCCAGAGAACAAAGGAGGAACAGCTCCGTCGGGAGGCATAGGCTCATTCCCAAATCGAGGCTCTGATGTCCCAGGTGGCGGTATCAAGGATGCGTTGGCTGTCCAAGAAACAGAGCTCACTTCAGCTGGCGCTACTCGGAACATGGCCGAGCATGGGCGTCGGCACCTCAAAGCTGAGTGCCAGAGACTGCGCTCTGACTGTAGTGATGGGTCTCCCTCTATTCCACATCATGTTTCCATCTTCTCATTGTGTCTGGTCATGAATCAGCTGTTCTTTTTAGGATTGCGCATGAGGGCGCTCTTGGATATAGAGGAGAAGGCAGCCGTTAACTAGGAGGTGCTAGAAATGAGTGACTAGCTGGCAGCACTGACCGTCTCCGGTCGGGCTCTTTGTGATGTCATTCTCGGCGTTGATCAGGGGAATGCCCAACTGGCGCTCTGCCTTGACGAGGCCTACCTCCAAGTGGATCCCCTAATCACCGAGGGAGTTCATTGTGGTGTTCATGCTGCCTTGATGTTAGTAGGCTTGCACTATGGTGGCATCGATTTTGATGCTATTATGTGAGGTTACACGCTGGGGAGGTCCGACAGCATTGTCCTTGCCATTGGTAGTGCCGCCGCTCATGGTGCAGAGGCCCTTGCGAACAAGCTGTCAGCCGCATGCATCTGACAGCGGTTCTAGACTTTCGATATGTGAGGGTCTCTATAGAGAATGTTTTGTGTTTGTATGGATAGCTTGACTATGATGAACATGCTTAGGCTTTGTATATATGGTGTGTGATCGGCGCATTCGCTAATCATTCTGCCGCCTTTTCACCTTCTTTTCATTCAAATTGGAATGTGCTTCGTTCCCCTAGTCCTATGCTTGTGGGTGTGTGTTTCAGCCTAGGGGCTAGCCTATGGGGCTGAAAGGCACGTGACTCAACGAGACAGTAAGACGTCAAGGATAGGTCATAGATCTAGCACGATGTGACAAGAAAGCGAGTGAGCGATGAGAGCTCTCTTTCCTTTCGTTCCCTTCACCTTGAGTGAATGATTGCCCCATTTATTTTTAGGCTCATGCGTGGGTGCCTGGCCTTGTCCAGGAGCTGGTCCATGAGGCTTGGCCGAGGCGTCCTTTTTAGTGCGAACAAGAAATCAAGACCCGGGTCACTGGTTCGCCAGGGCGTGAAGCACGATTGGAAAGAGCTCTGAATGGGCCAGTCACTGGGATGATGACAAACAATGCTACACCATGGATTATGTGTATGCACCTATGTATGTGACCCCCACGAGCGAGTCGTGTCTGGCTACTAGCGCGAATCGGATCGAGTCACTTAGGAGTTTAAGCGATACTAGGATGAAATGTATGGACATCATGTTCTCTAGTTTGCTCTATGGGTTGACTCTAAGTTTCTTGGAACTATAGGTGAGCCTACACATGTATGTGGATGTGCTTAGGTAGAGAGGCTAAGGTCAAAGTTGATGTAACTGACCGATGCACCAGAGAGTGTTGTGAGTCTGGCCATCGTTGCTTAGGGCGTGGCGAGCCCCCGAGCTCTTGTTTATGGTGGAGTAGTTGTGGTGCCTAGGTTGCAAGCTGGTGAGGGTGCTTCTTTATCATTTGGAGTGGTCGTAGCCGGTGTAGGTCGACCTTTCGGCTGGCCTTGGCTCTATCTTTGTTGCCTCAACGTCCTCGGTGGGCTCGCTATCCCCCAGGGAAGGCTCCTTCATTTTGGCCCGTTGTAGTCCTTGACCTGGAGGGATCGTGCATTCTGGCATGCGAGGCCCCATGGTGTGTCAACATCATGGCCATCGTGTCTCTGCTTCTGGGTGTGGCTACCACTCTTGGTGAAGAGCTGGCGTGACCTGTTGCTGCGAAAGTGGGTTATGACGGCAAAGTTGTTGGGTCTGCTCGGTGTTGGCACTTCTCAGTGTAGCTACTAGGTTTGTATCCCTAGTAACGGCGCCAGAAGTGCTTGTTGGTATTTCTTAGCATCATCACTAATGATTAGCAATGCCACTAAGTAATAGCCTTGATAGTTCCTTAATAGTTTAAATATTTATCCGCAAGTGCATGGAGTTATCATTGTAGCATTTTACCCAGAAGTATTCAGGGTATCGTTATTTATGTTTTTCCAAAGGAAGGCATTTGATTAAAAGTCTAGTATAGATATGATCATGAAAAATAATGCTTGCAAGTACACCAATGCTTATAGTAGGGGTAAAAATGGTGATTTTAAGATAGTGGACACACACTTGGCATTCCTCAAAGGACAAAATAATGAGAAAAAATAAAAGAATAATCCTAAGTTGAGCAGGTATTGGTCTAGTATAGTCATACAAAGATTAGTTAATGATCATACAAGTTACATAAACTATGCACTAGTTCATATGTCAAGATCATAACATAACAACTATACTCTAGTTCATAAGTATGACTATAATTATAATATGAGAGAATAACTTTGGAAGAACTCATATTTCTATTCATACCCAAAGGTCTCTTCTTCCAAGGAGCCAAGCTCTCTAAGGTAGCTTTGCCTTGCTCTAAACTACTAAAAAGGTAAAAGCTACAACTAGAGAGTGAGGTGTGTGAGGGAACTCAAAGTGGTGTGTGAGTATGCCAAATGGTGTATGTTATAGAGGGGGACCCCCTATTTATACAAGGAGTAGAGGCGGTGCAGTAGCTATTCTTGGTGCATCCCCGGCTTCCACCGCCTTAGCATATCCACATGCCACTACCTATCGAAGGGGTGGACGAGAGGAGCTGCAGGAGGGTTGGCCGCTCCTAGGGGTCGGCTTCCCCCTGACCAAGCTGCCTCGCTGCCGCCTTCACATGGTGGCCTATGGGCTGGACCTGGATCACTCCTTGCTGGGTGCTTTGTCCGGTTGAGTCAAATTGATGGGCATCTCCCTTGTTCCTTTGTGCAAATCAACGTTGGAAAGCGCCTTTCAGTGAATTATTCCACGTATTTGTGTTTATGACCTGCAAAACAATATCATCCAAATACATGTGGAACTTGGTTAATAGTAAATGCATGTGTTTAAGATTGCCAATTTCTCCTCTTTTTGTATCTTAATTGGCGGTCGGATTTGATCATTAAAGACCGCCAACACGATCCCCCAAGCTTAACCTTTGCTCATCCCGAGCAAATAGCTAAGTTATTGGTTGTTAATCAGGAGTTGCTACTATGTCAAATATAATTCACAAGTGCCATGCCTGTAACAAAGTATTCTTACTCAATTTAAATAAGTTTGGCATTCGATCCACCCTTTTTACTTAATTCCTATGCGGCTTATTGCTTTTCTAAGTCTTAGGTGGTTGCAAGATAGAACAATTTTAACAGAATAACTAATCATTCATTCTTTGATCAACCTTCTATCCGGAGGTTTTTTGAGTTTTGCAAAATGAAATGTAAGTTCCTCAAATGATTCACTCAATCGCTCAATGTGTATGATCCTTACCAAGGCAATTGATTGTTTTGCCTTCTTTTCATCCTATCTCTAAAAGGCTTTGAGTGGAGTTTTAGGTAGGTATGAATGAGAGTCATACTTACCTCACATATATTGCTAAGTCAAAAACCGGATCGAAGGAGATGCAAGTCATACACTTTGATTAAGATGTGCAAGTGTGTGGAATATTTTTCTATTCCTAATATTTTTGGTACTCCTTTGATCATGACTTTCACTCTTTTGATAATTGCCTTAGAAGTATGGGCTATCTTTATTTCTTTCTTTTCAACACTTTGGAACCTTCGTGTGTTCCATTTTTTCTCTTTTTTGTTTTGCTATTTTGAGAGTTTCATGTGTCTCTCTTTTTTTAGCATAGCCCCACACTTCTTTTTGGTATATGAAAATTTTGGAGATTAAGACTTATGACAAATGAATGGAGTTTTTGTTTTAGATGGATGGAAAACATGTTTTTGCGTAACTCTTAGTGTAGGAGTTAGCATTTTATTTGTGGGTGTACGTGAATTTTGATTATGGGTGCATGACTAGAATCTCTACAAGGGTCACAATAATTTGACAAAACTCAATATGAATATAAGTAGCATATGACTAAGGTTTTAAATTGAATCATGTCATATGGACATGGTAGGAATTTATAATCATTGAGGAACTTTGGATTTTAGTATTTTTAAAATGAAAACTCCAGATGTCAAGTTTCTCTTAGAATAAAGTCCCAGCATATCCTATTTACCGTATCATAACTTGCAACAACTTACAAAAGATCATGTTTTTGTAACCCACAAGTTTCAAGTCTTAGGATGAGACATTTTAGCCAACAAACTTAAATCTTGGGGAATACTAAGTTACAACCTAAGCATAGATGAATTATAGACAGAGCAACTATTCATTATTTCAACAAAGGAGAAACTAAACATTCTTAAATCACATATGTGGTGTGGAATAAATATTATTGTTGTTTTAATCATATTTCATTTTTTTGGATTTTATATTTTTGATTTTTTTAAATGCTAATAATTAAATAAATATAGAAAATAAATAATACAAAAATTAAAATGAGAAAAATAAAAGATACTACTTACCTCTACGGGGTCCTCTCCTAAGCTAGCTCGTCGCCTACGGTCCAGGATTGTATCCCATGTATCGCCAATAGGCCGCCTGTGTGTCTTGCTGTTACTTCAGCACCGCGTTCATTTGTGCCATTTGTTGTTGTTGCTGCTGATACCACTGGGCTGAATCCTGCACATAAGCATGAAGTGTGTTTTGGATCTCACCAGTGTGGATTTCTAATCCTCCGAGACGGGTGTTGACGTCCTCCCATCCTTGATGGTCTGAGATAGACTATCGAGGATGCACAGGCAGGGGTAGCCCCTCAGAGTCGGATGAGTGTATCACCCATGCTGCAGCGTCAGCCTTTGCCCATCCGGACCCCCAGCCTCGTGTGTCTACGGAGTACGATCCCAACTAGGATGGTACATGGGTGTGAACCCTGGCACTTGCCTAGTTGGGAACAACTTCGTGTGGAACGCCTAGGGCATAGCTAAAAAAGGCAGTGGCTACGACTACGGCTGCTATGAATTGCTTGCTTCATTTCTGGCTTTGCTCCTAATCAACCTATCAGACACAGAACTTCTGCGAGCTTCCTCTTGTGGAACAAGAGGGAAGGTTAGCACTGGGGATTTATACAAACGAAGATCTGGGTTAGGTAATGGGATTTTGTTTGTACACCCCTAGAAGAAAAATACAAGTTGTCCAGCTATATTATGTTTCAAGTGATGTCCTTGTAGCGAGTAATGCTCATTGATAATAATGCACGGAGTCAAAATATAAGCTACATCTTGATTTTCCATCGCACCAACACCGGTGGCAATACAACTAACAAGAGATGTACATGATATGGAAGTAGAGAACAACTTGAGCGTGTCTAACCAGTGCTTGAATATTTCTTTGGCAGGAGCAATTTTAATCTTTATAATCAAGACATAGAGTATTTGCATTTCGATATTATGAACAACTCGAATATCTTGCCTAGAGAACAAAGTCATGGTGATCCAACGATGCATGAGCCTCAAAGTGGGGTGTTGGATGTCCATGTTACGAGGTTGAAAATTTTCAACTACGGTTTGACCCAAAATTTCATTCCAAAATTTATGGCGATTAAAACCTCTAAGAGCATGATCTAAGTCAATTAAGCATCTTCTTTGGAAATCTATGTGTTGAGCAAGATCTTTTCAAGTGCAAAAATGTTCTACGTCAAACAAGCGGAAAGTGATCCCATTGTCAACTTCTTTTAGTGAGCATAAAAATTAAATGGTTAAAAGACGAGAACCTTGTTCCCAAAGGGGATCGACTTCCTCCCAACCAACGGCTTTCCAAATAGAGGTGAATTCAACATCCATACCTATTGCTTAGAGAAGCGTGGGGTCATACAATGGCGTGTGGACGAACTCATGATTCTTGATGAGGTTGTATGCTTCCATCTCTCGGCCTCTTTCCAAGTCGAGGTGGGGTGCATCATCCTCCTCCATGGGTTGTCCTTGCTCTTGCTCATGTTCTTGCTCTTCCTCTTGTTCTTGCTCTTCCGTCGGCGTGGTTTCTTCATCTTCATGCATCGAGCTTTCTTCGTGCTCGGTGTGGCGCATGCTTGAGCTTCCACGGCAGCGACTCAAGCTTGACCCCATCAACTTCTTGAAGGCGCCAAAAAGCTTCCTCCTGAGCTTACCCATGTCGAAAAACAACACAACAACAAGTGAAAACTTGGCCACAGGTTAAGGTTAGCACAAAATATAAAATGAGAACCCGAAGACTAGCTTGAGCTTAGAATTTTTGTAGAGTTTTCTTGCACTAGAACTTGTTCGAAAATGCTTGAAAGAAACTTGGGAGCAAGTGAGTGAGAGAGTGAAAATGAGAGAGCGTGAGAGGGGTGAGGGGCTTCTCCTGGCCATCTCTATATTTATAGAGTGAAAACCTGAGAGGAGGGGGATGGAGAAACGGTCACACGCCTCCTGTCCAAAGGGCAGTGCCAATGGCCACCTTTAGGGGTCGGCCGACCCATGGGGTCGCCCGCCCCCTAGTGGGCCCACTCAGCCTGTCCTTTGGTAGGTAGTGGCCAACAACCATTTCAAACTCATGATCGTTGGGGTTTCATCCAGATTCCCAACAGTTTGCTCGATTTTGATTTTGCAACAAATTTTTATTGAATTTTTAATTTTTATAATTATTGAAAAAATGATAATTAGTAATAATAAATTATTCTTATTCAGAAAATGATTTTCATAGAATTTTTCAAAGATTTTTAATCTGACATTAAAATTCAATTTTTTAATCTTAGAAATATTTTTTTGAATGTTTTGAATTTAAAGATAACTACCGATTTACCTTCGGCAAGGGTTCGATGTTTTTGTTCTGTCACACAAGAGCTCTCCTCCTTTATTGATCTGCAGCTGCATTGACATTTTCGAGGGAATTCTCGGGTTGCCCCGGGGTTCTCCTCGAATGATCGATAGGAATAGCGGCAGCTATTTGTGAAATTTGTGTTTCTATCATTTTGTTAAAACTTAATTGAGTTTTCACTAAGGAGGATAAACTTTCTATTTTAGAGTTGATGTTCTCTAGCATTTTATCATTATACATCAACTTATTAGTGATATTTTCATTAATTTTAACTTGGCCTAAAACCAAGTCTTTGAAGGAAGGTTGATTCAAATTATAATTGGAATTGAAATTCGAATTACCTTGCGGGCGGGATTGGTTATTCCACCCGTTATTACCTTGTGGTTGGTGAAACCCATTGTTGATGAAAGCAGCTTCTTCGTGGGTTTCGGGGCAATCATTCCCCAAATGGCTATTGGCGGTCCTTAACTCAAATATTTTGCCTGCAAAGTGCATTAAAATGACAACATTTCAGGCTATATCATAACAAAATATTATTTTATCTAATAAGTTCCATGAGTTTTGGTGCTCTCATTTGTTTTGCAGGACATAAATAGAAATGCATGGAAAATTTCATTGAAAGACTCTTTCCGACGCTGATTTACGCAAAGGAACAATAAAGATGCCCATCAACTCAACTCATTCGGACGAAACACCCACCGAGGAGCGAACCATGTCCAGCCCACAACCCACCATGCGAAGGTGGTGGCGAGGGGGCTTGGTTAGGGGGCGGCCTACCCTAGGTCACCCGACCCCCCATCGGTGCCTCTCGGCCACCCCTTCGACAGGCGGTGGCATGGGAGCATGTAGAGGCGGTGGAGATTGGGGATGCACCAAGAATAGCCATTGCACCGCCTCAACTCTGTATAAATAGAGGGGCACCCACCCTCTACAACACACACCTACCTTGAGCTTCATCTTCACATATTTTGTAGTTGTGTCCCTCTAGGTGCTTCACACCTAGTTGTAATAGACAAAAAGAGGAAGAGAGGAAAGGAATAGAGCGAAGGAGGAGCCAGGTTTGTCGGGTCCTCCTCAACTTTGTACCTCTACGGAGCCAACTTGACTTGAGTAAAATCCAAGTTTTCTTTTGGTATTTTCAAGCACACTACTTAACTAAGTTTAGTTGTTGCTTTGCTTACAGGAACTCTACTCGACCGAGTGCTCTAGTCTAAAATTCGGGCTAGAGTAGTAATCGCTAGCATAGACGTGGTGTCTAAGCTAGTGTTTACCTGAGTTTGCGCCCAATCCCATGGATAGTTGTGGTAGCCCCAGAGGTGATAGCTCTAACCAAGCCTTTGTAATCCACCATGTTTGGACTGGTGTTTCCGTAGAGCTTTTTGGCAGCCGGACCCCGATCACCCCTTCCCAGTCTTTTCGAGGATCAGAAAGGTACTATTGCTTCGAAGTAAGTGAGTATAGTAAGCCTAAACCTTGGTTATCTAGTTTAACATGGAAAAACCTTAGAAACCCCCTCTCTACCTCCAAAAACACTTTTTCTTTGGACGACCTTGATCTTTTCTAGTACACTTCACGTTCCCCGTGGAAATCGATACCTAGGAATACTCTGAGTGAAAGCTACAATGGTATCTGTGCGCTTGCGGATTTATCTATTTGCGTTAACAAATACCAACAATGGCCAATGTTTCCACAGACCTCACAAGTCATGTGTGAGTCCAAGGCCTGGACGGTGCCCTTCATTATTTCTTTGTCTTAGGCTCGTTCCTCTAGTCTTTTCATCAAAAGATCTATTTTGGCGGCAACCATATCCGTCTCCTTCTCGGTATGCATACATTTTTGTGATTTTCTTTCTCCCCCCCCCCCACTTTGATTAGACACCATTTTATTGATGAGAGCCATGGCTTCATCAATGGTGAGGGAAAGGAAAGCGCCTCCAGCCATTGCATCGATGTGCCCTGTAGACATGTTTGTTAATCCATCATAAAATTTTTGGAGCACTAACTAGTTTTCAATCCTGTGGTGCGGGCATGCTTGGATGTAGTCCTGTAACCTCTCCCATGCCTCGGGAATGGATTTCATGGCAGATTGCTAGAAGTTGGAGATCCGTAACCTCAGGGCATTGGTTTTGCCCATGGGGAAGAACTTGGCGAGGAATGCCATGGAACATTTGTCCCATGAGTTGACAGCTTCCCGTTCCTTGTAGAACCACTATTTTGCCCTCCTCAAGAGGGAGAAGGGAAACAAGCAGAGCCTGATGCTCTCTGGTGCAACATCCTTGATGACGAAGGTGTCACACAACTCGAGGAAGTGTTGGAGATGCGCGTTCGCGTCCTCGCTTGGCAAACCAGAGAACTGGTTTGCTGCACCATCATGATGAGGTTGGTGCGAAGCTCAAAGTTTCCATTCTCGGTGTTGACAGCCGGCCCAACGGGCACATTGGCAATAGCGGGGATGGAGTAGTCATGGAGCGTCTTGGCCATGCTTGGAGTAGCAGATGGTGTTGGGGTGACTAGTTCATCTATCGATATAGTGGCAGAAGAAGAAGCAGCACGGGACCATTTCTTCCTTAGGAGTGCCTCGGATTTTTTATGTAGTTGTTCGGCAGATCATAACCGGTCATACACTATCCGATTTTCATCCACAACAGGAGAAAACAAGCAAAGTTAGCCTGCATAAACAATGGCTACCTTACATGCATATTATCATGAACATGTCGTACTAGATTCTTTAATGAATTATGCCTTCCCCAACAATGATGCCAGAAATGCTTGTTAGCACTTCTTAGCGTAGCTGCTAGGTTTGTATCCCAAGTAATGGCACCAGAAGTGCTTGTTGGTATTTCTTAGCGTCATCACTAATGATTAGCAATGCCACTAAGTAATAGCCTTGATAGTTCCTTAATAGTTTAGATATTTATCCGTAAGTGCACGGAGCTATCATTGTAGCATTTCACCCGGAAGTATTCAAGGTATCATTATTTATATTTTCCCAAAGGAAGGCATTGGATTAATAGTCTAGTATGGATATGATTGTCAATAATAATGCTTGCAAGTACATCAATGTTTATAGCAGGGGTAAAAACGGTAATTTCAAGATAGTGGACACACACTTGGCATTCCTCAAAGGATAAAATAAAGAGAAAGAATAAAAGAATAATCCTAAGTTGAGCAGGCATTGGTCTAGTATAGTCATACAAAGATTAGTTAATGATCATACAAGTTTCATAATTAGTATTAGGGCTAAGTGTGAAGTAGGTTGGGAGGCCACCGAGTACTAGTCTGCCAACAACCTCATGTGACAATTTAGACTCCTACACCCCAAATGAACGTGGGGGACTACAAGGGAAGGATAGAGCTGTCACCACCTACCGCCTACCACCTCAACCATGGAGAGGGATAATGCATTCACATGTCTCTCATTACCCAAGCACCACGCTTGCGTATACAAAAACTACCCAAATCCCCCTGGGTCCCTGACCCTATGGATCGATAGGTAAAGGACTTGGGCACACCCGAAAGCACGATGAACCACCACCTCAACTTAGCTCTAATCCTGATTATATAAGTTATATGAGTAGTTAAGCATAAAGTCATGTATGCTAATCTCATGATACACAAACTATGCACTAGTTCATATGTCAAGATCATAACATAACAACTATACTCTAGTTTATAAGTATGACTATAATTATAATATGAGAGCAAAACTTTGGAAGAACTCATATTTCTATTCATACCCAAAGGTCTCTTCTTCCAAGGAGCCAAGCTCGCCAAGGTAGCTTTGCCTTGCTCTAAACTACTAAAAAGATAAAAGCTACAACTAGAGAGTGAGGTGTGTGAGGGAACTCAAAGTGGTGTGTGAGTATGCCAAATGGTGTGTGTTGTAGAGGGGGTACCCCTCTAGTTATACAAGTAGTAGAGGCGGTGCAGTTGCTATTCTTGGCGCGTCTCGGCTTCCACTGCCTCAGCATGTCCACATGCCACCGCTTGTCGAAGGGGTGGACGAGAGGAGCGGTAGGAGGGTCGGCCGCCCCTAGGGGTCGGCCACCCCCTGACCAAGCCGCCTCACCACCACCTTCATGTGGTGGGCTATGGGCTGGACCTAGATCACTCCTTGGTGGGTGCTTTGCCCAGTTGAGTTGAATTGAAGGGTGTCTCCCTTGTTCCTTTGCGTAAATTAGCATCAAAAAGCGCCTTTCAGTGAATTATTCCATGTATTTGTGTTTATTACCTGCAAAACAATATCCTCCAAATACATGTGGAACATGGTTAATAGCAAATGCATGTGTTTAAGATTGCAATTTCTCCTCTTTTTGTATCTTAATTGATGGTCAGATTTGATCGTTAAAAACCGCCAACACTCGGCACGGCGTGTCGTGCGCTCAAGGGGCCCGCTTCCTAAGATGCATGTGGCTCCATGTAAAAGCTAACAGTTCGCAATGGTGTGATGGATGGCTGGTTCGCCACGTGGGGCTAGCCCCTGATTCCGAGCTTGGCCTTGCAAGGCATGGCACCAGGTAGCCACCTGATCACTAACGATGATGCCACATGGTGATAGTCGGTTTTGTCACTTGTGTGCACCCTGACTTGCTATATTTCGCTAGTGGTGATGAGTACAGGCCCGATCTTCCGAGAGGTAGCCGATAAGTTCGATTTTGTGGAGATCTCGACGTTGGCGATCCGGCTTCAAATCAGACGTGATTCGAACCCTGCAACCGTTACACCACTGCTCCGTTGGTTATCAACCAAGCACAACTTGATTGACCTTGCCAAGAAGGCTTTTCCTGCAAGCGAATCGAAGAGCACAAGTAAGAAGGTATAACACGCAATCTGAAATTGCAAATATGAATGACGCAGATATCAATAAAGGATTCAAGAACTCGGTTCCAAAGGACTAATCGACACAGTGGAGGAGATCAAGAACGGGGGCCCTGGATCACTGTAAAAGGATTTGTCACCACAGTTACAATGAACGATTCAGTTTCTCAATGGAAAACTAAACTCTAAACAAAACCCAATTGTGTAGCAGCGGCGACGACTGTGTTTATAGTCTAAGACTCGACCTAGGGTTGGGGACGGCCAGGGGTTGGGCGCCCACAACTTGGGCTTAAGGCCCGACACGATACATGGCCAAGTTGGCCCAAATAGGTGACGTAGCACCTTGCCTTGGTCACACAGAATGATCCACGGACCTTTTAGAGCTGGGACCAGATCCAAAACGATGGCGTCGTCGTACCCTTTCCAACGCATCCAAGAACGGCCCGTTTCGATGTCGTATGAGAAAGTTATGACCGAAACAGTGACAACGTGTCTGCTGAATCCGAGGGCGACGTGGCAGCTGAGTTGGGAATGAATTGCAACTTGGGGAAGACCATGGCGTCGGTGTGTCCAGCATGGCGATGTCCTCATCAAGTGGTAGAGACGCTGCTTGGGGCATGGCTCTACCATCGGGTCCTAGCCTCCCACACGGTGGGCCTGGATGAGGGAGAGGACAGTGATGGGTGTTAGCCTGTTGGTGCAGATGATCTCATGGTTCCCCAAAAGGATGAGGCCTATTGGGGCCATTTCTCAGTGAGCTCGCCATGAGCCATGGGCCTCTAGTTTCCTAGGTGGAAGACAAGGCCATAGCTAGTGATGAGAGAGGGCGTTGGTCCCCCTATGTAGGTGAACTCTAGGATGCAACCCCTGAGGGTAGTTCTGAGAGTGTGTCTGCCATAGGCCATGGGGTCTAGGTTTCTAGGATGGATGTCCAGGCTGTGGCCAAGGGCAGACATGAGCGCTAGCCCTTCAATGCCAATGGACCCAAGGTTTTCATGGCAGATGTGGCCACTGTGGGCCATTCTACGAGCGAACCCACCAATGGTGCGAGGAGCCATCGCCTCCTTCCCAACAACAAGAGTGCACGACTGTCCCCTACCTGGTGCGCCAACTATCGATGTTTTGTAAACTGGACTGGTAAATTTATACGAATGCCACGCTGCTCTAGGAAGACGATGGTAGCATCTAAAAGACATGAGGATTTATATTGGTTTAGGCCGAAGCCCTATGTCCAGTCTCAGAGATGATCAAGTGCGTGTTCCTCGCTTGAATGCTCTAAAGTTCTTACAATGGGGGTGCAAGAATGGTGGAAGAGGTAGGAGATAGTGCTAGAGCTAGGAGATGGACTGCTCGAATGAGAGTATCTAGAGTCTGATGAGAATGGAGATGTCCCTGGAAGGGTGCCCTAACTGCCCTTATATAGAGTCCGGGGCTAGGTCACATACAAAGAAGGAGGTTCTCCATACCGAGGGGTCATGAGCCTGAGGGAGGGGGCCTAGCTAACTTGGCTTGCAAGTAACGCCGTCTTGGGGTGCACATCTTGGCATGGCTATCATCATGGTATTGTGCTCAGTCATGGCATGGCGTGACGTGGTGCCATAGTGCCCATCATGGCAGGACTGTGGGCACGGCAGTGTTTTGCCAGCCGTCCTACGCAACATGGTCTTGCCGTGGTCTTTGTCATCGCCTCCTGATCATCCGGGGGTATTGTACACTGCCCTTAGGAAGCTGATCGTCTTGCCACTTGTGGAGTTGGTGGCCACGATCCCGAGCTCTGAGGTCATGGTCCGCGTTGGCTTCGAGGCCATCATCGTGGATCCCATCCCGTAGTGGGTGGGTGAAAGGTCCTAATATGGCTAGAGGAGGGTGAATAGCCTATTTAAAAATCTACAAGATCACTAGAGCAATTTGATTAGTATGACAAATAGTGAAATGCAAACTTGCTCTAGCTCTACAAGGGTTGCAAGCCACCTATCCAACAATTCTAGTTACTATAATCACTAGGCACACAAATGGCTAAGTCACTACTCACTAAGAGGTCTCACACTTGTTACACTAAAGAGCTCCACTAGATGATCTTAAGCTACAAAGCAAGCTCTCAATTCTAGCAACACTAAAGATCTTGCTATAGCTATTTTATGAGAATGTAAACGAGTGAGTAGGGTGATTATACTGCCGTATAGAGGAGTGAACCTTTCGGCTCTCCGCTGGGGAAGGTACAAGACCCCTCACAATCATTGGAGCTGGCCACGAACAATCAACAACACATGCCAAATCTCCTCCGCTGCTCCAAGCCATCTAGGTGGCGGCAACTACCAAGAGTAACAAGAACTCCGCAGCCACAACGATCCCCAAGTGCAACTAGAAGCAATCACTCAAGCAAATGCACTAGGAATGACTCCCAATCTCACTATGACAATGAATCAATGATGGAGATGAGTGCGAGGTGTTTTCTTAGGATCACAAGGATGTCAAGTATGTCAAAGTGTCAAGAGAGTCATCCCCAAGCTAGCCAAACACTATTTATAGACGCCCCTAAAGGAATATAGTCGTTAGGCTCTCACTCCATCTTTTCACGAGGCGACCGGACGCACAGATGGGTGTGACCAGATGTAGACCC
Source organism: Miscanthus lutarioriparius (assembly GCA_904845875.1). Taxonomy (NCBI): domain Eukaryota; kingdom Viridiplantae; phylum Streptophyta; class Magnoliopsida; order Poales; family Poaceae; genus Miscanthus; species Miscanthus lutarioriparius. The sequence goes on from CAJGYO010000006.1 coordinate 86,914,547, forward strand.
CTAGCGTCCGGTCCACCATCTCTGTCCATGTGTCACTACCTTCAAACCTCAGTCGTCTAGCTTCAATGGTCAAGTTCCCAATCGCTCGAGCATTAAGTGACGACCAGACGCGCTCCTCCAATGACCTGACACCACGCGAGGCTGAGTCCGGCAGTTCTAGTAAGCTCCCAAAGCATGATCTTTATGACCAGACATGTCTCATCACAAGCGACCTAACGCACCCCAGCATCTGGTCCTCATACTGCTTCTTTGTGCACGCCCATGAAGCTAACATTAGCCTACGTCAGCATGACCTGACTCGCGCCCTGCGCGTCTGGTCTCGCTAACTGCCAGCATCAATAAGTGATCGGACGTGCAGGTGGTAGCATCCGGTCGCTCCTCGGCCCTCTCGGTCAGCTGTGCCGTGCTGCTTATAAATGACTGGACACGCCCGGGGTGAGTCCGGTCACCCTAAGGCCAGCGTCCGATCATGGATGTTCTCCTCATTTTCTTTTTCTAAGTCCACAACTGCTTTACCCTCGCTTCCAACTTGCTAACCATAATGTGTAGAACTTATGTGCACATGTGTTAGCATTTTTCAAAACATTTTACAAGGGTCAAGGTTAGCACACTAGGTTATGCCTGTTTTACCGAAGGTATCTCAAGGTATGTTTTCCGGGAGGCACAACACGGCGGCGGCAGTTAGGGCAAAGCGTCCCGAATCTCCAACACCGATCACAGGATCGTCACTGTGACTAACAGCAGTAGGTATTCGCCTGATGATGTAAGGAGGGCTGCAATGCAGGCAAAATAAGAGCGGCTGGCAACCTGTCTAGGGTTTGTGCGGCGGCGAGAAGTGACACAAGGCGGCTAGCGGGGCAAGTCGAGTAATGTGGTGGCTTCGACTTGTTGTTTGGGAACGGTGGATGGGATAGCGGCGGAAAACAAAAATCACGATTGAACTACGACCACGAACACAATCCTAAACCAGCAAAAAGACTCGACCACGGACACAAACTCAACAACACGAATCTGAAACGAAATTGCAAAGGCACAAAGGGCGATAGGACAGCGGAAATTGAAATATTATTGGGCTTTTTGTAGACTCTAGGTAATGAACAAATATGAATCTAAGGCAAACGAGATTATACCTCGCGGTAAACCTGAAATATCTGATACCAATTGATGAGTACAGGCCCAATCTTCCGAGAGGTAGCCGATAAGTTCAATTTTGTGGAGATCTCGACGTTGGCGATCCGCCTTCAAATCAGACGTGATTTGAACCCTGCAACCGTTACACCACTGCTCCGTTGGTTATCAACCAAGCACAACTTGATTGACCTTGCCAAGAAGGCTTTTCCTACAAGCAAATCGAAGAGCACAAGCAAGAAGGTATAACACGCAATCTGAAATTGCAAATATGAATGACGCAGATATCAATAAAGGATTCAAGAACTCGGTTCCAAAGGACTAATCGACACAGTGGAGGAGATCAAGAACGGGGGCCCTGGATCACTGTAAAAGGATTTGTCACCACAGTTACAATGAACGATTCAGTTTCTCAATGGAAAACTAAACTCTAAACAAAACCCAATTGTGTAGCAGCGGCGACGGCTGTGTTTATAGTCTAAGACTCGACCTAGGGTTGGGGACGGCCAGGGGTTGGGCGCCCACAACTTGGGCTTAAGGCCCGACACGATACATGGCCAAGTTGGCCCAAATAGGTGACGCAGCACATTGCCGAGGTCACACAGAATGATCCACGGACCTTTTGGAGCTGGGAACAGATCCAAAACGACGGCGTCGTCGTCCCCTTTCCAACGCATCCAAGAACGGCCCGTTTCGATGTCGTATGAGAAAGTTATGACCGAAACAGTGACGACGTGTCTGCTGAATCCGAGGGCGACGTGGCAGCTGAGTTGGGAACGAATTGCAACTTAGGGAAGACCATGGCGTCGGTGTGTCCAGCATGGCGATGTCCTCATCATCCTCCCCTTCTCGAATTGGAGTCGTCCTCAACTCCATCTTGGCGATGTCCTCATCATCCCCTCCTTCTAGAATTGGAGTCGTCCTCGACTCCATCCCATCATCAGCGAACTCCTGCAAAAGGTTAGTGACAGCAGGCAATGCACCAGACATAAAAGGTTGACAAAACATAGTATAACATGGTGCATCAGGATTATCACATAACTCAGCAGTAGCAGAAGTTGTAGCAAGAAAAACACCTCCTTTTAACTTAATCCCATTATTTTTAGCAATGTCTGTTGGAGGTTTATTTTTAATCTCATTAGCATGTTTAACAATATCCGTAGGAGACAAAGGCAGCAATGTAATTTTCTTGTCCTTATGTATGATAGTGTATGTATTAGTTCTACCATGGTGTAAAGCATCATTATCAAATTCCCATGGTCGACCTAACAAAATGGAACAAGCTTGCATAGGGACAACATCAAAATCAGCAGTATCATGATAAGAGCCTGTGAAAAAGCTAATGCGTGCTGATTTAGTTACTTTAGTATTACCACTATTATTGAACCATTGAAGTTTATATGGATACGAATGTTGTCGTGTGGTCAAGCCAAGCTTGTCAACCAAATCTGAACTCACCAAGTTGTTGCAACTCCCGCCATCAATGATAGTGAGAACACGACAACCCTGCACAATGAGATACATGTGGAACAAATTGTGGCGTTGGATCTTCATCTCTTCTTCATGTCCCACACGTGTACTCAACACACGCTGCACAAGAAGGCTAGGGTAGTCCGCAGAGCAGCCACGGAGTCAATGGTGATGGCCTCCTTGTCTTGATCGCCCTCGGTGGGATCTACATCAATGTTAGCAGCAAGGGCTAAATCATCTTCAACATCACTAGCACTTACATATCCATCCTCGGTAGCAATGAAAGAGCGATGACTGGGGCACTCCTTCATGACATGTCCCATGCCTTTGCATCGGTGGCAAATGATTTTAGAGCTGGACGAGGAGGAGCTAGTAGAAGCACCCGGAGTGGCACCTTTCTTCAGCTGTGGAAACTGCACATTAGACAATTTACTTACCCCGGAAGAAAATGGAGGTGTAGATGGCTGTGGTGCAACAGGAAGCTTGGGCGTCTCTGGCTCGGAACGCTGCTGAAAATTCCTCCCATTGTTAGACTTAAAAGGCTGGTGTTGTTTGCGTCCCTGTACTTCTCGTTCTGCCTTAATAGCAAGATGATACAATTGGGAAAAATTGTGCCATTCTTTGTAATCAAGTATGTTCTGTATATCATGGTTTAAACCACCAAAAAATCTAGCACTAGCATCATTATCATCTTCATTTATACCACAACGTGCTAAACCAATAAACAATTCTTGATAGTATGCTTCTACTCCTTTATCACCTTATTTTAAAGTTTGTAGTTTCAAACGTAAATCACGTTGGTAATAAGGAGGAACAAAACGAGATTTCATACGTTGCTTTAAAACATTCCAAGTTTGAGGCACAAAGAACAACATTATTGGCATTGCAAAGATCACTCCACCGTAACAAAGCAAAATTAGTAAACTCACTAGTAGCAAGTCTAACTCTATGCTCAAAGGGGAACATTATGAGAATCAAATTTTGTTGAACAACAAGCTCCCAATCTAAATATGCCTCTGGATCAACATTACCAAAGAAAAAGGAGGTAGACTAAATTTAATTTTAGCAAAAGGATCATTATTACCATGATTATTACCTTCCATACCGCTGACGATTGAAGTTGAGGCGACGACGGGCACCAACCGTCCAAGATATCGCATCTTCATCACCAAATGCATCCGCATCTTCATCATCAACCACGATAAGGTGGAGGGCGTTGCTCAAAAGTTGTTCAATGCGGGTGACCAGATTGTTCACGTTCTATGCGTCATTCGGTCATAAGATTGCGTTGTTCACCATGAACATTGTAAGCTCGCCCTTGGACACGCACTCATTGAAGTCCATCGGAGTTCCTACCATGGTTAGAAGATAGAAAAAGACAACACCAAAGTATTATCCCTATCAACTAAAAGGAAACAAGTGGTGGTGGTGGTGATGGTGGTGAAAGTGGAATGCAAAATCACAAGCGGCTTACCACCGTCTTGCCTGTATTCTTACCAACGCCAAACAGGAGCAAAACCAAAATAGCGAAGCAATCTGTTGTGGAGCGTGGGTAACAGTTGCAAGATGAACCTGTGCTAACAGAAGAATATGTGGAGCTATGGGTAGGCACACAATACGACAGCAAGGATTAGCAATTAACGAATGCAGATTAATGATTGTTCAATCTAGATCCAAAGTACAAATCACAGGTGCTGGCTAAGACGTGTCGAGACATAGCGCAACAAGGTGAAAACAAAGGACGATCGAAAGAACTCACAGAACAAGCAAATAGCCCGGATTTCTCCTTTTTCCTGAATTTTTTCCCGGATTTTTCCAAAAGGCACTAGTAGGAAACAAACTTTTTTATTTTTTTACTATTTTTTATATACTTTTCTCTGAACAAGGATCACAAAAGATGCAACCACAAAAATTGGCACCTACAACTGAGGTGGGATGTGGTCTACAGAAATTCAGCACGTTCTCTAAAAAGCGTGCAAAAACTTTGACAATTTTTTTTCTATATTTTCCCGATTTTTTTTGGCAATTTTGATGAAACCAAACAGGGCGAAGCTAAGTTTGGGTCGGCCCCAAATGGTGTCAAGAAGCTGCTGAAAAAATTTCAGATTTTTTGGATAAACGAGCGAAAAGTTATGCCTGTTTTACCGAAGGTATCTCAAGGTATGTTTTCCGGGAGGCACAACACGGCGGCGGCAGTTAGGGCAAAGCGTCCCGAAACTCCAACACCGATCACAGGATTGTCACTGTGACTAACAGCAGTAGGTATTCGCCTGATGATGTAAGGAGGGCTGCGATGCAGGCAAAATAAGAGCGGCTGGCAACCTATCTAGGGTTTGTGCGGCGGCGAGAAGTGACACAAGGCGGCTAGCGGGGCAAGTCGAGTAATGTGGTGGCTTCGACTTGTTGTTTGGGAACGGTGGATGGGATAGCGGCGGAAAACAAAAATCACGATTGAACTACGACCATGAACACAATCCTAAACCAGCAAAAAGACTCGACCATGGACACAAACTCAACAACACGAATCTGAAACGAAATTGCAAAGGCGCAAAGGGCGATAGGACAGCGGAAATTGAAATATTTTTGGGCTTTTTGTAGACTCTAGGTAATGAACAAATACGAATCTAAGCCAAACGAGATTATACCTCGCGGTAAACCTGAAATATCTGATACCAATTGATGAGTACAGGCCCGATCTTCCGAGAGGTAGCCGATAAGTTCGATTTTGTGGAGATCTCGACGTTGGCGATCCGGCTTCAAATCAGACGCGATTCGAACCCTGCAACCATTACACCACTGCTCCGTTGGTTATCAACCAAGCACAACTCGATTGACCTTGCCAAGAAGGCTTTTCCTACAAGCGAATCGAAGAGCACAAGCAAGAAGGTATAACACGCAATCTGAAATTGCAAATATGAATGACGCAGATATCAATAAAGGATTCAAGAACTCGGTTCCAAAGGACTAATCGACACAGTGGAGGAGATCAAGAACGGGGGCCCTGGATCACTGTAAAAGGATTTGTCACCACAGTTACAATGAACGATTCAGTTTCTCGATGGAAAACTAAACTCTAAACAAAACCCAATTGTGTAGCAGCGGCGACGGCTGTGTTTATAGTCTAAGACTTGACCTAGGGTTGGGGACGGCCAGGGGTTGGGCGCCCACAAGTTGGGCTTAAGGCCCGACACGATACATGGCCAAGTTGGCCTAAATAGGTGACGCAGCACCTTGCCGTGGTCACACAGAATGATCCACGGACCTTTTGAAGCTGGGACCAGATCCAAAACGACGGCGTCGTCGTCCCCTTTCCAACGCATCCAAGAACGGCCCGTTTCGATGTCGTATGAGAAAGTTATGACCGAAACAGTGACAACGTGTCTGCTGAATCCGAGGGCGACGTGGCAGCTGAGTTGGGAACGAATTGCAACTTGGGGATGACCATGGCGTCGGTGTGTCCAGCATGGCGATGTCCTCATCAAGTGGTAGAGACGCTGCTTGGGGCATGGCTCTACCATCGGGTCCTAGCCTCCCACACGGTGGGCCTGGATGAGGGAGAGGACAGTGATGGGTGTTAGCCTGTTGGTGCAGATGATCTCATGGTTCCCCAAAAGGATGAGGCCTATTGGGGCCATTTCTCGGTGAGCTCGCCATGAGCCATGGGCCTCTGGTTTCCTAGGTGGAAGACAAGGCCATAGCTAGTGATGAGAGAGTGCGTTGGTCCCCCTATGTAGGTGAACTCTAGGATGCAACCCCTGAGGGTAGTTCTGAGAGTGTGTCTGCCATAGGCCATGGGGTCTAGGTTTCTAGGATGGATGTCCAGGCTGTGGCCAAGGGCAGACATGAGCGCTAGCCCTTCAATGCCAATGGACCCAAGGTTTTCATGGCAGATGTGGCCACTGTGGGCCATTCTGCGAGCGAACCCACCAATGGTGCGAGGAGCCATCGCCTCCTTCCCAACAACAAGAGTGCACGACTGTCCCCTACCTGGTGCGCCAACTATCGATGTTTTGTAAACTGGACTGGTAAATTTATATGAAAGCCATGCTGCTCTAGGAAGACGATGGTAGCATCTAAAAGACATGAGGATTTATATTGGTTTAGGCCGAAGCCCTATGTCCAGTCTCAGAGATGATCAAGTGCGTGTTCCTCGCTCGAATGCTCTAAAGTTCTTACAATGGGGGTGCAAGAATGGTGGAAGAGGTAGGAGATAGTGCTAGAGCTAGGAGATGGACTGCCCGAATGAGAGTATCTAGAGTCTGATGAGAATGGAGATGTCCCTGGAAGGGTGCCCTAACTGCCCTTATATAGAGTCCGGGGCTAGGTCACATACAAACAAGGAGGTTCTCCATACCGAGGGGTCATGAGCCTGAGGGAGGGGGCCTAGCTAACTTGGCTTGCAAGTAACGCCGTCTTGGGGTGCACATCTTGGCATGGCTATCATCATGGTATTGTGCTCAGTCACGGCATGGCGTGACGTGGTGCCATAGTGCCCATCATGGCAGGACTATGGGCAAGACAGTGTTTTGCCAGCCGTCCTACGCAACATGGTCTTGCCGTGGTCTTTGTCATCGCCTCCTGATCATCCGGGGGTATCGTACACTGCCCTTAGGAAGCTGATCGTCTTGCCACTTGTGGAGTTGGTGGCCATGATCCCGAGCTCTGAGGTCATGGTCCGCGTTGGCTTCGAGGCCATCATCGTGGATCCCATCCCGTAGTGGGTGGGTGAAAGGTCCTAATATGGCTAAAGGAGGGTGAATAGCCTATTTAAAAATCTACAAGATCACTAGAGCAATTTGATTAGTATGACAAATAGTGAAATGCAAACTTGCTCTAGCTCTACAAGGGTTGCAAGCCACCTATCCAACAATTCTAGTTACTATAATCACTAGGCACACAAATGGCTAAGTCACTACTCACTAAGAGGTCTCACACTTGTTACACTAAAGAGCTCCACTAGATGATCTTAAGCTACAAAGCAAGCTCTCAATTCTAGCAACACTAAAGATCTTGCTATAGCTAGTTTATGAAAATGTAAACGAGTGAGTAGGGTGATTATACTGCCGTATAGAGGAGTGAACCTTTCGGCTCTCCTGCTGGGGAAGGTACAAGACCCCTCACAATCATTGGAGCTGGCCACGAACAATCACCATCACGTGCCAAAATTCCTCCGCTGCTCCAAGCCATCTAGGTTGCGGCAACTACCAAGAGTAACAAGAACTCCGCAGCCACAACGATCCCCAAGTGCAACTAGAAGCAATCACTCATGCAAATGCACTAGGAATGACTCCCAATCTCACTATGACAATGAATCAATGATGGAGATGAGTGCGAGGTGTTTTCGTAGGATCACAAGGATGTCAAGTATGTCAAAGTGTCAAGAGAGTCATCCCCAAGCTAGCCAAACACTATTTATAGACGCCCCTAAAGGAATATAGTCGTTAGGCTCTCACTCCATCTTTTCACGAGGCGACCGGACGCACAGATGGGTGTGACCAGATGTAGACCCCCAACGTCCGGTCCACCATCTCTGTCCATGTGTCACTACCTTCAAACCTCAGTCGTCTAGCTTCAATGGTCAAGTTCCCAATCGCTCGAGCATTAAGTGACGACCAGACGCGCTCCTCCAATGACCTGACACCGCGCGAGGCTGAGTCCGGTCAGTTCTAGTAAGCTCCCAAAGCATGATCTTTATGACCAGACATGTCTCATCACAAGCGACCTAACGCACCCCAGCATCTGGTCCTCATACTGCTTCTTTGTGCACGCCCACGAAGCTAACATTAGCCTACGTCAGCACGACCTGACTCGCGCCCTGCGCGTCTGGTCCCGCTAACTGCCAGCATCAATAAGTGATCGGACGTGCAGGTGGTAGCATCCGGTCGCTCCTCGGCCCTCTCGGTCAGCTGTGCCGTGCTGCTTATAAATGACTGGACGCGCCCGGGGTGAGTCCGGTCACCCTAAGGCCAGCGTCCGATCATGGATGTTCTCCTCATTTTCTTTTTCTAAGTCCACAACTACTTTACCCTCGCTTCCAACTTGCTAACCATAATGTGTAGAACTTATGTGCACATGTGTTAGCATTTTTCAAAACATTTTACAAGGGTCAAGGTTAGCACACTAGGTTTCTAAATGCATATGCAAGAATCATGTCACCTAGTGGCACTTGATAAACCATTTAGCCAAATATTTCCCCTCTTTGTAGTACGGCTATCGATCCTAAATACACTCACACCTCTATGTTGTCTTGAGTGCCAAAACAAAAACCTATTTGATACCTTTTCCTTGATCATCTCAGTTTTTGTTTTTCTCTTTCTTCTTTTCCAAGTTGAGCTTGATCATCTTCAACACATGTCCATCTCCATATCCATCTCCATGGACTTCATCACCATGCTCCATCACTTGGTATGTACCAACCTTGCTCACATGACACTCATGACAAAGGTTAGTACTTAGGTTTCATCAATTAGCCAAAACTAAACTAGGGCTTTCGATCTCCCCTTTTTTGGTAATTGATGACAACCTTTTCACAAAGATATACAATAAAATCTTTTTGGGTTCATGTTGCTTGCCCAAGCATTTTACCATGTGTAAAGGATATGGACAAGTTTCATAAATCCAAATTGGTAGCATTAGCTCCCCCTACATATGTGCTAAGAGTTTGGATTTGAAAGCTTGCACAAATGTATAGTTAGGAAGTTAGGAAGTGTGGGAAGTAATGACTACCAAATGATGCTAAGGTGTAAAGAATGGACCTTTGAAGCGTTATACCAATCGTAGTTGCCATTTGAACACCATCCTTAGCACCAAAATTTGTTAGATATCATTTGAAAAACAAAGACAAACTAGATACCTCATGAGATCAACATTAGAAGCAAGGTTCTATTGCCACTTGTAAAAATATCAAGGTATATCTAGCTATCCTATATATGATAGTTTTCATTTCATCAATCATTTCCTATAATCTAGCATACACCACACAAGCATGGATAGGGAATTTTAAGAACTTGTGCCATGCAAACAAACATATGTAATGCACATACAAATGCAACATACAAGTTTATGAGCTTGCTCCCCTTACTTGTGTGCTTCAAATTTTAATTGATCCCCTTTCACCTCACCTATCTTAGGTTTCTCTCCCCCTTTTGCTTATCTTTGTGAATTACTTCTCCCCCTTTGTCATCAATGACCACAAAAGGTGAGCTTAAATTTTAGATAGGTTGGAGGATCATTTTCCCAAAGTGGTTCAATCTAGAGCACTTGCAAAAGATATTTAACTCGGTTTGATCCAAGGACAAGCTTCTTCACACCTCTAAATAAGGGTTATCATGCACCATATTGAGTTAAACACTTATAGCTTATTTTCTAGATTAAACACTAGGTTTACAAGCCCACAAACATGTCATATGCTACCACTAGATCATTTCAAGCATACAAGCAATAGTGGTACCATACAAGTATCAAATTCATTTGATTTTCATGAATGAGCCTAAGACATGTGAGGAATGACTAGATGCACTAAACAAGTCCTTAGCAATGGATGAATGACATGTCAATCAACTTTACCTTGCTTTGCTCGAAGGAGAGGCATGTCATATATGGGGGTGCATCAACACATGTTTGAGAAGTCAAGTATGTTCAATTCATTCCTTAACTTGCAAAACCTTTTCTCATCAAGTGGCTTGGTGAAAATATCGACAAGTTGATCATCGGTGCCCACACTTTCAATGCAAATGTCCCCCTTTTGTTGGTGATCTCTTATGAAATGATGGCGGACATCTATGTGCTTTATTCTTGAATATTGAACTGGGTTATTGGTGAGCTTCATGGCACTCTCATTGTCACATAGCAATGGCACTTGTTTGAATTTTATTCCAAAGTCACTCAAAGTAGCCTTCATCCAAAGTAATTGAGCACAACAACTATTGGCTGAAATGTACTCCACTTCGGTGGTTGAAAGTGCTACACTATTTTGCTTCTTTGATGACCAAGACACAAGTGATCTTCCTAATAGTTGACATGTGCCCGATGTGCTCTTTCTCTCAACTTTGCATCCCACATAATTGGAGTCCGAATATCCTATCAACTCAAATCTTGCTCCTTTGGGATACCACAATCCCACATTTTTATGTATGCTTCAAGTACCTCAAAATTCTCTTTGTTGCCTTCAAGTGACTCTCTCTTGGTGAGGCTTAAAATCTAGCACACATGCATACACTAAACATCACATATGACCTTGATACGGTCATATAGAGTAGGCTTCCAATCATAGACCGATACATCTTTTGATCCACCATGTTCCCACTAGCATTACTATCCAAGCTTCCATCTGTCCCCATTGGTGTACTAATTGCTTTAGCATCTTCCATACCAAACTTCTTGAGCATGTCTTTGATGTACTTGACTTGACTCATAAATGTGCCACTCTTCAATTGCTTGATTTGTAGACCAAGGAAGTAACTAAGCTCTCCAATCATAGACATCTCAAATTCAATTGCCATCATCTTTCTAAACTCCTCACAAAAATCTTGATTGGTTGATCCAAAAATAATATCATCAACATAGATTTGCAATACAAACAAGTCATTGCCTAGCTTCTTGGTGAAGAGAGTGGTGTCAACCTTACCCATATTAAACCCTTTAGAGAGCAAGAAATCTCTCAATCTCTCATACCATGCTCTAGGTGCTTGCTTCAAACCATACAATGCCTTTCTTAGCTTGTAAACATGGTTAGGGTTCTTCTCATCTTCAAAACTGGGAGGTTGCTCAACATACACAAGCTCATTGATGTACCCATTGAGAAATGCACTCTTCATATCCATTTGGTACAACTTGATGTTGTGGACATAAGCATAGGCTAACAAGATCCTAATTGCTTCCAATCTTGCAACAGGGGCATATGTCTCTCCAAAGTCAAGACCTTCAACTTGAGTGTAACCTTGAGCCACTAATCTTGCTTTGTTCCTTACAACTATCCCATCTTGATCTTTCTTGTTATGAAAGACCCATTTGGTTCCTATCACATTATGATCCTTAGGCATCTCAACTAACTCCCATACTTGATTTCTTGTGAAGTTGTTTAACTCTTTATGCATAGCATTCACCCAATCAACATCTAAAAAAGCTTCATCTATCTTCTTAGGTTCAATGGAAGACACAAATGAGAAGTGTTCACAAAATGATGTCAATCTTGATCTTGTTTGTACACCTCTTGAGATATCACCAATGATAGAATCCAACGGATGATCTCTTGTAACATTGGTTGGTTGGACACTCGCACTTGATTGCTTGCATTTGATTGATCACTTGGTTGAGATGATGAACTAGCCTAACTTGTATCAACTTGCACATTTGAGTTAGAGAGCACTTGATCTTTGTCATCTTCAACTTCAATCACCTCTCTAGGCCTTATGTAACCAATGTCCATGTTCTTCATTGCATTGACCAATTGAGTGCCTCTCACATCATCTAGATTCTCATCTTCCTCTTGGGAACCATTTGTTCCATCAAATTCCACATCATGAACCTCCTCAAGAGTACCACTAGCTAAATTCCAAACTCTATAAGCCTTGCTAGTAGTGGAGTAACCAAGCAAGAAACCTTCATCACATTTCTTCTCAAACTTGCTCAATCTTGTGCCTTTCTTCAATATGTAGTATTTGCAACCAAAAACCCAAAAATATGCAATGTTGAGCTTTCTTCCATTCAAGAGCTCATATGGGGTGACAATAGAGTCGGTTGCTATAGTAGCGAGCCATGTTGATTGTTTTGGCCCAAAATGAATGACTCACATTGTACTCACTCAACATTGATCTTGTCATGTCAATCAATGTTCTATTCTTCCTTTCAACTAGGCCATTTGATTGTGGAGTGTACTTGGCCGAGAATTGATGCCTAATCCCAAATTCATCACACAAATCATCAACTCTTGTATTTTTGAATTCACTTCCATTGCCACTTCTTACTTTCTTGATGGTTGTTTCAAACTCATTGTGAATTCTCTTGATGAATGTCTTGAAGATTGCAAACACATCACTCTTGTCAACAAGAAAGAACACCCATGTGTATCTAGTGAAATCATCCACAATCACAAATCCATATTTGTTTCCACCAATGCTAGTGTAAGTGGTTGGTCCAAACAAATCCATGTGCAACAACTCAAATGCCTTAGATGTACTCATCATGCTCTTCTTAGGATGTGTGTTGACAACTTGCTTTCTAGCTTGACATGCACTACAAAGCTTATCCTTCTCAAATGTGACATCTTTAAAGCCTCTAACTAGATCATGCTTAATCAACATGTTCAGTTGTTTCATTCCAACATGACCAAGCCTTCTATGCCATAACCAACCCATGCTAGACTTAGTGAGCAAACATGTTGACAATTGAGCTTCACTAGCATTGAAATCAACCAAGTATAGATTTTCATATCTAAATCCCTTGACTATCAAGTTAGAGCCATCTACACTTATGATCTCTACATCATCAACTCCAAATATGCACCTGAAACCAAGATCACAAAGTTGAGCTACCGACAATAGGTTGAAGTTCAAGCTCTCTACTAGTAGCACATTGGAAATGCTCAAGTCATTGGATATTGCAATCTTACCAAGCCCTTTGACCTTGCCTTTGCCATTATCACCAAATGTTATGCTATCAATCCCATTGTCATCATTTGAGTTGATTGAATTGAATATTCTTGAATCACCGGTCATGTGTTGTGTGCACCCACTATCAAGCACCCAATGCCTTCCTCCATCTTTATAATTGACCTACAAAAGAAGATCAATTTTTTTTGGGTACCCAAACTTGCTTGGATCCTTGAAGGTTAGTCACTAAGGTCTTTGGTACCCAAATGGCCTTCTTCTTTGAGCCCACAATAGGTGTACCAATGAACTTAGCCTTCACACCATTCGCACCCTTGGTAAGCATGTAACAAGAATCAAAACAAATTAAGGATACATTAGCATTGATCTTGTTCTTGTTCTTGTTCTTGTTCTTGTTCTTTATGCAAGATTGCTCTAAGTGCCCTACTTGCTTGCATCTATTGCAAAACCAACCATTGCTCTTCACAAAGCTAGCTTTGGGAGTAGCAAAGGCCACCTTGCTTTTCATGGGGGTATAGCCTAATCCCTCTTTGTTAAGAGAGAACCTTTGGCTACCCAAGCACTTTAGCAAGCGGGCCTCACCACCATAGGCCTTGACTAGGGCGTGAGTGAGTTCATCCACCTCTCTCTTGAGAGTCTCATTTTCAACCATTAGTGAGGCATCACAAGTGAAACCATCACTAGTAGTAGAGGTAGGAGTGGTAGCGGTGGTGGATGATGAGCTACAAGAAGGGTTAGTGGGAGCAACAACAATAGGTTTATGAAATGAATCTTCAATAATGTCACATGTTATACCCACATCACATGATACTATAACCCTTTCCTTTTCTTGTTCAAGAAGCAATGAGTGAGCGTTTTCAAGCTTGGTGTGAACTTTGCCAAGCTTCTCATGGGCTTTCACTAGCCTCTCATGAGTAGCATTGAGCTCATCAAAGGATTGCTTAAGAGCACTAAGCTTCTTTAGCAAATCTTTGCACTTCTTATTTTTCTTGTTAATTATTGAGTTGGCTTGTTCTAGCATGTTCATTAGTTGTTCATTTGAGAATTCATCATCATCACTATCATTTTCACTTTCACTATCATCATTTTCACTCTCATCATATTTTACCTTGGAGCCCTTAGCCATAAAGCATGATGGAGTGTCAAATAGTGAAGGCTTGTTGTTGATAGCAATGCTTGCTAGAGCCTTCTTCTTGGATTCCTTGTCATCATCACTTGAATCATCATCGGTGGAGGCACCACTATCCCATGTGACAACATAGGATCCACCCTTATTCTTCTTCTTGAAGGTCATCTTCTTCTCTTTCTTCTCCTTCTTATCTTTGTTGCTCTTCTTCTTCTCATTATCCTCATTGCCACTATTGTAGGGACAATCCGCTACAACATGATCGGGGCTCTTGCATTTGTAGCACAACCTCATATACTCCTTGTTCTTGAAGTTATCTCTCCTCTTCCTTGCACTGTAGCCTTTCTTCTTCTTCATCTTGCCAAACTTGCGTACAAATAGAGCTAATGCTTCATCATCACTATCATCATGAGAGCATTCTTCATCACTTGATTCTTCCTTCTTAGCCTTGCCCTTGCTCTTGTTCTTGGAGGATGAAGTGCTGGCCTTGAAGTCCACACTCTTCTTCTTCTTGTCTTCCTCCTTCACAATTTCTTCAGCATCACTATTGTATTGGTCCTCGGTCATCACATCACCAAGCACCTCATTTGGAGTAACATCCCTCAATCCACCTCTAAAGATGATGGATCTCAATGTCTTGAATCTCTTTGGCAAACACATCAAGAACTTGTGAGAGAAGTCCTCATCCTTCACCTTCTTACCCAAACTCTTGAGATCATTGATGATGACTTGTAGCCTATAGAACATCTCTAGGATGGACTCATCATCCTTCATCTTGAAGTTTGATAGCTTGTCTTTGAGCATGTAGAGCTTGGCACGTTTTACCGTTGAAGTTCCCTCATATGTTTCTTATAGTCTCACCCAAACTTCACTTGCCTTCTCAAGATATTTGATTTGCTCAAACACCTTTGAATCAATGCCATTGTATATGGTGTTGAGTGCCATAGTGTTGCATTACTTGTTGATCTTATCATTGTTGGTGAGATTGGTAGGGTCAATAATCACAAACTCATTCTCTACCACATCCCACACCTTGTCATTGCTTGATCCAAGGTACATCTTCATCTTTCTCTTCCAATAATCAAAAGATCTGCCATCAAAGAACGGTGGTTTGCCTCCAACATGGTTGAACACAATTTGAGACATAATTTGCACCGAATGTTGTTGTAACACCCTAGGTGTTAGCCTTGCATAACTTGACTTGCATAGCATGAGCATGATCATCAAGCATTCATATATATGCATTTACACTTGAAACATTTGATTGAAACATATGCAACATTGCTTGTTATTTTATGTTTCTTGGTATATATGCATATGATCATGAGTGAATACATGTAGATGGTTGATATGAGTCACAAAAACATGTTAGCAACACTTAGGTTAGCAAATGGAACATGGTTTATGAATGTCACTTCCCATGATCAAGCCCTTAAGTCATGTTTCATGTGATTACACTAAATAGCTCTATGAGTGACTAATACATGAAATGATTGTATGACCTTGCAATTAGCCTAAACATGTTTAGAGTATCATTATGAACACCTTTGATATTCATGGTTAGGGGTAAATAGGTCATTAAGCCATAGTTTGAAGTGTATCAACATTTAAATGTGACATGTTTGACCAAGTTTTAACTAGGTGTTAGGGACCTTGCATGGAGGTGGTCACTAAAGCAAAGTTGTAGTATTTTATATAAGGAACAACTTTTATGTTTGGGTCATTGACTGGTTTAGCTCCTAGCATGCTTGAATTTGGATCACAAGAATCAGAAAAATCAACATGTCAACACTTAACAAAATTTGCTAAGTCCTTGTTAACTGACCGACTGACAGGCCGACCTTGGTCATGATTTAACTCCATTTTGGTTGCGAATTAGCACGAGTTCACTGAACAAGAATTGTAGATGGTACTTAGGACTCAACTTTTGTTTTGGAATCATTCACTGAACGGCTTTGTATCGGGAGATAATTCAAATGAAAAACCCGCTGTCAGGCACCGTTGCTGCTTAACTGAATGAACGGCAATGAGGTTCAGTGGCCGACACCAAGCAGAGTTCGCGCGCCGCGTGGAAGCCAGAGGACGCCGCGCGTCGCCGGAGCCCCACCGCTTGTGGCCAAGGCAGGCCATCGCGCACATTCACACCCTAGCTACCGCCCGCACTCAACAGCGCACACCATTTCCCTCGCCTCTGCCTCCTTCCTCGCTCACAGCGGACCGCCGCCACGCTACCATCGCCATCACCGGCGACAGCTCGCCCTCGCAGCTCCTCCATCACCACAGTAGATCCACCATCACCCCATCAACTCACCGCATTCACCCATGCCCACTAATTGAGCTCGGTAAGCTCCAGCACCGCGCACCAGCTTGCCGGAGCTCCGCCGCCATACTCCGTCGTCGTGGCCACGCCGCCACAGTCCACCATTTGTTGTGATGTCTTGTGCGCTAGGGTCGCCTGAGTCCATAGAAGCTCGTCAGCGCTTGAGCTTGCTTCACCGTGGCTTCCACCGGCGTAACACCGTTGACCCGCACCTCCGCGCCGCCATAGCTGCCGCCGTAGTACCTAGCTTCGATGATCGGTCCTTTTTGTTGTACCAGTAGGTGCGGGAAGTCGTGGGGATCATGCCGTGAAGACCTCACCGCCGGCAACCTCACCGTCGGCGAGCTTTCGTCGCGCCACCATCGCGCAGCGCCGCTGCTCTGCTTTTGAGTCAATGACGTGTGGTGTCCTCTGACCAGCGGGTCCCATCGGTCAGCGACAGCAGTGTTGAGGACTAGTTCAAATATTCCAGATTTGAGTGTGTTTTGTAATTTTTAGATCTCTAGTTTGGTAGCTTCAAAAATTGTGAAATAAATTTGGTAGTGTTCCTTAGGAAGTGTAGTATTTAAGAAAAATATGATCCTTGCACTTACAGTAGAAATTTTAGAAGATTTAAATGGAGATTTGAAATGTGTTTTTGAATGCATGTAAACTTGTTTATTTTATATCTAGAGTTTATGTGCTCCAAAAATTATGAAATTTTTGTGGTAAACTATTCTTGACATGTATGAGATCTGGAAAAATTTGAGGACCAGTGCATGCTTAGATTTGTAATTATAGATTTTTCTTTTATAAATAGGTAATCCTTGTATGAATTTTTATAAATTATTTAGGAATCCAATATTCATGAAATTTGTTGGAGGTTATCCTAGTAGTATATGGATGCTAAGAAAAATAGGAAATCTGTTGCTTGACACTTTTCAATAGGGTTTTCTATTTATGCTATTTGAAGGCTTGCTGCCTTGTCATTTTTGTATAGGATGTTTTACTTGGTGAAATAGCATGAAACTTTTATAGTAGTCTATTGGTAGCACTAGTAAGCCACTGTAATTTGCTAAGAAATTATGATGCATATTTGGTATGTGTTTATTATTTAACCTAAGTATCTTAGTAAATTGATAAAGGCATTTAAATAAATAGTTTGAGCATGGCCATTATGTTTTCTTGAGTGTAATTGATGTCCTTGTACTGTTGGTATGATTGGTGAAGTCAAATTTGGAATGTTTATATGCAATAGAAATATCGTTGCTTTATAATTCGGGAGAGAAGAGTTTTCGGACCGATTCTGTGGTTTAGAGTGTTGCGTAGTCAAAATGATGGTTGTTGTAAAAATAGTTAATAATAAAGTTGTAGGTAACTTCTTCATATATACTGTGTTAAAATTCAGAGCCATAGGTCAAACGGTTTAGGATTTATAGCTGTTTAAAGTTAGCATTTCTGAATTGCTTGCTCTCTGGAATTTCTGGACAGCGCTGGATTGATTGTCTATTTTGGTTAAGATTAAGTGTGAATTAGCTTTTGGTGATTAAATAAGAGTTGTAGACAATTTTATAAGCTTTCCAGAAAGTCTAATATCACAGCATTTGGATAAGTAGAACTTCAGTTATGAGTAAACCAAGCAGCTGCTGTTTTGTGTGTAGTGAATGAATTGTAAATGTGTTTGATTAAGTAATTAAGAGAGAGATGCACCTACTCGGGAAAATGTGATGCATTTGTTAACACCATGCTGTTAAGAATACTTATACGAATGCATTCATCATGTGTCATCATTTTATACTTGTACGCATGTATGCATTCGCAATATCTTATGCCATATTCATGCATCTAGG
The DNA here is from genome assembly GCA_904845875.1 of Miscanthus lutarioriparius. Classification (NCBI taxonomy): domain Eukaryota; kingdom Viridiplantae; phylum Streptophyta; class Magnoliopsida; order Poales; family Poaceae; genus Miscanthus; species Miscanthus lutarioriparius. The sequence continues at coordinate 86,933,027 of CAJGYO010000006.1, forward strand.
ATCGGAGGAAGAAATAACGTTGCTGGAATTCGACGAAGTAGAGGAAGGGGACCAGCAGGAGAATCCTCAAGTCATAGCTCCAGAAGGTGAGGAGCAGAATCTTGAGGAGCTTCCAGAGTGTCCTGATCACCGCCCTACTTCCTTTCTGCGAGGCAAGCCCCGGAGCATTCTAAGTCTCCCAGTATTTTACAAATGATTACTTAAGTACTTATGATTGATGCATTAGGTTATAAGAGTTGAATGGAACCACTTGATGCATGGAACTACCTTGTCCAGATATATACACCTTTCACCCTGTATAGGTCCAGGATCGAATATATGCTTAGCCCTGCTTAGACCGGTAGAAGTCGGGTGATTTCCTGTCACCTGCGAGATATAGGTGGATACCGAAGCACGGTGGGCTATATTTGCTATCATGGAAAAGAACCATAGGGTAATGTAAATGGAGACCGGGCGGGATGTCGATAGAGAAGCAACAAGACATGGAGGTCTTGGGTGTGGATCTATCCCCGTCTGTGTCGATTAAGGACCGTACCGTTGTTGGTGCTTCTGACAAGATTGAACGCATGCCTATCACTTAGCTGGCCGGATAACTCGTTCCGACCGTGAAGCCGAGTAGCTCAACTTAGGTCGGGACCCGTTCTGTTGTGCGCTCCTTGCGGGGGGCGATCAGACTGAGACCAAGGGCAGGCTAGGCCTAAACGTCCTAGCATCTGGTGTCCCAGACTATGCGGCACGATACGGACCCGCGAAATGTGTACCTGAGTTGTACCAAAGGTGACCTAAGGCTGCCTTCACGCGGTATGCCTAGGTTTGTGTTAGGAATAAATTCCCAGCTGGTTGAAATCGATTCGAATCGCCGTCTCTCCCGGATAGTGAGAAACTTGGCTAGTCCCAACATCGTAGTAATTGTGCTATGGAACATGATGGTTCGGATGATTATGGAATTGCAATACCTGCTATGGTTACTATTGTATGCTTTTAAATGGATATACCGCATGTTTGGCACAGAATAGTTGCTAATCTAGAGATGGATAGTTACAATTAACCTGATATTGGAACCATAATTGTATAGCTAAGTTAATCGCTTTTATGCAAAATGTTGCCAAGCTATCCCCACTTATACAACCTTGCATAATCCTTGGAGTCATTTTATTTCTGGTTTATGACGGGTAAGTCTAGCTGAGTACCTTCTCGTACTCAGGGTTTTATTTCCCATGTTGCAAATGGCACTGTGTATCATGGTTATTGCAAGAGTTGCTTCTATCCCGCTGTGGATGAGGAGTAAGCCTTGGGCAGGCTTCTTTATTAATCCCTATCTTTGCTTTTGTGGACTGTGATCCTACTTGGCACTATATCAAACTATGTTGGAAACTTTACTTTCGAACTTATTTGCTTCCGCTTTATCTATCAAACTCGGTTTGTAATAACTGGTTTCATACTCTGATGATGAAAATGTATCTATGAACTTTATGTAATATGTGGCATGTATGTTGAATCATGTACGATCTTGGTTGTTGTAAATCGTTTATCGAGACCCGTCGTGGTACTCGACGGACTACCGGGTTTATATGGGTTCAAGTATGACAGTGCGACTGCTTGCGGACGCCATTGTACTTGTACTCTTATAAATTGGTCGGTTCTACGACAGCTGGCATCAGAGCAAGATTCAACGTTAATTGTCACATGTGTATTTAAAACAAAAGTTTTTGTTTTCCAAAAACCCTTCTCTAGCAACTGATAGCTATATAATAGGTATTTGAAATCTAAAGTGTGCCAATGATCACTTTCCTTATGCCCAAATTAAGGACTATTAGGTGGCTATTTAAGTACTAACATGGGGGGTTTTTACTTCGTCGTCCATACGGCGTGCTATTGTATGGATGTCATTCACTTGAATGGTAATGTATGGATCAAATGCCTCTACGCCAAGGTAAGAAGATGAGTGACATGACCGCAAGATGTGAGCGTGCGGTCGGGGAGAGTTAGTTTTGGTATGGCTATGTATGCATGCTTGCATGTATATATGGTGCGTATTTAATTGTGGGTTTAAATTGTTATCGGGTAGTTTGATACGGAAGTATATGTATGGGTATACATATATGGAAGTATTTAAATTTACATTATGCATATTTCTTTATGGGTTTGGGCTGAAATAAAATTCTTATGCAGGTACACTAACAACGAAACGTGTAGCTCGACTAGTTACGCTATATATGAGAGAACATATGTATGCCACCATGTCTACCGCTAGAAACAAATTTTTCCTAAGTTTGTGAGGACGTATGGAACGAGCATGCATCATGATAATTATCATTCAAATAATTACATTGTTCCTCCCCTTATAAATTTCTTACTCGGTTATGTAACTCTTATCCATTATGGCCTTGTCTCACTAAGTGTACATGATGATGGTACCGATGGCAGCACCAGTTGGAGTGAGAATTTCCTGATGGTTTTCGGAACACCTACCCTATTGTGGAGAGTCTTACGCTATGTGGGATATTAGGAACCACCCCTCTATCAGTGGAATGGAGTATACCTAGAGAGACTTTAGCCAGCAGCTTGCACGGGCCCAGCATGTTGTGATGGATTTTCAGCATGAGGTGCATAATTTGAACAACCACCTGCACCCGATCCTTAGTAAAGAAGACGAAGATCCAGAAATGTTAGTAGAACATGATGGCTAGGACGAGAAAGAAGTGGAGCCAGAGAATGAGGATGATCCTATCTCCAACCTCGACAGCGATCTTAATGAAGATTAGAGTCACCTAGTGACTAGTATGTTAACACGGTGCGAGTCCGATAAGTGATAAAAGTGGTGGTGTCATGTTGCGAGAATGAATTGTTATGCCTCTATTTTTATTGCGAATTTGAGAATTTTCTCCAGTAATTTTAGTTTGGCATGATTATAAATTCATCTACAATCTTGTGGCATCCACCAGTAATCGCTTATTGTTGCAACTTCGCAGATGACGCGCACCCGAGCAGGAGGTGGTAGCAGTTATGATGGCAATGGTGATGACTTACCACCACCATCGTCGCCGTCTGCTCAGGAGTTCTTTGCTCAGTTCTTGGGGAGCCAAAGGACAATGGAAGAAGCTCTGCGCCTCATTGCGCAGAACACCGCTCGTGGCCACCCACAACAACCAGGGGCCGAGCCAAATCAGCACAGTACATTCAAGGAATTTCTGGATACAAAGCCTCCTATCTTCAAGGTGGCTGAGGAACCACTACAGGCTGACGAGTGGCTCAACACCATTGAGTAGAAGTTTCGCTTGCTAAGAGTCACCGAGCATCTGAAAGCTGAGTATGCTTCTCATCAGTTGCAAGGACCAGCAGGGATCTGGTGGGCACATTTCTTGTCATCACTACCTGCTAATGCGCGAGTGACATGGGAATAGTTCAAGCTGGCTTTTAGGGGACATCATATTCCCCCGGGCCTAATGCGCATGAAAGCGGCTGAATTTATGAGGCTTACTCAGGGAACGAAGACTCTCACAGAATACATGCACGCATTCAACAACCTATCCAGATATGCTCTAGGTTTTGTGGATACTGAGGAGAAAAAGATAGAGAGTTTCAAGTGGGGTCTGGGTACCAAACTGATGAAGACCATGGCCAATTCTAGGTGTGCCACATACAACGAGTTTATTAGTGATGCTCTGACCCAGGAAAACCACAATAACATGCATGCGGTCTGCTAAGAGTCGCAAGAGGGCATTCGAGGCAGGTGCCTCCAGATCTTCACATGCAAGAGCGCCTATCATAGCTAGGCCACAATTCCATCCACCTGCATCCAAGTTTAGGCCTCCGCCACCCAAAGCTCAGAATAGCAGACCACAGAAACCATTTCGTAAAGCATTCACTATTACCTTACCAAAAGGGACTGGCAGTCAGGGGAGCTCCACAGGACCTAGGAATAATCAGCCATGTTTCAACTGCAACCAAATGGGTCATTGGGCCAAGGAATGCCCCCACCCCAAGAAGAATGGCAATCCGAATCAGAACAATCAGAGGCAGGCGAACACAAGGGCACGTCCGGGATACGTGCATTATACTGCTGTGGAGGAAGTGCCCGCTGGAGAAGTTGTCATGGCTGGTATGTTTCTCGTCAACAAGCATCCCGCTGTTGTTTTATTTGATTCGGGAGCTTCTCATTCCTTTATGAGTCAAGCATTCGCATCTAGGCATGATCAGGAAATAATTGAACTAAGCAAAGGGGGTTATAATATAAGTTCAGCAGGGGGTACTATTTCTACCAAAAAGATAGTAAAAAACGTGCTCATCTCTATACAAGGGAGGGAGTATACAACAGATTTGATAATATTGCCGGGGTTATCGATAAGTGCAATCTTAGGCATGAATTGGATGAAGGATCATGGTGTTCTCATTGACACCAGCACATGTACTATTATGTTGAGAGAACCCACGGGAGGGAATGCTTTTCTAGTACCACTCTCCCACAATTTTGAACCCCAACATTTAGCCTGTGCTATCCAAACCACCACACTTTGTGATATCCCAGTGGTTTGTGAGTTTTTGGATGTATTTCTAGAGGAATTACCAGGCTTACCACCTGATAAGGAGGTGGAATTTAAGATTGAGTTAGTGCCAGGTATGGCACCCATATCAAGAAGGCCCTATAGAATGCCACCCAATGAGTTAGCAGAACTTAAGGTTCAATTACAAGATCTATTGGACAAGGGTCTTATCCAACCTAGCTCATCTCCGTGGGGATGTCCAGCATTGTTTGTGAAAAAGAAGGACAAGTCACTGAGAATGTGTGTAGATTACAGACCACTCAATGCTGTGACCATCAAGAATAAATACCCGTTGCCTCGCATCGACATCTTGTTCGATCAGCTAGTGAAGGCAAAGGTATTCTCCAAAATTGACTTGAGGTCAGGCTACCATCAAATAAAGATCAGGCCAGAGGACATACCTAAAACTACTTTTTCCACTAGGTACGGCTTATATGAGTATTTGGTTATGTCCTTTGGACTAACAAATGCTCCAGCCTACTTTATGTACCTGATGAATTCGGTATTCATGCCCGAGCTTGACAAGTTCGTAGTTGTGTTTATCGATGATATATTAATTTATTTGGAAAATGAGTCAGATCATGAAGAGCATCTGAGGATTGTCCTATCCAGATTGAGGGAGCATAAGTTATATGCAAAGTTTAGTAAGTGTGAATTTTGGTTGAGCAAGGTACCTTTCTTAGGTCACATCTTATCAAGGGATGGAATCTCTATAGACCCATCAAAAGTACAAGAGGTCATGGATTAGAAAGCACCAACTTCGGTTCATGAAGTTTGGAGTTTTCTAGGGTTAGCAGGATATTATCGTCGTTTCATTCCAGACTTCTCAAAGATAGCTAAGCCCATGACCAGACTACTTCAGAAAGATGAGAAGTACAAATGGACACCAGAATGTGAAGTAGCTTTTCACACCCTCAGAACTCTGTTGACTACAACACCTGTGCTAGCACAACCAGACATTGAAAAGCCTTTTGATGTATTTTGTGATGCATCGAGAATAGGTTTGGGGTGTGTGCTTATGCAAGAAGGAAGAGTTATTGCATATGCTTCTCGGCAGTTGAGAAAGCATGAAGTCAACTACCCCACTCATGATTTAGAACTTGCAGCAGTGGTTCACGCATTAAAGATATGGAGACATTACTTGTTGGACAATGTATGTCATATATATACTGACCACAAAAGTCTCAAGTATATCTTTACCCAACCAGAGTTGAATATGAGACAATGAAGATGGTTAGAGCTAATTAAGGACTACAATTTAGAAGTGCATTACCATCCAGGAAAAGCTAATGTAGTAGCAGATGCACTCAGTCGAAAGTCTCATTGCAACACTATGGAAGCATTATTGGAAGATAGATTCAACTTGTTACACCCTACTGTACTACACAATATCACGATCAGTTGTTCACTTGAGAGCAAAATCATAGAGTTACAGCAGATAGATGTAGGAATAAGTCACATCAAGAGAAAAATGCAAGAGCAAGAGACCAAGCATTTCAGATTGGATGAAAGAGGTGTGTTATGGTTTGAGGACCGACTTGTGGTACCAAAAGACCATGAGCTTAGGAACCAAATTTTAGATGAAGCTCACTCGTCGAAATTGTCTATCCATCTGGGTAGTAGTAAGATGTACCAAGATTTGAAAACCCGTTTTTGGTGGACTAAGATGAAGAAGGAGATCGCAGCCTATGTCATTAGGTGCGATAACTGCAGTAGAGTAAAAGCTGTTCATATGAAATCTGCTGGATTACTTCAGCCATTGCCTATCCTAGGTTGGAAATGGGAAGAAATCAGTATGGACTTTATCACAGGCCTTCCAATGACACCACAAGGTCACGATTCAATATGGGTTATTGTTGATCGTCTCACCAAGTCAGCACATTTTATACCCGTGAACACACGGTATATAGTTGGGAAATACGCTGAGATATATGTTTCCTAGATCGTGAGACTACATGGAGTACCCAGGACTATAATCTTAGATCGAGGACCACAGTTTATAGCTCGTTTTTGGGAACACTTACGCCAGGCCTTGGGAACTAAGCTAATCAGAAGTTCAGCATATCATCCGCAAACTTTAGGACAAACGGAGCGAGTGAACCAAATCATAGAAGATTTGCTTAGAGCTTGTGTTATATCTTCAAAAGGTTCATGGGAGAAATGGTTACCTTTAGCTGAATTCTCCTATAACAACAGTTATCAAGCAAGTATCAAGATGGCTCCATTTGAAGCCTTGTATGGCCAAAAATGTAGAACTCCGTTGAATTGGATTGAGCCTGGTGAAAGGAGATACTTTGGTATTGACTTTGTCAATGAAGCTGAAGAGCAAGTACGTGTGATCCAACAACATATGAAGGCAGCTCAATCAAGACAAAAGAGTTATGCCAATAAAAGAAGAAGACCACTGACTTTTGAAGTGGGTGACTATGTGTACTTGAAAGTATCACCCATGAAAGGCGTGAAGAGATTTGGGATGAAAAAGAAGCTTTCACCTAGATATGTAGGGTCAAACAAGATTGTGGAACAAAAAGGAAATGTCGCTTATAAGTTACAACTTCCACCAGAGATGAGTGCAATATTTGATGTCTTCCATGTTTCTCAGTTGAAGAAATGTCTTCGAGTACCTGAAGAAGCTATTGCACCCACCAACGTGCAGCTTCAATCGGATTTGACCTATGAGGAAAAGCCAATTCGAGTATTAGAAGAGATGGAAAGAGTAACACGGAGTAAGATTATTAAGTTCTATAAGGTGGTGTGGAACAATCATAGTGAACAAGATGCTACGTGGGAAAGAGAAGATTATTTACGAGAAGTTTATCCCACCTTTTTCCAAGAATGGTAGGTCTTGCAAATCTCGGGACAAGATTTTTATAAGGGGGGGGGTTGTAACACCCTAGGTGTTAGCCTTGCATAACTTGACTTGCATAGCATGAGCATGATCATCAAGCATTCATATATATGCATTTACACTTGAAACATTTGATTGAAACATATGCAACATTGCTTGTTATTTTATGTTTCTTGGTATATATGCATATGATCATGAGTGAATACATGTAGATGGTTGATATGAGTCACAAAAACATGTTAGCAACACTTAGGTTAGCAAATGGAACATGGTTCATGAATGTCACTTCCCATGATCAAGCCCTTAAGTCATGTTTCATGTGATTACACTAAATAGCTCTATGAGTGACTAATACATGAAATGATTGTATGACCTTGCAATTAGCCTAAACATGTTTAGAGTATCATTATGAACACCTTTGATATTCATGGTTAGGGGTAAATAGGTCATTAAGCCATAGTTTGAAGTGTATCAACATTTAAATGTGACATGTTTGACCAAGTTTTAACTAGGTGTTAGGGACCTTGCATGGAGGTGGTCACTAAAGCAAAGTTGTAGTATTTTATATAAGGAACAACTTTTATGTTTGGGTCATTGACTGGTTTAGCTCCTAGCATGCTTGAATTTGGATCACAAGAATCAGAAAAATCAACATGTCAACACTTAACAAAATTTGCTAAGTCCTTGTTAACTGACCGACTGACAGGCCGACCTTGGTCATGATTTCACTCCGTTTTGGTTGCGAATTAGCACGAGTTCACTGAACAAGAATTGTAGATGGTACTTAGGACTACAACTTTTGTTTTGGAATCATTCACTGAACGGCTTTGTATCAGGAGATAATTCAAATGAAAAACCCGCTGTCAGGCACCGTTGCTGCTTAACTGAATGAACGGCGATGAGGTTCAGTGGCCAACACCAAGCAGAGTTCACGCACCGCGTGGAAGCCAAAGGACGCCGCGCGTCGCCGGAGCCTCGCCACGTGTGGCCAAGGCAGGCCAGCGCGCGTGTTAACACCCCAGCTACCGCCTGCACTCAACAGCGCACGCCATTTCCCTCACCTCTGCTTCCTTCCTCGCTCGCAGCGGACCGCCGCCACGCTGCCAGCGCCATCACCGGCGATAGCTTGCCCTCGCCGCTCCTCCGTCACCACAGTTGATCCACCATCACCCCATCAACTCACCGCATTCACCCGTGCCCACTGATTGAGCTTCGTAAGCTCCAGCACCGCGCACCAGCTTGCCAGAGCTCCGCCGCCGTACTCTGTCGTCGTGGCCACGCCGCCATAGTCCACCATTTGCTGTGATGTCTTGTGCGCTAGGGTCGCCTGAGTCCATAAAAGCTCGTCAGCGCTTGAGCTTGCTTCGCCGTGGCTTCCACCGGTGTAACGCCGTCGACCCGCACCTCCGCGCCGCCATAGCCACCGCCGTAGTACCTAGCTTCGATGATCGGTCCTTTTTGTTGTACCAGTAGGTGCGGGAAGTCGTGGGGGTCATGCCGTGAAGACCTCACCGCCGGCAACCACGCCGTCGGCGAGCTTTGGCTGTGCCACCGTCGCGCAGCACCGCTGCTCTGCTTCTGAGTCAATGACGTGTGGGGTCCTCTGACCAGCGGGTCCCACCGGTCAACGACAGTAGTGTTGAGGGCTAGTTCAAATATTCTAGATTTGAGTGTGTTTTGTAATTTTTAGATCTCTAGTTTGGTAGCTTCAAAAATTGTGAAATAAATTTGGTAGTGTTCCTTAGGAAGTGTAGTATTTAAGAAAAATATGATCCTTGCACTTACAATAGAAATTTTAGAAGATTTAAATGGAGATTTGAAATGTGTTTTTGAATGCATGTAAACTTGTTTATTTTATATCTAGAGTTTCTATGCTCCAAAAATTATGAAATTTTTGTGGTAAACTATTCTTGACATGTATGAGCTCTGGTAAAAATTTGAGGACCAGTGCCTGCATAGATTTGTAGTTATAGATTTTTCTTTTATAAATAGGTAATCCTTGTATGAATTTTTATAAATTATTTAGGAATCCAATATACATGAAATTTGTTGGAGGTTATCCTAGTAGTATATGGATTCTAAGAAAAATAGGAAATCTATTGCTTGACACTTTTCAATAGGGTTTTCTATTTATGCTATTTCAAGCCTTGCTGCCTTGTCATTTTTGTATAGGATGTTTTACTTGGTAAAGTGGCATGAAACTTTTACAGTAGTCTATTGGTAGCACTAGTAAGCCACTGTAATTTTCTGAGAAATTATGATGCACATTTGGTATATGTTTATTATTTAACCTAAGTATCTTAGTAAATTGATAAAGGCATTTAAATAAATAGTTTGAGCATGGCCATTATGTTTTCTTGAGTGTAATTGATGTCCTTTTACTGTTGGTATGATTGGTGAAGTCAAATTTGGAATGTTTATATGCAATAGAAATATCATTGCTTTATAATTCGGGAGAGAAGAGTTTTCGGACCAATTCTGTGGTTTAGAGTGTTGCGTAGTCAAAATTATGGTTGCTATAAAAATGGTTAATAACAAAGTTGTAGGTAACTTCTTCATATATACTGTGTTAAAATTTTAGAGCCATAGGTCAAACGGTTTAGGATTTATAGATGTTTAAAGTTAGCATTTCCGAATTGCTTGCTCTCTGGAATTTCTGGACAGCGCTGCATTGATTGTCTGTTTTGGTTAAGATAAAGTGTGAATTAGCTTTTGGTGATTAAATAAAAGTTGTAGACAATTTTATAATATTTCCAAAAAGTCTAATATCACAGCATTTGGATAAGTAGAACTTCAGTTATGGGTAAACCAAGCAGCTGCTGTTTTGTGTGTAGTGAATGAATTGTAAATGTGTTTGATTAAGTAATTAAGAGAGATATGCACCTACTCGGTAAAATGTGATGCATTTGTTAACACCATGCTGTTAAGAATACCTATACGAATGCATTCATCATGTGTCATCATTTTATACTTGTACGCATGTATGCATTCGCAATATCTAATGCCATATTCATGCATCTAGGATCGGAGGAAGAAATAACGTTGCTGGAATTCGATGAAGTAGAGGAAGGGGACCAGCAGGAGAATCCTCAAGTCGCAGCTCCCAAAGGTGAGGAGCAGAATCCTGAAGAGCTTCTGGAGTGTCCTGATCACCGCCCTACTTCCTTTCTGCGAGGCAAGCCCCGGAGCATTCTAAGTCTCCCAGTATTTTACAAATGATTACTTAAGTACTTATGATTGATGCATTAGGTTATAAGAGTTGAATGGAACCACTTGATGCATGGAACTACCTTGTCCAGATATATACACCTTTCACCCTGTATAGGTCCAGGATCGAATATATGCTTAGCCCTGCTTAGACCGGTAGAAGTCGGGTGATTTCCTGTCACCTGCGAGATATAGGTGGATACCGAAGCACGGTGGGCTATATTTGCTATCGTGGAAAAGAACCATGGGGTAATGTAAATGGAGACCGGGCGGGATGTCGATAGAGAAGCAACAAGACATGGAGGTCTTGGGTGTGGATCTATCCCCGTCTGTGTCGATTAAGGACCATAACGTTGTTGGTGCTTCTGACAAGATTGAACGCATGCCTATTACTTAGCTGGCCGGATAACTCGTTCTGACCATGAAGCCGAGCAGCTCAACTCAAGCCGGGACCTGTTCTGTTGTGCGCTCCTTGTGGGGGGCGATCAGACTGAGACCAAGGGCAGGCTAGGCCTGAACGTCCTGGCATCTGGTGTCCCAGACTGTGCGGCGTGGTACGGACCTGCAAAATGTGTACCTGAGTTGTACCAAAGGTGACCTAAGGCCGCCTTCGCACGGTATGCCTGAGTTTGTGTTAGGAATAAATTCCCAGCTGGTTGAAATCGATTCGAATCGCCGTCTCTCCCGGATAGTGAGAAACTTGGCTAGTCCCAACATCGTAGTAACTGTGCTATGGAACATGATGGTTCGGATGATTATGGAATTGCAATACATGCTATGGTTACTATTGTATGCTTTTAAATGGATATACCGCATGTTTGGCACAGAATAGTTGCTAATCTAGAGATGGATAGTTACAATTAACCTGATATTGGAACCATAATTGTATAGCTAAGTTAATCGCTTTTATGCAAAATGTTGTCAAGCTATCCCCACTTATACAGCCTTGCATAATCCTTGGAGTCATTTTATTTCTAGTTTATGACGGGTAAGTCTAGCTGAGTACCTTCTCGTACTCAGGGTTTTATTTCCCATGTTGCAGATGGCACTGTGTATCATGGTTATTGCAAGAGTTGCTTCTATCCCGCCATGGATGAGGAGTAAGCCTTGGGCAGGCTTCTTTATTAATCCCTATCTTTGCTTTTGTGGACTGTGATCCTACTTGGCACTGTATCAAACTATGTTGGAAACTTTACTTTCGAACTTATTTGCTTCCGCTTTATCTATCAAACTCGGTTTGTAATAACTGGTTTCATACTCTGATGATGAAAATGTATCTGTGAACTTTATGTAATATGTGGCATGTATGTTGAATCATGTACGATCTTGGTTGTTGTAAATCGTTTATTGAGACCCATCGTGGTACTCGACGGACTACCGGGTTTATATGGGTTCAAGTATGACAGTGCGACCGCTTACGGGACGCCATTGTACTTGTACTCTTATAAATTGGTCGGTTCTGCGACAGTTGTTAAGCTTTGAAGCAAATGGTGACAACGGCTCTGATACCACTTGAAAGATCCTAATATGGCTAGAGGGAGGGTGAATAGCCTATTTAAAAATCTACAAGATTACTAGAGCAATTTGATTAGTATGACAAATAGCAAAATGCAAACTTGCTCTAGCTCTACAAGGGTTGCAAGCCACCTATCCAACAATTCTAGTTACTATTATCACTAGGCACTCAAATGGTAAGTCACTACTCACTAAGAGCCCTCACACTTGCTACACTAAAGAGCTCCACTAGATGATCTTAAGCTACAAAGCAAGCTCTCAATTCTAGCTACACTAAAGAGCTTGCTACAACTAGTTTGCGAGAATGTAAATGAATGAGTTGGATGATTATACCGCCGTGTAGAGGAGTGAACATTTCAGCTCTCCACCGGGGAAGGTACAAGACCCCTCACAATCACCGGAGCCAGCCACGAACAATCACCAACATGTGCCAAAGCTCCTCCACTGCTCCAAGCCATCTAGGTGGCGGCAACCACCAAGAGTAACAAGAACTCCACAGCCACAATGATCCCCAAGTGCCACTAGATGCAATCACTCAAGCAAATGCACTAGGAATCACTTCCAATCTCACTATGATGATGAATCAATGATGGAGATGAGTGGGAGGTGTTTGCTTAGGCACACAAGGATGTCAAGTATGTCAAAGTGTTAAGAGAGTCATCCCTAAGCCGGCCAAATAGTATTTATAGACGCCCTCAAAGGACTAGAGCCATTAGGCTCTCACTCCACCTTTTCATGGGGTGTCTGGATGCATAGATGGGTGTGACGTATTAGACGTAGACCCCCAGCGTCTGGTCCACCATCTCTGTCCACTGTCACTACCTTCGAACCTCAGTCATCTAGCTTCAACGGTCAAGTTTCTAATCGCTCGTGCATTAAGTGACGACCGGACGCGCTCCTCCAATGACCTGATGCCACGCAAGGCCGAGTCTGGTCAGTTCCAGTAAGCTCCCAGAGCATGATTTTTGTGACCGGACATGTCTGGTCGCAAGCGACTTGACGCGCCCCAGCGTCCGGTCCTCATACTGCTTCTCTGCGCGCGCCCACGAAGCTAACGTCAGCCTACGTCAGCATGAGCTGACTCGCGCCATGCGCGTTCGGTCCCACCAACCGCCAGCATCAATAAGTGATTAGGCACGCAGGTGACAGTGTTCGGTCGCTCTTCGGCCCTCTTGGCCAGCTGTGCCGCGCTGCTTATAAATGACCAGACGCGCCCGGGGTGAGTCCGGTCACCCCGAGGCTAGCGTCCAGTCGTGGACCTTCTCCTCTTTTTCTTTTTCTAAGTCCACAACCGCTTCACTCTCGCTTCCAACCTACTAACCATAAAGTGTAGAACTTGTGTGCACGTGTGTTATCATTTTTCAAAACATTTTACAAGGGTCAAGGTTAGCACACTGGGTTCCTAAATGCATATGCAAGAATCATGTCACCTAGTGGCACTTGATAAACCGTTTAGCCAAAGATTTCCCCTCTTTATAGTACGGCTATCGATCCTAAATACACTCACACCCTCTATGGTGTCTTGAGTGCCAAAACAAAAACCTATTTGATACATTTGCCTTGATCATCTCGGTTTTTATTTTCTCTTTCTTCTTTTCCAAGTTGAGCTTGATCGCTTTCAACACTTGTCCATCTCCATCTTCATGGACTTCATCACCATGCTCCATCACTTGGTATGTACCAACCTTGCTCACATGACACTCATGACAAATGTTAGTACTTAGGTTTCATAAATTAGCCAAAACCAAACTAGGGCTTTCAGTGAGATCGTACAAATGTCTTGTCGGGACGTATTTGGATGGGGGTTCTTCATACCTGTCCTCACCACTTGGCGGTGTTGTCTTGTCTCTACTGCGTGGCGCTGGGACGGTGTCTAACTGGACCAAGGTGACCACTGTCCCCTCGGTCCTTACAGGGGGCAGTGCGGCGTGCTTGCTCTTATCAAAGCAGGCACACTTGGTGGGCTCGATCTCTCCCCATTCCTCCTAGGGTTTGGGATGGTGAGAGGTTGTGAGCTGCTGTATGGCGTGTGGTCAAGGCAGGAGAGAGGGGTCGTCGCCGACCCTAGCCTCAGTGATTGGCCCATTCCGCTTAGCTTAGTTGTGCCTTGGTTGTTTGGGCTCAAGCTTAGCTTTGGTACCATGAGCTGCCTAGCCTACTAGCTAGTCGATGCCTTGAGACACCTAGGGATCATAACCCCGACAATATGCGTACTGGACGGTGTTTTTAGTCTGGACTACTCTTGGAAACTGAGTTACACCCAAATTTGACTTAGATTGGGCCTCTATCTTGACTTTGATGCCCTTGCCGGTCTTCACCACCTCCATGACTCTCTCTAAGTACTTCATGATCCTCTCCAATGTTCTTATTAATAATAACATTATTAGGCAGTGATCTATTCTCATAATCATATTAAAAAGATAGCTTAGGAACATGCTCACCTCTAGCTTTAATTGTTGCGTTCGAGCTTTAGTCATCGGTCCTTGTACAGTGGTTGGAGGAGCGACATGTGCATCTGAAAGAGTGATGTCCTTATCATGTGGTCACGAGCTCGATTGTTGGAGATGCACTGGGATGCCAAGTAAGCGTGTGAGAGGATGAACACAACATTGATGGGGATGCCTCCGTCCCATCAATTTCAAGGGATGGGTGTGACATGGATCTAGGAGGAATTAATATCCCCCCTAGGGGTGACCTGGAACCAAACACTGGTAAAATGGGGATCATCCCATCCCACCCATAAAACCTTGCAATCAAACACAAGCTTAGTCATCATATAGTTAGTTTTGGTAAGGATCTTGATGTGCCGGCAACTTCCACTGAATCCCTACACTGTTTGTGATCTCTAAGGTTATGGTGCCATGGTCGTCCACACGGATGAGTTGTATAGGAGCATTGGCGGAGGGTAGTGAAGGCAAAGATGGGAGCTTGCCTCCCCTTCCTCCCTGCGTTGACCACTAGTCTTCATTTGTTCTTGTCAACTCATGTGGCTGACGTAAACATTCATAGTTGTAGCTTAATTGCCCCTCCCTCCTGCTTTATTTGGCACCATGCTCCGTCACTGCATAGTAGTATCAATTAACACAGGATGTTGTTGCCATAGAGTTGACCTCGATGCACCATCACGTATGTTGAAAAAACATATGCCTCCTGACCGAATGCGTCACCACGTGAGCAGAGCTATATTTAGTACAGGTGTGGTCGCACCCACACAAAAATAGAATAACAGTGGTAAGAGTTGAATTTTCATCATATTTGTACCCTTATATCACAAATCTTTATACTAAAAATGCGAGTGCACCCCTTTGAATTTACCCTAGTTTGATCCCTGCATCAGCAGGCTCTAGATGTCAATTTGTTGGCAATACAATGCCTGCCATCCCCCGCCACCCAACTTAGGCGAACACGAGGAAGAAGACCAGCACACACAGTGTTTTGTGTTGCCAAGAACTGAGCAGCGTTTTTAGTTGTATTGATTGATGATTGGCTATATATTAATAATAAGGGGCTCAAGCGTTTCTACCCCTGTTTTGAAGCGCATTTGTGATTTTTCCTTCGCTTTTTTAACTTTGTGATTTTACTCTTGCAATTTTTAAACGAAGGAAAACTTTACCTCTGTCTATGAAGTCCCTCTAATGGTGTTAACTATTGGACAAAAGACAACTTTGTCCATACGTTTTTACCTCTGTTTTATTATGTTATTTGTGTTTTTACCCCTATTTTCACACAACAAGTTGACATTTTTTATACATAATTTTTAGAAAAATTCTTCAACATTTTAGCTAACAATCCACATAAACACAATTTAATATGACACACAACAAGTACATATAAAACAGATCCATGTAACATGTCATCATAGTACCATAATAGAAGCCAACATACATGTCCAAATGACATGTCAAACACCAACATATAGGTCTAAATGACATGTCAAACAACAGTAGGAGCTACTAGTGAATTCTCTTGGCAACTAGTAGTGAGCTACATATCAAGCATCGAAACCTAACAAAGTAGCAAGCCTCCCAGAAGCTGCTCCTCTTCCCCTTCATGAAGCACTTGTACTTTATATGAAAAAATAGAAGAGTAAAGTTACTAAAATATGTAGTAAAGAGAAGCAATGTTGGCTTGTCTTACTTTGTCTCATTGTTGGCCTCTGCTGACACATCTACTAATCGCTGCTATTTTCTACTGCATTGAAGCACATATCTCAGAAAATGCTGAATATACCTAGGCTCTTCCATGGTGGCCGACTGGAGCTCTCCTGCTGTGGGCGCGAGCTTGGGGGCTGGGGCAGCTAGTGAGGGCCTAGCCACGCCACCGCGGGCGCGAACCGGGGCGAGGGGTCGGGGTGGGCTCGGCCGTAGGCCACATGGCGCCCCAGCTAGTACCCGCGCCACTGAGGGGGAGCGGGGCGGAGGGAGGATGAGCCGTGGGGTGGGCGCTGGGGGAGAGGAGTGGAGGGGGGGGGAGGATCCACGTCGCCGCCTGGTGGCCGAGCTGCCGGCGAGAGAAACCCTAGCGCGAGTGAAAGAGCCGCGACTCGGGTCGAGACTTCGAGAGTCGAACGGTTTGAGTGAGGAAGGAGAAAGGTACTGAGGGGTATCACTGTCTTTTGGCCTACGTGCCATTTTTTTGCCATTTAATCCAATCTTTTCCGACAATGTTTCATAGTAGGGGAAAACGGGGGTTTCATTTGAAAACATCGAGGGTAAAATCATAAAGTTAAAAAATAAGGACAAAATCACCATTAGACTCTGGAATAGGGGCAGAAACATCAAATCCCTAATAATAAAGAAGCACAAATTATTAGATTATAGGATTATGTAGGCTGCCCTACATGCGTGCCTCTCAACGAGCCGCATGAGGCAACACGGAAAAAGAAGGACGCGCTAGCTCCGCATGAACTGGGCATGCGTCCAGCTCTATCGACTGACACACGCGACCATCAAATTGCATGTTAGGCCGCACTTAGACGACGACGTTACTGAACATTGGGGAAACAAAATCAATGGGAATGTTCATAAGGGACCATGTTGGAGAGCGTGCGGCAGATCTCGGACATCTCGATGAGCGACCTGTTGTGGTCCTCCATGGGGTTCTGGGAGCCGGCCTTCCTGAACTCCTCATCGCAATTCTGCATGTCCTGTGCCGCCATGCTCATTGTGGCGCGGATGGTGACGGCGTCCCTGAAGCCGATGGCGCGCTTGCAGGCGCCGAGATTGTCCCCGGCATCCAGGTAGTAGCTTTTGCAGAGGTTCAGTGCCCTTCGCACCAAGGGCGTCGGAGCCGTCTTGACCTCCTGCTTCGCGAGCTTCCGCGCCGCCTTGACGCGCTTCTTGAACGCGTCCACCTGCATCTCTAGCACCGTCACCGCGTCCACGACCTTGTACTTCTTGGCGTGCTTCCCCGCCGTCCTGGTGCACAGATCGGGGAAAGGGGTGTTCTTGCAGACCTCCGCCACCCCAGCTACTCCCCCAGTGGCCGCCACCGGGCGTGCGGCCAGGAGCACGACGGCAGCCGCGAGGACGATGAGCAGCGCGCGGGCTCGGGCCATCGCTAGCCGATGGTTTTTATTAGTCGTAGGGTTAGTTTGTGCAGGAGGCCGGTGGGGGGTGCGGAGGGGCTGAGCAAGACTTCTTAATTGGACGGGACCGACGAAGGTAGATATAAATACTCCAACCTACTTGAGACGGGTGGCTCTGTATGCATATGGACGACGGAAATGACGGCTCTCCTCTATTGCTCGGGCTGCCATGGTCCGCTCGCTGTCGTCGATGGCGTTGGGATTGTACTAAGCTAAGATACCCTAGCTAAATAATGGCGAGCCTCATAGCCTCATCTCCTCCTTTCGTTTCGCTCCTTACTAATTTGAGATGGTCTAACGGCCAGGAATAGAGCATAGAGCACGTGACAAAAAAAACTAAAAGACCAGCACAATTTGATATTTGGTCTAACGTATGCATGGTCTTGGTATTTGGTTGTTTTGTACATGCAAGCTATATTTGGTAAAATTGTGTTTGGTTGTTCAAATTTTGTTGCATGTAGTCACCGTCATGTTCTAGTTGAGGTCTAATATTTCTAGTAGAGGTATCGAAGATGCTTTAGTTTTGTGTGTGCATCGGTTTCTGCAAACATGCATTGTCTAATACAACTAAAACCGGTGTACTAGCTAATGCAGCACTGGGTCTGCTTTGAGCATTGTACAAGTCTACAAAGAGGCTATGTTGCAGGCAACTAAACACGAGGAAACTGCACCACACAAGTGTATAGGCCAACATGCAACCAAATCAAATATGTTTCTACTCCAACCATTATTCCAACAATATGAATTTACTGATTTACCCTTAGTTAAATAATAAAAAATATAAAATTCCTAATAGTGGCTTCATATTTTTTTTCACGATTCCTATCAATCAGACGACTGATTTTTTTTAGTCCTATTCAGACAATGTGGCTCTACTGCTTGCTTCCTGCTTTCGCCCAACCTGCGGACCACTGGCGGCAACCATTCATTCAAATCCAACGACCGTAAAGCATCACCTGAGAGATTGCTTGACTACTTTTCAGATATGTAAATTAGCATCTCCACTAGTGCACGACTGGGTAGCAGTCTCAGTTGAGAAACCCCCTTTATTCCCGGTTTCCCAACTAGGACTACCAATCTGGGACTAAAGGCCCCCCTTTAATCCCGGACCTAGTAACCGGGATTGAATGGGGTCATTTAGTCCCGGTTCCTTATACCAACCGGGACTAAATGGGCCTCCAGGCCAAGCCCGAGGGTGGGCACCTACAGTCCCGGTTGGTTAGGTGGGTATAACCAACCGGGACTAAATACCATTTTTTTATTTTTGTTTTCTTTTCTTTTACAGTTTCTTTTCATTCAATTTGTTTTGGTTTTAAATAGTTTTTTACATGAATTAGAGGCTATACTATTGTACGGTCATCCGATCTATAAATAAGAACGAAACTAATCAAGTAAGAGCTTATATATTACAATAATTTAAAACAAGTCATTACAAACTAGATGTCCAACTTAAAATATTCCATACTATATGTCCAAGTACACCCCAAAATTCATGCAAACATAAGTAGAAAGAAATACCTTTGACTTTCTCGTATTTTCAACTCGGCGAAGTGTAGATCGCCGATGTAGTATCCACAAATGTTATTGACGTAATTCAAGGCATTAAATAGTGCACTCTCCCTTGCTTCAAAAGTACAAGCACGAGATCTACTAACAATGGTTGGCGGTGGCTGAGAAGTCGGTGGGTCAGATGATCCCCTCTTAGCTGCAAGCAGCTTTTCCTGAAATCCTATCGTAGTGCGTGTTGGTCATTCATCGGCATATTTGCAATCATAACCCAATGCATACATTGTTTGGTTTAGAATGGCTTCAAAGCTGCAACCTGCGTAGGTTAAGTCATAGTCCTCAACCTGGAATTAAGTGTTGGCAGAAAAAATGGATATGAGAACTAAGCTTTCCAATAACAACAAATCTGGATACAAGCTATGAGTTCGACTTTGACTTACCATATCATTCCGGTTGTTTTGAGCCATCCTTGCACAAAAGCCTGCAACATCATGATAAGAGCCCGCATCTATAGTTTGTATCGACACAGAGGAATAAGTAGGCAAGGTGTACCCAATATTCGCAAGTTTATTTACACATGCTAGGACAACATATTTTAGTGCAACAGCCTTATCAGGTGCCTTTACTCCCACCTCCAAGATTTGTACTACAACTCGACCCCTCCTAGCGGCGATGGATAAGCCAACTCGATATTGGATGAATCGACCAATATCTACCTCAAAGCTCTCAACATCCACAACCTCAACTCCAAAATTTGAGAGTCTCTTTAAGCCAAATGATTGAGTCAATTACCTACGTTATATTTAAGACACACATATATACATATCAGAACAATATATTGTGTACAAGCATAATTAAAACATATTGATATATCGTTGCTTACTATGCTAGGATGGTTGAACAGCACATTCGGCAACACTGGATCGAATCCACGAGTAATTGTATAGCCCCAACTTGGGACAATCGGTTCAAGGAGACGTCTAGCCATCTCTTGTTACTAAAGTTAATATATCAAAATTCATATCACTGGAGTCAATATATGAATTCATACACCAAAATTCATATATATCACTGATGTAAAAAAATTTCATACCAAAATATCAGGCACTAAAGTCTATGTATCAAAATTCACATATGTAAACCATATATACCAAAATTTATATAACTGGACCCTATATATATACACAATGCATGCATATCATATATATACAATATATAACAGTAATGTCAATATATCAAAATTCATATACCAAAATGCATATTACTAAAGTCTATATATCAAAATTCATATCTATAAACTCTATATATCAAAATTCATTTAACTGGACCCTATATATATACCAGATGCATAAAGCAAATACTAGTCAGATCAAATAGAAATAGTTAGCCAATTAGCTTAAGATAGGGGTGAGTGATCGGTTTCACACAGCACGAAGGGATGAGAAGGGGTTGCAAAACGAGTATTGCCACCTGCCAGCAGACGAGGACAAGGATGAGAGCACGCTAGGGAGGACGACGAGGACGAGGTCGGCCGGAGGACGAGGACGAGGGCGCCACCATCGCGCGCACCGGGGATACGAGGATGAGGGCCTACCGTGCGAGCCGGAGATGAGGGCAAGCCACGCAAGCCGGAGCTGAGGACGAGGGCGAGGACAGCCAGCTGCTGGAGGATGAGGATGAGGGCACCGCCACCGCGCGCGCTGGGGAGATGAGGACAAGGCCCGTTGCGCGAGCCGAAGATGAGGGCCAGCCATGTGCGCCGAAGCCAAGGATGAGGGCGAGGCCAGCCAGCCACTAGAGGACAAGGACGAGGGTGCCGCTACCGCACGCATCGGGGAGACATGGACGAGGGCCCACCGCACGAGCCGGAGACAAGGATGAGCCGCACGTGCCAGAGCCGAGGATGAGGGCAAGGCCGGCCAACCGCTAGGGGACAAGGATGAAGGCGCCATCGCCACACGTGCCGGGGAGACGAGGACGAGGGCCGCTGCGCGAGCCGAAGACGAGGGCGAGCCGCGGGTGTCAGAGCTAAGGATGAGGGCGAGGCCGGCCGGCCATCGGAGGATGAGGACAAGGGCACCACCGCGCTTGCCGGGGAGACAAGGATGAGGTCCCACCATGCGAGCCGAAGAAGACGGCGAGCCACGCGTGCCGGAGCCAAGGGACGAGGCAAGGCCGGAGCCGGAGAAGCAGGCGCAGTCGGATAGACGTACAGCAGGGGTGGCGCACGCGGCGAAGTGGCAGATCCGACGCTTGAAAGGAGAAAGAAGAAGAGAAGACACGAGTATATGTAGGGTCGGTACCCTTTAGTCCTAGGTTGGGCCACAAACTGGGACTAAAGGCCTTTTAGTCCTGGTTATTGGCCTAACCCGGGACTAAAGCCAAATTTTGGCGCATGGTGAAACTGCTGTCTACCTGGCAGTTTCGTTTCCCGCCCAAGCAATAGTTTTTAACATTTCCTTTAACATAAATAGGCTAAAAATTAGAAATTGCATAGTAAAAAATAGCTCAAATGAAAAAGTTGTCAACTATAAAGTTGCATAACTTTTCGAGATATACAACTTTCGTTCTGGTAATTTCGCCATTTGAAGACATTTTAAAAATTCAAATTTCAAATTTCACATATTCATACATAAATTTTCTTGACAAAATGATTTTAAATCAAAAAGTTATCAACTACAAAGTTGTATAACTTTTCGAGATTTAAAACTTTTATTTTGGATATTTCTCCATGCGACAAAGTGGTAGTAAACATTGTTCAAAATTTACATATCTCTCAAATAGTTATGAATATATGAGAGATATGTAAATTTTGAACAATGTTTACTACCACTTCATTGAATGAAGAATGACCAAAATGAAAGTTGTAGATCTTGATTAGTTCTACAACTTTTATGTTCATGAATTTTTCAGTTGAATTTATTTATTGCTTCAAAATATTGTTTGAAGTTGCTATTTTTTTAGAATCAAATTTTGAATTGATAAAACAAATTCACATGAAAAGATGACCAAAATAAAAGTTGTAAGAACACAATAAATTTATAGAGCATAATTTTAGAAAATTTTAGGAAAAAGATCATCAAATTTGAAGTTAGTATGACGGAGAAAGACTAGTTACAAGTTTTAGCTAGAGATTAAAAAGAGAAATCAAACTTTTTTAAAAATTTAATTTCAAATAGAATTTTGAAATAGTAGATGATTTCAAATGAAAAAGTTGTCAACTACAAAGTTACATAACTTTTTGAGATCTACAACTTTCGTATTGGTTGTTTCTCCATTTGAGGTCATTTTAAAAATTCAAATTTCAAATTTGAGAAATTCATACATAGTTTTCCTTAACAAGATAACTTCAAATGAAAAAGTTGTCAACCACAAAGTTGTTTAAATTTTTGAGATCTACAACTTTTATTTTGGATATTTCTCCATCCAAGGTCATTTATGAGACGCATGCAACATCAAAAACAAAAATAAAGATCTTAAAGAACCTTAGAATAAATATTTGGGGTACATATACGATAACAAAGCCCTAACAATAAAACTACATATACGATAACAAAGACCTTTCTCTACGTAGGTCAATGTTACAATCAAAGTGTACCAACACATTATAAAATAACAACCTTAAAAATATTCTTCTAGCACCAAAGTAGGGTCAACTAGGTGCCAGAGGTGGATGACGAACTACGCCTATTTGGAGACGAAGGGGGCGGTTACGTGAGCTCAGATAAACCCATGCCACTCGAAGACAGTACATTCATGCCTTGGATGGATCCATCAACCAATGGATAGCCCATTCATGCCTTGCATGGATAGACAATCCACAGACAATCCAGAGCACACCGCATTTGATGGATCCATCAACGTAGCAGATAGCCCATGCAACAATTACGTTGCACAGGCGTGTGGTAGAACCTCCTAAATTATAGGGCTCATATGCACCTGTCACTGTCCGATGACCTCTAACAACTATGCATATGTTCCTGGTAACTTAAGAAGACTATCGGGTGTCCTTGGAGAACCCCGAATCATCCACGATTTTCGAGCAGGATCACATTACAGAGTCATTACAGTATTACAACATTTGTTCAAATATCTACACCAGAGTAAAACAGCGGAAGTCATACAATAACTTAGTTTACAAAACAGTAGTTTCAAACCTTACAACTAAGTTTGATAATAATTACAAAACGTAGTAGTGGAGTGGCATTATAACATAATACAAACACACAAACGGATTGCCCGGCCCAAGGGCCACGCATTTACTTATCGTCATCAGAATGAACAACAGTCATGCAGCACAGTCCAAAGCAGACCTGCTCATGAGCCTCACCTGCAACAAGGGTCAACGAACCCTGAGTACAAAAGTACTCAACAAGACTTAACCGAAATAGAAACTGATAGAACTCAAGAATGCAGGCTCAGGGATTCAAGGTATGGCTTTAGCAATAATCAATGTTCTTTTACGTAAAAGCTCTTTAACAGAATTCTTTATATTAACATTTAAAACTTCATAAAGATCATATACAAAGCTGACATGATCCGTATTGAGATCATGAAACTTCATATCCAACCCTTCACAAACAATCCTCAAGTTTCAGTTATTAAGCTACGATGATGAACAGTGAGTTGAGTCTCCATAACCGAGGAGCAACGACGATTCGAACCGATTAAACCCAGCTGGGGATTCCAGACCACACGACATATGCAAGTCCCTGACCTACATATACCAACCTACCCTCAGATCCTCTAAAACAAGAACGGGTCCACGCCACCCGATAATACAGTACTCCACCAATCCAGCCTATTGCCACGTGGGTACACGCTATTCCCACCATCTCTCTACTCCCAATGCATGAGTAGCCATTCTCGTAATAGAATAGCCAAGTTAAGGCTTACTAAAGTATGTGGTTAGTACTACAAAGTCTCACCTCATGCAGTTCAACAACGGACGGGCCTCAATCGACACAGGCGGAAAGAACCCGCTCACAAGACCTCCATGTCTTGTGGCTCACACACACCGAGTCCGCCCGGTCTAGATTTATTACTCCACATTCCCATATCACATGATAACATAAGTAACCAAAGTTCCATTTAAAACTTGCAGGTGACAGGTAATCACCCGACTTTCATCGTTCTAAGCATAACTAAGCATAACTAGGCATATATGAATTAAAACTGGTAACAAGGTAGATATGGAAAAACAAGGTTGGTAATGCACCAATTAGGTTTACACTCAACACCTAATCACTTAATGCAGTAAATAAAAGCAAAAGTGAAATCAATTTGTAAAACACAAGGTAGGTTTAATTGCATCCGGTGCTTGCCTTTGTTGATGGAAAAGTTAGGATCTAGAATCGTTCCACAATTATCAAATCCGACCTCAACAGGCGGATTAACTTCTTCAACCACTTGATTAACTAACACGTGTTCACCTTCATTCACTACATGTAGTAATAATGCCATGTTTAACATGATGCGAAATATAAAGCATGATGCTCGATGATGGATACAAAATTAACAACTTGAATACAACTTTCCTTCGCAGTACAGTTACAAGTCAAACTAACTAAACCTTTTTTGCAACACTTAACTCCATTGCCAAGGATCATTATAAACTAATGACCCAAGGTCATCACTCAATCCAAAATTCAATCAAAACCTAAATCATTAAAGGTTACTATTTGCTTTTATGAATTAGTTATTTAATTAAAAGTTATGAAATAAATCAACTTGTTCCAATTGAGCCCAAATTTTTTTTGTAAATGTTCATCTCATGATAACTAGGTGGCAAAACAATTTTCATAATATTTGGATAATTATTTAAGCCTAGAAAAATCATGGAAACTCATTTATTAATTAATTGAGCAATTTTTATCACATTCAAAAAGTACTGAAAAACAACATTTCATATTTTTCCTAAATAACATACATCACAGAGAGGTCACACAAAAAATTTCATAATTTTTGGAGCTCTAAATAAATCTACACAAAAATAACAAAAACTCATACTATTCATCCATTTCTAAAAATAGAAAAATTCCATTTTGAACTCACGATCACTGACAACCCGACCCCACATGTCATCTTCTACCTCCCACATTGACCGCGATGGTGACGGCTCGGACCGGTGAAATTTCGCCGACGGCGAGGTCACCGGCGACAGCGAAGTCACCAACACGATCACAACACCACGGCGCATCGATTGGAGACACTAGCTAACTCAATTACTACACGATTCAAGCCTAACACCGGCCATGGCAGATGCGACGGCACGGCGGCGCTACACCGGCGATAGGAGACTGGTACCGGTTAAACAAACGGCATAGGAAGGATCAGCAGCTCACCACGAACACGCTCGAGCAGGAATTAAGGCCGGAGAAGCAACAGTGAAGCGGGGTGGCGTTCACGGCGGTACGAGCAACGGCGACGGTTGGTGCTCCGGTGACTGCGGTGGACAAAAGGAGCAATCAACCAGTCATAGAGCATCACGGGAACAAGGCGGAGCTGAAGGTGCACTGAGCAAGAGCAAGGACGCACCACAGAGAGCTGACCACGACGACGCTCACTCGGCGGTGGTACTGCTGGCCGACGAAGAAGAAGAACGGCGAGCGGCGATTCCCAATGAAATCAAGTGACCACAGTTGGTCGGCTTGGTGCGCAAGGAGTAGGCGAAGCTGTTGAGTGCTTTGCTGAGACGCACAGGTGCTAAATCGACGGCGAGAGCTCAACGGAGCAGCGGCGGTGGTGACTCGAAAACAGAGGAGGAGAAAAGAACGACGGCGATGACGTCTCGGCCTTTAAAGGATGGCCAGGAAGCAAGAGGAAGCCATGACGAAGTCTTCCCCATGCCAACGCGAAGCTGAGGACGGCCACACGCGCGCCTGGAACCAAGAAGAGGTCGCCGGCGGTGTAGCTTAAGCGGCGAGCACTGTTCAACGTATTTACAGAATTGCCATCCGATTTGAAACTCAAATTACCCCAAATTTATGTAACAACTCAAAAATCTCCAAAAATAAAAGTTGTTCAAAATCAAAAGTTCTACAACTATGCTTTTATAACCACCCCCTAATTTGGTCTATATTTTGAAATGCAAATTTGAATTCAAAAAGGGAACATTTAAAGAATTACGCCTTTTCAAATTACTTCGATTTTTGTAAAACAACTTTGAAAACTCCAAAAACCAACTTTGTACAACTCGACAATCTCTACACTTTTTCTTTAAGGCTCAACCCCAAAATGTGATTAGATTTTGAAATGGGTTTTTCGGGTAAAACTAATTGCTGGAAATCAGGGTTTTTAGAAATCCAAATCCAAACAACACTTTGAACTCGATCCAAACCATACAAGGCAACACATATAACATAATTGTAAACTTGTTTTAGTGTATGCATATCAAAGTTTTCACTAATATGAAATGATGTACAATGCATATGATGACGTGGTAGGTTTTAGTATTTAAAACACCCGAGGTGTTACAATTCTTCCCCCTAAAAGAAATCTCGTCTCGAGATTCAAAGTCATAGGGTAAGTAATGGAAAAGGAAATGTGCCAATCCAAAAATATCCAAAACTCATTCATAAAATAGCTAAAATCCCTTTACAAACATGGTTCGTAACAACAGAGCAAAACTAACATTCTTTTATATTGACGCAAGAAACTCTGGAAATTTTTCTAACAAGTAATCTTCGGATTCTCAAGTAGCTTCTTCTTCTGAATGTTGATTCCATTATATCTTGTAGGACTTGATCATCCTTCTTCGAGTAACACGATCCTTCTGATCCAAGACTCGGATAGGATATTCGGAATAAGTCAAATCCGGTTCAAGTTCCACTCCTTCAACCTCAACATTCTGCTCAGGCACTCAGAGACACTTCTTCAATTGAGAAACATGGAACACATCATGTACAACTGATAGATGTTCTGTTAATTTCAAGCGATATGCCACCTTTCCATACCTCTCTAAAATTTGAAATGGTCCAATATATCGAGGTGCCAACTTGCCTTTAACACCAAAACGGGTAACTCCCTTCATTGGTGATACCTTTAGATATACAAAAATCTCCCTTGTTAAACACCAATGGTCTACGTCGTTTGTCTGCGTAACTCTTTTGCCGGGACTGAGCTATCTTCAAATTACTTTGTATTTGCCTAACCTTGTTTTCTATTTCTTTCACAAGGTCAACTCCAAAGAACCTTCTTTCTCTGGGCTCAGACCAACTCAGCGATGTTCTGCATCTATTACCATAGAGTGCTTCAAATGGAGCCATTCTAATGCTTTCCTGATAACTATTATTGTATGAGAACTCGGCCAAAGGTAAGCATTCATCCCATTTATTGGAATAGTTAAGGACACAACACCTTAACATATCTTCAAGTACTTGATTGACTCTTTCAGTCTGTCCATCAGTCTACGAATGATAAGCTGTACTATATAGGAGCTTGGTTCCCAACAAAGAATGCAATTGTTTCCAAAAGCTGGAGACAAACTGTGTACCCCTATCGGACACAATGGTCTTTGGTACTCTGTCGCAGAACCGACCAATTTATAAGAGTACAAGTACAATGGCGGCCCGCAAGCGGTCGCACTGTCATACTTGAACCCATATAAACCTGGTAGTTCGTCGAGTACCACGACGGGTCTCGATAAATGATTTACAACAACCAAGATCGTACATGATTCAACATACATGTCACATATTACATAAAGTTCGCAGATACATTTCCATCATCAGAGTATGAAATAGAGTTATTACAAACCAAGTTTGATTAAATAAAAGCGGAAGCAAATTAAGTTTGAAAGTAGAGTTTCCAACATAGTTTAATACAGTGCCCAAGTACGATCACAGTCCACAAAAGCATATAGAAGGATTAATAAAGAAGCCTGCCCAAGGCTCACTCCTCATCCACAGCGGGATAGAAGCAACTCTTGCAATAACCATGATACACAGTGCCATCTCGCAACAATGGGAAATAAAACCCTAAGTATGAGAAGGTACTCACTAGACTTACCCATCATAAACCAAAAATAAATGACTCCAAGGATTATGCAAGGTTGTATAAGTGGGGATAGCTTGACAACATTTTGCATAAAAGCGATTAACTTAGTTATACAATTATGGTTCCAATATCAGGTTAATTATAACTATACATCTCTAGATTAGCAACTATCCTGTGCCAAACATGTGGTATATCCATTTAAAAGCATACAATAGTAACCATAGCAGGTATTGTAATTCCATATTCGTTAAAACCATCATGTTCCATAATACAATTACTACGATGTTGGGGCTAGCCAAGTTTCTCACTAACCGGGAGAGACGGCGATTCGAATTGATTTCAACCAGCTGGGAATTTATTCCTAACACAAACCCACACTTCCCCCCGTCGGGGTCATGTCGGGTCACCTTTGGTACAACTCAAGTACACATTTCGCGGGTCCGTACCGCGCCGCATAATCTGGGACACCAGATGCCAGGATGTTCAGGCCTAGCCTGCCCTTGGGCTTAGTCTGATCGCCCCTCGCAAGGAGCGCACAACAGAATGGGTCCCGACCTAAGTTGAGCTACTCGGCTTCGCAGTCGGAACGAGTTATCCGGCCAGCTAAGTGATAGGCATGCGTTCAATCTTGTCAAAAGTGCCAACAACGGTACGGTCCTTAATCGACACAGACGGGGATAGATCCACACCCAAGACCTCCATGTCTTGTTGTTTCTCTATCGACATCCCGCCCGGTCTCGATTTACATTACCCCATGGTTCTTTTCCATGATAGCAAATATAGCCAACCGTGCTTCGGTATCCACCTATATCTCGCAGGTGACAGGAAATCACCCGACTTCTACCGGTCTAAGCTGGGCTAAGCATATATTCGATCCTAGACCTATACAGGGTGAAAGGTGTATATATCTGGACAAGGTAGTTCCATGCATCAAGTGTTTCCATTCAACTCTTATAACCTAATGCATCAATCATAAGTACTTAAATAATCATTTGTAAAATATTAGGAGACTTATAATGCTCCGGGGCTTGCCTTTCAGAAAAGAAGTGGGGCGGTGATCAGGGCACTCCAGAAGCTCTTCAGGGATCTGCTCCTCACCTTCGGGAGCTGTTGCCTGAGGATTCTCCTGCTGGTCCCCTTCCTCTACTTCGTCGAATTCCAGCAACGTTATCTCCTCTGTCGATCCTATATGCATGAATATGGCATAAGGTATTGCGAATGCATACATGCGTACAAGTATAGCATGATGACACATGATGAATGCATTCACATAAGTATTCTTAACAGCATTGTGTTAACAAATGCATCATATTTTACCGAGTAGGTGCATATCTCTTCTTGATTACTTAATCAAACACATTTACAATTCATTCACTACATACAAAACAGCAGCTGCTTGTTTTACTCATAACTGAAGTTCTACTTATCCAAATGCTGTGATATTAGACTTTCTGGAAAGCTTATAAAATTGTCTACAACTCTTATTTAATCACCAAAAGCTAATTCACAATTTATCTTAACCCAAACAGACAATCAATCCTGTGCTGTCCAGAAATTCCAGAGAGCAAGCAATTCGGAAACACAAACTTTAAACAGCTATAACTCCTAAGCCGTTTGACCAATGGTCCTAAAATTTTAAAACCAGACATATGATGAAGTTATCTACAACTTTGTTATTAACCATTTTTACAGCAAACATCATTTTTATCATGCAACTTATCAAACTACAGAATCTGTCTGAAAACTCTTCTCTCCCGAATTATAAAGCAACGATATTTCTATTGCATATAAACATTCCAAATTTGACTTCACCAATCATACCAACAGTACAAGGACATCAAATACAATCAAGAAAACATAATGGCCATGCCCAAACTATTTATTTAAATGCCTTTATCAATTTACTAAGATACTTAGGTTAAATAATAAACATACACCAAATGTGCAGCATAAATTCTCAGAAAACTTACAGTGGCTTACTAGTGCTACCAATAGACTACTGTAAAAGTTTCGTGCCATTTTACCAAGTAAAACATCCTACACAAAAATGACAAGGCAGCAAGGCTTGAAATAGCATAAATAGAAAACCCTAGTGAAATGTGTCAAGCAACAGATTTTATATTTTTATTAGCATACATATGGTACTAGGACAACCTCCAACAAATTTCATGAATATTGGATTCATAAATAATTTATAAAAAATCATACAAGGATTACCTATTTATAAAAGAAAAATCTATAACTACAAATCTATACATGTACTGACCCTCAAATTTTTACCAGAGCTCACACATGTCAAGAATAGCTTGCTACCAAAATTTCATAATTTTTGGAGTACAGGAACTCTAGATATAAAATAAACAAGTTTGCATGCATTCAAAAACACATTTCCAATTTCTATTTAAATCTACCAAAATTTCTACTGTAAGTATCAAGACTATATTTTTCCTAAATACTACACTTCCTAAGGAACACTACCAAGTTTATTTCACAATTTTTGAAGCTACAAAACTGGAGATACAAATATTACAAAACAGTACAAAATCTAGAATTAATGAACTATCCTATACTCTCACTGCCGCTGACCGATGGGACCTGCTGACAGAGGACCCCACGCGTCATTGACCCGAAACAGGGCAGCTACGCTGTGCGACGGTGGCGTGGCCAAATCTCGCCGACGGCGAACAATTCCGGCGATGGCACCGACACTAATGTGACCACCAAGACACTACGCATCTATTGAGCTAACTAAAAGGACCAGTCATCGAAGCTAACGACTACGGTGGCGTCAATGGCGGGGCGGTGGAGTCGGACGACGGTGAGACGCCGGGGCTGGCTGTGAAAACTCAATCAAACGTTATGCCAAGCATCGACACACGACGACGAAGCTATTGCACTCACTCTCACTGCTAGAGGTGGTCGGAGATGTCCCGGCCATGGCGTTCGTGGCGCGGCGACAAACTCCGGCGAGGCTGCGCGTGGCGCTGAAGCTTTACCGAGCGCCTCTAGCTGGCAGGGCGGTTGCGGTGGGACAGTGGGAGTACTTGTGGGGCGGCTATGGTGACGGAGGAGCGACGAGGCCAGCCGGTGACTGGCTACGGCGATGGCGGAGGCTCTTGGTGCTGCGGCTGCTACGGCGGGTGAAGAAGGAAGCAGAAGGTTGAAAATGAGGGCGCAGCTCAGTGCGGGCGGTAGCTGGGGTGTTAACACGCGCGCTGGCCTGCCTTGGCCACACACGGTGGGGCTCGGCGATGCGCGGCGTCCGCTGGCCTCCACGTGGCTCACGGACACTGACGCCGGTCGGCCATTGAGCTACGTCGCTCAGTTCGTCAGAAACCGCGATGGACGCCTGACAGCGGGTTTTCAAGGTGATTTAACTGTTAGACCGTAGCTCCTTAATGTAAATGATCTACACGACTTGTGTAGTTCTATGCACCAGCTTCAATTGTTGTTCAATGAACTCATGCTAATTCACAACCAAAACTGAGTAATATCATCACAAAGATCGGCTTGTCAGTCGGTCAGTTAACAAGGACTTAGCAAATTTTGTTAAGTGTTGACATGTTGATTTTTCTGATTCTTGTGATCCAATTTCAAGCATATTAGGAGCTGAATCATTCAATGACCCAAAAATAAAAGTTGTTCCTTATATCAAATACTACAACTTTGCTTTAGTGACCACCTACATGCAAAGTCTCTAACACATAGTTCAAACTTGGTCAAACTTGCTACATTCAAATGATGACTTGTTCATGAACTATGACTTAGCGATCTATTTAGCCCTAGCCATGAATACCAAAGTTGTTCATAATGATACTCTAAACATGTTTAAGCTATTTGCCAGGTCATACAATCATTTCATGTATTAGTCACACATAGTGCTATCTAGGTTAACACATGAAATCTTAAGTGTTTGGTCATGAAAGGTGACCTTCATGAACAATGTCCTATTTGCTAACCCATGTGTTGTTAAATGTTTTTGTGACTCATATCAACCAATCACATGTATACACTCATAATCATATGCATATTCATATGAAAACATGAAATACTAAGAAATGTTGCACATGTTTCAATTGAATGTTTCAAGTGTAAATGCATATATATGAATGTTTGATGCTCATGCTCATGCAATGCAAGTCAAGTTATGCAAGGCTAACACCTAAGGTGTTACATACTCCATGTAGGCTCATGATTCTTGCTAAATATATATTGGCATATTGGATAGTGGGATATGTACTCTGGACTGGAAGAAAATATGCTGACTTTGTTAGTCGATCTACAATAACCCATATTGAGTCAAAGCCCTTTGATGTCTTGGGTAGACCAACAATAAAGTCCATACTAATGTCCTCCCACTTCCAAGCTGGAATAGGTCATGGTTGTAGCTCTCCAGTGGACCTCAAATGTATAGCTTTCACCTTTTGACAAGTATCACACTTTGCTATATACCGGGCAATTTCTATCTTCATTTGTGTCCACCAAAACCTTTGTTTTAAGTCATGGTACATCTTGTTGCTTCTTGGATGGACAGATAACCTAGTAGCATGTGCCTCTTCAAGAATTGACTGTCGCAACTCAGGAACTTTTGGTACCACCAGGCGATCCTTGAACCATAGCACGCCTTCATCATCTATGCTGAAGCATTCCACTTTTCCATTCCTGACTCTTTCCTTAATATGGGCTATACCCTTGTTTTTCTTTTGAGCAGCAATAATCTGGTCTCGAATATTGGCTTCAACAATTATGTTGGTCAAACTACCTTGTTGAATTATCTCTACATTCAACTTCTCCATCTCTTGACATAAGGTCAGACCCATTGTTCTTACTGCTAGACAATTGCAATAACTTTTGTGACTAAGGGCATCTGCAACCACATTTGCTTTACCAGGGTGATAATGTACCTCTAAGTCATAATCTTTAATTAGTTCTAACCATCTTCTTTGTCGCATGTTCAATTCTGACTGAGTAAAGATATACTTTAGACTCTTGTGGTCTGTATAAATATGGCACATATTACCAAGCAGGTAATGCCGCCAAATCTTCAGAGCATGGACCACAGCTGCTAACTCTAGATCATGTGTCGGATAGTGTTCTTCATGTTGCTTAAGTTGCCTAGATGCATAAGCAATGACTCTGCCTTCTTGCATCAATACACATCCAATACCAATACCCGAAGCATCACAATAAACATCAAACGACTTCTCGATATCAGGTTGGGCTAATACTGGTGCAGTGGTCAACAGTCTCTTCAAATTCTGGAAAGCTTCTTCACAAACAGATGACCAGACAAACTTGACTTGGTTCTTCAATAACTCAGTTATGGACTTTGATACTCTAGAAAAATCTGGAATAAAACGACGGTAATACCCCGCCAATCCTAGAAAACTCCGAACCTGATGAACTGTGGTTGGCGGTTTCCAATCAAGCACATCCTTAACTTTACTTGGATCAACTGTAACTCCTTCAGCTGACAAGACATGTCCAAGAAACTGTACTTTCTTAAGCCAAAAATCACACTTACTGAACTTGGCATATAGTTGATGTTCTCTCAAGCGGGTCAGAACAATTCTGAGATGTTCCGCATGTTCTTCCCTATTCTTGGAATATACTATAATGTCATCTATAAACACCACTACAAACTTGTCTAGCTCAGGCATGAATACTGAATTCATCAGATACATGAAATGAGCTAGAGCATTTGTCAAACCAAAAGACACTACCAAGTATTCATATAATCTATATCTTGTGGTAAATGCCGTTTTGGGAATATCTTTAGGCTTAATCTTGATTTGGTGATAGCCTGACCACAAATCTATCTTGGAGAAAACTTTGGCTCCGGCCAGTTGATCAAAAAGCAAATCTATCCGAGGTAAGGGATACTTATTCTTGATGGTCACTTCATTCAATGGACGATAGTCACCACATAACCTCAGGGTCTCATCTTTCTTTTTCACAAAAATTGCCGGACATCCCCAAGGTGATGAACTAGGTTGGATAAAACCCTTATCAATCAATTCTTGCAACTGAGTCTTCAACTCGGCTAATTCCTTACGTGGCATCCTATAAGCTCTCTGAGAAATCGGAGCTGTCCCTGGTTTCAACTCTATGTTAAACTAGACATCCCTATTAAGTGGTAGACCAGGTAAATCTTCAGGAAACACATCAGAAAATTCACACACTACCAGGATATCTCTAATCTCCTTGACAGCAGTTGCACAAACTTTGCCCACTGATCTTCTTAAGGTTTGAAGTTGGATAAGAAGTTGAGAAGTACTATCTAGAAAACTCACCCTTATTGTTCTATTCAAAGCATCTATAACAACCTTATGCTGATACATCCAATTCATTCCCAAAATTACATCTATATCCTGATCCTTTAGGATAATCATGGTAGTGGGAAAAATATGCCCACCCAGGTTTATGGGTACCTGGTATATCATTTCCTTAGTACACAGACGTCCCCCGGGCGACTGTATAAAGAAATTTTCCTTTGTTGCCCCAATAGAAATTTCATGCTTCACGACAAATGTTCTATTGATGAATGAATGAGATGCACCTGAATCAAAAAGCATAACTGTAGGATGATTGGTGACAAGAAACATACCCATCATCACTGGCTCCCCTTCAGGAATCTCTTCGGCTTGAATATAGAAAACCCTTCATGTCTTCCTTTCATCTTTGCCCTTTTAAGCATTCTGATTGTTGTTCTTATTCTGTGCTTGACCCTGTTGTTGATTGGCAGGGGTCTTCTGATAATTTGGATTAGACTGCCTTGGATACGGACATTCTCTCGAGAAATGACTAGGCTTGCCACAATTGAAACAGGGATACTTGTGACCCTGGGGTGCTGGAGCACTGACACCAGAAGTATTTGTCTATTGTAGATTCTGATAAGTTATAGTAGGATAGACATTTGATTGTTGCCCAGCTTGAAACTGCGACGGATGATAAGGAGGACGATAATGGTTTACTGGATGATAAATCACCGTCTACCTCTTTTGATTTCCCCCAAAAGATCCAGACGACACATTCTTTTTTCTTTTTGATCTCCTTATGTTGCCGATACTTTTCCTCTGAAGCAATTGCAATATTCACTGCCTCATGATAAGTGGCATTGGTACAAGTAGTCATCATTGTCTGCAGCTTGGTATTCAGACCTCTCATAAACCACCTCTTCTTCTTGGCATCAGTATTGACATGTTCAGATGCATACTATGACAAGTCATTAAATCTACCCACATACTGCATAACCATTTGGTCCCCTTGCTTCAAAGCAAGGAACTCATCCAACTTCATGGCCATCACTCCTTCTGGAATATAGTGGGCTCGAAAGGCAGTACGGAACTCAGTCCAAGTTATTGGAATGCCAGCAGGTTGCATAGCCACTAAGTTTGCCCACCAAGCACCTGCTGCTCCTCGAAGTTGCTAGGCAGCAAACACAGGTTTCTGAATCTCCGTGCAGGGAATAAGATCAAATTTCTGCTCCATAGTCCGAAGCCAATCATCAGCCTCCAGTGGTTCATCTGCCTTGGTGAACACCGGTGGTCTTGTATCTGTAAAATCTACATACGTAGCCTCCTGCCTGTTATGATTGCGACCACGGTTTCCTTGCACCATATTCTGATTACTCTGAGCTATCTCTCGAAGCAATCGAGCATTTTCAATATTCACATTGACTAGGGCGGCGATAGCATCAGCTAGATTTGGTGGAACTGGTGGTGGATCAGGAATGCCGTCCTCATCTTGTGAAGTACCAGAAATATGCGAACCTCGTGTACGACACATCTATTCATAACAAACCAAACTTTACTCACAAGTCTTTATTGAATTGCAACAAGAGCTTACTCCAAAACACATTACATAGGGTTTACTAATTTATACACAAGACCGCATCTAAACAAGACTACTAACTTTAACTAGAACTAACTATTATACAACTCTACTCGTCTCCTTGATCATCTCAAACTTCGCGCTCGGTATCCATTCTAGAAATATTTCCGCCCGCATTATCACTTTCATCGATCATCACTAATTCTTCCGGATCTTCTTCTTCTTCCTCTTCTGATTCACTATCATCGGTAAGGATAACACTTGGGTCCATTGCATCAGCTTGAGGTTCATGATTTGGATCCAAGAGGTTGCTTAGCCTATGAACTTCTTCATGTAGCTAAGTATTATGTTCTTCTAAATCTCCTACATAGAATTCTAGCTCATGAGTTCTAGCTCTAGCTACATTTTCTCTATGCCAGGCTTCATTTCTTCCGTCCACCATACGAACTAACATACGTTCGTAGTTCCTGTGAGTGGTGGTGAGACGCCTCAATTGATCCTATAATTCTCCTACCTAGATGGCATCCAAGGCCCTATCCCTAGTAGCTTGTGCTAACTCTGCAGAAATCCTCTGTATCTCTACCTAAGGATTAGGCCTAGAGCTGCTACTGCTAGCACCGTCATTCCTAGGGGCAAGCTGGTGGCGAGGAACTCCTTTGGGTTCAACGGACTTATGGGATGTCATCTTGGTACGAGCCATACTATAGGAAGCAAGATTAATCCAAATAAGACAATCTGACCACAGTCTCAAGAGCAGCAAGGGTGGACTACACAACTCAACCCAGACTCACTACCCAACCCAGACTCCGAGGTGAAGGAAGTAACAAGTAAATAATCATGATGCATGAATCGTTCTTTCGAACAAAAACATCAAAGCTCATAAAGTACATAAACAACAGTTGTTATTAAATAGGGCATAATAATATTACTACTCCACCACACAAAGCCTTTTTAATCAAATCAGGAATGGGGAGAAAGAAATTAGATAAGTCGAAAGTAATTTAGACCAAATTAACAAGTTAAATTTAGTCATCCCAAATTATTTTGAAGTTTTTGTAAAACAATACAACAAAGACTTTGTAACGAGCTCTGATACCATTCTATGGTAGAACCTCCTAAGTTATAGGGCCCATATGCACCTGTCACTGTCCGACGACCTCTGACAACTATGCATATGTTCCTGGTAACTTAAGAAGACTATCGGGTGTCCTCGGAGAACCCCGAATCATCCATGATTTCCGAGCAGGATCACATTACAGAGTCATTGCAGTATTACAACATTTATTCAAATATCTACACTAGAGTAAAACAGCGGAAGTCATACAATAACTTAGTTTACAAAACAGTAGTTTTAAACCTTACAACTAAGTTTGATAATAATTACAAAATGTAGTAGTGGAGTGGCATTACAACACAATACAAACACACAAACGGATTGCCCTGCCCAAGGGCCACGCATTTACTTATCGTCATCGGAATGAACAACAGTCATGCAGCATGGTCCAAAGCAGACCTGCTCATGAGCCTCACTTGCAACAAGGGTCAACGAACCCTGAGTACAAAAGTACTGAACAAGACTTAACCGAAATAGAAACTGATAGAACTCAGGAATGCAGGCTCAGGAATTCAAGGTATGGCTTTAGCAATAATCAATGTTCTTTTACATAAAAGCTCTTTAACAGAATTCTTTATATCAACATTTAAAACTTCATAAAGATCATATACAAAGCTGACATGATCCGTATTGAGATCATGAAACTTCATATCCAACCCTTCACAAACCATCCTCAAGTTTCAGTTATTAAGCTACGATGATGAACAGTGAGTTGAGTCTCCATAACCGAGGAGCAACGATGATTCAAACCGATTAAACCCAGCTGGGGATTCCAGACCACACGACATATGCAGGTCCCTGATCTACATATACCAACCTACCCTCAAATCCCCTAAAACAAGAACGGGTCCACGCCACCCGAGAATACAGTACTCCACTAATCTAGCCCATTGCCATATGGGTACACGTTATTCCCGCCATCTCTCCACTCCGAGTGCGCAAGTAGCCATTCTCATAATAGAATAGCCATGTTAAGGCTTACCGAGTATGTGGTTAGTACTACAAAGTCTCACCTCATGCAGTTCAACAACGGACGGGCCTCAATCGACACAAGCGGAAAAACCCGCTCATAAGACCTCCATGTCTTGTGGCTCACACACACCGAGTCCGCCCGGTCAAGATTTATTACTCCACATTCCCATATCACATGATAACATAAGTAACCAAAGTTCCATTTAAAACTTGCAGGTGATAGGTAATCACCCGACTTTCATCGTTCTAAGCATAACTAAGCATAACTAGGCATATACGAATTAAAACTGGTAACAAGGTAGATATGGAAAAACAAGGTTGGTAATGCACCAATTAGGTTTACACTCAACTCCTAATCACTTAATGCAGTAAAGAAAAGCAAAAGCAAAATCAATTTGTAAAACACAAGGTAGGTTTAAATGCATCCGGGGCTTGCCTTCGTTGACAGAAAAGTTATGATCCGGAGTCGTTCCACAATTATCAAATCCGACCTCAACAAGCGGATTAACTTCTTCAACCACTTGATTAACTAACACGTGTTCACCTTCGTTCACTACACATAGTAATAATGCCATGTTTAACATGATGCAAAATATAAAGCATGATGCTCGATGATGGATACAAAATTAACAACTTGAATACAACTTTCCTTCGCGGTACAGTTACAAGTCAAACTAACTAAACCTTTTTTGCAACACTTAACTCCATTGCCAAGGATCATTATCAACTAATGACCCAAGGTCATCACTCAATCCAAAATTCAATCAAAACCTAAATCATTAAAGGTTACTATTTGCTTTTATGAATTAATTATTTAATTAAAAATTATGAAATAAATCAATTTGTTCCAATTGAGCCTAAATTTTTTTGTAAATGTTCATCTCATGATAACTAGGTGGCAAAATAATTTTCATAATTTTTGGATAATTATTTAAGCCTAGAAAAATCATGGAAACTCATTTATTAATTAATTAGCAATTTTTATCACATTTCACATTACTTATATTCAAAAAGTACTGAAAAACAACATTTCATATTTTTCCTAAATAACATACATCACAGAGAGGTCACACAAAAATTTTCATAATTTTGGAAGCTCTAAATAAATCTACACAAAAATAACAAAAACTCATACTGTTCATCCATTTCTGAAAATAGAAAAATTCCATTTTGAACTCACGGTCACTGACAACCCGACCCCACATGTCATCTTCTACCTCCCGCGTTGACCGCGATGGCGACGGCTCTGACCGGTGAAATCTCACCGACGGCGAGGTCACCGGCGACAGCGAAGTCACCAACACGATCACAACACCACGGCGCATCGATTGGAGACACTAGCTAACTCAATTACTACACGATTCAAGCCTGACGCCGGCCATGGTGGACGCGACGGCACGGCGGTCGCTATGCCGACGATAGGAGACCGGTAGCGGTTAAACAAACGGCATAGGAAGGTTCAACAGCTCACCACGAACATGCTCGAGCAGGAATTAAGACCGGAGAAGCAACGATGAAGCGGGGTGGCGTTCACGGCGGTGCGAGCAACGGCGATAGTTGGTGCTCCGATGACTGCGGTGGACAAAAGGAGCAATCAACCAGTCATAGAGCATCACGGGAACAAGGCAAAGCTGGAGGTGCACTGAGCAAGAGCAAGGACGCACCATAGAGAGCTGACCACGATGGTGCTCACTCGGCGGTGGTACTGCTGGCCGCGAAGAAGAAGAACGGCGAGCGGTGATTCTCGGTGAAATCAAGTGACCATAGTTGGTTGGCTAGGTGCGCAAGGAGTAGGCGAAGCTATTGAGCACTTTGCTAAGATGGCACAGGCGCTAAATCGACGGCGAGAGCTCAACGGAGCAACGGTGGTGGTGACTGGAAAACAGAGGAGGAGAAAAGAACGACGGCGACGACGTCTCGGCCTTTAAAGGACGGCCAGGAAGCAAGAGAAAGCCACGACGGAGTCTTCCCCATGCCAACGCGAAGCTGAGGATGGCCACGCGCGCGCCTGGAACCGAGAAGAAGGTCGCCGGCGGTGTAGCTTAAGCGGCGAGCACTGTTCAACGTATTTACAGAATTGCCATCCAATTTGAAACTCAAATTACTCCCAAATTTATGTAACAACTCAAAAATCTCCAAAAATAAAAGTTGTTCAAAATCAAAAGTTCTACAACTATGCTTTTATAACCACCCCCTAATTCGGTCTATATTTTGAAATGCAAATTTGAATTCAAAAAGGGAACATTTAAAGAATTACGCCTTTTCAAATTACTTCGATTTTTGTAAAACAACTTTGAAAACTCCAAAAACCAACTTTGTACAACTCGACAAGCTCTACACTTTTGCTTTAAGGCTCAACCCCAAAAGGTGCTTAGATTTTGAAATGGGTTTTTCAGGTAAAACTAATTGCTTGAAATCAGTGTTTTCGGAAATCCAAATCCAAACAACACTTTGAACTCTATCCAAACCATACAAGGCAACACATATAACATAATTGTAAACTTGTTTTAGTGTGTGCATATCAAAGTTTTCACTAATATGAAATGATGTACAATGCATATGATGACGTGGCAGGTTTTAGTATTTAAAACACCCGAGGTGTTACAAGGCGTCACACCTAGCTTCTCCAGGCTTCGGTGTTGTTCTATCTTCAAAAACATTCTTCTAGTACCTCTTGTGTGCATCATTGCTGACTACGCGTAATAAAATTTGTATGTGGAGGGCTATCTCCCATAGAGGGGCCATATATGTGTATAGGAAATTGGGCAAACAACAACGGATGAATTGGACACAACACAACACTGCAAGTCATCATGGGAGATGAATGGCGCCTGGAGTGGACGGTTTTATAAGCGTGAGCAGCGGTGGTGGTAGTTGGGATGAGTGGTGATCGCCCGCTGTGGTAGGTGGGAGCAGTAAGGGACTTTTAGTCCTGGTTTGTAACTACAACCGAGATTAAAAGTACCCTTTAATTCCGGTTGGTAGTACCAACCAGGACTAAAAGGTCCTTTTTTGTTTGTTTGTGTTTATTATTCCAACAAAAATTCTTTTTGTTTTTATTTCTCTATTTTTTTATTTGCATATGCATTTCAATCTTACACGAGTTAAATTTCAATCCATACAAACATAATTATAATGTCCATACAAATAAACCTAATGAAACATAACTAACTTGCATACAAACATAATTAAAATATTCATACAAATAAACCTAATTAAAGTACATAACCGTTCGAATAAACCTAATTAACACATGAACCTTACAAACCGGCCATAGCTCTAGCCTGTATCCACTGCTAGTAGTGTATGTCTCAGATTATGTAACTACGATCATTGTCTATGTAATGCAAGGACTGCACTAAACACTCCATTTCCTCACAACGCCAAAGACATGGTATCCCATAGATGTAGCCTACTGATGGACTATCGATGGCCTGATTCTGCCTAAATCTCACGTAATACTGGATAACAGCTATCATCCTCTGGCCCATCGCTTCCACGAAGTCCCAGGCGTATCCCAGTCGCTTAATTTCTTGCATGAGAATAGGCTGCAAGCCACATGTAGCATAGGTGAAATCATAGAACAAAATCTACAAGCAGACAAACAAACAATATTAGGAAGCGCTCATATAATAATAAGAATAAATAAACATTACTCTCATATCATACACGACGTACCACGTCCATGTGGTTGAATGTCGCATGCCTCTTGCTTACTCACGGCATATCCAGACTATGCTGACGTAAAGCTTCTATCTTCAAGGACGAGAAATCAGGCATACGCAATTGCCTGCAAAGAAAGCAGCATGACATCGATCTAGGCGCCAAACTTGGTCGATGATCGTTGTCTAGTCTACACGATGTCCTGGCGCACCTCATTATTGTACCTAATGGGGATGTCAAAGGCAAGACTGCACATCCATAACTCGCCTCCTTCATCATTCACGACCACACTTGTCGTCGTCTCGAAGATGTCCCACACCCCAAGCAGCCATAGTGCTGATTCTAGCCACTTGACCGGTTTTATAGTCTGTGACATGCAACAATCATGTTATGAATGAATGTATATATGCCAAAATTATATTAGCACGTAAAGCTTAAAATATTCCATACTATTGATGGGTTTGGGTGACGTAGAACGGCCCTATATGGCAATGGCGTGAATGGAATATTGTCAGGGTGAAAACCTAGTTCCTGTGACTGAAGAAGTCCGCCACCATTCATCGTAACTAAAAAAACAAAAAAACACCCCAATAAATATAGAACCCCATATAAATATACCATGCAACAATATATATTAGAGAAACATATAAAAAATAAATCATCAATATATATATATATATGCATGCCAAGTAAACTTAAACATTTTACACATAATTTTTTTAATGATTATTAACTCTCATCAAGAAATAATGTTGCTAACAAAGATCTAGAAAACTATAAATATTTAAGGTTATGTAGAAATGATGTATAAAAAAATAAAATCCACTATTATTATTCTTAATTAAAAAACCATATATTTCTATGTTTATTACTAAACCATGAAATGATCTACATTATTAGCAATGAAAGATTAGAAGATAAAGTTGTTAACCTTTAGAAGATTGAAGATGAAGCCGGTGGCCCAAGCAAGAACACGGATGAACACACGCGCACAAGCAAAGACCAAAGATTTGACATGTGTCTTAGTTAGGAGGATAGTAGAAGCGAGTATATATAGGTGGGGACCTTTAGTCCTGGTTGATGGAGCCTACCAGGACTAAAGGATCAAGCTCTAGTCCCGAATGGAGCCAAAACCCGGGATAAAAGGTCAGCGGGACCTTTAGTCCCGATTGATGGTTCCAACCGAGATTGAAAGGCAACCTTTAGTCCCACAGACTGGGTCTAAAGGTCCCTACTACAAAAGCATGCTGCACTATCTGTTGGACAGAGGATTCTAGTCCTAGTTGGTGGTTCCAACTAGGACTAAATCTCCTATTACTTCCGGGCCAAATTCAGGCCAGGACTAAAGCCAGAAACCGAAAGTCTGTTCTCTACTAGTGCTCCCTATTTTTTTTGGACCAACCAATTTATTTAGTACCTATATTCGGTACCTTTCTTGCACCTCTAGTTTTCTAGCCACTAAATTTCTCCTTACCAACGGCTAGCCATAAAAAAATTTCTCTTGAAAATAAGTATTTGGTAAAATTTCCTCTCAATTCTCATATTTATGTTTATCTTCTCTGCGCGCTTGTTATCAATCCAGACACTTCCTCACTCGTAGGCAGAAAGCTGGTTACTGGTTAGTAGGTCACATGGTGGGCTCCTACAGCCGGCCCTTTGCTAATGCTAGGTCAAGCCAAGAAGCCGGAAGGTGTACAATGAACATGCGGAAACCTATCGCTACGAAGAACTAATGACGCTGGCTAGTCGACACTGACAGAGAAATTCTTGTTCAAAAAAATGTG
This sequence comes from Miscanthus lutarioriparius, assembly GCA_904845875.1. NCBI lineage: Eukaryota > Viridiplantae > Streptophyta > Magnoliopsida > Poales > Poaceae > Miscanthus > Miscanthus lutarioriparius. The sequence continues at coordinate 86,976,597 of CAJGYO010000006.1, forward strand.
CATGATCCCTCTCCATCCCCTTCACCTCGACCACCTCTTCCAATTCCTTCTCCATCTCCAACATCTACGCTCCCTCTGATCACCGCAACATGGAGTCCTTCCTGACCGAACTCAGCTCCTCAATGCCTACTGATGATGTCGCGTGGCTCGTCATTGGCAACTTCAATCTCACCCGGTCCCCAGCTGACAAAAACAACTCCAACTTTGACTGAAACTTGGCTAGAAAGTTTAACACCACCATCGAGGACATTGCCTTAATCGAACTCTATCTCTTGGATTGGCTGTATACCTAGTCCAACAAGAGGTCCTCACCCACTCTGGCCAGGCTAGACCATGCTTTTATCAACAACGAATTCGCCTGTAGCTTCTCCAACTCCACCCTTTCCTCTCGCCCTGGCTCAATGTCCAACCACATCCCGCTCACCCCTCACCATCCCCACCTCTATCCCCAAGTCCCACCGTTTCCGCTTTGAGAACGCTTGGCTCAAAAGCACTAGCTATCTTCCCTCTGTGCTCCCTGCCTGGTCTATGACTTCTGTGCCTACGGATGCGGCCAGAGGTTTGGTTGCCCAGATCAAGGCCCTTCGCCATGAGTCGAAGGCCTAGTCCAGAAAGCACCACACGCGCCCTGATGACTACCACAATGCTTCCTTTGTTGTTCTCCTACTTGACGTGTATGAGGAGCACAGGCTTCTCTCTGTAGGTGAACAGCGGCTATGGCGGCTATGTCAAAACAAGATCACGCTGATCATCGCTCAACGAGCGGCGTATTGGAAGAAACACGGCAAGTTCCGGGCGCTGCGGGAAGGCGACGCCAACACCAAGTACTTCCACGCTAGGACTTCCTGCAGGGCACACCGGAACACTATCCACACCCTAGAGGTAGACGGGGTGCAGCTGATCGCACACAAGGATAAGGTGACCATTGTCACAGAACCGACCAATTTATAAGAGCACAAGTACAATGGTAGCCCGCAAGCGGTCGCACTATCATACTTGACCCCATATAAACTCGGTAGTCCATCGAGTAACACAACGGGTCTCGATAAACGATCCACATACAACCAAGATCGTACATGATTCAACATACATGTCACATGTTACATAAAGTTCACAGATACAGTTCATTCATCAGAGTACGAAATAGAGTTATTACAAACCAAGTTCGATAGATAGTAGCGGAAGCAAATTAAAGTTCGAAAGTAGCATTTGTCACATAGTTTCAAATACAGTGCCAACTCATGATCACAATCCACAAAAGCATATAGAAGGATTATTAAAGATGCATGCCCAAGGCTCACTCCTCATCCACGGTTGGATAGAAAAGTTCTTGCAATAGCCGTGATAGACGGTACCATCTGCAACAATGGGAATAAAACCCTGAGTATGAGAAGGTACTCAGCTAGACTTACCCATAATAAACTAGAAATAAATTAACTCCAAGGATTATGCAAGGCTTTATAAGTGGAGGTAGCATTGATAATATTTTGCATAAAAAGCGATTAACTCAGTTATACGGTTGTACTTTGGTTATCAAGTTAAGTATAGCTATTCATCTCTAGATTAGCAACTATCCTGTGCCAAACATGTGGTATACCATTTAAGAGCATACAATAGAAACCATAGCTGGTGTAGTAATTCCATCTTTATCCGAACCATCACATTCCATAATACAATTACTACGAGGTTGAAGCTAGCCAAGTTTCTCACTATCCGAAAGAGATGGCGATTCGAATCGATTTCAACCAGCTAGGAATTTATTTCTAACACAAACCCAGGACAAACCAGATCAATGGTCATCTTAGGTCACCTTTGGTACAACTCAAGTCCACATTTCGCGGGTTCGCCCAGCGCCGCACAATCAGGGACAACCAGCTGCCAGGACGTTCAGGCCCGGCCAGCCCTTAGGCTCACATCTAGCTACCCACACATCCTTACTACCATCCAGAGTGTGCACTCTAACAGAGCGGGGCCCGGCCTAAGTTGAGCTACTTGGCTTCACTGTCAGAATGAGTTATCTGGCCAGCTAAGTGATAGGCATGCATTCAATCTTGTCAAAAGGTCCAACAACGGTACGGTCCTTCATTGGCACAAATGGAATCACATGAGTCAACCCACACATATACTCCATTCGGCCTCCATTTACATTACCCCATGGTTCTTTTCCACGATAGCAAATATAGCCAACCGTGCTTCGGTATCCACCTATATCGCGCAGGTAACAGGAAATCACTCGACTTCTACCGGTTTAAGCATGGCTAAGCATATACCTTATCATAGACCTACACAGGGTTAAAGGTATATGTATCTAGACAAGGTAGTTCCATGCATCAAGTGTTTCCAACCAACTCTTATAACCTAATGCATCAAACATAAAGGACTCAAGTAGTATTTTGTAAAACACTTGGAGACTTAGAATGCTCTGGGGCTTGCCTTTGAGGAAAGAGGTTGGTCGATGATCAGGGCACTCAGGGAGCTCTTTTGGAGTCTGCTCCTCTTCTCCTAGAGCTATGGCTTGAGGAGTCTCATGCTGATCCCCTTTCTCTTCTTTGTTGAATTCCAGCAACGTTATCTCCTTGGTCGATCCTATATGCATGAATATGGCATAAGATATCATGAATGCATGCATGATGACATGTAATAATATGATAGAATGTGATGAATGCATCCTCGTAAGTATTTTCAACAGCATGGTATTAAGGTAATAACAAGTGCATCCTATTCTACTGAGTAGGTGCATATCTCTTCTCTATTACTTAAGCAAACACTTTTGTAATTCATTTACCGAACTACAAAACAACATCTACTTGTCTTAACCACAACTGGAGTTTTATACATCAAAATTATATGGTTGTGGACATTCTAGAAAGCTTATGAAATTTTCTACAACTTTATTTTAATACTTTTAAGGTGATTCAATAGTTATCTAGGTCAAACAATTCGATTAATCAAATCTATCCAGAAACTAAACATTTCGGATAGCAAACTTCTAACAACCAAAACTCTTAAAACCTAAAGCCTATGACCATGAAAATTTAACATGAGGTAGATTAGTAAGTTATTTATAACTTTGTTATTAACAAGTTTTACATAAAAGGCCATTATCAACATGAAATTATAAACACAACCGAAACTATACATGCAACCACTTATTTGAATTACAAAGCAATAATTAATTAGTTGCATACAACCAATTGCTTCTAAGCCTTACTATGAACATAAACAGTTACTACGCATCGCAAGCACCATAGAAAACATCATGGTCAAGCATAATTTATTTATTTAAATGCCTTTATTACTTTAATTAGATAATTAGGGGAAATAACAAACACATATCAAATGTGCACAATAAATTATCATAAAATTACAGTAGCTTCCTAGTGCACATAATAGCCTACTGTGAAAATTTCATACCATTTGGACATGCATAACATCCTATGCAAAAATGGCAAGCTAGCAAGGTCTATTTTAGTGAAAATAGTTAACCCTATACAAAAGTGTCAAACAACATATTATATATTTTTCCTAGCTTCATACTAGTGCCATATTATTGTACAAAAATTTGCATAGCAATATGTTACATATTTTTATCCCTATAATTTTCCTCAAAAATGTCATTTATTAATAGATAAATAGAAAGATCATATTTGAATCAAGTTTACTGCAAGCTTAATATTTTTCCTAGCTAGATAATGTCAACACTAGACTAGCAAAATTGGAATCACAATTTTATCACTTTTTTAGCTCAAGATATATAATTTACAAGATTGTAAACATTCAAAAAGCATTTATCTAAATACATTTTAATCACCATGAAAAATACTAGAACTGTACATATCATATTTTTATAAAATACTAAACTTCAATAGGAACCCAACAAAATTTGGTTCACCAAAATTGGACTTCTACAACTCAACTTATGATTTTTCAAAGTTAGTACAAAAATCTATGAAAGAATTAACAAAAACCCTAACTAGTAGTCGCTGACAGAGGGGACCCACGGGTCAGTGGGGTCCACCCGTCAGTGAGCTGAAGCAGAGTATGGCGGTCGGCCGTCGTTATCTCGCTGACGACGAGCACTCTGATGAAACTGACTACACCATCATGACCTACTCACAAAGCCGCATCGATTGACCTAGGTCGTGGAGGCACGGACGCACAGGAGCCACCTCGTCACCGGCCATGGCAGCATGGCGGCGCAGCACTACGGTACGCCGACCATTATAGGCCACAGCGAGGATAGGCGAGGAGCGACAAGCTCCGCGGTGATGATGCAGATCTAACGAGGTGACCTAGGCTAGGCGGGATGCTCCGACGAGGCTCGTCCGTGTGCGCGGTGGCACGACGATGAGAGCGCGACGCGCTGCGCGTCGTGTTCCATGCCAGCGAGACATCCATTCATGGTAAGGTCATGCCACTAGCTAGCCTACACCTTGACCAAGCTCTAACGCTAGGAAAGAAAAGCAATGCACACGCGAGCCAAGCAGCGGCGAGCTCACCGTGGAGGTGGCCATGGAAGTCGAGCTCACTGGCGAGGACGAGAATGGTGATTTCGCCCTCATCGTAGCTCGATCGGTGCTGCAACCACGTCGAGGAGGTAGAGGGGAACACGGCAAAGCTAGCTACGAGATGGAGGCGGCAATGGCATGGTGGAGCGGGTGCTAGGCGATGGTGGAGCTGCTCGGTTGCTCGGTGGCGCTCGGCTGTTCCACGGTGAGGGCGATAGAGAGCTGTGGAGAGGGAGAGAGTGAGCGCGAGTGAGTGGAACTGAGGCGCGCGGCTTTACAGATAATGCACGCTAGCACGCTGCGGCGAGGGCCCATTGTCGGCCAGCGGTGGCCATGCAGCGGCTAGAAGCTGTGCCCGGTCGGCCACCTCGGCGCGCGATGCGGCGTTCATTAGTGCTCGAACAAGTGACTGACAGAGCAAATCGAAGGCGCTAAATCTCTCGATCCATGACGAATTAGTGCACAGTGTTAAAACCAAATTTGTAGAGCTACATACCAGCTACAAATTTGCTTAAGAAACCAAAGTCCAATTCTCAATGGTTAGGAAGATATATCAGCACATAGTCGAGCACATCACACTGTAAACTCCAAATGACTTAGCAAATTTTCTAAGTGTGGAAAAATGGGTTTTGCTGATTTTTGTGAGCCAAATTCAAGCATGTTAGGAGCTGAACTAGCCTATGACCCAAAAATAAAAGTTGTTCCTCTCATCAAATACTACAACTTTGCTTTAGTGCACACATCCATGCAAAGGCTCTATGACATAGTTCAACCTAGGTCAAACATATCACTTTCAAATGATGACTTACACTAGAACTATGACTTAGAGACCAAAGACCAAACTAGCCCTAGTCATGAATACCAAAGTTGTTCATAGTGACATTCTAAACATATTTAGGGTATTCCTACGGTCACACAAGCATTTCATACATTGGTTACATATAATACTTCCTAGGTCAACAAGCATATCATCACTTAGGGGCTTAATTACATCAAGTGATCTACATGAACATTGTTTCATTAGTCGTCCTAAGTGTAGCTAAGGTGCTTTAGTGACCAACATCAACCATTTACACTTATTCACACATGATCATAAGCATACACATATAGAAACATAAAATAACAAGGCATGTTTCACATGTTTGAGTTGTATGTTTCATACGTAAAAGCTCATATATGAATGCTTGATGATTATGCTCATGCAATGCAAGTGAAATTATGCAAGCCTAACACCTAGGGTGTTACAACCATGCTCACCGCCTACTACACCGACATCTTAGGCGATGAGGTTGTCACCATGTGGCCGCTCGACCTCGACTCACTATATAGTGGCACAGAGCAGGCTGACTCGGAGCCCCTTGTCGCCCCATTCACTGAGCGAGAGGCCCTTACCGCAATCCACGCCATGGCCATGGATAGTGCGCTGGGTTCTGATGGCATGGGCCTAGCTTTCTACAAGGTGGCCTGGAGCACTGCCAAAGGGGCCATCCTACACTTCCTCCACACCTTCTATGATGGCGCCGTCGACCTACAGCGCATCAATAGAGCGCTCATCATCCTGATCCCAAAGAAAGAAGTGGCGGTGGCACCAGGGGATTTCCACCTAGTGTCCCTCTAGAACTACCCCATGAAGATTCTGAAGAAACTCCTAACATCTCGATTGCAGCTATAGATCACGAGGCTAATCGATGTGGATCGGACCGGGTTCATCAAAGGGCGCTCCATCTTAGAGAACTTCGTGCTCACCATAGAGCTCGTCCAGCTCTACCATCAAAGGACCCTAGTGATCAAGCTCAACTTTGCAAAGGCCTTCGATTCAGTCAATTGGGATAGCCTGCTCAGGATCCTATGAGTCTACAGCTTCCCCCAAAAGTGGAACAACTGGATGCAGCAGCTCCTAGTGATGTCAAGGTCGGCGGTCCTCGTCAATGGCATCCTAGGCCCATGGATCACCTACAAGGGCGGGCTCAGGCAAGGAGACGCGCTCTCCCCATACCTCTTCCTCCTGGTAGCGGATGTCCTGCAAACCATGGTCAAGGCGGACGCCAGAATCAAACACCCCATGACAGATGGAACCACCCCCGTCCTCCTATATGTGGATGACACAATCATCTTGGTCCACGCCGATATATGCAGCGTGCAACGACTGAAACAGGCGCTTGACAACTTCTCCATGTGCACCGGCTTGAAGATCAACTTTGGCAAGAGCACGTTCATGCCAATGCATGTGCCGCCCATGGAGCTACAAACATTCATGGAGCTACTACAGTGCAAGCAAGGTATGTTCCCCTAGAGGTACCTAGGCCTACCCCTGTCCAACATCAAGCTGCCGGTGTCGCTGTTCGCCCCTCTGATCGCTTGGGTGGATCGCTACCTGGCGAGCTAGAAGGAGCTCCTTCTGAGCACCATTGGAAGAGTGGTGTTGATCAACGTGGTCCTAGATGGCCTACCGACCTATGCCATGGGTGCTATGGCGTTGCCTCCCGGTGTCATTGCTGCCCTAGATACACGACACAGAGCGTTCCTGTGGACAGGCACAGGGGAAACGAACGGCGCCCAATGCCTTCTGGCCTAGGAGAAAGTGTGCCAAGAAAAAGAAGACGGTGGCCTAGGGACCAAGTGCATCGACACCAAAAATGCTTGCCTGCTACTGAAGCTACTACATCGCCTCCACCACCCTGAAGGCTCAGCATGGGCAGCATGGGCCGACGACCTCATCAACATGTCGATCCTCCATGGCGAGCTCTGCGGCACTCACTGGGTGGCGTTGCGCGACCTCCTACCAGCCTACCAGCAGATCACAAGGGTGACCATATGTGGGGGATATGACCCCCGATATCCATAGGACAAGACATGGGCCGCACCATCAAAAGTGGCCTAGCCCACAAGATCAAGGCGTGCGGCGCATGGCACTGGTCGGCATGCACCGCAAGGCTATAAAAAGATATTGTAATACCAAATATGATATTTTCCTTGTAACCCTATGCCTCCAAAGTATATAAGGAGGAGCAGAGATCCCCTAGACGGGATATATCGAATCGGACACACAATCAATACAAAATAACAGAGCACAGGACGTAGGGTTTTACGTCACATTGACGGCCTAAACCTGTATAAATCTTGTGTCTTATATCTATGTTACTATCTGGTTCCTTATCACGCGCACCTCCACCAATCATCTACTAACGTGGGTATACCCCTCGGTAGACTACCGACTAGATTTCATTGACAGTGGCGTGCCAGGTAGAGGATGTGCGTGCTGATTCCGTGGTGAACCAGATGGGAATCTTTTCTTCAACCAACGTCACTGGTAACTCAGCATTCAGCGACAACTCGATGCTAGCACGTAGCGGATCACTTCCTCGGCGAATGGCCGCACGTGCTGGAGTCCGACGCCTTGCCATGCGCCTCCAACAGACGCACAATCCAAGAAATCTAAGTCAAGTCGCTTTCCTAATTAAATAGTGTTATTATACTTCTAGATATATCCGTATGTCTGCATGATTTTGGTTGGGAGAAACCTAATCACATCTTGTTGTTGCTCATGATTTCGGATCGGATATGCAAGATCATTTCCGTGGATCACGACAACCAGCAATCAGGAAAGGCGGCCAGCGATAACGCGATGTGGAGCAGTGTTTCCACCAAAGATGTTGGTCGGCCATACAAGCTAATTGGAGTAGTTGAAGAGATATACAAGCACATATGCATCTGGATCTACGCCACCATGCAGGCCACCTCACGTATCTCAGGCATGCAAGGAAGATCTTGGACTGCGCCCTCGCCTCGATCAGACACGCTCAAGGACTTCACCTCCCCACGTGGATTGACTCCATTAGGCTTTGATTATGTCCATTCGCCTATGAATCCGCGTACCTGTCCGAGCTGTCAAACGAACCGTCTGAGCCGTCAAGCAAGCCGCTAAGTGAGCCGACCGGACTACTCGTTCTGATTGCCTACCGTGTCGCAATGATCGCCGAGAAGAATGGCGTTATAATGACCGCGGCCGCCGCCATGACAACAAGCCAGAAAGCTCGAGGGCCGAGCAATTTCATCGTCGCCGACCATACATTATGTATAAAGATAAGTACCTTTTTATATATGAATATTTAATAAAGTTTTCGCCATGATGTTTCTTCATACTATTCTCTACATGATTATTCTCCAAACGACTTTTCTCCATGTATACCATCTTAAAGATGACATACGCTTTTGCCTCAATGGCTCCCCGAACAGCCACGTTTATGCTTGTGCTCTCCAGAGACGGCCCTGTCTCTAACTTCTCCCTACATGTGCACGAGCATCTGCCCTCTGCGTCATGGGTGGTCGGCAGCAGCTCCTCAGTGATGCCTATATTCCTAAGCATGCACAGGAGCTAAGCTCTTTACGTCATGGGCTGTGGGATAGCCGGGGCTAGCAGGCTCAACCAACAAACTAACGGCTCGGGACGGTTTATATTAAATATAAATACATCTCCAAAAGAAAACTTAATGTTTATAATATATTTAAAATATTCTTCATCAACTTGGCGATCAGCCACGTTCTCACTTGCATTATCAGAAATATCCCTGTTCTCGATCTCACTCCTACACGTGCACGAGCACCAGCCCTCTGCGTTATGGGTGGTCGGCAGTGGCTCCTCGGCGACGCCTGTGCTCTTACGCGTAAACGGGTGCTAAGCACTCTACGCTATGGAGTATGGACTAGTCGGGGCTGGTGATGCGATACAGAACCAACTGGTAGGAAGTTACTCATATTTAAAATATGAACAAACTTCAAAATAAACATAATATTTATTTACTCTGCTGTACTGCCTTCATCGCTGAGTTCATATATTAATTTTTATATCATGTACTACTCATTCTACATATTTATTATAGGATCATCGTCCGGTGGTCGCACCACCTGGCCTTTGGACTTCTTCGCTGATCAATTGGTCGGACCGCTAGGTTCATGGACTTCGTCGCCGACCAGTTGGTCGGACTGTTCGGCATTCACTTCTACTCGACGCTCACTTCGTCGTCGACCAGTTGATTGGGCTACTCGGTGCTCGATTCTTCGCCAACCAATTGGTCGGATTGTCCATCGCTTCATCGTCAGCTATACTGGGGCTCGCTAGCTAAGCTGGGGACTCCACGGCTTTTGGATTGTTCGTTGCTTCATTGTCAGACACGCTGGGGGCTCGCCATCTAAGCTGGGGACTACTTAGCGTTTGGATTCTTCGTGCAAGCATCGCTAGCTAAGCTAGGGACTCCTCGGCGTTCGGATTCTTCGTGCAAGCGTCGCCAACTAAGCTGGGAACTCCCTTAGCGGTCGGATCTTGCTATGTCTCATCGGTGTGCTATCAACTCGCTCCATGTTGTTCGGATCAGGGTGCTTATCTTGTGTAGCACGTCTGGGGTCTTGATACGCACATGACAGATGATATTGGTAAGCTTTTAGGCTTATTTTCTTTGACCCTACTACAAGATTTATTTCTTCATCTTCTAGCAAGCTCGGGGACTAAGTGGCTACACTTCACCTGGCGGTGAATGTAATGCTCTTTTCTTGATTTACCCTTCTTATTGACTAAGTCATGGATAATTCCTTGCAAACGGAGTCTAAATGGCTACACTTTGCTGAAGAATTTTTCAATTTAATCTTGAGCCCCTTACATCATTCTAGCAAGCCTTACTTGGCTAAGTCCAAGATCGATTAAACTGTTAAACTGATCGGATTACCAGATTAACTGTCTTACTCCAAGTTAAACTGCTCGGATTTGCTCAAGACGGCGTTGCTCAGCGGATACAAAGCGCTCGAGGATTAGTTGTGGGGGGTATAACCCCAGGTATCCACGGCAATGGACATGGACCGTACTACCAGGGGAGGTCCATCCCATTAGATCAAGGCCTACGGTGCTCGGCTCTAGTCAGCGTGCACCGTAAGATAACCAGAAGACATCTTGGCGATAAATAAAGATATAATAGATATCGTATTCTTTATAAATACTTATCATATAGCCCAATAGATTTAGATCTAAACCGACTTGTAACGTTACCCCCAGACTATATAAGGCGGGTAGGGACCCCCTCGAATTCATCTCATATTTAATACAATCCATCAAATACACAGGACATAGGGTATTACGTTGATCAGACGGCCTGAACATGTCTAAATCACTTATCTGTGCGCTTGTGTCACCATCCGGCTCTTGTTACGCACGTCTCCACCGATTCATCTACTATCGTGCACATAACTCTCGGTATACTGCCGCCCATGTTTCGTTCGTCTAAATCGCTTAGCTATGGGAGAAACACTACGTTCTGGCACGATCGGTGGCTAACGGACACCCCTATGGCCGCCATGATGCCTGCGCTCCACAGCCACTTCACCGGGCGGGCGACGTCAGTGCACGACGTCGTGAGCGCTGCGCTGCGCGGCCAGTTCCAGCGAAGGCTGACCACCCAGGTGGTGGCGAAGCTGGACCAACTCACCGAGATGCTGCAAGACGTCACGCTAAGCACCGAGAACGACGACCGAGCCAGCTTCTTCGAAGATGGTGACCACCGGCTGCTAGCTGGCCTCATCTACAAGGCCTCAGCCCGCGGTGACCACCAATGCGCCTCCTACAACTTCGTCTGGTGCAACTTCGCCCCGCCGCGCGTGAAATTTTTCGGCTGGCTCCTCACCCAGAACAGAATCCACTGCCGGACGGCCCTGGTGCACAAGAACATCCTCGACGATGCTCGATGTGAACTGTGCAGCCTGGGCGACGAGACGGCAGATCATATCTTCTCTGAGTGTTCCTTCGTCCAGTCCTTCTGGACTCACATTGGCTGTCCTCCTTCTGGGATTGCCAAGGTCTCAGAACTTTGGAACACTCAACCGCCACCAAGGATCGCCAAAGCGGTGCTCAACCCCCTACTCCTCTTCTGTTGGGAAATCTGGAAGCATAGAAATGAGGTGGTATTCAGAGGGATGGCGCCGGACATATCACGGCTCAGAGCTGCTCGCAAAGAGTCGATCAAAGCCTGGAGCTGCCGTATAGCCAGGAAAGATGAGTCATTAGCTAGACAATGGAGTAATGTAATGTCTATGTAATTCTACACTCCCCCCCGAAGTTGAACTAAAAAAAAAGAACAAACAGATGCGGATCTGCCGTTCCGGTCTTCTCGGCCTGCAATCTGATCGATAACCACAAGTTGATAATCAAAGTTTTTTTTTTTTGCGACTTTCGACTTTCATTCATAAAACACCATCAGGGTTACAATCAGCAGTGACCATGAGATTGACATAGGATGGAGTATAATGCCACTCTACCATCCTATTGTCCTCAGACACCTGCTTATTAGCTAGAGTATGAGCAACTCGGTTACAAGATCTACTTGAATACATCAACTTGAAATCATAAAAAAATAAACAAATTAAAGCTCCCGAGCTTCCCTGATGATCGAGGTAATCCGCGACCTTTGATTCGCTTCAGCCTCCCAAAGCTTCACAAATTCTTGGCTATCGGTTTCTCAGTGTAGCCTCATCCTCAGCCTCCCAAGTTGATAATCAAAGTTAGGCATGCATTTTTCCACAACCAGCATGTCATCATCAGTTAGGTACGATACGAGAGTAATAAGTTCCGCTGAAACTCCCTTCCTTGTTCCATCAGTTACAACTAGTACAAAAATAACTCTGACCTTGACACTTGACGGATTCGCCGAGCTCACATATAGTCAGATCAGAGAGCTTAAAAGAAAGTTCGATGTAAATAAATAGAAGAAGGTATGGCTCCTGTCATGGAGGTCAAAGCAGCTACCTGAATTCAACCAAGGACAACGACTTGCTGAACCCCATCACGAGAAGAGAGAGGCCATGATGATCCACCTAGGCAGTCTCAGTCTCCGATATATATAGTCCGATCCTTCTCTGAATCCTCGCGGCAGAGAAAATGAGCAGAAACTTACATATGTATATATCTGTGAAAGTGTGAAATATAATTGGCGCTCGTCGATCTCATGGTCCAATTAGGGATCGGGAACAACGAACAACCTGCTTTTCCATGCTTTGAACCGCTGGAACGAGCCCCGGCTGTGGGTCGTTGATTAAAGAAGAGGTAAAGCGTCGTTGTCGATCTGGCAGCAGCAGCAGCAGTGGAACGACGCTACTACGCTAGCACACACGCGAAGTCGGCAAGGGGAAGACCATGATTGCGCACACATGAGAGGTCGACGTCTCCCCGGATTTGATACGCGGCGCTAAGGTAGTAAGCTAGCAGCTAATAGGCTCCCGTTAATGACTCCCCGACGCGACGACTGTGCGTGTACAGGGTCTCGTCCTCTGCTGCTGGGTTAAACAACTCCTAAGGTTGATAGATTAGTTTGTCCTCAACCTCAAGGTAGGCTGCTGGCTTAGTTAGCTCCGGTCTAGGCGCGTGACCTATCTTTTGTTCCCTTCCACATGAAGCCTAACTAGGATTTTTTTTTCCTTGGTTGATTTTGGCCGGTGTTCGTGCATGTGGAATGAAAATGCGACAGACGGAATTGAAGAATTTTATGTTTTTTTTCTTATATATATAGGCATACAGCCATCCAAAATCGTTGATCTATAGAAGCATGCTGTGAATTTGTTGCCCTGTTCTCGCCCCCTACGCAAAACTAGCAATGACAGTCACAGGTAGGGATGAAAATGGTCGGAAAATCTCTCAACCGTTTTTTACTTCTACATTTAAATACGAAAACGAAAACGAAAGCGGTAAAGCCGGACACGAAAACGAACACGAACGAACTTACGGAATATCAAAAATTTCGAAAACGAACTAATTCGAGCGGAATTATGTCGAACACGGTCAGTATACGAAAAATCAATACGGAATATTAACCTATAGGACCAAGTGCATAACAATTAACAAGTACATAATAATTAACAAGTCCTACAACTTTCTTAAAAAATATCTCCATTCGACACGATGTAAGGAAGATATGATTTTTTTAAAGGCAACAAGCGCTTGTACGCGATTAATATATTGCTGACTTTGTTTAATTTTTTTGAACATCTTCGAGACATCAAATGAAAAAACTAAGAACTAAAAAGTTGTAGATCTCGTCGAGAGCTACAATTTTCATATAAAATCATCTTTATCTGAGATCGTATGAAAAAGATATAATTTTTCTAAGGTTGGACTTGTAGTGTGCCAAATTTGGTTTAAACCGAATTTCGAAACCGAATTTCGAATTTGGGATATTCTGAATTAAAAGTAAAAAAAGTAGAAAACGGTCGAAAAAATGTCTAAACCGTTTTCGTTCCGATTTCGAATTTGGTGTTCCGAATTTCGAACCGAATTCGAATTTGTCCGAAAATACGAATTCGATCGGATTAAATATAGAAAACGATGCGGTTCGGTATGAAATATTTCCGTATCGTTTTCATCCTTAGTCACAAGCGGCTGTGCGCTCGGACTGAGTGAGAGACTTTGACCTCCCTTCACTCGAGTCAGTCTCGAGGCCTCGAGTAAACCACCACCACACTGGACTGGAACTAGACACACCGATTCTGCAGTTCAGATTTCTGAGTCCCCCCTAGGTCCGAATTTTTTGTTTTTTTTTTGCCCTTTTTTTAAAAGTTTATCATAAATATGCCCCTGTAGATATGTTTTCAAAATCTGGACCCCAGCTCGGCGCCGTAGTAATTGACGCCAAGATTACATGTCTCGGCGCCTTAGTAATTGGCACCGAGCTTCCTCGGCCACGTCGGCGTCGACGCAGATGTGGCGGTCACATGGCAGCCACCTCGGCGTCGGGGTCATTGGCGCCGAGCTTGGCACCGGGGTTATTGGCGCCGAGCTTGACACCAAGATCTATGGCGCCAAGGTGGTGTTTTAACCCTCCGCCCAACCTTCCTGGCCGAGGCTTCTTCCTCTTCTTTCTTATCCCTCTTGGGTTTTTGCTCTCCCCACTTCGTCCTACCTCACGAATCGACATATTGGACCTTGAAAACTTTGATTTGATCCATAGATCTTCGAGAGCAAGGTATCCTCGCTCATCTCCTAGTTTTTTCGCATCGATTCGGTATATATTAGTCGGATTTTTCAACCTAAGAATCGACATGACTTAGGGTTTCAAGCAATTTTTAATATTTGTATTATACAACCGTAGGATGCCAAGGCGTGAAAAAGCTAACAAACTAAGGTAACCTCAGCGCATGTTGTTATATTATGGGCTCATTGTTGTGGATCAAATGTGAAACCCTAGGTTTAGGGTTTAATGTTAATTGCTTTCGGTTCTTAGAACAAAATTGGTTAAATTATAGTTATGGTCGAATGACCGGAAATGCCTTCAACCTATTGCCTCTGCCTAGTGGTGTTCCCGTGCCTATGTGCTTTTACGGCGATCCTTGTAAGATAGCCAAATCCGATGAAGAGGACATGTATAGGCAGAGGTATTGGATGTGTTCCAATTTTGCGTTTGAGCCTATACTTCATCAGTGCCGCATTAACAAAATGGTGAGAAATTAATGTTGTGTAATTACTATTTTGCGTCATATGAAATCTTGCTTGATTTTTTTGTTTTGTAACAATTGCATTTATTGCAGACCCCTCCACCGCTCTGTGATTTTGAGCAATGTATCGACACTGAGATCAAGCCTGAAGACAATGAATAGATGCAGAAACTATTGCGGTGGGAGGCAGAGGACAAGGAGATGATGGAGAAGAGATGCAAAGAGAAGGCTGCAGAAAAGGAGCACAAGGAAGAGTAGGAAAGGAGACATGTTGCTACGTACAGGGAGGAGAGGGAGAAGAAGCTTGAGTGTGCACGCCAAGCGAAGGCAACGATGGAGGAGAATCTTGATGCCCTGAGGAAGGGAAAGTGGCCTCGTTGCACTCAGTAGTCTCCATGACTTGCTAGTTCTATGGTTTATTCATAAACAATGTTGTCTACTGTTAGACTTTTTATTGTGTTGTCATATAATGAACTTTAAGTATGGGTATACTTAGGTCATGTACTGCGTTATTTAGTTTGTCGGCATGTACTTCTAGTATTATTGTGTTGTTTAATGTATTATAGTATTGAACTTTTCATTATGTTATTGTTGTCATTATCTGTGGTCATAATATTCAGTTTAATATTATGGACGTAGTGAAATGAGATCACGTACTGCAAATAAAATCTAACGAAGTAGGGCATTATATAATTCAACACGCACAACACATGAAATGGCATGTGAGAACATGTACCAAACTAGGGTACAGATGTCCTGAACTAAACCTAACATTCCTTATGTAATTGAAGCAAACAACAAGCACACGAAATAGCATGTGAGAACATGTACCAAACAAGGGTACATAGTTCCTTTGATTGAACCTAACATGCCTTAGATAATTAAACCAAACAACAAACACATGGATGTGCCATGTGAATAAGATAGGGCCGTCCTAGTAGTGTGGCCACATAGCAAATTGTGTTGCACCTTCTCCACAGTAGCCTCCCATTGTTGGTGGTGGTGGTGGTGGCGGGGGGTGACAGCAGGGTGAAAGGTTCTAATGGCTAGAGGGGTGGTGAATAGCCTATTAAATGAATTTCTACAACAACACTAAGCAAATATGTTAGACAATTAAACGGCGAAGCGAGTGTTGCGCTAGCCTACTAAAAAGCAAGCCACCTACCACAATTTTAGTGTCTATGATCTCTAAGCACGCAATGGCTAAGTCACTACACTAAATTAGTGTGCTCTCAAAGACTAACTAAAGAGCCACAATAACCACTAGACCCAACACAAGCTTGCTCTCAAAACTAATTACACTAAAGAGCGAAGCAACACTAGAAATGTAAATTCAAGGAGGGTGATGTGATGATTATACCGTTGTGTCGAGGAATTGAGCCAATCACAATGATGGAGCCAATCAATCACAATGAATACCAAGAGATCCTCGGACAAGATGACACAAGATTTTTTACCGAGATTCACTTGCTTGCCGGCAAGCTACTCCTCGTTGTGGCGATACACTCACTTGGAGGTTCACGCGCTAATTGGCATCACACGCCAAACTCTCAATAGGGTGCTGCACAACCAACACAAGAAGAGGATCACATAAGCCACGAGCAATCTACTAGAGTACCTTTTGGCTCTCCGCTGGGGAAAGGTCAAGAACCCCTCACAATCACCACGATCGGAGCCGGAGACAAGCACCTTCCTCCACTCGATGATCCTCTCTGCACCAAGCCATCTAGGTGGCGGCAACCACCAAGATTAACAAGCAAAATCTATAGCAAAAAATGAATACCAAGTGCCTCTAGATGCAATCACTCAAGCAATGCACTTGAATTCACTCTCAATCTCACAAAGATAATCAATCTATGATGGAGATGAGTGGGAGGGGTTTGGCTAAGCTTACAAGGTTGCTATGTCAATGCAAATGGCTAAGAGAGTGAGCTTGAGCTAGCCATGGGGCTTAAATAGAAGCCCCCACGAAATAGAGCCGTTGGGCTCTCATTGTAGCCCAACTTGGGGCGATCGGACATGCCGATCAGATCAATCGGACGCACCAGCCCCAGCGTCCGGTCATCGATCGCCGTCCACGTGTCTCCTACGTTCAACATCGCACATACGATTTCAATGGTCAACTCGCTTCCTCAGGCGTGTTAAAGAATGACCGGGAGCACCACAGTCCAAGACCAGACACGTCGGTGCTCACTTCAGCCCACGCGTACCCAAGCCTTCACCCTATGAATGGACGCTCTGCTGGGATGACCGAAAACATCTACGCCTGAAGTCTGATCACTTCCAGAGAGGTTCCAGAACAGCCAAATCATGACCGGATGTGCCCGGTGCATCTCGACCGGACTCTTCATAGCATCTGGTGCAATACCCTAGGTCACAGTGCCTCGGCCTCTACTGATCGGACTCACCCACCTGAGTATTCGGTAACTGCGAGAGCAGCGTTCGGTCACTGAAAATCAGTGACAATCACCTCCTTTACTTCACTAACATCTCCATCCTTACTCAAATGTGCCAACCACCAAATGTATCACCTTGTACATGTCTATTAGCAATTTTTCACAAATATTTTCAAGGGTGTTAGCACTCCACTATGATAGAACCGCCCAAAATAACACGCTTCCGGAGGCACTCGTCTTCCTCCAGACACCAAGCACCCCGAAAACAAGCCATGTCGGATGGTTCTGTCGAGCACACCCTAAGGGAGAACTCGAATAATCCACATTTTTCCTCAAGGATCCAATAATGAGAACGAGCTTATAATACTTAGTCCATTTCATACATCAAAAGTTCTCAGAAATACATTATTACAATACCAAGTTCAGAGTGCGGAATTTAAACAGCGGAATTTAAAATAACATCTAGCGGTAAGATACAAGTATTCGTCTGTGCCCACCAGAAGAATCCTCCACACAACAGTTATTCCTCAAGCTACACCTGCAATAGGGGTAAATAAACCCTGAGTATACAATATACTCGCAAGACTTACCCGACTAGGGGGAATAATTTCCCGACTCCAAAGGATATGATAAGCTTTATGGTTTGTTGGGTTTCTTTTTTTCAAAAAGCAATACTAGTAGTGAATCCTTATGTATGTGTTTATTTAGCAGTCATGATTAGTTCATTAGCTAGCCATTCTATGTAAGCACATGTTCTACTTTCAAGCAAGAGTTGAGCAATCAGATCCATTTCACCATCTTTCATCTTCCAGTTCTTACTACAGTGCTATATCGTAGACAAGTCGTACCGTATTACACGGTGATTTGCGAATCAATGTAGCCTAGCTGGGTACCCTGAAACACATGCCCCGCTAGTACCCTAGGCACAAATAGGACCAACCCACCACTCTCCTATCAAGGGGTCTAGGTCCCTGTCCAAATTTGGACTCCAAGCCCCCACACCCGAGTCCCAGACTCAATGTGGTGCTTAGACCTCCACCATCCCACCTCCAATTAGTCGGTCCGGAAAGAGCCATAACCCACGATAAGAGAGCAACGAGCCTTCTCTACTCCCATAAACAAGTATGTGCTCAGGATAATAAGTCTATGACCTGACTAGAATCAAATGCAATGACCGGTCCTTAACTGACATGGATAGGGAAAATAGTGTAACCAAGCTATGCCATATTGGCCGCAGGACACAACCTATTACACCCACCAATACCCATACCATATCCCTACCCGGTCTGCATTTCCATTCACCATTTTATCATGAGAGTAATATTAATAATCACCTATTGCAAGTAACGGTAGGTTAGTCACGCTACCAATAGCCTAAGCATAGCAGCTACTCGACCTATACTAGTAGGACTCATAAGTAGGTTTATCTATGCATGTAGTTTCAATATAAATCATGTAATGTAAATGCACATCATATATATATATATATACATCCAGTGATCATTCAAAATAAGGGTTATGCATCGGAGCTTGCCTTGGGCAGGCGGGGTGTCAGCTCAGTCAGTTAGTGGTGGCTCCAGGACCTCCTCCTGCACGAGGATCTCCTCCTCGTACTCCTTGATCACCTCCTCAAACTCATGATCTCTGATGGTCACGATCTCTGCCAACTCATTCTCTACATGCAGCGATGATGATGCAACACTTACATTTCAGCAACAGCAACTCTTAAAATAAGAATACACATGGTAAACTATTAAGCTAGCTCTAATGACTAAGATACTAAGCTAACTATCATCTTCCTCAAGTAAAGTGTTGGGTTCAACTAACAAACACCTAGCTTTATAAATGAAGGTTATATCTTTATTTCCACTAATGATTTAATGTATATTTGAAACAAAGAGCATTTAACTACCCTTATGTTAAGTCTATTCTAAAGCTACAAAAATTATAGTGGGCACATAATAATACCATGAAGCTACTGTACAATTTTCAAAGCTAAAGATATCACCAATTTACCATAAAAATTCCTACAATATTTAACCTAATCATATTAAACATTCTCAAATGATTTAATAGCTCCTGGTATCAATAAGTATATATATGAACTAAATACACTAACAGATAAAGCACAATTTCACAATTTTAGGAACTTAACAAAATTGGTTTCACAATTTTTGGATACCTACATGATTTTATATGATTTACCAAAGTTTAGCTCAGAAATACAAATGAAAAGCTATTTCTATTCTCCACGAAAAAGCTACATTGATTTTGGGCCAACACGGCCCACGCGGCGCAATGCGCGCGCACGAGCGCGCGGTGGCCCACATGCGAGGCGCGGCCCATGTGCAGAGGCGGCCCACGGCGAGGAAGCCCGCGCGCGGTGGCACTCTTGTAAAAATGCCCCTAGACTATGAGCAAAACAACCCACAGTCCACGTTACTATTTCTATAGACAGTGACTATGCAACAAAACCCTCGGATCTTCTCCTCTTTACAATGGCAAGGCCCTCGACTATCCCCGCGCGCACCGACACGGCGGGCGGTGGCACTGGCGCTTACGTTGGCCACATGGGACCCACGATGACCTATCTATGAGGCCGACGCTCACCAAAGGTTCGATGTGAGACGATAGAAGGTGGTTGCATGAGCCGCCACATCGTAGAAGGACCTCTCCACGACGGTGGGCACCCTATGGCAGTGGTGATGGCATTTAGGTGAGCCGCAGCAACAACGAGGCGGTAAGGGTAGTGGGTGAGCAACGACAACTCACCAGTGACCTTACCGAGAAGCCAGCTTGGCCAAAGACGACCCGAGCGAGGCTAGCCACGTGCGTGCTATGAGGTGAACGGTAGACCACAAAGGCACAGCTGCATCAACAGCGAGGAGGCAGCACTAGAGTTGTGACTAGCATGTGCATGACGAAGAGGGAGCCAAGGCGAGCTAGTGGTGCAGTGGAATTAGCGCGGAGTGAAGCGGTGTAGACTGGCCATGACGCGGGCGGTGACGGGCCTTAATGGCACGATGGCGGGCAAAGCTCCAAAATTGGAGCTTGGCATGATGCGAGTCAAGGCGAGGTGGGGTCGGCTGTAGAGGGGACATGAAGGCGGAGATACGAGCATGAGGAATTGATGAGAGGTGCTCGCTCTCTGGCTTCACCATGACGTGACGCGATGGGGCGAAAAATAGAGGGAGAAAAAGGCAAAAGAGAGAGATGGCGTGGTGGGTGGGCTCGGCTTGTCCATGCCTTGGCAAGATGCGAGCGGCGGAACCGGGAGGCCCACGCGCCAGCGCTAGCCGATGGGCGTGCGCGCGTTCGACCGGCGTGGCCCGCGCGGCCGTAGTGTCATAAATGACATAGCGACGGTGGCATGCACGACCACGTGCGGACAGCACCCAACCGGGCCAGGGATGGGGTAGCACGATGCAACACGCATACTGGAGCAACACGACGGTAGCGGTAGCATCACGACGCGAGGAGTGTTGGCAGTGCGGACACGACGACAGCGCAGCGCGGCCACGGCAGCACCCAAGACGGCAGTGCGGGGCAGAGCAGCAGGGCGTAGGGCCAGCGGCTCACTGTGGCTAGACTTGGCTAAGCCCAGGCGGTGCGACGGCAGCGGCAGCAGTGTGGCACGGTAGCAGGATGGCTAGGCGTAGGTGAGCGGCGGGCGCGGCGGCTAGCGGCGTGCCCACCGCGGCTAGGCTGCGGCAGCAGCAACCAGCCAGCATGGCCACGTGCGTGCGTGCGCGTGCGCCTAGCACACCGACACCACAACGTCAGGGTTGGATGGCCTAGTGACTGCGCCCAACATGAGAAGATGGTCTGAGTTCATGCTATGCACGGGTTTTAAAGCGTTCGAGACGTCTAAACCATTGATCCAATCCCCAAACCACTTTTGCTATACCTTAGAGGGTATATTAGGCTACTAAAACAAGCCATAATACTACCCTACTCCTTAACCCAATCTCTCGCAATAAATTGCTAAACATAGCAGTGTCTAACTGTTGGCAGACTTGAAAATTTCTAAGTTTTTGAGCTGGATTTCATTTCCAATTGCGATTTCTAAGCTAGTGGAAATACTAGCTAGTAATATCATTTTTCGACCGCAAGTATTTCATTGTCATCTACAAAATTTGTACTTCAAACTTTATTTATCACATACATGTTCTATAGCATTTTTGCCTAATAAAAATTGGTTTTAAACTCTAAGTGATATAACAAGACTATCGAATCAACTTTCATTTCGCATTTTAGTTGATCGTTTTGAGTTACAAAAATTGATCTACACACTTTATTACATGCATTAACACATAAACATGATGCTCATGACATGTTTTAGTAAATGATTTATGATGTAACACCGAGGGTGTTACACCGAGTGGCACTTTGACAACCGCATTTTGATACAAGTTTCACCCCTCTTAATAGTACAGCTATCGATCCTAAATGTGATCACACTCACTAAGTATCTTGATCACCAAACCAAAAAGCTCCTATCAAATTTCACCTTTGCCAAGAGCTTTTTGTTTTTCTTTCTTCTTTTCCATGTCCAAGCACTTGATCATCACCATGGTCACACCATCATCATGATCTTCATCATTGCTTCGCCACTTGGAATAGTGCTACCTATCTCATGATCACTTAGATAAATTAGGTTAGCACTTAGGGTTTCATCACTTCACCAAAACTAAACTAGAGCTTTCAATCTCCCTCTTTTTGGTAATTGATGGCAACCCTTTCACAAAGATATGAATTGAATTTCAATTGAATCTATGTTGCTTGCCCAAGCTTATTTACCATGTGTAAAAGAATATGGACAAGTTTCATGAACCCTAATTGGTAGCAATTGCTCCCCCTACATATGTGCTAAGAGTTTGGATTGAAGCTTGCACATATGCTTAGATAGGAAATGTAGGAGTCAATTTCTACCAAATGATGCTAAGGTATAAGAGATGGACCTTTGAAGCGTGATACCAATCGAAGTGCACCAATATATCATCCTTAGCACCATTAGTAACTAGACATACACAAAAACTAGAATACCCCATGAGAACAACATTAGAAGCAAGGGTATAGTTTTTATAATATAAACACAAGTCTAGTTACTCAACCTATGCATGCTAGTTTTTCATTTCATCATTCAAAACCACAACTAGCATACACCACACAAGCATGGAATTTTAAATTTAAAACTTATGCCATGCAATCAAACATATGAAATTCACACTCAAATGCGTCAATCAAGTTTATGAGCTTGCTCCCCTACTTGTGTGCTTGAAATTTTAATTGATCCCCATACTTTATCATATTTCTCCCCTTATGGCAAAGTTATCCCCCTTTGTCAACTTTTCACTACTTTGTGTAACACCCTAAAATTTGCTTCTTTTGAAATACAGCTAAAATGATTTAATTATGTATTTTTGTGCTCATGGAAACATAGGAAAATAATATTTTTCATTAAATTAAAATTTATCAAAAGGTAGCAACAAGTTTGAGCATACATGCCATTGCATTTTATTTATTATGATGAGCGGTTTTGACCAAACTTCAAATTGATTTAAAAGATTTTTGAAATGGCTTTGAAATAAAAGAAAAATAAAATAAATAGGGAAAAACACTCCCTCTCTCTCTTTCGGCCTAAAGGACCAAGTCTGCTCCCTCACTCTCTCTCTCTCGGCCTGCTCTTTCTCCCACCTCGTAGCCCACTCAACTCTCACCTTCCCTCCTACGCGGGCCCAGCTCGGGAAGCCCATCAAGTGGCCTAGGTGAATAGCCCGCTTGTACCCCGCCTCTCTCACCGCCGGCCTAGCCGAAGCCAAGGCCCGCACTACACCTCCTCTCCACCCTCAATCGCTACCAACAAGGCCCTAGCTGTCAGCCAACCGCCCTTCTTCCTCCCATGGTCGAGCCAGGCTCTGCTCAATGGGAAACACTGCCGCCGTCTTCATTCTCTACGGGGTTCTCTGCGTGGGGCGCAAGCTGAGCTGCCCTATAAAGCCCTAAAGCCTCGATGCATCATCGAGATGCCGCTAGCCCTAGCTTCGCCCTAGCGCCCTGCTTCTGGATCTCGCCGAGCAGAGTATGTCCACCGCTGCCTTTTATGCCGATCATGACCGCACGGGTCTTTGAAACCGTCCAGCGAGCTCCGCACTACGATAGGAAAGCCGTAGGTGCTCTTCTTCTTCTCCATCTCAATCTCTGTTTTGCTCTCATCATCGCCGAACTTTGTAGGAGACCTAGCTGATGCCCCAACGAGCCGCACGCCCTCGTTGTGCCTTCACTACCTTCAAGAAGTCCCGGGGTGAGTTCTCCATGCCGTTCTCTATCTCCCCATGCTTTTACCGTTGAAATACGAGGCATCCATGTCGTTTTCATCCAACTCCGGCGAGCTCCTCGCCACCGTCAATAGAGCTCCACCACACTGGCTTGCCTGTTCAAGCCAGCCACCTTCTCTTTTACTCCCTCTCTTCTAATCTATGCCATCCGCATGAGATCCAACGGTCCAAGATCGCCCATACCTCTTCGGTGGCAATTTTGCTAAAGAGACCCTCTATTTTCCACAAATCAACCCGCGGTCCTTGACCAGATTCAAAATTTTGATTTCTGATTTATTTTAATTCAAAATAAAATCCAGTTATTTACAGTTATGCCACTGATCTTGTCTTAGCCATAAAATCTCTGTTCTAACTCGGTTTTGACCCGTTCAAGTTGCGTTAGATTTGTATTGACGTAATCTATGTGACAATAATGTTGTTTAGCCTGTTTCTTGCTTTCAAATAAAATGTTAATTTGATCAATCTATATTTGATTTCCAATTAAAAGCAATTTAGATTTTCTACTTAGATCTTTTCTAAATAAAATAAGGTTAGTTTTATCTTGGTCTTCTAAATTAAATATAATTTGGCTTAATTCAATTTAGATATTTCTCTGAAATATCTTATCCATGCTTTTATGTAGCTAAAATAAATGAAGCTTAAAGCTTTCTTTTTCTTTATGAAGTAAATCTTTCGGTAGTTGTTTCTTTTACACCGTAGCTCCGATTAGTGTGCTTTTTCGCGAATGTGTGTTCGTAGAGATGCCTAGGTTAGTTTTCAAACCTTTTTATTGTTTGGTGTACTGTTCTAATTTAGTTCTATTGTTTGCTTCATGTATGATGGCATGGATGCTTGTGTGGTGTTCTATGATCATGTCCAGTCGGTGAGCTATACGTGGTGAATCTAGAAGCAATTCATTGAAGGTTTGGACTAGAAAAAGGATCTGAGTTTCAAGGCAAGTATAGCATGGGATCATCCTTGTTACCTATTCACTCTAATGTCACTTAATTCATATGCATGTGTCTACCTTGATTCCTATAAGGATATCCTAGCTTTTGTACCTTGTACCCTGACACCGTGGGATTATGTATTGGATAGTACTTTGCTAGTGCTCAATTAAATAACCATGATCTTGTAACTTAACTAATGGTATATGCAATAAACACTAAAAGATGCTTTTTAGCAACATGGCTCAAGAGGGCTAGAGCATTAGGCTGTTATTATGGTGCTCTAGATTCCTCTCCTTAAGGACTTATCTGTAAGTGGTCAACCGAGACTTACAGTACAACCATGAGTGCCACATGGCTCTAGCTTTAGTCAAGTATAAGGACCTTTTCTAGCTTGTTAGTGGTTACCTTTATGACACAAGAGGGTCTTGATGAATTGGGTATAGTGTGGCCTCTGTCCTTATGTGTATAGCCTACACAGAGTGTGCCATTTGGAAGGGGAGCTCTACATATGTTTGCCAATTAGAATCCTAGCGTCCCTAACTTGTTAGACGAACCTTTGAAAGGCTTCATAGTGAACTCTACCGACCTTCCTTGGTAGTGGGTCAAGAGGCTAATCACCTCGGGTGAAAGGGTAAATCACGGCTCATCGTGAAAGTGTACAACCTCTACAGAGTGTAAAACTATTATAACAGTCATGCTCATGGTCATGAGCAGCCTTGAAACTCTTACAGAATAGATGATCATTAATGATTAATTATTTATGCTATTCATTACTCATGTTTACCTGATCATGTGTTTATACGGGCTTATGATAAATTTGTTGCTACTCAATTGCTTAAAAATTGTGACTTACTAAAAGCTAATCGCAGTAAACTAGTGTCAACCTTTTGAGCCTCATAAACCCCATGTTATATTTGCTGAGTACGACATGTACTTACGCTTGCTTTACTTTTTAAATCTTTGGAAAAATCCCGGATGGGTACCAGATTGCTAGAGTTTGGAGGAATTAGGCTTGTGATCAACAAGTCAGTTGTCCCTGTGGAGTTGGAGTCTTCACCTGAAGATCGAAGTTGTCTTGCCGCTGTTTGCTATATAAGGTTATATCCTTTATACTAAGTATGTTATATATTGAGCATTGTCTTTTGATATTACCCTTATTTGTAGCTATATGTGAGATTTGACTTCCTAGGCTCACATATGGTGCGTATCTGGTTTTGTCCTTAAAACCGGGTGCTGCACTTTGTCATATTTCTCCCCTTATATCAAAGTTCTCCCCTTTGTCAACTCTTCACAATCTTTGTGTAATTTCTTCCCCTTTGTCATCAATGACCACAAAGGTACAACTTTAGATAGGGTAAGATTATCAATGTCAATCAGTGGGGTGAAGATCATTTTACCAAATTTGGTCCAATCTAGAACACTTGCCAAAGATATTTAACTCGGTTTGATCCAAGGATAAGCTTCTTTACACCTCATTTCAAGGGTTATCTTGTAGAGAGAATTCTGTATTTGGCACTGAAACAAATCACTCTTCCGTATTTAGCACTAGAAATTTTGAACTTCCTTATCTAGCATCAACTTGAAAATTCCTTCCGTATATGGCACTTTCGTCCATTTGATGCAGTAACAATGTCAAGTGCCACCTAAAATGACATATATGCCCTTCTATGTACTAGCAACATGTAGTGCCAGATAGGAAAAGAATAAATGGACATAATGTCAACTAAGGAAAGCACAAATATCACAAATATACTTGTGAGTGAAACATAGCATTTTGATAATTGAAGAGTGGCAATAATAATCAATAAATTTGATGCACAAGCTTCACAAATCTGACCACATTGTCAGCATACTTAAAAAACAAAAAAATGTAAACACCTTGCACACCTCACATTAGCTCAACAAATCCATACAATAGGGGTCTAAGTTCACATGTCCTGGTTCATAAATATGCATACATTACTAGGTTCATAAACATAAACACATGAAGGTTCATACATAGGGGTCTAAGTTCACATTACAGAATAGCAGGTTCATCATACACACATCAGTTGCACTACATTATAGTTCATAGAGCATATGCCTTACACATTGCCAAGCACATCTACATAGAGAATCACAAGCTCAACCTTCTCTTACAGGGCTGTCAAGTGGCAGCATAGGAATTTTTTCTAGGTTTGAAGCAAGTTGTTTCTTGGTCCTTTTAGCCTTCTCCTTTGTTGGAGAATAAAACACGGTGGAAATTGGCTCGGGTTGATTGGAGCCGCTTCTTGACCTACACATGTACATATATCGAAGTTGAATTTAGATGTAACAACAACAGGAAGAACTACCATATCAAACGTAACATGTTACCTTTTTTATGCTCTAGAGCTAGAGTTACCATGTTTCTCATTTTTTCTTGCTTGTAATCTCCATGCTTTGGCTATGGTGAGAGAAGATTGGTAATTAGGTTCTCTAATTAGATTGGAAACCATGTTTCATTAAATAAAATACAAAAGAGATCTTAATACCAGTTTGAACTCTTTGAAGGTCCAGATGTAGAGTCAGGCTTTTTTCTTCTTCTTACTTGTTATCTTCTTAATTGGAGACTTCTTAGTTGTAGTTCCCAAGCTTTGACTATGTTATCTAACAATATAATTACAAATCAGCACAGGTGAGTAGATTTTATACATAGAAATCAGCACAAGTGAGCAGATTTTATAATTAGAAATCAGCACAAGTAAGCAAATTTTGTACTTAGAAATTTACAAGTGAGCAGATTTTATACACACAAATCAACAAAAGTAATCAGATTTTGCACAAGTTCATAGATTTTGCACAAGTGAGCACATTACCTAGGTGGAAAAGACATAGATAGCGCTGATACTTCATCCTCTAAAGGCATAATATAACTTTGAGCATATTTTGTAGTCTTTGCCTTCTTCTTTCGTGGTCCTCTACATTGAGCAATAAGAGAGTAGTAAATGGGTTGTAGCAAATTATTTGATGCAGCAAAATATGAACACATTTCTTACCTCACAGCCTTCATAGCTTCAATGTTAGCCGGGTTGCCTTTCTTGCAATTGTGCCAATGATGCCCATAGTCCAGGCAAATAGGACACTGGTGCTAGCCCTTTCTTTTTTTCTTCTCAGTGCCACCTTTATGCCTCTCAGTTTTAGACCTACCAGCTATGGGTGTCAATAGTGGGGGATGCATAAAAAACCCATGGGAAGATTTAGGCCATTGTGTCTTATCAATCATAGCAGGTATTAGTTGGGCATAGGCTGCTCTAAATTTTTCAATGGAGTAGTAAGAGTCCACATGCATCTCTATTTTACCATTAGCAAGAGCTGTGATGAATGCAAGAGCATGTTTGCATGGAAGACCAAAAACTTGCCACTCTCGACAAGAACAAGTTCTATCTTCCAAGTTAACCACAAATCTAAAGCCACTACCTCCTAGTGTAGTTATTTCAGCAACATGTGGTCCACATTCAAGCACTTCCAAGTTTAGTTGTCTACTTTTTTCATTATGCTCCTTGATTATGTGTGGCAGAATCAATCCATCTAGTTTCTGTCCAATCTTCCTCCTTTCATGCCACTTCGTCATAACCATTTGCCTAATCTTGTCCATCAAGTCATCTAAGTTCATGGATTTGTGAGGCTTGATCCAATTGTTGAAGCTCTCTGCCAAATTGTTTGTAACATAGTCAACTTTGCATATGGTCAAGAACTGACTCCTAGTCCACAACTTTTTGTGTCATTGCCTTAGATAATCTGTTGCGGCTGGCCTAGCCACCTCCATTGTTGCCCAATGTTTCTCAAATAAATAGGAGTTCCACAAGTATGCTGCTAGCCAAAGATGGTCATCAAATACCTTCCCATGGAATTTCTTCTTGAAGTTTGACACCAAGTGAAACATGCATTCTCTATGTTCAGCTTGTGGAAACACTTCTGCTACCCCCGCCATCACAGCCTGTCCAGCATCAATGCATATGGCTAAACCCCTCGGTGATCCAATCGCCTCTCTAAGCTGACTCATGAACCATATCCAGTTATCATTTGTTTTAGAATCAAAGACTCCTAAAGCAACTAGATACAACCAATTATGTCCATCTACAGCAGATGCACTAGCCAATTGACCTTTGAATTTGCCTATCAGAAATATGCTATCTACTACCAAATATGGCCTGCAACCACTAAGGAACCCTTCTATGCAAGGTTTCAAGGCGAAAAAAAATCTTCTAAATCTGAGTTCATCTACAATAGTGTGATGATCAATAATTACTAAACTACCAAGGCAACAGCTCTCAACTTGTGCCTTAAATATGTATAGATTATCGAAACTGGAGTCCCAATCACCATATAGATGCTTCAATGCAAGGTTCTTACCATCAAATACTCTCTTGTAGTGGATGGTAACCTTGTAGTGTTCTTTGAGCTTTTCTTGCAATGCACTTGCTCCCAGAGTTGCATCATGTATGAGCCAGTCCTTCACCTTTTCACAAATCCAATGTCTGGTGGCATTCCTCACTCTCTTCTTTCTTCTACTACTAGAGCAGCAATGAGCACTAGGGTTCTTTTTCACCAACACAAAAAGGCAAACATAGTAAATTAAATATACATATCAAGTTTGCAATAAAAGCAAGATGTGCAAGTTTGAACAGTAGATAATTACCATTACTGTTATTTGATCAGCCGTTGTAGAAGCATGTATCCTCCATGGACAATTATCGGCTTCTTTCCTTGAACAATAAGCCCTCAGCCGTTTTGGTCCACTTCTCTCTGTATTATACTCAAACTCATTTTTGATTGCATGCTACGAAAGAGCCAACTTAAACTCTGCCATATTGGGATACATACTGCCTACTGTCATCGAAGGGTCTTCTTTATCATATTCCACATGCGGGCCATGATTTGGATCTTTTGCATCTCATCTTTTGTCATCTCATTCTCTGTCACCTCCTGTTCACTACCAGATTGTGCCTTATCTTCAGTTAATGGAATAGAGGTCTTCTCCTTCCCTTTATCAGAAGGGACAGCTACCACATGGTCTTCCTTTAAGTACATACCCTCCTCATCCACACCAACATGCTCATTGTTTGGTAATGGATTCATGAGATAGGTATCCAACTCTTGTTCTGTGTCGTCCTTATGTTGTGCTTCTCCTTCAAATTGTCATTCAGTGATAGGCTTGTAAGGTTCAGATGGATCACAATAAGCAATGAATATCTCGATGACCTTTTCCTTATGTTTACTGAACATTACCATCAGTTCTTGGTCTAATGTTACTTCTAGAAAAGTTTTTAACTCAGCATCATAGTATTGCACATGTGGAACTTCCAAGTACCCTGGAGGATACTATAGAACAATGGATTGAACAAGGTCCGTATAATTTGTGAAATCAGCATCCACAACTTTCTCTAAGGAAAAACATTTCACATCCTTTCTACTTTTCTTTGGATTGCCAAGAAGGTGAATTTTGAGCAAGTAACATGTATCTGTATCCATTCTGTGTGTCCAAACAACTACTACATGAGCATTTGTATGGTACAACTATTGCTACTGGATTGTACTGGAGATTAAGAGGATAAGATGAACTGACCCTTGTGACCATTCATGCTTTGCTGGTGTTGCTGTGCCACTATCCGAAGTCGGTGTTGCTGCTGCTGCTCCACTAGGAGCATCGCCAGGGGAGGCCACTCCACTGCCTCTATGCGAGGACCTCGCCCCACCACGCAGCATCCTAGAACTAGCCCCAGCGGGCGATGCCATCCCACCATGCCCCTACCCCATGAGATGGGACCAGCGCCGGTCGGTGAGCCTGCCCCATTGCCGCGTCCCCGGCTGGAAGCTTGGCCCACCCCGCTGCCGCGACCCCTGCTGGACCCGCACGTCGATCTGCCACCATGGGGAGACCTCAGTTGAGGGACCGGTGCCTCTAGCTGAAGGAAGGGCGTCGTGATTTCCTGGCATCAATGGCTCCTCTGCCCCATCCTCATCTACTCCGGCTTCCATCTAGGGTTTTGTTTTTTTTCATAGGAAGAGAAGACTGACGGGGGAAGAAGGAGAGCGAGCGTGCGAGTTTCACCCATAGCGACTGCCAAGCAGGTGTGTGCGACCAAATTAAATAGAGGGGTATTTTGGTACTTATCAAGAAAAACTGACATGGTCAAGGAAGACAACAAACGGATGGATGGCCAAAATGGACGGAAGTGCCATATACGGAAGGAATTTTCAAGTTGATGCTAGATAAGGAAGTTCAAAATTTCCAGTGCCAAATACGGAAGTGTGATTTGTTTCAGTGCCAAATACAGAATTCTCCCTATCTTGTACCATGTTGAGTTAAACACTTATAACTCATTTTCTAGATCAAACACTAGGTTCACAAGCCCACAAACATGTCATATGCTACCACTAGATCAAGTCAAGCATAGAAACAATAGTGGTACCATACATGCATCAAATTCGTTTGATTTTCATGAATGAGCCTATAATATGTGAGGAATGACTAGATGCACTAAACAAGTCCTTAGCAAAGGATGTATGCCATGCCAATCAACTTTTACCTTGGATTGCTCGAAGAAGAGGCATGTCATATAAGTGGGGGGTGCATCAACATATATTTGAAAAATCCAATATGTTCAACTCATTCCTTAGCTTGCAAAACCTTTTCTCATCCAATGGCTTGGTGAATATATCGGCAAGTTGATCTTTGGTGCCCACACTATCAATGCAAATGTCCCCTTTTTGTTGGTGATCTCTTATGAAATGATGACGGACATCAATGTGCTTTCTTCTTGCATGTTGAACCGGATTGTTGGTTAGCTTGATTGCACTCTCATTGTCACATAGCAATGGTACTTTCTTGAACTTGATTCCAAAGTCATTCAAGGTAGCCTTCATCCAAAGTATTTGTGCACAACAACTACCGGCGGATATGTATTCGGCTTCGGCTGTTGATAATGCAACACTATTTTGCTTTTTTGATGACCATGAAACAAGTGATCTTCCCAATAATTGACATGTGCCCGAGGTGCTCTTCCTTTCAACCTTGCATCCCGCATAATCCAAGTTAGAGTAACCAACTAGCTCAAACTTTCCTCCTTTGGGATATCACAAACCAACATTTTGTGTATGCTTCAAGTACCTTAATATTCTTTTTGTAGCCTTCAGATGACTTTCTCTTGGTGAGGCTTGAAATCTTACACACATGCACACACTAAACATGACATCCAGCCTTGATGCGATTACATAGAGTAGGCTTCCAATCATAGACCGATACAACTCCTGATCCACCATGTTGCCACTTGCATCACTATCCAAATTGCCATTTGTTCCCAATGGTGTATCAATGGCCTTTGCTTCATTCATGCTACACTTTTTGAGCATGTCTTTTATGTACTTGCCTTGACTCACAAATGTACCATTCTTCAATTGCTTAATTTAAAGACTAAGAAAGTAACTCAACTCTCCAATCATGGACATCTCAAACTCATTAGCCATCATTTTTCCAAACTCTTCACAAAAATCTTGATTGGTTGATCCAAATATGATGTCATCAACATAGATTTGCAACACAAACAAGTCCTTTCCAATCTTCTTGGTGAAAAGAGTGGTGTCAACCTTGCCCATTATGAACCCTTTAGAGAGTAGGAAATCCCTCAACCTCTCATACCATGCTCTAGGTGCTTGCTTCAAGCCATACAATGCCTTCTTCCACTTGTACACATTGTTGGGTTTCTTGTCATCTTCAAAACAGGGAGGATGCTCGACATATACTTCTTCATTGATGTAGTCATTTAGAAATGCACTCTTGACATCCATTTGATAGAGCTTGATGTTGTAGGCACAAGCATAGGCTAGCAAGATTATAATTGCTTCCAATCTAGCAACCGGAGCATATGTTTCTCCAAAGTCAAGACCTTCAACTTCTGTATAGCCTTGTGCTACCAATCTTGCTTTGTTCCTTACTACTATCCCATCTTGATCTTGCTTGTTTCTATAGACCCATTTGGTTCCAATCACATTGTGGTTCTTTGGTCTTTCCACTAACTTCCATACTTGATTTCTTATGAAATTGTTCAATTCTTCATGCATAGCATTCACCCAATCAATATCCTTTAGTGCTTCATCTATCTTTTTTAGTCCAATGGATGATACAAATGAGAAATGCTCACAAAATGATGCTAATCTTGATCTTGTTTGTACACCTCTAGAAATATCTCCAATTATAGTGTCTAATGGATGATCCCTTGCAATATGAGTTAGTTGGAGTATTGGAACATTGCTTGCACTTGTTTGATCATTGGATTGAGATGATGTACTAGCCACTTGATCTTGCATATTGTCATGAAAGCCACTTGTGCTAGTTGGATTTATATCATATTGCACATTTGAGTTAGAGAGCACTTGCACTTGATCATCTTCTTCATCAATCACTTGTCTAGGCCTCAATTCACTAACATCCATATTCTTCATGGCATTTGAAAGTTGAATGCCTCTAACATCTTCCAAGTTCTCATTTTCATCTTGGGAACCCTTGGTTTCATCAAATTCAATATCATGCACTTCTTCAAGCGTACCACTTTCCAAATTCCAAACTCTATATGCTTTGCTAGTAGTGAAGATCCAAGTAAGAACCCTTCATCATATTTCTTGTCAAACTTGTCTAATCTATTGCATTTCTTCAAGATATAGCATTTACAACCAAAGACCCAAAAATATGCAATGTTGGGCTTTCTACCATTCAAGAGCTCATAGGGTGTCTTCTCTTTCAATGGGTGACAATACAAGCGGTTGCTACAATAGCAAGCCATGTTGATAGCTTTGGCCTAAAAGGATTGACTTACAATGACTCACTAAGCATAGACCTTGCCATATCAATGAGTGTTCTATTCTTCCTCTCAACAAGGCCACTTGATTGTGGAGTGTACATGGCCGAGAGTTGATGTCTAATTCTAAACTCATCACATAACTCATCAATTCTAGTGTTCTTGAATTCACTACCATTGTCACTTCTAACTCTCTTGCTGGTTGTTTCAAACTCATTGTGTATGCCCTTGACAAATGATTTGAATGTTGCAAATATATCACTCTTATCCACTAGAAAGAATACCCAAGTGTATCTTGTATAGTTTTCCACTATCACAAAGCCATATTTGTTTGGGGAATTCCTTGTGTGCCATTAAAAAAGATCGCAATGCTCTATGTGCCCCTAGAAAAGTTCAGCGGTCTTCAATGCCACTGCTCCAACTTTTTTTGGCCCTCCATGCCACTACTGGTCGATTTGGGCTCTAATCTGTTAGATCTCAAGCTCTATAGTGTGTATAAAAATTATCTTCAAATACCCTTAAGTCTAAATATGTCATTAATTTTTTATCAGCATCTTAACGACTTTAAATGAAAATACTCAAAACTATGAAAATTATAGATCTCGGAGATCTATAATTTTTACTTAAAAGTTTTTCATTTTTCATTTGAAAAAAGGTATGATTTTTTCTAAGATATATTAATCATATCAAAAAAACTTAAGGAATTAAATGAAGATTTTTATATGAAAATTATTGATCTCGATGAGATCAAAACAGATTTGAAGTTAATGGAGGGCACAAAAATTGAGCAAATTGAACCAAGACCGCTGAACTTTTCCAGAGGCACAACATGGTATTAAGATCTTTTTAATGGCATACAAGGAATTCCCTCTTTGTTTCAAAATTCCCCTATGCTTCCACACGATGCTGTGTATTGTGTTGGCCCAAACAAATCCATGTGCAATAACTCAAATGCTTTACTAGTGCTCATCATGCTTTTCTTAGGATGGGTGTTTCCAACTTGTTTGCCGGCTTGACAAGAGCTATAAAGCTTGTCCTTCTCAAACACAACATCTTTCAAGCCTCTAACCAAGTCATGCTTAACCAATCTATTCAATTGTTTCATTCAAACATGACCAAGCCTTCTATGTCATAACCAACCCATACTAGACTTAGTGAATAAGCATGTTGACAATTGAGCTTCACTAGCATTGAAATCAACCAAGTATAGATTATCATATCTAAAGCCTTTGAAGATCAAATTAGAGCCATCTACACTTATGATCTCTACATCATCTACCCTAAATATGTATTTGAATCCAAGATCACACAATTGAGACACGGATAGCAAATTGAAGTTCAAGCTTTCAACTAGCAACACATTAGATATGCTCATGTCATTGGATATTGCAATCTTATCAAGCCCTTTGACCTTGCCTTTGCCATTATCACCAAATGTAATACTATCATAACCATCATTGCCATTGGTATTGATTGAGTTGAACATTCTAGCATCACCGGTCATGTGTTGAGTGCACTTGTAAGGGACCGTGATGCCTAAGAGGGGGGTGAATTAGGCAACTTAAAACTCTAACTCCAAAGTATGGCCTCTTTTTATCCTTAGCAAAAACCTATGCAAAAGATAAACTATCTAAATGTGCAACTACGGTTTTGCTACTGTGTTGCTATCTCTATCGCAAAAAGGAGTTATGCAACCTAGGTTTCAAACCTATCAACTAGCCTATCACTAAGCTAGGAAAGTAAAGCACAAACCAAGATTGTAATGTAAATGCGGAAGCTAAAGAGTAAGGTAGAGATATGCAAATTCCCGTCGATGACTCTGGTATTTTTACCGAGGTATCGAGAAGCGCGCAAGCTTCCCCCTAGTCCTCATTAGAGCCCCTCGCAAGGAATCACTCGCAAGGGCCAAGCTCTCAGTTGGGTAACTCCGTGGATAGCTCTAGGCCTTCCCCATGCATAAGTGGGTCTCCGGTTAAGCCACTCGTGGTAAAGCCTCTCCGGGACCGCTCCCCGTCATCTTCACTATCAAGCTTTTGGCCGAAACACCGCGAGCCTTATTCCCTCTGGTACATGGTGGCGGCCACACCACAAATGCAGTTGGTGTGATCTTGCAAGACTACAAGCCCCTCCGATGTACAACAATGGTGCGTGCAAGCATCGAGTGGTAAGAGGTATGCAAACCTCACTAAACACTAGACCTAAACCTAGAGCAAGCGCATAAGAGGTGGTCTAATCAACCTAAGCACTTCGCAAAGCACCTACGCTAATCACCTAATGAATCACTAAGCACTATGCAAGTGGAGATCACTAAAATGGTGTATCAACACCCTTGGTATGTTTCATCAGCTCTCCACATCTCAAATGGTCGGTTGGGGGGTCTATTTATAAGCCCCATGGAGAAAGTAGCTATTGGGTACAAAACCAAGCTTTCTGCTATAGATCGGACGCTGCTGTTGTCCTAACCGGATGCGTCCAATTGTCCCGACCATTGGAGCGCACGCGTTGATCGGACTCAGGGTTGAGTCCGGTCATCATTGATCGGACGCGTTCGGACACGCTAGTGCCGCTCTGGAACCTTTCTAGACTCAATCGGACGCCACTGCCTGGCGCGTCCGATCGTCCATAGCCGCTGCGTCTGATCATGCTGAATTATTGCCGTGATGATGAACAGTGAAGTCCATGCATCCGGTCACTACCTCGCTCAGCATCTGATCGCTGCTGCTGATGTCTGCTGTTGCCGAGCAACTAATCGAACGTGTCCGGTCACTCATAGGGCCGCGTTTGGTCACCTCTGTGGATCTCGTTTCTTTGGGATCTTGCATCCAGCTTGGTTCCCATCTTCATGCTTGGACTTTGCTTGATATCTTGGGTCTTCTCTTGTGCTTCTAGGGTCTTGCTTA
The DNA here is from genome assembly GCA_904845875.1 of Miscanthus lutarioriparius. Lineage (NCBI taxonomy): Eukaryota > Viridiplantae > Streptophyta > Magnoliopsida > Poales > Poaceae > Miscanthus > Miscanthus lutarioriparius. The sequence goes on from CAJGYO010000006.1 coordinate 87,012,948, forward strand.
TGGTGTTGATCGTGGGATCATCATGTTGCCTTCATTCAAGTCATGTCTTGCACCATATTGAACTACAAAACAATTACTTGCAAATTCATTAGTCCAATTTGGTTGTGTTGGTCATCAAACACCAAAATCCAAAGTAAATGGGCCTAGGGTCTATTTTCCTTATAATCTCCTCCTTTTTGGTGATTGATGACAACACGACCAAAGCAAGCAAATAATAAAAATTTTGGAATTTAAAAACTATTTACTTGCTAGGATGCAATGCAAAGGGCAAGGTTATATGATGCTAAAAGATACCACATGTAAGCACATGTAAGCTCAAGATACCACAAGTAAGCTAATGCATATCACATGTAAACATCTTTGGAAACTTATCTTGCCCTTGCAAATGTACCCATGTGGCATTATGGATTTAAGTCTCCCCCTAACTCCATAATCCACTATCCTCCCTTTCTTGGACCATTACCACTTGTAAATTATTACCATTACCACTTGTAAATTATTATGATCGAGCTTGCTTTTGGTCCTACAAATTCTCCCCTTTGAAATCAAACACCGAAAAGGAAGACATTAGTAGCACAAGGGAGGGTCAAACTTTGTGATCCTTTGTATGTGGAGTGGAATAGGTCACAAAATTTGACTCTCACATTACATAGACTAAGCTCCCCCTAAATATATGCATACATATGATGGAGAATGTAGTTTATGCATAATTGGCAAATTAATGCTCAAGGGAGTTTAATCACTTGCAATAGGTGGTGGATATTTGAAGTATGGTGCTTAACTCCGGAGACTCCATTTTCCTTGCAATGAGACTACTACACACATGATAAGCTTGAAAAGGTGTTAGTCTCAAAGCATCCAACTTATAGAATAACCTCGCCCTAAATTTGTGCACACAAGTATGGAATACTTGTAGGAGACATGCATATTGATTTTAGAATCAAAAATACCACTTGAAAGATGACATCACATGAATGTGAGAATCATTTTCGAAAGTGATATTCGTGAGAAATTATCTACAATTTGGACTTTGGCACATATTAGATGAACAATTGTAAAACAAGCTATGTGTTGTGCTCCTAAACAATTAAACCATGTAGGTTTGCTCCAAGGGTTAAGAGTGAAACCGAGCAAGCCTACCATATGATATACCTAGTGTATGCAAGACAAAAGATTAAACATACAAATGCAAACCTAGGCATGAAAAGGAACTAGATGCTAATTGAAATTACAAGAAATTAAATCTGGTTACCAAACATGGGAAGGAGAATTTGGGTCCATAGTATTCACTAACCCACTTGGCAATTGACATGATTCAATGTGATGCACCCCATGAAATGCACCCAAAACTATACCAAGTCTCCAAATTCCCCGAAGTCCATCGGACTTCTCACTTCCCTTTTGGGATCCAAACCTTCTTGGTGCTCTTCATGTTGGAAATGATCTCCTTTGGCACCCAAATGCGTTTGACCCCATTGTTGGCTTGCTTGTTCACCTTGATGGCCACCACCTAGTCATTTTTCTTCTTCTTCAACAGATAAGGTGTGGAGGCCTTTTTGTCCACCTTGTTGATGTAGGTGTTGTTGAGTTTGCTTGTTTCCTTTTTGTTTTTCTCTTTCTTCTTAGCTCCTCCCCCATTCTTCATCTTGCACTCATAGGACTTGTGGCCTTCCTTGTGGCATACGTAGCAAACCATGGTTTGTCCTTCATCAAGCTTCTTCACTCCCTTGATGGTGTTATCTTGATGAAGTTGGGCTTGCTTCATCTTGCCTTTCACTTGAGCCAAGTCCTTGGTGAGGCGAGCCACTTCTTGCTTGAGTTGCTCATTCTCCATTGCAACCTCTTGTGTGCATGTTTCTACAACAACTTTCTCAACACAAACTTGGTTGCACAAGGGTGAGTCTAAACATAAATCATTACAAGAAGTAGAAGCATCCTTTTTAGGCATGGCAAAGATGGAACTTTTTTTTTAGGTGCCTTGGTGAGGGTTATACCGATGGCTTCAAGATTAGCAACTTTATTAGTTAGCTCATCACAATGTTTGCACATGGTTTCCATTTTAGCAAGCAAACTTTTATAAGCATCTTGTGAGCTAGCTAACTTTTCATTAATTTTTTCATTTTTCTTTACAAGTTGCTCATCATTGATTGTACATGCATTTGTTGTTGCACTAGCCTCAAGTTGCTCAATTTTAGTAGATAGTTCAATATTGAGATTAGATAATGTCTCATATTGTTCAAGCAAGGTTTTATATGCTTCTTCTAAACTATCTAGCTTTTCTTACAACATTTTCAGCTTCTTTTGTTGGCTAGTGCAAGCCTTAGCATATTTAAGATTTTCTTGCACAAGTTCATTAAGAGAAGGCATTTCATCATCACTATCACTCTCACTAGAGGATGAGCTTTCATTACCTCATGCCATAAGGCACACACAAGAAGAGCTTGATGATGAGTGCTTGTGGTCTCGCCTCCTGTGATGGTCTTCTTCTTCACTTGAAGAATCATCCCATGACCTTATTGATGTGAGGGCTTTGTCCTTGCATACCTTCTTCTTTGTCTTGGGTGTGGGCTTGTTTGGACAAACTTCCACAAAGTGCCCCAACTCGCCGCATCCATAGCATCCTTTCTTTCTTTGCTCATTTCTTTGATTGGTGAAGATGAAATCTTGAAATTGGATGGGCATACCCTTGACATTGAGTCTTTGGATCATCTTCTCCACCTTGTTGATAAGTTTGATTGATTCTTCATCAAGGTTGGAGGTGGAGGAGGAAGATTGATCATCGTCACTTGAATCTATATCATAATCATCATCATCCTCATCTTCTTCTTCATCTTCACTTGAGGAGCTTGAGCTTGAGCTTGTCTCAACTTACTTGCCCTTCATCTTCTTTTTCTCACTACATGCGAGAACTTTGCCTTTGCTTTATGATGAGGCTTCTTCTTGACCCATCTTCCATGACATTTTAAATGCCACTATCTTGCCAATGACTATGGCCGGGGTCATGGTGCTCAAGTCCTCCATGTTATGAAGGATGGTGATGATACTTGCATATTTCTTTTGTGGTAGCACGGAGATGATCTTCCTCACAATGTTCACATCATCTAGCTTTGTTAATCCTATTGAATGGAGTTCATTGATAATTAGATTCAAACGAGAATACATATCACAAACTAGCTCATCATCATTCATTTTAAAGGAATCATAATTTTGTTTAGCTAGATAATGTTTTTGCTCATGGACATTAGTTGTGCCATAATGGAGCTCTTGGAGTTTTAACCAAATTTCATGTGCCATATTTAAAGTGAACACTTGGTTAAACATATCCATTCTAAAAGATTCAAACAAGCAATTTTTAGCTCTAGCATTGAAATGAATTTCTTTTTCTTCACTCTGTGTGGGTTTATCGGGATTCTTAATGGGTTTCATCTCATCACGAGTGACTCTCCAAACACCCAAATCTACCACCTCAAGGTGACAAGCCATTCTAGCTTTATAGTAGGGGAAGTTAGTACCATCAAAGTGTGGAGGCCTAGAGGTATCCATCCCAACCACTCTAAATAACGTCAGCTCAACGGCGGTGAAGCCAAAGGTCCAAATTGAGCCAACTGGCTTTGATACCACTTGTAAGGGACCAAGACGCCTAAGAGGGGGGTGAATTAGGCAACTTAAAACTCTAACTCTAAAGTATGGCCTCTTTTTATCCTTAGCAAAAACCTATGCAAAAGATAAACTATCTAAATGTGCAACTACAGTTTTGCTAGTGTGTTGCTATCTCTACCGCAAAAAGGAGTTATGCAACCTAACTTCCAAACCTATGAACTAGCCTATCACTAAGCTAGGAAAGTAAAGCACAAACCAAGATTGCAATGTAAATGTGGAAGCTAAAGAGTAAGGTAGAGATATGCAAACTCTCGTCGATGACTCCGGTATTTTTACCGATGTATCGAGAAGCGCCCAAGCTTCTCCCTAGTCCTCATTGGAGCCCCTCGCAAGGAATCCCTTGCAAGCACCAAGCTCCCAATCGGCTAACACTATGGATAGCTCCGGGCCTTCCCCATGTGCAAGCGGGTCTCCGGTTAAGCCACTCGTGGCAAAGCCTCTCCCGGACCGCTCCCCACCGTCTTTACTATCAAGCTTCCGACCAAAACACCGTGGGGCTTGTTCCCTCCGGTACATGGTGGTGGCCACACCACAAACATGGTTGGTGTGATCTCGTAAGACTACAAGCCCCTCTAATGTACAATAATGGTGCGCGCAAGCACCGAGTGGTAAGAGGTATGCAAACCTCACTAAACACTAGGCCTAAACCTAGAGCAAGCGCATAAGCGGTGGTCTAATCAACCTAAGTACTTCGCAAAGCACCTATGCTAATCACCTAATGAATCACTAAGCACTATGCAAGTGGAGATCACTAAAATGGTGTATCAACACCCTTGGTATGTTTCCTCATCCCTCCATATCTCAAATGGCCAGTTGGGGTCTATTTATAAGCCCCATGGAGAAAGTAGCCGTTGGGGATGAAACCTAGCTTTCTGCTACTGACCGGATGCTGCTGTCATCCATACCGGACGCGCCCGGTCGTCTTGACCATTGAGTGCGGCGCATTGATCGGACTCAGGGCTAAGTCCAGCATCATCGATTGGACGCGTTCGGTCACGCTGGCGCCGCTCTGGAACCTTTCTAGACTCAATCGGATGCCACTGCCTGGCGCATCTTGTAACACCCTAGGTGTTAAGCATGCATCTAACCTTGATATTGCATGATCACAATCATCATTGAGCATTCATGAGCATAAGCATATCATGTATTCTATCTATGTTGGCTTATATTGCATGTATTGTTACTTAATTGCCTTACTTAGGTTAGGGTTTACATGTAACCAATGTATGAAATGTGTGGGACCTTGGGAATACCTTAAACATGTTTAGAATAGCATAAGGAACAACTTTTGTATTCATGACTAAGGTTAGTTTGGTCTCTAAGTCCTAGTTATGGTGTATGTCATCATTTAAAGTGGTATGTTTGACCTATTTTGAATTATGTCATAGAGTCTTTGCATGGCAAAGCACCCCTAAGCAAAGTTGTAGTATTTGAGTAGAGCAACAACTTTTATTTTTGGGTCATGTGCTAATTCAGTGCATAGCTTGGTCATTTTGAGCTCACAAAAATCAACATTCCACTATTTTTCAACACTTGAAATTTTTCTAAGTCATAGTTGGTTTTCAGTTTGATTGGCCCAACTTTGAGATGATTTTACTTACTAACCATTGAGAATTAGGCATGTATCCTTTAAGAGAAATTGTAGATGGTATGTAGGGCTACCACTTTGGTTAAGATTGTTTATGCTAATGAGCTACAAATTAGGAGCTAGATCATCGCCAAAATGCGTTGTCAGGCTCGAACGTCGCCTCTGATGGCCGAATCGGCTGGCCATCAGTAGTCGATCGCCGTTAGGCCCTAGCCACCATGTGGAAGCTGCTCGCCGCCATTGGCCTGCCCAGTCAGGCCACGTCGGGCCTCAGCGCGCCTTCACCCTCCCCAATGCTCACTAGTGACTCCACGCGCTCCCATTTCCCTCCTGGCTTCCTCCTTCGCTCTCGCCTCCGTCTGCAGCAGCCGCCACAGCGCTGAGCTCACCGCCATCACCATTGTCACCCCCAGCTCGCACCACGTCACTCCTTCACCACCAGCATTGCTCTGTCATACTCCCGCTGCACCACCGTGCCCACATTGCTTGCTAGCTGCGCACGGTAAGGCCTTCGTGCTGCGCATGGCCTTGCCGGTGTTTCGCCGCCGTGCCACGTCGCCGTGGTCGGGCCATCTCCGACCATCGCTGGTCCTCCTAGTGTGTGCGCTAGAACCACCATAGGATGTTGAAGCTTGTCGTAACCCTAGATTGAGCCATCTCGGCCAGCTCCGGTGCCTCGCCGTCGACCCGCTCTGTCGTGCCGCCATGAGCGCCGTCGTCATTGTTGATGGCCACAATCGATCCAAATAGCTAGCCTACTGTGTGCGGGATGACTTAGGGATCACTGTAGTTCCGTGCCGTCACCGGAGAAGCTCGCCGTCGACGAACTCCGGCTATCCCGCGTCGTTGCTCTATTTTGGTGTCGCTGACACGTGGGCCCGTCTGACTTGAGGGTCCCAGCTGTCAGCCGCTGTTGAGTGAAAAGCTAGTTCATTTATTTTTAGATTTGTATTCAACTTTGAAAAATCATAAGTGGAGTTCTAGAGGTCCAATTCTTATGAACCAAATTTTGTTGTATTCCTCATGAAGTGTACTGTTTTGTAAAATATGAAATGTACATTTTCTAGTATTTTTCTTCGTGATTAAAATGTATTTAAATAAGTGCTTTTTGAATGTTAGTAATCTTGTAAAATAGATATCTTGAGCTAGAAAACTCATAAAATTGTGATTCCAATTTTGTTGGTCTTATGTTGAGATGCTATAGCTAGGAAAAATAATAATCTTGCTGTAAACTTGTTTGAAGTAGGTTCTTTCTATTTATCTATTAATAAATGGCATTTTTTGAGGAAAATTGTAGGGATAAAAATATGTAACATGTTGATATGCAAATTTTTGTAAAGTAGTATGGCACTAGTATGAAGTTAGGACAAATATATAATCTATTGTTTGACACTTTTCTATAGGGTTTACTATTTTCACTAAAATAGGCCTTGTTAGCTTGTCATTTTTGTAAAGGATGTTATACTTGGTCAAATGGTATAAAACTTTTACAGTAGTCTATTGGTAGCAATTGGAAGCCACTGTAATTTTATGAGAATTTATTGTGCACATTTGGTATATGTTTGTTATTTTCCCTAATTATCTAATTAAATTAATAAAGGCATGTAAAGGAATAGTTTGGGCTTTACCATTATGTTTTCTTGAGTGTATTTGGTATTCTTGAACTATTGGTATCCTTGGTGATGTCAAATTTTGAATGCTTACATGTAGTAAAAATATTGTTGCTCTATAATTTGATTTAAAAGTGTTTTCGGATAGATTTTGTGGTTTGGTATGTTGCTTAGTCACAATGATGTTTTCTGTAAAAATGGTCAATAACAAAGTTGTAGGGAACTTCTTCATCTATATTGTGTTAAACTTTCAGGGCAATAGGCCAAAGGGTTTAGGAGTTATAGCTGTTTTAAGTTAGTCTCCCGAAATGCTTGTTCTCTGGAATTTCTAGACAGCACTGGATAGATTGTCTATTTTGGTTAGGATAGAGTGTGAATTAGCTTTTGGTGATTAAATAAGAGTTGTAGGAAATTTTATAATATTTCCATAAAGTCCAATATCACAGCATTTGGATAAGCATAACTTCAGTTATTATGTGAGCTTGTAACTGCCATGTGTAGTTTAAACATTGCATTGTGTGAAATTTGTAAGTAGATAGAGAAGAGATATGCACCTACTCAGTAGCATGGAGTTAGCATTGCTATCATGGTGTAACTTAACATCATTATCGTAGCATGTACCTTTCCATATCACATCACCTATGATCCTTCTTATGCATTCATGAGACTTACTTATGCATATGCATGCAATAGGTGCCACCGAGGAGATCACGTTGGTGGAGCTCGACGTCGATCCATAGGAGGAGAATCAGGAAGTGTAGCACTAGGAGGTTCCCGGAGAAGGAGAGACTAAGGTTGACCATCTTCCGGAGTGCCCCGATCATCAGCCAGTGACATTCATGAAAGGCAAGCCCCGGAGCATTATAAGTCTCCCTACTTTATTAATGTCACCTAAAGTTATTCGTATTGATGCATTATGTGACAGGAGTTGTTTGGAAATATTTGCTGCATATTACCTTTCCTTGACCAATAATATATACCATGAATCCTATTTAAGTCAAAGAACACTTATCATGCTTAGCTATGCTTAGACCGGTAGAAGTCGGGTGATTTCCTGTCACCTGCGAGCTCTAGGTGATAACTCGATCACGGTTGGCTATATTGTGCTATCATGGAACATAACCTGGTACTGTTGAATAAATGGAGACCGGGTGGAGTCTTATGTTGTGGTATCCTAGTGATTCCGTCTACGTCATTTAAGGACCGGACGTTGGAGGTCATCTTGTAATGTTGAACGCATGCCTCTCACATAGTTGGCCGGATAAGTCATTCCGACCTTGAAGCCGAGTAGCTCAACTTAGGCTGGGGACACAAGCAGTTAAAGTGCGCACCCTAGAGGCAGTAAGGATGTATGGAGAGTCAATGGCGTAAGCCTAAGGGTGGGTTAGAGTCCCAAGCCCCCTTGGCAGATTGGTTGTATCTTTGAGGGTGCGGCGCTAGTCCTACCCGTGAGTTTACTTGAGTTGTCCCAAAGGTGACCTGATGCGACCCTGATGAGGGAAGTATGGGTGTGTGTTAGGAATAATTCCCCAGCTGGGTAGGAATCGATTCGAATTGTCATCTCTCCCGGATAGTGAGAATTTGACAGGATCACACTTGATCGTAGTAATTGGTGGAAGTGTGGTTATGAGATTATGCAAGAACTCAACTGGATATGGTTATTATTGTGATAACTTAATGGTACCAACATGTTTGGCATAGGATAGTTGCTAATCTAGTATGATATAGGATTAATAACTGGTGATTCACAATTAAAGATATGTTGGATAACTTATGCTTTTTCTGCAAATGATGTCTACTAGCTCTACTTATAAAGCCTTGCATACCCCTTGGTGTCTTAGTATATTAGTTGGACGGGTAAGTCTAGCTGAGTAACTTCTCGTACTCAGGGTTTTATTCCCATTGTTGTAGATAATGTTATGTATCATGGCTACTGCAAGAACTACCTTGCTCCTACAGTGGATGAGGACTAGGACCATGTGCAATGGTCATTCTATTTATCATCTCACCCTTGTGCTTTTGGTTGGAGATGACTATGAAACTGGCTTTGTATTAAACTATGTGTGATGTTGATGTTAAACTACTTTGCTTCCGCTATTTTTAAACTTGTTCTGTAATAATTATTCAAACTCTGATGTATGAGAAATATTTGTGAACGGTGATGTAACATGTGACTGGTTATGTTGAATCTCTACGATCTTGGTTGTATGTTGGTTGTTTGAGATCCTTTGCGATTTCATTGGACTACCAGGTTTATATGGGCTCAAGTATGATGGTTTGATCGCTTCGCTGATTGCTATTGTACTTGTGCTCTTATAAATTGGACGGTTCTGTGACACGTCTGGTCATCCACAGCTGCTGCGTCCGGTCATGCTAAATTATTGCCGCAATGATGAATAGTGAAGTCCGTGCGTTCGGTCACTACCTCGCTCAGCGTCCGGTCGCTGCTGCTGATGCCTGCTATTGCCGAGCAACTGATCGAGACGCGTCTGGTCACTCATAGGGCCACGTTCGGTCACCTCTATGGATCTTGTTTCTTCGCGATCTTGCGTCCAGCTTGGTTCCCATCTTCATGCTTGGACTTTACTTGATATATTGGGTCTTCTCTTGTGTTTCTAGGTTCTTGCTTATGGTGTTGATCATGGGATCATCATGTCGCCTTCGTCCAAGTCACGTCTTGAACCCTATTGAACTACAAAGCAATTACATGCAAATTCATTAGTCCAATTTGGTTGTGTTGGTCATCAAACACCAAAATCCAAAGTAAATGGGCCTAGGGTCCATTTTCCTTATAGCACCCACTATCAAGTACCTAATGCCTTCCTCCGGCTTTGTAATTGACCTATAAAAGAAGATCAATTCTTTTTAGGTACATAAACTTGCTTGGGTCCTTTAAGGTTAGTGACCAAGCTCTTTGGCACCCAAATGGCTTTCTTCTTTGAGCCCATCCATGGTGCACCAATGAACTTATCCTTCACACCATTTGTTCCCTTAGTAAGCATATAGAAAGAATCAAGCTTAATTGAGGATACATTGGCTTGTGGCGTCTTTTTCATGCACTTTTGCTCTACATGACCAACTTGCTTGCAACTAGTGCAAAACTGACCATTGTTCTTCACAAAACTAGTCTTGTGAGAAGCAAAGGCCGCCTTGTCTTTCTTGGGGGTATAGCCCAATCCCCCTTTATAGAGATAAGCTCTTTGGCTACCCAAACACATAAGCAAGCGGTCCTCGCCACCATAGGCTTTAGCTAAGGTGTGATTGAGCTCTTTTACCTCCTTCTTGAGTGTCTCATTCTCAACCATTAGTGAGGCATCACAAGTGAAACCATCACTACTAGATGAGGTAGAAGTGGATGTGCTACAAGAAGGGTTAGTGGGAACAACAATGATAGGCTTATATGATGATTCTTCAATTATGTCACATGTTAAGCCTACTTCACATGTTACAATATGCTTCTTCTCATTTTGCTCATTAAGTAGAGAGGAATGAGCTTTTTCAAGCTTCTTGTGAACCTTGCCAAGATCCTCATGGTCTTCCTTTAGACTCTCATGAGATGCATTGAGTTCATCAAAGGCTTACTTAAGGGCTTTTAGTTCCTTACGCAAGCTTTTGCATTCCCTTCTCTTAATGTCAAAATGTTTCTTAGCATCATTTAACATGTCAAGTAGTTCATCTTTAGTAGGTTCATTATCATCACTATCACTTTCATTTTCATTTTTGTTATCATGTTCGTCATCATCACACTCATCCTCGGATTGTACCTTAGTGGCCTTAGCCATGAAGCATGGTAGAGTGTCAAAGAGAGAAGGTTTCTCATTGATAGCAATGCTTGCAAGAGCCTTCTCGCTGGTGGTCTTGTCATCATCACTATCATCATCATCACCACTTGAGGAAGCATCACTATCCCAAGTAACCATATATGAACCACCCTTCTTCCTCTTCTTGAAGGTCATCTTGTCCTTCTTCTCTTTCTTATCCTTCTTGTCCTTCTTCTTGCTCTTCTTGTCATCATCATTATTGTCGCTATTATATAGGCATTGAGCAACAAGATGATCCTTGCTTCCACACTTGAAGCACCTCCTTGACTCTTCTTTATTCTTGGATGAAGACTTCTTTCTTCTAGCACAGTATCCTTTCTTCACCATGAACTTGCCAAATCTCTTGACAAAGAGAGCCATCTTCTCATTATCATCATCATCCCATGAGCCATCATCTTCACTTGATGTATCTTGCTTGGCCTTCCCCTTAGATGATGTGGCTTTGAATGCCACACTCTTCTTCTTGTCATCTTTCTTTTCATATTTCTTCTCCTTCTTTTCTTCCTTCTCATCGTCATCTCTATAAGTGTCATCGGTCATCACATCTCCCAATACTTGGTTTGGTGTCATGGTGTCCAAACCACTCCTCACTAGCAAGGTGACCAACATGCCAAACCTTGCGGGTAAGCAACTCAAGAACTTATGGGAGAAGTCCTTGTCCTTCACTTCTTCTCCAAGTGCTTTGAGATCATTGACAAGCACTTGAAGCGTATAGAACATCACTGGGACACTTTCATCATCCTTCATCTTGAAACTAGTAAACTTCTCCTTGAGGATGTATGCCTTAGCACACTTCATGGCTTGAGTGCCCTCAAATGATTCTTCAAACTTCTTCCAAGCTTCATGAGCCATCTCAATATTCTTGATTTGCTCAAATGTTCTCTCATCAATAGCATCATGAATGGCACTAAGAGCAATGTCATTGTTTTGGAGAAGCACTTCTTCGGCTGCGGTGGGATTCTCCAGATCGGCTATCTCAATTTTGGTCTCCACCACCTTTCACACTCTTCTATTGATTGACATAATATATGTTGTCATCTTAGCCTTCCAATAAGGATAGTTTGTGCCATCAAATTGGGGTGGCTTTTTGGTGTTGTTGATTTGAGTCATTTTGATACCAAAGGTTGTTAAGCCTCAAATCACGGTGACCACTGCTCTAATGCCACTTGAAAGGTCCTAATGGCTAGAGGGGGTGAATAGCCTATTAAATAAATTTCTACAACAACACTTAGCAAATATGTTAGACAATTAAACGACAAAGCGAGTGTTGCGCTAGCCTACTAAAAAGCAAGCCACCTACCACAATTTTAGTGTCTATGATCTCTAAGCATGCAATGGCTAAGTCACTACACTAAATTAGTGTGCTCTCAAAGACTAACCAAAGAGCCATACTAACCACTAGATACAACACAAGCTTGCTCTCAAAACTAATTACACTAAAGAGCGAAGCAACACTAGAAATGTAAATACGAGGTGGGTGATGTGATGATTATACCACCATGTAGAGGAATTGAGCCAATCACAATGATGGAGCCAATCAATCACAATGAATACCAAGAGATCCTCGGACAAGATTACACAAGATTTTTTACTGAGGTTCCCTTGCTTGCCAGCAAGCTACTCCTCGTTGTGGCGATACACTCACTTAGAGGTTCACGCGCTAATTGGCATCACACGTCAAATCCTCAATAGGGTGCTGCACAACCAACACAAGATGAGGATCACATAAGCCATGAGCAATCCACTAGAGAACCTTTTATCTCTCCACCGAGGAAAGGTCAAGAACCCCTCACAATCACCACGATCGGAGCTAGAGATAAGCACCTTCCTCCACTCGATGATCCTCGCTGCACCAAGCCATCTAGGTGGCGGCAACCACCAAGAGTAACAAGTGAAAACCACAGCAAAACACGAATACCAAGTGCCTCTAGATGCAATCACTCAAGCAATGCACTTGGATTCACTCCCAATATCACAAAGATGATCAATCTATGATGGAGATAAGAGGAAGGGCTTTGGCTAAGCTCACAAGGTTGCTATGTCAATGCAAATGGCCAAGAAAGTGAGTTTGAGCTAGCCATGGGGCTTAAATAGAACCCCCCATGAAATAGAGCCGTTGGAATCTTGCTGTAGCCCAACTCGGGGTGACCGGACGCACCAGCCCCAGTGTTCGGTCACCGATCGCCATCCACGTGTCTCCTACGTTCAACCTCACACATACGATTTCAATAGTCAACTCGCTTCCTCGCGCGTGTTAAAGAACGACCGTACGCACCATAGTCCAAGACCGGACACGCCAGTGCTCACTTTAGCCCGTGCGCACACAAGCCTTCACCCTGTGACCGGACGCTCTACTGAGATGACCGAACGCATCTATGCCTAGAGTCCAGTCACTTCCAGAGAGGTTTCAGAGCAGCCAAATCATGACCGGATGCATCCGGTGCATCTCGACTGGACCCTTCACAGTGTCCGGTGCAATACCCTAGGTTACACTACCTCAGCCTCTACTAATCGGACTCACCTGCCTGAGCGTCCAGTCACTGTGAGAGCAGCGTCCGGTCACTGAAAATCAGTGACAATCACCTCCTTTACTTCATTAACTTCTCCACCCTTGCTCAAATATGCCAACCACTAAGTGTATTGTGGCAGAACCGCCCAACATAACACACTTACGGAGGCGCTCGTCTTCCACCAGACACTAAGCACCCCAAAAGCAAGCTAAAGTGGGCGGTATCCGTCGGGCACACCCCAAGGGAGAACCCAAAAGATCCACATTTTCCCCAAGGATCCAATAATGAGAACGAGTTACAATATTTAATCCATTTCATACATCCAGAGTGCGTAAAAAGTACATTATTACATTTCTAAAGTCAAAGTGCGGAATATTAACAGCGGAATAAAAATAAACATCTAGCGATAAGGAACAAGGATCCATCTGTGCTCACTAGAAGAATCCTTCACACAATGGTACTCCTCAAGCATTACCTGCAACAGGGGTAAATAAACCCTGAGTACACAATGTACTCGCAAGACTTATCCGACTAGTGGGAATAGTTTCCTGACTCCAAGGGGTATGCAAAGCTTTATGGTTTGTTGCTTTCCTTTTGTAGAAAGCAATACTAATAGTGAGTCCTTATTTATGTTATTATTTATAGTTGTATTAATTTATTATCTAGCCATTCTATTTAAGCACCTATTCTATTTTCAAGCAAAAGTTGAGCAATTAGTTCCATTTCATCATCTTCCAGCTTTTAGTTCTTACTATGATGCTAAACCGTAGACAAGCCGTACCGAAATGCCGGTGATTTGAGAATCAATGCCCCCAGCTGGGTACCCCAAAAACACATACCCCGCTTGTACCCCACGCACAAGTAGGACCAACCCATCACCCTCCTGTCTTGGGGTCTAGGTCCCTGTCCAAACTTGGACTCCAAGCCCCCGCTCCTAAGTCCCGGACTTAGTGCGGTGCAAGGACCTCCACCATCCCCGCTTCCAATCATTCGGTCCAGAAAAGAGCCGAAACCCACGACAAGAGAGCAACAAGTCTTTCCTACGCCCATACCCAAGTATGTGCTCGAGATAATAGATCTATAACTTGCCTAGAGCCCAATACAATGACCGATCCTTAACCGACACAGACAGGGAAAAAGTATAACCAAGCTATGCCCTATTGGCCGCATGACACAACCTCTTACACCCACCAATACCCAAACCATATCCCTGCCTAGTCACCATTTTCCTTTCCACCATTTTATCATGAGGGATCATAATTTTCACTTGTTGTGAGTAACGGCAGGTTACTCACGCTACCGAAATCCTGAGCATAGCAGCTACTCGGCCAATACTAGTATGCCTCATAGGTAGATATATTTATGCATATAGTTTCCATAAAATGCCTATAACGTAAATCCACATCATATATATATTCAATGATCATTAAAAATATGGGTTATGCACCGGGGCTTGCCTTAGGCAGGCGGTGGGTCAACAAAGTCAGCACCAACAGGCTCCAGGGCCCCCTCCTACACGAGGATCTCCTCCTCGTACTCCTCAATGACTTCCTCATAATCTTGTTCGTCCACGAGCACGAAATCTACCAACTCATGATCTACATGCATGAAATGATGATGCAACACTTAATAATATGGCAATAGCAACTCTTAAAATTCAAATACATTTGTCAAGCAACTAAACTAGCTCTACCAACTAAGGTGCTAAGTTACCTACTGTTACCACTAACAAGTATGAAGCGTGACATATATCATCTTAACAACTGAAGGTATTCTTACTCTTAATACCGATTTACTCTACATACGATAAAACAAGGGGTACTAGCTATTCTATTTATCAACCTGCTCTAGTGCTACAAAAATTACAATGAGTACATAATAATCTAATGACCTACTGTAAAAATTTCATGGCTAAAACTATCATCAATTTGCCTCAAAAATTCTGACAAATATTAATCTACATAATACTAAGCTCTCTAATTTGAATTTATGAACCTATCAGTATCACAGCTAACTGTAAACTAACTACACCAACAGATAGATAGCATTTTTGTGAACCTAAGAAATTTTGTTTCACTATTTTTGGACATCTATAAGATTTACTATAATTTATCAAAGTTTAGCTCAAAACTAAATTGAATAAGCATTTATAACTTTGTTGGGAATTGAAAAACGCATTCCATCGGGCGGCCCAAGTGCAAACGGCTCGGCCCAATCCGGCGCGAACACACGCGCGCACGCGATGCACTAGCATGGCCCAATGCGGGCGCGGCCCATCCGCACGACGGCGGCCCACAACAGGGAGGCCCACGCGCTTCGGCTATTTTCCGAAAATGACCCTGACCTACCGACGAATCACCCTGAGACCCACGGCACTATTCCTACAGTCAACTACTTCGCCGATAAACCCTCGGAAGAACCTGTCTTCGCAACGGCGACACCCTCGGCACCCGCGCGTGCGCACCAGCGCGGCGGCGCTGGCATAGGGCGGTCACGCCAGCCATACCGGCCCCTCCCCACCCCTAAGTGCGAGCCAATGCTCACCTAGGCGTAAACCCAAAGTGATGGGCGGCGATGCGGTGAACAGAGATGCTGTCCTGAGCTCCCTCCACGACGGCGGACTCCTCCCTACAATGGCGGCCACGTTCCCTTGAGCCAAGTCACATACAGCGTGAACGAATTCAAGAATGGGCATCGACGACTCACCCTGAACTTACCAGACTTGGTGGCCTGACCGGAGACTGACCGAGCGAGTCTGGCCATGATCACATGGTAAGCCTCACGACGACTGCGGTGGCTCAACTACGTCGACAGCGCTGAGCAAGCAATAGCAGGGTGAAATGGGGTGCGCACGGGATAGAGTGGAGCAGGGCGAAGATATAGTGCCAATGAATTGGACGGAGGTGGACGGGGTAAGGTGAATTAGACGGGCGCTACCACGGGGTCTTAAGATGGCTGACGGTGAAGGAATCATCAAATTGAGGCTCGACACCGATTGGCGGCACTAGTGGGAGTGTTCAGCGCGTAGCTCGGTCCCTACTCAATCCATTGGTGCATGCAATTGCGTGGATTTGACCGGCGCTGTGAGCTGGCCTTGGCATGGCCCGATGACTCCGACGTGACGCCATTAATGGCAGAGGTGACCAGGGGCACAGAGCGATGCCCTCCACACCACGCAATGGACAAGGGCGCACATAGAGAAAACACACATGGTCGTACTAGTTGGCATGACTCAGGCGGCCACAGTGCATTAACCAACAAGCCGACGGCGACACGGCCATGTGCCGGCGCAGCAGCTCAGGCAAACACGACACGAGCGGTGTAGCACACATGGCGACTCAGCACTCAAGACCATGACTAGCAACAGTGCGTTGACGCGATGCAACACAGCGTAGGCTACGGCATAGCAAAGCGGGCGGTAGCAGCACGGTGATGGGACGGTGGCACAGCGATGCCCGCGGTGAGAGTGCACGTGGGCGACCCAGTGCTCGCGACCGAGGCTAGTGGCCACGCGAGAACACAGCAAGGCAGACAACAACGGACTGACCAAGCATAGGGCCCATGACGACAGCGGCGGTGGCAGAGCGGCCAGACCCGCCAGCGCGGTGTGCATGCATGCGCAAGCGTGAGCGCGAGCCAGGGCGTGGCAACGATTGACAGTGGCCCACAGCGCGGAGCCAGCGGTAGGCCCGACCAGCGTGGTGGTGCGCATACGGTGTGTGAGCGCGTGTGCATTGGTGACCGGCATGGCAGAGCCGAGGGCCGAGCATGATGACCGCGCCCAGATGCAGAAACCGTGCCGTGCATGCTTTTCAAAGTGGTCCTAAAACCCAACTCGGTGATCCAATTGCTAAACCAGTTTTTCTACACTCAAGAGGGTATGTTAAACTATTGAAACAAGCCCTAATACCCTACCATTGCTTAACCCAAATTTCCTACAAAAATTGTCGAACTTAGCTTCGTCGAACCATTTTCCGACTTATGAAAATTGACTAAGTTCTTATCGGTTTCACGTTGAATTCAATTTCTAAGCTATCAAGTATGCTAGCTAGCGAATCCCATTCTCAACCACAAGTATTTCACCACCACCTACGAAGTTTGTACTACCAACTTTATTAAAGTGCCACATACATGTTCTATAGCATTTTTGTTCAATAAAAATTCATTTAGAACCCTAAGTGATATAACGCGACATGAAACATAACATTCGTTTGGCGTTTCCGATGAACGTTTCGAGCCACAGAAATTAATTTACACTCTATAATTCATACACTATCATATAAACATGATGCACATGCAATGTTTTAGAAAAAATTGTACAGTCATGATGCACATGCAATGTTTTAGAAAAAATTGTACAGTGTAACACCAAGGGTGTTACATGTATCACCTTGTGTGCACATGTGTTAGCATATTTTCACAAACATTTTCAAGGGTGTTAGCACTCCACTAGATCTAAATGCATATGCAATGAGTTAGAACAACTAGTGGCACTTTGATAACCATATTTTGGTACGAGTTTCACCCCTCTTAATAGTACGGCTATCGATCCTAAATGTGATCACACTCACTAAGTGTCTTGATCACCAAACCAAAAAGCTCCTATCAAATTTCACCTTTGCTTGAGCTTTTTGTTTTTCTCTTTCTTCTTTTCCAAGTTCAAGCACTTGATTATCACCATGGTCATACCAAGTGCCTCTAGATGTAATCACTCAAGCAATGCACTTGGATCCACTCTCAATCTCACAAAGATGATCAATCTATGATGGAGATGAGTGGGAGGGCTTTGTCTAAGCTTATAAGGTTGCTATGTCAATGCAAATGGCCAAGAAAGTGAGCTTGAGCCGGCCATGGGGCTTAAATAGAAGCCCCACGAAATAGAGCCATTGGGCTCTCACTGTAGCCCAACTTGGGGCGACCAGACGCACCGGTCAGATCGACCAAACGCACCAGCCCCAATGTCCGATCACCGATCGCTATCCACGTGTCTCCTGTGTTCAACCTCGGATGTACGATTTCAACGGTCAACTTGCTTCCTCGCGCACGTTAAAGAACGACTGAACGCACCACAGTCCAAGACCAGACGTGCCGGTGCTCACTTCAGCCCACGTGCACCTAAGCCTTCACCCTATGACCGAACGCTCTACTCAGATGACTGGACGCATCTATGCCTGGAGTCCGGTCACTTCCAGAGAGGTTCCAGAGTGGCCAAATCATGATCGGATGCATCCGATGCATCTCGACTGGACCCTTCACAGCGTCTGGTGCAATACCCTAGGTTACACTGCCTCGGCCTCTACTATTCGGACTCACCCGCCTGAGCGTCCGGTCACTGCGAGAGTAGCGTCTAGTCACTAAAAATTAGTGACAATCACCTCCTTTATTTCACTAACTTCGCCACCCTTGCTCAAATGTGCCAACCACCAAGTGTATCACCTTGCGCACGTGTGTTAGCATATTTTCACAAACATTTTCAAGGGTGTTAGCACTCCACTAGATCTAAATGCATATGCAATGAGTTAGAACATCTAGTGGCACTTTGATAACCGCATTTTGATATGAGTTTCACCCCTCTTAATAGTACGGCTATCGATCCTAAATGTGATCACACTCACTAAGTGTCTTGATCACCAAACCAAAAAGCTCCTATCAAATTTCACCTTTGCTTGAGCTTTTTGTTTTTCTCTTTCTTCTTTTCCAAGTTCAAGCACTTGATTATCACCATGGTCATACCAAGTGCCTCTAGATGTAATCACTCAAGCAATGCACTTGGATCCACTCTCAATCTCACAAAGATGATCAATCTATGATGGAGATGAGTGGGAGGGCTTTGTCTAAGCTTATAAGGTTGCTATGTCAATGCAAATGGCCAAGAAAGTGAGCTTGAGCCGGCCATGGGGCTTAAATAGAAGCCCCACGAAATAGAGCCATTGGGCTCTCACTGTAGCCCAACTTGGGGCGACCAGACGCACCGGTCAGATCGACCAAACGCACCAGCCCCAATGTCCGATCACCGATCGCTATCCACGTGTCTCCTGTGTTCAACCTCGGATGTACGATTTCAACGGTCAACTTGCTTCCTCGCGCACGTTAAAGAACGACTGAACGCACCACAGTCCAAGACCAGACGTGCCGGTGCTCACTTCAGCCCACGTGCACCTAAGCCTTCACCCTATGACCGAACGCTCTACTCAGATGACTGGACGCATCTATGCCTGGAGTCCGGTCACTTCCAGAGAGGTTCCAGAGTGGCCAAATCATGATCGGATGCATCCGATGCATCTCGACTGGACCCTTCACAGCGTCTGGTGCAATACCCTAGGTTACACTGCCTCGGCCTCTACTATTCGGACTCACCCGCCTGAGCATCCGGTCACTGCGAGAGTAGCGTCTAGTCACTAAAAATTAGTGACAATCACCTCCTTTACTTCACTAACTTCACCACCCTTGCTCAAATGTGCCAACCACCAAGTGTATCACCTTGCGCACGTGTGTTAGCATATTTTCACAAACATTTTCAAGGGTGTTAGCACTCCACTAGATCTAAATGCATATGCAATGAGTTAGAACATCTAGTGGCACTTTGATAACCGCATTTTGATATGAGTTTCACCCCTCTTAATAGTACGGCTATCGATCCTAAATGTGATCACACTCACTAAGTGTCTTGATCACCAAACCAAAAAGCTCCTATCAAATTTCACCTTTGCCTTGAGCTTTCTATTTTTCTCTTTCTTCATTTCGAAGTCCAAGCACTTGATCATCACCATGGTCACACCATCATCATGATCTTCATCATGGAGGCCCCTTGTTCTTGTGATTAAGGTAGGTGCAATATGGATCATTGTAGAGTGCCTCCTATGAACCTGCACCATTGTTGTTGTTGTCGTCTTCGTCTTTCTTGTAACCGCTGCTAACTTCCCTTTGTAGATCAAAGATACGGTCCTGCAGGTAGTAGATGTACTACTGATGTGGATAAATTGGTCGAGGATCGACCCACCTAGTGAACCCACAGTTATCTTCGGACTCGGAAGACTACAATAAGTATGTCATATGAGTTGTAAGGGTATTCGAGAAACATATTTAACAAACGAAATGTAATAGCAATTACCCATGCTCGCGGGCATTTGAAGAAGCGACGACCTCCGTCGATCCCCTCGGTGAACATCTGCACTAAGCAGTCCTCACCATGCATGCATTTTGGCCAATCTTCCTTCTGTTTATCATATCCTCTGAGAGGGCACTCTTTAGTGAAATCACTCTTGCTCTCGGGGGGAAACTGATACACTGGTTCCTCAAAGAAATCAGGCCTAAGAGACCCCTCCCACACAATGGGAGTTCCCTTTGTCCCCCCTTTCCTCTCCCACTCCAAAACCCTTTCCTCTAGATGACCCTCCAGACATTGCTACTCCAACAAAACCAAATACTAGTTTGGTTTTGCTTTTGGTTAGCATTGCATCCTGGAACGCATATATATAGGCGAACGCAGGTTTGCTAGCCGTTGTATTGTGTTGTAAATGCTCCTAGAAAGTCTACTCAGAATCACTGAAAAGCCTACATCTAAGGACACTGGAGAGCCTAGATTCCATGACTGAAAAGCCTATTCGAATTCAGACTTTAATCACTATTTTGAAGGATACTAAAAAGCCTATTCGACGGTGACATGATAAATCACTATAAAGGCTAGATGCTATAGGTGTACTGCACAAATGTACTTTAGGCAGAAAATTTCAGCATAATTTCTCCTATTTTTTTATACAATCCATACACAAATATGACATGAATATTTAACCTCAATACAACATGTTCAAACATACAAATATATGCCACATTCATCTCAAACCATATACATGAGCATATTAATAGTCTACACAGTCCATAATTATAGTTCATAGTAGTTCATAGTCCATAATAATAGTTCATACAGTCCACAATAGTTCATAATGAAAGTCCACAAAGTACATAATAGTACATGTAGGATCTCTGGTTGGCCTAGAGGGGGGTGAATATGCTTGTCAAAACAATAACTCAAACTTTTATCAAATTCACCCTGCGGCACTGCCGCACTGGAGGGCGGCACTGCCGGACTAAAACAGCGGCACTACCGCACTTGCAGACAACTTTGAGTCACAGTTCAAAATCCATGAACAAAAACTTAGATCGGAGAAACTTCCTAACTTACTGCAGGTATGACAATCACATATCAAAAGCTAAAAGTGGTAGAAACAGCACACACAAGTAGATCAACTAAAAACCCTAGAAATCACCTCAAACACAATATGTCATGCAAGTAATGTAAATCAAGCATAAGTGACACCATGATTTATCCTGTGGTTTGGCTCGCCACCAAGGCTTGCCTACCTCCATGTTGTTGAGGTTAGCCACTAAGGCTTAGAGCTTTCTAGCCTTTCCTCGTTCTCAAGTCAAGAGACTTAACTCTTAAGATGAGGGGTGAGTTTACTAGCTTCAAGAGATGGTTACAAACCTCCCGGGGCTGCCACACAAGTTGGCAAGCTCCACGAGCGACGCTCTAGCCAGCTAGGAGCCAAGCTCCAAGAGTAACAAACACAACCACCGGACAAAATGTGAACCAAGTGCTCTTTAGAGTTGGAAAATCAAGGAGCTGCTCTCTAATCGAGTTTGGGACCCTTTTTCCTCAAGGATTGACAGGGAAATCAATGGATTTTCTTGAGGGCTTGAGGTCAACAATGGAGGGAGAGAGAGAGCTCTTTCTCTACTTTGGACGTGCTCAAGTGAGGAAGAAGAGGCAGGTGACCATTGGGAAGGAAGGGGAAAGGTATATATATACCCCCCAGCCCCCAACGGTCACTTAAATCGTAGATAGCCATTGGGGAGGAAAGAGAAAGGTATATATACCCTCAGCCCTCAATGGTCACCGCACTCAAGGGGTCGGGCGAGACAAAGCCCGCGGCCTCGAGGTCGCGAAAGACGGAGCCCGTGGCCTAGAGGTCGGGTGAGATGAAGCCCGTGACTTTGGAGTCGAGCGAGACGGAGCCTATGACCTTGGGGTTGGGTGAGACAGATCCCACGACCTTGGGGTCGGGCAAGACGGATCCCGCGACCTTGGGGTCAGACGAGACGGAGCCTGCACCAAGGGGTCGGGCGAGACAGATCCCGCGACCTTGGGGTCGAGCGAGATGGATCCCTCACCCAAGGGGACGAGCGAGACTGTTTAATACATCTCGAGCCATCCGAGGAAGTCAGCATGGGCGCTAACTTTCTTGTGCCACGACTCAAGTGCATCAGTGCCTCTCTTCAAGTACGACAGTGCTGCACCACGTAAGACAGCAAGGGTAATAGTGAAGTAGGCACTGTCTTAGCTATGAATCTGAGGATACTTGTGGTTGTTTGAGCACTTGGTAGCACATATTAGCTTAAGCATTGTGTCCCCCTTTATAGTATGGCTTTTCCTATACTAAAATTCAAGATATAAAAGAATATTAAACCTCTTTTGAGTTTGAAGCCATCTATATTTGTAATTGGGGGCTCCTCTGTTTCGTGTAGCATCCTCGAATATAAATTCCCTGCTTGTCATCTCGATAAATCTCATTAGTTCTCTAATTGCATGGTCATTATCACCAAACCTCACAATTAAGACTTGATTGCACTTTCAGTACATAATAACATCTACCACAAACTCTACCACAAACCCTCACTGTCTCCTAGTCTTACCCTTACCCTTGTGACCAAGAGCATCGGTGCCTAGAGTGTAAGGGTCAGGTGGATGGCATCGCCTAGTGCCTAGAGGTTGTGTAGGCTAAGTCGAGGGAGCGTCCTGTAGTCGAGACGATCCAAGCTCCTCGTGCCTCTAGTCCACCTCCTCGTCGTCCTCGTCCTCGTCCTCGTCCTCGTATGCAATGCCTATGGACCCTATAGGTGCTTGGCTAGATGAACCTAAGCCTCCTCTGCCTACGGAAGGAATCTGCACATCTTGCATCGTGTCTATCCTGCAACCACAACGAGCAGCCGCATGGTGTAGCCGATGTGACAGTCTCTATTGTACAAAATCATGTTAACTAAAAGAATTTAACATATTAGTATTATACTTGAAATAATTTTTAGAATCTTACGTCTAGGAAGCTATGCGTGTCGTCGTCCCTGACTCTCAAACAAAAGCGCTCAATGTCTTCAACCAAGCATTTGAGGGTGTTGCCCTGCAACAAAGTTCTCAGTAAGATTGTATTGGTATGTGTCGGTGCAAAAAGTGACCAACACGTAAATATTTGTAGTTTTGTCATACATTGTGATCGAATATGGCCTAGCATTCAATGACACAGGGTTTATACTGGTTTAGGCAATGTGCCCTACGTCCAGTTTGAGTCGGTCGGTGACTTTATTCCTAAGCCCAGGTGCTCGAAGTTTGTTGTGGGGTTACAAACGAGAGGGAGTAAGATGGGAGTATCAGAGGTCCGGTTGGACTCCGGACTGAAGGGCTAAGAGTGACGGGAGCTCCAACATGTGCTAAGTGTTTGAACATATACTCTATCTAGCTTTAGAGTTCTAAGGCTAGGCAGAGAGAATCGGAATCAACTATCTGAATTGATCATTCGAATCCTCCTCTTAGAGAGAGCGCATCCTCTTTTATAGATGAAGGGGATGGATTTACAAGAGAGAGAGAGAGAGAGAGAGTGTGTGTGTGTGTGTGTGTGAGAGAGAGAGAGAGAGAGAGAGTGTGTGTGCTACCTAGTCTTGTTGCCCACGCCGTCGGGTACAAGGTGGTTTGTCGGCGCCCACAATATTGTTGACGCCTAGATGCATGTGGTAGGTTCCATATTGTTCATCTGGTATGGCCAATGTCGACGCCTACCATACTGTAGGGCAAATGTCGACGCCCATAACATTGTTTGTGTTCTGACATGTCTGGAAGGTTGCGAGCACCCTTCTAACATGACCTGACAGAACTATCCTATAGGTGTGCAGGGTACGATCCTCGGTATTGTGGTTTGACTTCAGCGCCCTACCTTACTTGGTTCGCCTGATTCTTTGGGTCCTTATCGAGCGGGCGTCTATCGATGAAATATGGTCGGCAGTCCACCGAGGGGGGTGCCCGTGGTGGTAGATTATCGGTAGACGGTGCGTGTAATCAGGAACCAGATGGTGACACAAGGCGCAGAGACAATGATTTAGATAGGTTCGGGCCGTCTGGTCGACGTAATACCCTACGTCCTATGTCTTTGGTGTATTGTATTGAGATGTATACATATTAACCTGTCCTCTAGGGGACCCTTGTCTCTCCTTATATACTCCGAAGAGACAAGGTTACAAGTAAAGTATCCAATTTGGTACTATTACAATATCAAGTACAACTTGTAATCTTGATGTGCACGCCTTGATCTTATAGGCCGGGCCACCTCGGATGGTGCGGCCCATGTACCATCTTGTGGTACCCGGGGGTATATCCCCCACAGCTAGTCCCCAAGCGCCATGTATTCTGATGCGACACGCCATTTTAACCTTCTCCGAACAGTGAGGCTTGAGTTCTTGACATCTCCAACCACCGTTGTCACCGGAGAAGTAGGTTGTCCGAAGAATCTATGGTGCTCTTAAGAAGAAAGAAAAAGATTTCTGTCCTGGGAAGTGTGCCCACTTGTATTTCTGAAAAGAAATGTAAGTGCGTCTTGAAGCGTAGCGTCCTTGATCATCAGAGGCGTAGGGGTCGAAAAACAAACACATTCACCGCAAGGTGAAGTGTGCCCACTTAGTCCCCGAGCCTAGTAGTAGGTGACGTAGGCACGTGGTGCCAGGGTCTAAAAAGAATTCCCAGTTAAGTTGAGAATCCAATCGTCGTACAGGCGATACGAGATGCACCGGCAAGTGCATCATACCGATGTAGTCCCCGAGCTTGCTAGAAGGTGTGGTATGAGCCTTGTAGCAAGGTCTAAGTGAGAAAAAATATCCCAACTGTATGCGAGTCGCCAGTCACATGTAGTCGAGACGTAAAGTCCCCGAGCCGTGGTCGGAGAGTGGTCGTGGCAGTACCCGAGCATAGGTCAAGGAGCGAGCAACGAAGTCCCCGAGCCGTGGTCGAAGAGTGGTCGAGGTAGTCCCCGAGCATAGGTCGAGGAGCAAGCGACGAAGTCCCCGAGCTGTGGTCGGAGAGTGGTCAAGGCAGTCCCCGAGCACAGGTCGAGGAGCGAGCGACGAAGTCCCCGAGCCGTGGTCGGAGAGTGGTCGAGGCAGTCCCCGAGCGCAGGTCGAGGAGCGAGCGACGAAGTCCCCGAGCCATGGTCGGAGAGTGGTCGAGGCAGTCCCCGAGCACAGGTCGAGAAGCGAGCGACGAAGTCCCCGAGCATAGCTCAAAATTCCTATAGACAAATATGTAGAATGGTAGTACATGATGTACAACATAATAAATTATGAAGAAAAATCAGCGGTGAAGAAATAGCGTATGACGCTCAGCAGTCATTTGCAAATGAGCATGATGTGATAAAGCAGTTGGTGCTTTGTAAACATCAGTGTTACGTGTGAAGTTTGTGTTTATACTTAATATAAACTGTCCGACCAGTTAGTATGTAGCTAAGTCTCTAGCCCTAGCTAGCCCGTTAACCATAACGTCGAGCGCGGAGCCCATGCACGTGTAGGAGGAACAGGCGTCGCTAAGGATCCGCTGCTGACCACCCATAACACAGAGGGCAGACGCTCGTGCACGTGTAGGGAGAAGCCGAGACAGGGCCATCTCTGGAGGCATCGAGCGTCAACATGACTGGTCGAGGATTTGCATTAAGTATAGCTGTATGTTATATTTAAGATGGTATACATGGACAAACGTTATTTGAAGAATAATCATGACGAGGACGCTGTGGAGAAATGTCGTAATGAAAATTGTGTTAAATATAAATATTAGAAGTGTACTTATCTTTGGATAGAAATCTGGTCGGTGGCGATGAAGTCGTCTGGTCCTCGAGCTTTCCAACCTATCGTTATGACGGTGGTCGCGGTTGTCGTAGCGACGTCTTCGCGGCGATCATCATTGCGACGTGGTCTGGTGGTCGAGGTGGTCGGAGCTCGGCGGAGCCGCTCGGGACGTGGTCGACGTGGTCCGTGGTCGACGTGGTCAGAGCTCAGCGGTGTCAATCCACATGCATGCATGTGCCCTTATAGATTCATACTTGTATAGTTGCATGCATGCAGATCCGTATAAGCACATGCAAGCTACATATCTGGATTACTTCAATCAGCTTCGCATGGCGTCCGTAGATCGTAGATTAGATTTCCTGGTTTGCTAGTTGATATGACCAATTGATCTGTTGAATAGGTTGCATGTATGCGGCTATAGGCCATACGTCTTGATTGGATCTCGGCGACTGGATGATGATCTAGCTTGCCGAAACTGTTCGTGAGAACGTCAAGCGTAGATGCATGTATACATGGAAGTATCTGCGGCTTGCATGATGATCTAGCTTGCTTGTTTGTCATTGGCTTGCATGTAGATCGGTTCTTCCAATAGATTGCTTGCTTGCGTCATCAAGCATGCATGATGCTGTAGATGGCATGGCATGTCTCAGACGTAGCCTTCTTGTGCTTGCTTGCGTGGTGATGTAGATGCATACGTATTCCTTCGTGCAAATTTTAGATTGGATCTAGCACGCGTTGTTGATGTCACCGTGACTCATATTTTTCTGGTATTAATCTTGACGTAGTCCATGGACTTAGAGCTTGAATGATCCAGCCGGCCGGGTCACGCTGCTGAACGGCTACTCTGACTGTGGCAAATCGTCCGGAGGCGTTGAGTCCTTTCGTTGACTAGCGCTCGTGCACGAGACGAGTCCGAGTTAGATCGACTTTGTCTGCACCGTTCGTGCAGCCATAGGTCTTGCATGTGGTCGATCGACGTAAGCCTGAGATCGATTGGATCTTCGGCGGAATCAACATAACGCCCGATGCCAGGCTTGCAGATGTATAGCCCCGTGCAGGATCTGTGACAGTCGACTCGATCGTTGGTGGAGATCTTGAGCACGATTCAGATCGTGAATGTGGTGAAACTCCTGTGCAACGTCTTGAGATCGGATGATGCGACAAGCCTACTGTTGTTCGAGCACCTCCTCAACGACAACCTGTACAAGTGGTTGGAAGCATAGGCCGTCGCCGAGGACGTGTAGATGATCTTGAGGTACGCCATCTGGTTCGCCAGAGATCAGCGCGCACGATCCCCTAAAGGGGACCCCTACCTGGCGCGCCACTGTCGATGAAATATGGTCGGCAGTCCACTGAGGGGGGTGCCCGTGGTGGTAGATTATTGGTAGACGGTGCGTGTAATCAGGAACCAGATGGTGACACAAGGAGCAGAGACAACGATTTAGACAGGTTCGGGCCGTCTGATCGACGTAATACCCTACGTCCTATGTCTTTGGTGTATTGTATTAAGATGTATACATACTAACATGTCCTCTAGGGGACCCCTGTCTCTCCTTATATACTCCGAAGACAAGGTTACAAGTAAAGTATCCAATTTGGTACTATTACAACATCTAGCACAACTTGTAATCTTGATGTGCACGCCTTGATCTTACGGGCCGGGTCACCTCGGATGGTGCGGCCCATGTACCATCTTGTGGTACCCGAGGGTATATCCCCCACAGCTAGTCCCCGAGCGCCATGTATTCTGATGTGACACGCCGTTTCAAACTTCTCCGAACAATGAGACTTGAGTTCTTGATATCTCCGACCACCGTTATCGCCGGAGCGTCCCTGTTAGGTTGTTTCCCAGTCAGCTCCGACCGCGACGGTTAGAGAAGAGCTATAAGTAGAGGTTCGGTGTACTCCTGGTTGGAGAAGCAAGTTGGAGTCGGAAGCGAGTGTCGTCCCTCCTTGGCCAGGCCTTTTGGTTGGAGAGGCGGGCCAGAGTCAGAGGCGAGCATCATCCTCTCCTTGGCCAGGCCTTCCGGTCAGAGAAGTGAGTCAGAGTCAAAAGCGAGCATGGTCCCTCCTTGGCCAGGCCTTCTGGTTGGAGAGGCAGGCCGGAGTCGAAGGCGAGCGTCGTCCTCTCCTTGGCCAGGCCTTTCGGTCAGAGAGGTGGGTCGAAGTCGGAAGCGAGCATCGTTCCTCCTTGTCCAGGCCTTCCGGTCGAAGACCGGATCACCCTTCCGGCCTACCGTTAGGTATCTGGGCCGACCTAGGAGTTGCGCGTTGTTCGCAACATCGTCTGCTGGGCCAAGCTTTTGCTAGGAAGCAGGTCCATTAGGGACCCCAGGTTTATGAACCCGACAGTATGCAACTAAACATAGAAAAATAAGGCAATTTACTTACCACTCTGTCCAAGATTGGTCCTACCTCCACCTGTCTTCCTATATGAGTAGTTTGGTCGTACGCCGTGTCTTCATCATTGGAGGACTCGATGTCGGCGTAGTCATCTTCTGTCCATTGTAGCCTCAGCCTACAATGTGTAAGTCAACGCAGTCGAGAACGGAGTCATTGGCCAAAGCTGTCTCACTCCAAATTGGTGTGCAACTCTATCTGGCAGATGGAACTCGATAGCATAGAAGCAGATTAGAGGGCACCTCATCCTATACAAGTCGTAGTCGCACCCACACATGTTGGTCAACTAAAAGGAAGTGCCCTCTCTCCATCATACGGCTCCCACGACACTTGCAACATGTCGAAACAAGATGTTAGATGCTATACTAAACATTTCAAACCAGCATGGAAAATAAAATGTACTTACACTAGAGGTCATGAGTGTGTCTAGCTCGTTCGTGAACTCAATGTACGCCCGCTCTAACCTCATGTGTGAAACTCTAACCTAGTCCCAAAGGTACGCCCACGTCGGCTGCCGACATGGAGGCTAACCTAGGAACCAGTCATGATGAGCCAAAACCTCGGGATGGCCAACTAGTAGATGAGCCCACATCTACAACTAGAGTGGGTACACGCATCCACCAAGTGAGGCTGAGGACGAAGTTCGACAACATGCCTCATAAAACTATCGGTAAAGAAAAGCCAACACTACAGAGCCCCAGCTGTACTGACCTGTCTGGTCCCAGTCAGTGAGGTAGTGGACCCACATCCATGACGCAGTGTCCCCCATTGTGTCAGGGAAGAGAGCGTAGGCTAACAGGTGTAGG
Source organism: Miscanthus lutarioriparius (assembly GCA_904845875.1). Lineage (NCBI taxonomy): Eukaryota > Viridiplantae > Streptophyta > Magnoliopsida > Poales > Poaceae > Miscanthus > Miscanthus lutarioriparius. The sequence continues at coordinate 87,042,219 of CAJGYO010000006.1, forward strand.
ATCCACGCCCTACAGTAGTACCCAACTGTCTCGTCGTCTGCCTCCTCAGGACACTGTGCGAACTCTTGCCGGAGCTAGGAGATTAGAACTCTAGAAGTGCGAGCCCCTTGCTCACCAACCTCACGCCCAAGGAAGGCCTCTACTCATGCTCTCCAACCTTCTAACATGCACGGCCCAGTCATTGCATTGCCGTTAATCCTCAGGCCTAGCATCTTCTGACAGTCCTAGAGCGTGATTGTCATCTCTCCAAAAGGCAAGTGAAAGCTGTGAGTCTCCAGTCGCCACCAACATTTTAGACAAAGCAAGATTACATGTCAGAAAGGCAAGCGCATGAACAAATGCATATGAATGGAGGTAATGGTTGAAGATAATACCTGTCAACCAATGCAGTTAAGGCCGCTTAGTTGAACGTGGGCAACCCACGACGAACCTAAAAAGAGATGACATCTAGGCTAGCTCTTTATAGGAAAGGAGTGTACCTGTCATCGTACTACATGTCTAAGAACCTGTTCTGGGTTCTAGGATGAAGGAGCAGAACGTCCTACATGGAATAAAACATAGTCTCCTGTTACTTCACGAACACATGTACGCTTACAAAAATTTGAACAAGATGTATAGATTATTACCTTCCCCTCTGCTATGAGACGTCCTCGGTGGGTCTCCTCGTACGTCAGGTCGAGCAGGTGGAATTGCGCCATCCTACAAAAAAAGTCAATGAAATAGAAATTCAATATACAACAAAACATAAATTTAGAAATGTAAAAGTAATTGACACAATTAGAAGCATAAATTGAGACATGCATAATTAATGGAATGAATACGATAAATATGAAATAATAAAAACAACCAATAGTCACACCTCACTAATCTGCCAATGGCAAGTGCATGAATTGCGGCCCAATCTACCGCACTTACCACACTCGTACTGCTCGAGGTTAGTAAGAAATGGGGTTCCTCTCCCACGCCTCATTCTTCTAGATATCTGATCCATAACCATCCTGTGCCTCTTCCTCTTCCTAGATCCATGCTTGTTCCAATGGTAAGCTAGATCCGCAATGTACTTTGGCCCATCATATGGAGGCCACTATCTAGGGTCCCGAAAAGGCACGAAGCGGGGCTCCATGTGTGCACAAGCGTGTAGACACTGAACTCGTGAGGTATCCTGCTCTTGATATTATAGCTGCGATGCCTAGCTGCCACCACCAAATGAGAACATAGAAAGTGGTACTATCTTGGTTTACCACAAGTGCATGTGAAATCTTGGAGGACTACCACATGCATCCTTGACTCTCGGACCTCGCCGTCAGACGTTGTACCGCCCCTATGCTCGACCTGATAAGTCCCTATGGTGTGGTCAAAACATGTAACCTCATGTGTGCCATCCCTTTCATTTGCCTTCTCTAGGTGTGCATTTAGTTTTGGAGCCCATATCTCTCCATCACTCCGCAACTTCATTGCATGGGTGTGTCTATCGTTGAACCAGGCAACAAGCTTGTAGAAGGTGAATTAAATGATTGCATTCACGGGCATACCACGTATCCCCAACAGCAACTTATTGAATGACTCTACCATGTTGCTGCACTGAAACTCGTACCTCCATCCACCGGCGTCGTGAGCTCTTGTCCATTTCTCCAAATCCCTCATCAAACCTGTGAGCCATTGTCTACCTTCTGCATTTGATACGGTTCTGACCTGCTCCAACTTTTTCTAAAAGTACTTGTCCTCAAGCTATCGAGCAGCCTCCTGGAACAGATCAAAATTATCCTTCACACCAACCTTCCGGAGTAGATTCTTGGCAAGGTGCCAAGTACACCAACGATGGTGCAAAGGTGCATACCCCTCTATCTGCTCTCGCACGGCATTAAGTATGCCCTGGTGCCTATCAGATATGACACCAACCTCCCTGCTAGGCCCAACCACATGTATCCAGACTAGCCTCAAAAAACATCCCCAACTATCATTGTTCTCCTTCTCAACCAAAGCAAATGCCAAAGGAACCAACTTGTTGCTCGCGTCACAGGATATGGCTATAAGAAGTGTGCCCCGTTATTTACCAATCAAGAACATACCATCAATGGAGAAGATGGGACGACAGTGCCTAAAGGCCTCGACACACTGAGGGAAGCACCAGAAAAGTACAGAAGAATATCTGCCTCTCATCCTTCTATGCATTTGGTTTTGGGATGTACTCATAATGCATTCCTGGATTCACCGCTTTGATTGCATTGAAAAGTACTGGCAGCTGCTCATAACCATCCTCCTAGTCCCCATATATCATCTTCCATGCTCGCTGCTTAGCCCTCCAAGCTTTACCATAAGTTATCACATAACCTCCATACAATGCCTCAACGGTCCTGGCAATTGTCCTAACCTTCATGTTGGGTTCTTCCTACAATATTCCCATCAACCACTTGGCAATGAGGATAGATGTCAACTGTTGATGCTTCAGTGTGAGCACATGGTCAGCACAATTGTGTGGCTCGATAACTTTTGTGATCTTCCACTTTTCGGTGACCTTTTGCTTCCTTGCACAAACCCTCCATAGGCAGCGTTCTTTGTCACACATAACTGTATAACGGCGCTCCGCATATGAATGTAAGACCTTATAAGGTCTCTTTCGTATCACTGCAAACGCCTACAACCACCCCTTCTCAAATACCATATTAGGGCCGGCCTCAGGAGCTTATAGCAGCTCATCATCATGTCCTTCTGCACACGCCTGATCGGAATGAGTAAGATCGCAGAACTCGTGAACTCTTGGATCATAGCGGCTAGGAAAGATACGCCTCAGCATCTCAACGTCACTCTCTGTCAGCTCTCCAATAGGACAATCATCATCAGAATCAAGAGCCCTTGCCATCTCATGACTCCAAATCATTCATAATTTCAATACTATTAGAGCCACGGAATCCATCTCCATAGTGCACTTGCGCAGCAACAGGGGGCACATCCATATTGTCAGGAATGTCTCCTGCAACATAAGTAGAAATACGAGGAAACAATGAGAAAATGGATGTAAGGAAGAGGGTAAGTTCCCAATAACAATGCGGATAAAACACTTATTCGGATGATTTTGTATCAAAGGGATCTCATGAGGAGGATCTACCACAACATCATGAGTCTGACAAGTATCTCCAACTAGCTCATTGGAGGCAGATTGAGCATCGAGAACCATAGGTGCAACCTCCACATCCATATCAGGTTCCGGGATGGGAGGGTCAAAGTGTGCCTGCTGACCCATTGACGGGTAAAACCCATGAGGAATGGGATCAACTAACACCCGACGCACAACCACGTCCAAACTTTGGAACTAGCTCTTCATAGCTGATCTCACATAGTTCTCCCACTGATCTGCACACCAAATTGGGATCATCTTCCTAAGGATGTTGGGAGGGGAACCTAGGTAAGGTACACCTCAACTGCGATGTCATCATCATCATGGTAATGTAGCTCCTCCCGAGCCCTTCAACCAACTCACTAAATGAATGCTTCTCATTTTAGGCATGCTTTGCATGTCAACAAACTCAACATATCCAAAGCGATCTCTTTCCACGGTGCCTCCATGATATATGCTCACTAGGTTGTCCATCTAATTCATACACATAACGAAGCACATTTCCTTTAGTCCAAAATATATGCAAGATGAATAATAGAAGATCTCTAGTGGGTAAATAATTAACTAAATACATACTATCAAGTAACTAACGATTATTACTAAATGCTACAAACTACCTATGCAACTAAGTATCTATGTATCTAACTACATAAATATCTAACTACACAAGGTATTTAACTAACTACCTAACTTAACAATCACAATAATTATCCATCTATCTACCTATCTAAATATGTATCTACCTATCTAAATCAAGAACTAACACACCATTGAACTAACTATTGATAACTACTAACAAAATTATCCAACTAATTATACCTTGCTCGAGTGGAGAGGAGAAGCAGCTGGTGTAGTGGACTCGCTGGCACCGGTGTGGCGGCAGGCCGCCCCCGGCCTCGGCACCCCACGCCCCAGCCCGGCCTCAAGGCCACGAGGAAGGGCGTTGCCGGCCTGTATGCGGGCAGAGAGGAGGCGGACGGGCCGGACGGCCGGGGTGGCACAGGCCAGCGGGCGCGGGGCGGGGCGGGTGGGCGGGCGGGTGGGGTGGCACTGTCAGGAGGGGAGGAGGCGCCTCGACGGTGGCAGGCGGGCGGGCGGGCGCGGCATTGCGGCTAGCGGTCGGGAAGAAAGAAATGAGAAAGGGAAAGAGAGAAGGAAAGAAAGAAAATTGGGCCCATATGTCAACCGGCCACAGCGCCACAGATCTTGGCGTTGTGCTTGGCGCCACAGATCTGGGCGCTTGCAGCGCCGAGCTCGGCGTCAAGATCTGTGGCGCCAAGCACCCTGCCATGTATCCGTAGGCGCCAATTACGTCGGCGCCGAGATGTGTAAGCTCGGGGCCAATTGCTCTAGCGCCGAGGTGAGGGTCTGGATTTTGAAAGCATACCACCAGACACATATTTGTGAAAGAAAATCTTTCAAAAAAAAGGGGGGGGAATCAGCCCCCAGGTCTGCAGCTGCAGCGGCGAGGGGAGAGAGAAAAGTCGCAGGAGGAAAAGCAGCAGCGCAGGCGGAAAAGGCAAATCAAAGCCGGGCGATTTAAAAAATAGGACTCGAAACATCATCGTTCGCAGATTTTTCGTTCAAAGCCACCACCACTCCACCACCGGATCGGGACTTATAAAAATAGTTTACAAGAAAAAAGGTCTGCCAGGCGCCAGCTGCCGTGGATAATATGGTAGAGATTGAGCGGCTTGTGCGTAACAGTAAGGATGTAATGGACACTGGAGCAGATAATAGGCAGTTTCATATTCATAATCTTTGTGGCCTCCTTGTTTGCAGGAAAAAAAATTAATCTTTGTTGTATGACTCTGATGCTTATATTTTATTTAAATACACTGTTTAATTGGACTCATGTTAAAATTGATGGGTGCGAGAGTGGACAAATCTGAATGAGGTGAAATAATCCCTTGGATAATGAATCATAAAATGGCATAGCTGTCCTGTTTAAATTAATAATGCCAAACCTTGACAAAGAAGATCTAATTTTCTGAACATGTGTCATAAAAATAGATTTAAATGATTGAGAAGATTGAATACTAATGTGTCAGTTAATAATGTTTGGCACAAGGGAGTGGAAGTTTTTTGTAATTTAGATGGAACCCAAGTGTATATTTAATAATTATTTATGTGCATATGGGCATTTCTGTCTCTACCTACAATTGCATCATTTAGGGCATATGTAAAGGGAAGATATGACCTTTTTTCGTACCACCTTAGAAGGACTCCATAATATTTGTATGTTGCTTTTAGGGAGCCAATGAGCCATGGGCCTCCAGTATCTGTTGTCTGTGCTTTATACCCATTCCACACTATGTATGTATTCGCTTAAAAAATATTCTGACTGGATGGTGTACAACTTTTTTTCAGGAATTCCTGAAGATACATTGAGAAATTTTACGTTCAATGTCTTGGCTGCTGTATTGATCCTGGAATTTCTCAGTGGGATCAATTTGATTATTCAAACATCAGCTCCAGAAATAGTCGCCCCTGCCATGCCTCCATTCCAAGGTTGGAGACCATTTCATTCTTTGGCATCCCAAGCTGAAGTCCTTGTAAGTGTTTCTGCACAACCAGCGGATGGCCACCAAAGACAAAAGAAGCTATATTCATCAGCAGTTGCCATGTCATCTGCACATCCTCCTATTTCAGCGCCTAGCTATAGTTCCATGCCCGGTGCTTTAGATCTGGCCATTTATTCCTCAGATCTATCACATACTCCAGTGCAGCATACCAGACGCTTAGCAACAGCTGCTCCTGCTCATGTAGATGCTGACTCTCCGGATGCAGCTTCAAATTCTAGCGCAGCTCCTTCTGGATTAGTGCAGCCTCCAGTATCTCCTCACAATGGTAAGTCTATTTGCCAGAGCCTTGAAATATTTTAATCGTAAATGAACTCTCACACAGCTTAAAATTACATAATCCTGTTGAGAGGTTGGTCATTTGTCTATTCTAGAAGAGCATCATTTGTACATTTCATTCTGATCTGTTTGTTCCATTTTTTTATGCGACGGATATCATTTACTCCAATATTATCTTTTCTATGTTGTAGATATGATGTTAACCATACTGTGATTTATGTTTGTTTGCTAGGTTGTTGTGCACCGAACATGGTACAAAAATGAGGGACCCGGGATTGCCATTGTGTTTATCCAGTGAGAATTGAGCTCTTCCTTCGTAATGTTTCCTTGACTTCAAACTGGAGCAACGAATTTCTTCAAGAACTTGCTTCTCAGCTCAACCTGCGTGTTAATCAATTTGAGATTGTAAATTTTTATGTCGTTGGAGCTTCTGGGCTAAATATCACAATGGATATAGCTCCCCTTACTGGAATTAGCTTTGCTGCTGATCAAGTCAAGGCAATGAATTATTCACTTACTCTGCATACAGTTCGGATTGATCCTGTGTTGGTCGGGGACTATAATGTTCTTAATTTAACTTGGTTCAGGCCATTGGCTCCAGCCCCAGGTAATAGCTTTCGATCTTGTACTTCTTCTGTTTGTCACAATGAGGGTAGTTTTGTTACTATCCAGGAAGAGAAAAGCCCCTTTGTTTTTGTTCTTATTGTTTACTTAATGTGAGATTGAAGAATTTCTGCAGTGCATGATATTGTGAGGTGTATTTGTAGTGTGGCCCACAACCATATTATGGAAATTTGGACCTTTCAATTTTCATATATCAAATTGGTTCAAAAGTCCAAAAAAAGAAAGGAAGAGACACCATTTGGTATTAGCCATCAATCCACCATGGGCGTGATTGGTTCACTTCTCTGGAGAGCCTGGGTCGCATCCACTAGCCAGGCTAGATTGGGACAGGTCAAGTGCATTCAGGTGCTTGTTGTTTGGTTCACTGCATGTATGTGACTAGGTTGGGTAGGGAGTTTGGTTAGCTGGACTAGAAGCAAACCATGACCCAAACACACATGCGCATGCATGCTACTGTCTTGCGCCAGCCAGGTTGCGCAGGAACTGACCTCAGCTGCGTGCCTCGGGAGCCAGGCTCCGAGCGTCCTTTTGCACGCGCGCAACCAAGCTGAGCTCGAGTTCCAGGAAACCAAACACCCTGTATGTGTACGACGGCATGCAAGGCTGGCGGCATCTGGGACACCAAACACGCCACATACTGATCCCCTTGTCCTACCAAACCCTTTCATATGAAGAGTTAAAAATGGTAATTAAGGCAGAACAGTGCAATGTTTTTGAGGCGTCGCCTAGTCGTCGCCTAGGCGACAAGGCGTGGTCGAGGCACAGGCGTCAAGGCGTGGTCGAGGCCTCAGGCGTCCGGGCGTCGCCACGACTCATCAGGTTATGGCGTCGCCTCGGGCGTGTATGCGTCGCCTCAAGGGGTAGGGCGGCGTCGCCGGCGCAAATGAAGGGCGCCAGGCGGGCGCCTACAATCGCGCCAGGCGCCTACAGCTTCTTCACGGGGAAATCTGGGCGGATGCGGTCGCCGGTCAAAGGAAGGCGCCAGAAAGGTGTCACACCCAATTTAAGAAAAATTGAATGCACTAAACTCATGTGTGCGCCTTAGCTTCGTTGGGAATTATAAAAGTATCATCACGGTGTATTCAATAACAAAGACATCACATTGACTTACATAAACAGTGAAGATAAAAGGATAGGGAGAGAACTCCATCAGGCGACGGATGTTTGGTTGACCTCCGTGGCGCGAAACTCCTTATATCCGTTGTCATCTCTTACCCATCCGGGATTTTTATCAAATATTGAAAATTAAACAAAACGGCATTACTCAACAAGATAAGCCGTTCAAGATTTTATCCTCATCTATTATTAAGTTATGCTTAAGTACGGCTTATATAAGCATAAGGCTCAAATCTTAAACGTCTTTAAAGCCGCTTTGTTAACTGTTAGCACCCCTGCCGTGGAGCTCGCCGGGCCTTTAAACCCACGTGACCATATATCCAAGGTGAAGCGGGCCTGCATCATCATGATCTCGCCCTCCACATTTAGGGCCCTTTTCCTTGGCGGTGCGCTTTGGTATGGCACATATTTTCTGCTCACATAGGTCTCGCTCTCTGCTCTCTGCTCTCGCTTCTGCTCTCTTCGCTCTCTGCGCTTGGCTGCGCCTCCCGACTGGGCGCCTCCAGAGCAACTCTGCTTTGCTTTCTTCGCTTGTCTTCCGTCTGCTCTGCTTGTCTTTACGTCAACATGTATGCCCTTTTCCAAATCTAAATTTAACCCATAGGAGACAAGGAGCATGATAAACAATCACTAGGTGCTCTCTCTCTGCTGCTCAAAATTTGCTGCACTAGTATATGTATGTGCTCGCTTGTCTGATGTTGCCTGCTTCACAAACTGCACTAGTGCGGGAGAAGAGCTTTTGGAAAGGAAAGAAAGGAACGTGGGCTCAAGAATTGGCAACAAACGAGGTATCTATGTGCTCCACTAGTATATAAAATTCTAGCTTACAACGCCTTACAATGTGTGTATGGCGTCGCCTAGGCGTCCGCCACAAACGCCTAGACGTTGTGAAGGGGGTCGGCGCCTCAAAAACGGGCGTGGCGCCTCAAAAACATTGGAACAGTGTGTAACAATGATATTCATTATTCTCTTCTTTCTTTCTAAAATTATATTTTCTACTTCTGTTCTTAGTTTGCCTTTTTCCTGCTTATAACTACATATTACCCCCTTCCACATGTAAGTTGCATCTTAATAATTTAGCGAATTTGCTTCGATATATTTCTTAATGCCTTTAAACTTTAGAGTATTCATGACCCTGGTGTACGTTGTAGGGAAAGTTTTTCTTTTGTTTCCCAATCAAAAAGTTTAGAGGTATGCATATTCAATTTAAATTTTATCACAGTATGTCAGCTTTCTTCGATGAACATTGGATGTGCTGCCTTGATGTTATGATACAAAATTGAAGCTCGAAGACATGATGGATTGATGATTCTTGCATATTATAAAAAGCGTGAGGGTCAAAGTTAGGAATGCCAATCTCTGGCATCAATTTCTTAGAACTATAACTGCTTGCACCACCACTTTCACAGGCCTACAAATTTTTATATGGGCCCACATGTCAGCCACCAGCCCATCAGTGTTATGGGTGGGCCTGGTGACATGTGGACTTTGTGTGGTTGACGTGTGGGTCCATGCAAATTGTTGCAGGTTTGTGAAACTAATGGCGCAAATACTTTTACGCTTGTGAAATTGATATCAGAAGCTGTAGTTCCTTGATAGTTAGATGCAGCCATGCAGGTGGCCGTAGTTTGATGAAACCATCTCATAAATAAATATAAGTGGCCTTTCTTTTATGTGTCATGTTATCTTGATTTTTTTTAAATGTCACTGTTCTTAATATTGCTATCTGTATCATTGGCAGCTCCAGCATTCACAATAGCGCCTAGGGCCTCTCCATCTACAGTATCGAACTTGCCAAGACCGAGTGAGCGTCCCAGCAACAATGGACATCCAAGCCTGATTACTGTGATTATCATATGCGTTGGTTCTCTAATTGGAGTCTTGCTGATTGTTTTAATAATATGCTTCTGCACAATTAGGAAAGGGAAAAAGAGAGTGCCTCGTGTTGAAACCCGTATGTGTCCTACTATCTGCTATATATGTGCTATTTTTTTGGAACAATACACACTTGTTGTGTTCATTATGTGATGGTGATTGGATGATGCCATTTTTAAAGAAAAACATGTTAAATGCAACATTTGCAAAATGTTTGACAAGTCCTTACAAGATAAATGACTATTGTAAACTATGTAACTCCTATTCTCATTAAAGCACATATAACTGTCCAAACTCCAAACCATATAACATCAGGTAAACTGTGATTATACTTTGCACTAAGGCATTCATAGGTTTTTGTAATGTGTGCTATACTTTATTGATGTGATCCAGTAAATTAAAGAATTTGCACTAAGCATTCATATGATTGTCATGATAAGAGAAGTGCATCTTGAATACACTTTACAACCTTTTGAAATATAATAATGCATTTCTGACTGTAGTCCTTCAAAGATTAAAAGCAATGTCATGAGCATTTTCTGATAGTGGGCTATTCAAGATCCCAGCCTCTTCACCCTAGCACAGACATTAGTGGAGATCAAAGCCTTTAAGTCCCAAACAAGTTAGGGTAGGCTAGAGTTGAAACCCAACAGAAGCAATCAAGGTTCAAGCACGTGAACAGCTGTTTTCCAAGCACTCCTATCCAAGGCTAAGTCTTTGGGTATATTCCATCCTTTCAAGTCTCCTTTTATTGCCTTCACCCAAGTCAACTTCGGTCTTCCTCTGCCTCTCTTCACGTTACTATCCTGGCTTAGGATTCCACTACGCACCGGTGCCTCTGGAGGTCTCCGTTGGACATGTCCAAACCATCTCAACCGGTGTTGGACAAGCTTTTTTTCAATTGGTGCTACCCCTAATCTATCACGTATATCATCGTTCCGAACTCGATCCCTTCTTGTATGACCGCAAATCCAACGCAACCCAAGTTTATAGTCAACCTGAAACAAAAACCAGTTGTTTAGCTTCTTTCCTGGTATTTTTTAAAACACTTTTATAACATGTTTGACCTCATAATTCTTTATACAGCCAAGCAAAGGACGCCAGATGCAGTTTCTGCAGTGGAGTCCCTTCCTCGCCCCACCAGCACAAGGTTCCTTTCGTATGAAGAACTGAAAGTGGCAACAAATAACTTTGAGCCTTCAAGTGTGCTTGGAGAAGGTGGTTTTGGTCGTGTCTTCAAGGGGGTACTGAGTGATGGCACTGCTGTCGCTATAAAGAAGCTTACTCTAGTGGAGGGCACCAAGGACATAAGGAGTTTTTAGTTGAAGTGGAAATGCTGAGCAGGTTGCACCACCGGAATCTTGTGAAACTGATTGGTTACTATAGCAGCCGTGAGTCATCACAGAACCTTCTTTGTTATGAGCTTGTTCCCAATGGAAGCCCTAGAGGCTTGGCTTCATGGTATGATTTATCGCATATTATTCTCTTCCCAAATCCTCTCTGCACGGGCCCCATTTTAGTTGCACCTGAACCTATTATTTCTGTTTGTTTTGCACCATGCAACTTACAGACATAAGAAACATAATTCTGAGCATGTACTGCATTTTCTCAGGTGCACTAGGTGCTAGTTGCCCCTTGGACTGGGACACCAGGATGAGGATAGCACTTGATGCTGCCAGGGGATTCGCATACCTCCATGAGGATGCGCAGCCTTGCGTAATGTAATCCACAGGGATTTCAAAGCATCCAATGTATTGCTTGAGAATGATTTCCATGCTAAAATGTCCGATTTTGGTTTGGCAAAACAGGTGCCGGAAGGTCAGACGAATTATCTTTCTACTCGTGTTATGGGAACTTTCGGGTAATCTGAATATCCTTTTACCTTTAGCCATGACCAGCTATTTCTTCTCTGAATTTACCTTAATGCTTCTGGCCTGTTTGCAGGTATGTTGCACCAGAGTATGCTATGACGGGACACTTGCGTGTAAAAAGTGATGTATATAGCTATGGAGTTGTTCTACTTGAACTACTAACTGGGAGGAGGCCTGTGGATATGTCACAGCCCTCTGGGTAGGAAAACCTAGTGACATGGGTAATACTTCTTTCTTTTATATACTATCTTCAGTTCTTGTGTGATTTTACAGCTGAATTAGAATATTTTTAACGTGATGACTATCAGACAGTCAGCGGATTGTGTGTGCATAGGTTGTTTTTATGTATATGAGTAGGCAGCTGACAACTGGAATTTAAATCTCAAATTATTTGTCACTGCATGGTGCGTAAAGAGGTGATGTCACGCTGAAGACATTCTGTCACTCGGTTGACTGCAGGCACGGCCAATTCTCCGAGATCAGGATAGATTAGAAGAACTAGCTGACCCCAGGCTTGGCGGCCAGTACCCGAAAGATGATTTTGTGCGGGTGTGAACAATTGCAGCAGCCTGTGTTTCACCAGAGGCAAACCAAAGACCAACAATGGGTGAGGTGGTGCAGTCACTCAAGATGGTGCAACGCTCTGTGGAGTTCCAGGAATCTATGCCAACACCGCCTGCTCGTCCCAACATCCGGCAATCCTCGACGACCTATGAATCAGATGGTACCTCGTCCATGTTCTCTTCGGGCCCCTTCTCAGGCCTCAGCCCCTTTGAGACCGAGACCATTCCAAGAACCGCTGTTTTCTCGGAAGATCTCCATGAAGGTCGATGACTGATGGGGGTGGTAGCCTTTGCCGAGCTGTTGCTTAGAGCCTGTAGCCATGTAGTCACGCATTCAAAGGCTGGTGGTGCAATTGGCCTGGCCAGCCATTGGGAAGAAAGAGGCACCTGTAAATTCCATTTTTCTGCGCCGTCTCAAAAGACTACTAGATTGTTACAACCCTCAAGGACGTTCTTTGTATGGAAGAAATGATTTTGTTCGAAGTTGCTGCTGTCCTCAGTTCATAGCTCCTGAATTGCGCAGACAGACAATCCTAGGCTGGGAGAGCCCCATGCAGCCAAACGCGCGCTGTGTGGGTGGACATGTTTGTAGGGTTTCTCAGCTGCATTGTACGCCCCTACTGCCTTGGTTTCCCGGAGTACGCTCTGAGGCCTGCCGTACACGCGTGTTTCAACCCTGTTCTCCCGCGGTCAAACACCCTCACTCTCGCCTCCCAGACACTTCTCTCTCTTCCCTTTCACCAATCGCTATGTCCTAGTCGTCACCCATGCATCTTCTCTTCCGTCTCCATTGGCCGCCGTACTGCCTAGCTCCCTCCCAATTTCTCGGCGCATGGCTGGCAGAGCTCGGCGCCCATTGCTGGTGCTGCTACTCGTCGCCGGCGTTGCTGCCACCGCAGAGTCCAAGGTGTACGCTCCCACGGATAGGGTGTTGCTCAACTGTGGGTCGACGACGGACGGCCTGGACGCGGACGGCCGGAAGTGGGTGGCTGACACGAACGACAACACGTGGCTGACCGACTCCGGCAAGTCGTCCCTGTTGATGGCGGCCGACAAGGTGGACAATGGGCTGCCGTCCACCATCCCCTACATGACGGCGCGGGTGTTCACCATGGAGGCCGTGTACAACTTCTCCGTGAACCCGCGGGACCGGCACTGGGTGCGCCTTCACTTCTACCCGTCCTCCTACAACGGGATCGCCGCCGCCGGCTTCCACTTCTCCGTGTCCACGTCCACCGGCATCACGCTGCTCCGCAACTTCAGCGTCTACACCTACACAAAGGCGCTGAGCCAGGCGTACATCATCCGGGAGTTCTCCCTCCCGCCTACGCCCGCGGGGTTCCTTACCCTCACCTTCACGCCGACGCCGATGGGCAACGAGACCTACGCCTTCGTCAACGGCATCGAGGTGGCCTCCATGCCCGACATCTTCGTCGACCCGGCGATCATGGTCGGCTTCGCGGACCAGACCGTGGACATCGCCAGCTCCACGCTCCAGACCATGTACCGGTTCAACGTCGGCGGCTCGTACATCCCGCCCTCCAACGACTCCGGCCTGACCCGGCACTGGTACGACGACACGCCGTACGTGTACGGCGCCACGTCCGGCGTCACCTACAGGGCCGGCCCGCATTTCCAGATCAGGTACCCCAGCGAGATCGCCGAGTACGCCGCGCCGCCGGAGGTGTACCTGGGCACCCGCTCCATGGGCTCCGACCCGCGCCTGAACCAGAACTACAACCTCACCTGGACCATGCCGGTGGACGCCAACTTCACCTACGTCGCGCGCCTCCACTTCTGCGAGCTGCTGCTCAGCCGGGCCAACCAGCGGGCGTTCGACATCTATGTCAACAACAAGACGGCGCAGTCCGACGCCGACGTGATCGGGATGACGTCGGAGAAGGGCGTGCCCATGTACAAGGACTACGCGGTGTACGTGTCCGAAGAGCCTGATGGCCAGGCCATGTGGGTGGCGCTGCACCCGTCCGTGGCGCTCCGGCCGCAGTTCTACGACGCCATCCTCAACGGCCTCGAGATCTTCAAGCTCAACGACACCGCCGGCAACCTCGCCGCGCCAGACCCCGAGCCGTCCAGGTTGCTCGCCAAGGCGGAGCTGGGCGCTGGAGAGCACGAGGTGCCCAAGTCTAAGCCGCATCCCCACATGGCGAAGGTGATGGGCGGCACGGCAGGCGGCGCGGCCGCGCTCGGGATCGTCGCTGCGATCTGCGTCGTGTGGTACCATGAAAAGAAGAAGAGGGACGCAGCCAGCGCCGGCGGGTCGCACACCTCCGGGTGGCTGCCGCTGTACCACTCCCACACCAGCAACAAGTCGTCGGGCCACCTCCCGGCGAACCTTGCGGGCATGTGCCGGCACTTCTCGTTCGCCGACATCAAGGTGGCCACCAAGAACTTCAGCGAGTCGCTGGTGATCGGCGTGGGCGGGTTCGGCAAAGTGTACCGGGGCGTCGTGGATGGCGACACCAAGGTGGCCATCAAGCGGTCCAACCCGTCGTCGGAGCAGGGCGTGCACGAGTTCCAGACGGAGGTGGAGATGCTGTCCAAGCTGCGGCACCGGCACCTCGTCTCCCTCATCGGCTTCTGCGAGGATGCCGGCGAGATGATCCTCGTGTATGACTACATGGAGCACGGCACGCTGCGGGAGCACCTCTACATGGGCGGCAAGCCGCCGCTGTCGTGGCGGCACCGCCTCGACATCTGCATCGGCGCCGCGCGGGGCTTGCACTACCTCCACACGGGTGCCAAGTACACCATCATCCACCGCGACGTCAAGACCACCAACATCCTCGTCGACGGGGACTGGGTCGCCAAGGTCTCCGACTTCGGCCTCTCCAAGTCCGGCCCGACGACGATGAACCAGACACACGTGAGCACCATGGTCAAGGGCAGCTTCGGGTACCTCGACCCGGAGTACTTCCGGCGGCAGCAGCTCACGGACAAGTCCGACGTCTACTCCTTCGGCGTCGTTCTCTTCGAGGTGCTCCTTGCGCGGCCAGCTCTCGACCCGGCGCTGCCACGGGAGCAGGTCAGCCTCGCTGACTACGCGCTCAGCTGCCAGCGGAACGGCACCCTGCCGGACGTTGTCGACCCATCCATCAAGGACCAGATCGCGCCGGAGTGTTTCAAGAAGGTCGCGGACACGGCCGAGAAGTGCCTCGCCGAGCAGAGCATCGACCGGCCGTCCATGGGGGACGTCCTGTGGAACCTCGAGTTCGCGCTGCAGCTGCAGGACACCTTCGAAGGAGGCAGCTGCGGGCGGCGGACCGTGGGTGACGGCAGCGGCAGCGGCACGGGGCGCCCGGCGCTCGAGCCGAGCAACAGCAACGGGAGCATGGCAAGTGTCACGACGCTGGGGACGTCGTCCACGTCACGGGCGCACGAGGCGTGCGTGATCATGGAGGAGACCGACGACGAGGTGGCTAACAGCGCGGCGTTCTCGCAGCTCGTGTGCCCAACTGGCCGGTAACACGCCGGCGGCGGTTAGTGCTATATAGTAGAGAT
Source organism: Miscanthus lutarioriparius (assembly GCA_904845875.1). Classification (NCBI taxonomy): domain Eukaryota; kingdom Viridiplantae; phylum Streptophyta; class Magnoliopsida; order Poales; family Poaceae; genus Miscanthus; species Miscanthus lutarioriparius. The sequence continues at coordinate 87,057,763 of CAJGYO010000006.1, forward strand.
ACCCTCGAGGAACTTCGATCCAGTTATTAGTGCCGGAAAGATGCTTTGCATGCGCGCTCATAGTGCTTGATTAGAAAATTCACATCTGCTCCGTATTGGTTATGCTAATTTAGTAGTAAATGTTTTGTTTTTTGGTAGATAATACAATGTATGTAGCCAAGACCTTTAAAATTTTGAAGCTAAAGTTAGCCGTTCATGAAAAGGTCTACACCTCCATTGCCTCAATCAGCTGTGATACACAATGTCACCCCGGCAATTACCATCGAAATACTTTGGCATCTTCATTGCTCTGTGCTGCCAGCAATTATGTAAAAGAAGAAATGGCGTGGTGTTGAGCGCCCTATGGAAATATGATTGCCAAGGTGCCAAAGGAAAGATCACAACATAATAGATACAGACCATCAACCAAACAGGTGGGGTTTGAATATGTTTTTCTAGAAGCAACTGCTTTCACATAGTGCAGTCTCATTGTAACACCTCGGTGTTAAGCGTGCATTACCATTTCATCCCATGAGCATAATCATCATCACCTCATGCATAAGCATCATGCATGCATTTCATTTCGAAAGAAATGAAGGGTGCTTAAGTTGATTGAAATTCATTATGTTTAAAACAATGTGAAATGCCATGCTCATGTTTGGATGCCATGAAGTCTTGTTTTGATCACTAGGATAGCTTATAAATATTTAGGATACAATTTGGAGCAAAGTTTATATTTGAATTTTTGCCAAATTTTGCTTTTAAAAATAATTATTCAAGATTAGGGTTTTGAATTAATATTGAGTTTAATTTGGTAATTCAAAATCTACTTGGAATTTGACTTTGGTCATAAAAGCAAAGTTGTAGACCTTGAAAAATGGAACAACTTTTATTTTTACACCAACTTTTGAAACTGCTTTGAAATAGTTTAAAATTTCGTTTGAATGAAAAAGGATTTGAAAATAGTTTGAAAAATCTTATTTTTCCTTAATGGGCCGCCGCCTCGCTTTCGGCCCAGCCGCACAGGCCGGCCCGGCCTGCCTCCGCGTCGTGCCCCTGCTCCCGCGCGCCGCGCCTATCCACCGCGCACGCTCCCGACCGCGTCAGAGCGCGCTCGCCGCGTGGCCGCCATGCGCCGGCGAAGCTCGCCGCGCGTCGCAGCCGGCCTGCCTCGCCCTCCACGCGCTCGCCTTCATATGCTGACCTCGCTGTGCTCCCCACTTCGCTCTCTCGTTCGCTCTCTCCCCCTCGCAGCAGCAGCAGGCAGCGGCAGCAGCGTAGCTCAGCGCCGCCGCGCCATTCACCGCAGCGTTCCGCCGCAGCCATTGCACCACTCGCCGCCTCCTCGCACCACAAGCACCGCCACCTCACGCACCACGCTGCCGACCAGCTGGCCACGCGAATCGACCGGAGGTGAGGCCCAATCGCGCGTTTTCCCCCTCACCGGAGCTCGGCCGCAGCGCACGCCGCCGTGGCTAGACCTGCTCCGCCTCCCTCTCTTCCTCCTTTCGCGCGCACCGTGCCCGCCTCGCAATGGCGAAGCTCGGTTGCGTGTCGATGTCGTTGCTCCGGCCACCCGTGCGTTGGAACGAGCCCGCGCCACACTCCATGGCCACCGGCCACCTTGCTCCGGTGGTCCTCTGGCTTTGCAAGTACTACCAGCGTGTGCGCATCGTTTTGTGGAGTCCGACGGTGCCGACCACGCCGCCGGCGACCTCACCGCCGGTGAGATCCGGCCGGTCAAAGCCGTCCCCTATCTCCGGGTGACTGACCAGCGGGGCCGGTTGACCCGCTAGGTCCCGCCTGTCTGTCTCTCTGGAGCGGTTTTTGGGTGGAGATCCGGGTGGATCTAGCAGTTTTGAACATGGATTTTCGTTTTAAAGGAAAAAGATTTCTAGAAAATGCTTTTGAAGGATTCTAAAATACATAGTTGCTGCTGTGGTGCCCCAATTTTGGTGAAACAAATTTCTGTATGCTTCTTATTCTTAGATCTACAATATAAAAATGTTGCATGTCAGTTTTGGGATACATTTATATAGGGCTTTAGTTAATCTTTGAAATTGCTGTTTTCTTGAGAAAGGCATAATAAATCATAGAAAGATCAGAAAAATATGATTTCAAGTTTGTTACTCTTCTGGTGTAATTTACTTTCTAGGAAAAATATATGCCATGCATGTCCTGTAGAAAAATTATGAGATGTAGTTCAAGTGCCTTTAATGGCTGGTTTTTGTTATTTTTGCTAGAGAGCAAAATTTGTATAAAACCTGCATGTGATAATTTTTGTGCAGTGATTATTTACTGTGTAGAACATAGGAAAAATATTACATCTATTGTTTGACACTTTTCACAGTACAAAGTATTTTCATGATCATAATTATGCCATAACTTGTCATTTTTGTGTAGGCTAATCCACTTATCCAAATGCCATAAAAATTTAATGGTAGACTACTTAGGGTAGTACTGTGTTATGGTAATTTTCTAAGATTTTTCTAAGCTATAAAAATAGGTGTTGCTATTCAAACCTATTATTAATTAGGGTTTAATCAAATGTTGCTTTATGTATGATTAAGAAATTAGTGAAGCTTTGGTGTATCTTTGAAGCATTTAATGAGATGTGTTGACTTAGAATATTAGTAGTAGAAGAGAATGCAGTAGATGACATGTGTTTGTAGTACATGTTCTTGGATGATGTTGACTACCTTGCATTCAAGCATATTCATTGTGTTCATTTCATCCGATGCACCTTTTGCATAAGCACTTACGCACCTGCATCATACAGGATCGCAAACCGAGAGCCCAGTCATCATAGTCGAGGAGCCCGAGAAGCAGCTCGAGGTGCAGCCGCAGGAAGTGACCGAAGCAAACGAGGAGGACGTTGAGGAACTTCCGGAGTGCCCCGATCACCGCCCGGGCTCCTTTGAGAGAGGCAAGCCCCGGAGCATTTTTCTCCCCGGTTTGCAATTATTAATTAAATGCTTTACTTTAATTGATGCATTACGTTTAGGAGTTGTTTGCAACCGTTGCTGCATTATACCTTGTCTACCTTTGCTATACTATATCCTTGTTACCCTGGTATCCGCAGTCGAGTCAATGCTTAGCTGGCTTAGATCGGTAGAAGTCGAGTGATTTCCTGTCACCTGCGAGCTATAGGTGGTTACCTGGATCTGCTTGGATAACTATGTAGTCATGGTATACTAAGTGTTAATTGAAGTTGAGACCGGACGGAGACTTATAGAGTTTTGGACTGTAGTGCTTTCCATCTGTGTCGATTAAGGACCGACCGTTGTTGGGCCTCGAGTCATGTTGAACGCATGCCTTACATTTAGCTGGCCGAATAAAGTACCTTTCGACCGCGAAGCTGGGAGATTATTTGGGCCAAGTAGATTGCCCGCAGCGCACTGTACCGGAGCAGGTGTGGTAGGACACGGGGGCGCGATGATAAGACCGAAAGGTAGTCGGTCGGCCCCCGGGTACATGTGGTTCCTGGCAAACTCGAGTTTTTCCTGGATAGTTGACTCGGTGACCGATACCTCACTTTAGTGGGTGAGTGAGGTTTGTGTAAGGAATAAATCACCAGCTGGTTAGGAATCGATTCGAATCGCCATCGCTCCTGGATAGTGAGCACTTGACTTGAGTGACTTCATCGTAGTAATGTTGATGAAACATTTGGACAGTTATAATGAATATGACATTATGGAAGTTGTTAATGATCATTGGTTATCATTATTTACTTAATCACATGCTTGCTCTATTATAGGTGCAAATGTAGTCGATAGGTTAATAATAAGTAACTTGACAATAATGCTTTCGGAAAGGTTCTTGAAATACTAAAAATGCCTCTTTTTGCAAATAAGCCAGCTACCCTACTATAAAGCCCTTCATAATCCTTGGTGTCACTTTATTTTCGGTTATGTCGGGTAAGTCTAGCTGAGTACCTTCTCGTACTCAGGGTTTTATTCCCACTTGTTGCAGATGGGCAGATGTATTACGGCTACTGTATCAACTGCCTTTATCCTGCGATGGGTGATGCTTAGGACCATGGGCATGGTCATTCCTTACGTCTCGTCTAATGCTTTTGTTGGAGATGATTATTAGCTGGCACTGTATTGGAACTCCGTGTGAGTGTGTGTGGTTTTGAACAAATGGCTTCCGCTACTTCTATTTGAACTTGTTTTGTAATAACTATGTTTAAACTCTGATGTACCGGTGATGCAAACTTTTATGTAATATGTGATGGTGACCGCTAAACTTATTACGATCTTGGCTGGTATGTGAGTTGGTTTGAAATCCTTTGTGATTTCATGGACTACCGGGTTATACGGGCTTAAGTTTGCTAAGTCGTCTGCTCTGGCGGATGATTTTCTTACTTAATTTCGTATAATTGATCGGTTCCGTTACACTCATGGCACTTTGGATCGTGCTTTTTTAAAATAGGTGGAAGCAAAGATATGTTTCAAAGCTGCTTAGAGATAGAGGTAGATTTCATAGTTATTTCAACTAAACAGTTTACATGTTTTGCACAACACATAGATCACAACAAGTTTTCCATAGCTCACAACTTATAGCTGAACCAAACAGACCCTAAGTCTACAATATAATATAAACCGATTTAAATAATTTTATAAAACTCCTTGTATATCTCAAGGGTCTATTGGGGCCACAATGAAATGAATAAGGTGAGGGGACTCCCTCTCTCCCTCTTCCTCTCTCTCTCTCTCTCTCTCTCTCTCTCTCTCTCTCTCTCTCTCTCTCTCTCTCTCTCATTGACACTCCTAGTCAGAATTGTGTCGTCGATGCATATGATAGGTAGTGTTGGAAAGCCCGCTTACAAGCCCCAAGAGAAGAAAAAAAAATGCTTGCTGAAATACTTGCTTATTAGGATGATTTGCATCGATATAATTAAGTTTCATTCCATGTAGTTGTTAGTATTCCTCTAACATATGACACCCAAGAGTGATGGAAAGAGTGTGATATGGTGCTTCATACGACCCCCACCTAACCTCCAACGCCCTGTGCTTATCCCTATAAGCCTTGCTATAGTTAATTTTGTAATGACTTCTACTTCGGCGATTCTGGATTTCAATTCGAAGCTGGGATTGCCCATGATATGAGCATACATGAAATCTGCAATAAAGGCACATTTGAGGTTCTGGTGCTTCTAGAAAATTGATGAAGCTGACATGCGTGCTCCTCGACTTTAGACACCTTCCAATAATAATCAATCCAATGAATGTGTGCATAGCATGTTGCATGCACTTAACATCATAAACAGTAGGGGAATAACTGTCCACCAGGAACTACCTATTTAAAGATAAAACTGACCAATTAATATTGCACAACTTTGTTTATTGCATCACCGCTAGGGTAAAGCGCATCGACACACATACCACATTTCCACTGTACTCCCAAGGCACAACTTCCCCTCCATTGACAATTACAATAGAGTATCCATACCCATCCTAGTTTCGTGGTAGAGGATCTGGATCAACATCATCATTGTCAAAATCATTGAGTCACCTTCTACCATGGCTAGAGAAGGTTCTTTATCCTCACACCGTATCTGCTACATTAGTGCAGGGATTTATTCGTCCTCATCAACCTCTTCGATGGGTTCATGGCCCTCCACCTCATCGTGCTCATCCTCCTCTTCATCAAGCTCCTTATCCTCATCCACCTGGTCGTTTGTACTCCACCTTCCTCAGCACCATGGATTCCACTACTGTCGCTCGCCTCCATGAACACCTACACAAACCATACTAGTAGGAAAACCACACTCGATTGTAATGCGTACATACTGCCTCCAGTCATAGGTGTTCTGCAGTGGAAGGAGCTCAAAAAAACAATACCCATATGCTGAGAAGTCACAACCATTATTTTCATCTCATGCAACCGAGGATTTAGCTTAAAGACCTTAAACAATAAGTTGTGAATTGACGTAAAGATTCTGTCTCTGGCATGGGGATCTCCTCATATATACTTAAATCCTGATAAATATATCTATCCCTTGAGGACTATAACAAACCTCCTCTGGCCATAAAATATCTAAAAATCAAATTGATATGTCATGCCTGTCCATAGTTCACCGAATAGTCTAGGTATTAGTTGTCTACATACAAAATCTAACAACTACTATACTGGCATTTATGAATTTAGAGACAAATAAAGCTAAGAAAACCTAGATCAAAGGCGGAGCCAGGATTTAGATATATAGGAGGGCTGGGTCACCGAGTGTCCACCAAAAATATATGGTACCGCCTTTAAATCTTGATGTTGGTTTAAAAAAATATCGATTTTGATGTTGGCTTAAAAAATTATAGTAAAGCATCTTTAGAGCATCTCTCTAGAAGTTTTGTAAAACAACTCCCTATTTTGATTTATTTAGCAAAAAGAAAAAAGTGCCCTCCAAGAGAAACTCCATATCCGCTTTCTGTCCGGCATTTTTCTCATGAGATCAGAGTAAATTGGACGCATGGGCAAATTAAGAAAATAAAGGATTCCAGATGAGAAAGCGCTAAGAGACAAAGACACTATTAAAAAAAGGTTTGGTTCACTAGAAATAGTTTGGGTTTTCCAATGCAAAGTCGTTTAGGAGCTATTATATGAGATTATTGGAGAAGGACAAAATTTGAGGTTGCTATTTATTTTATTAACTTGTTAGACTCACTGGAGCATCAGCAAACACGACGTGTAGCTTCTCAAACTCCTGAACCGACATCTTCGACTTAGCCAGCAACATCTAGATGGCTATGATCCCTTCCTCATTTGTCATCATTGTCGTAGGTCTGATCACGCGCCGGGAGCACATGATCGAGTAGGAGCACAATTTTATATTGGCTCGGGATGTCATCTTCATGCGTTTTATAAAATAATGTTACGCCTAGCTAAAAGAAGACATAGGGCTGTTTGGCCGCATAAAAGAGCGGCAGTAAAAATATGCTACGCTGTTTGCTGAGGAGGCTTGCGGTCGTTGTTTAGCTACAAGGAACGGAGTCATAGAGCATGATTTTTGAAAAATAAAATAAATTAGTTTCATATTTCTCTAAGTCCATTTAAATTATCTAAGGCCAAATCGGATTTTATATTTTTAAATACAGATAAAAAAATTTGGATATATTCTCTGAAAATACTTTTATTTTTTGCTAAAGTTTAATTGGCCTCTCCTAACTATCGAAAAGGTCTGATTTACCTTTCTCGTGACTGATGTGGTGCCATGTAAGATATTGGCGTGGCACCACGTTAGGTAAAAAGTTGCTCAGAGGTAAAATCGGACGGTTTGGGGGTTTGTTAAATTGGATGTTTTGCGCAATATTTCATTGACACTAATAGACTTTTTCCCCAAGAGAAGAGGGGCATAGGCCGTTGTGGGCTCTGTTGGAATGCTTGGGCCTGCCAGGAGTCGAGGCTTCGAGCAACGAGCGGGCGAGGGTGGATGCAAAGCGCACGCCTGACCTCACGCTGCCCCTGACCTTGTTGGTACGACCCGCGTGTGTGTTCTGGGGCGCTCTCCTCCTCCTGCTCCTCCCCCTCAGCCCCTCTCCCCTCTCCATCTCTCTTTGGCCTTTCTGGGGCGCCGCCGCCCTTCGCCAGGTCTTCGCCAGCGACGATTGCACACCAGGTATGCCCGCCCCTCTTCTTTTCCCTTCCTGCTGTGCGAAACCGAGCACCCCGAACCCTAATGTAAAGGTATTTTGTATTCGGATCTGACCAAGTTAAGTATACACAAGATACCTACTAACTTCGAGCTTTTGCCAAAAAATAAAAAAATCGTTGGGTGAACATGTGTACACCCATGGTCAATGGTGCCCTAATGCATGTGTAGTCCTTTGGTTTCCTAGCTTCAATGTATCTGGAAAATATTTTCATTTTCCTTGGGAAATAATTTATTTCTGTTTCCCCTCGTGTGTTTTGCAATTACTGTAGGTTGAGTATATATTCTTCTGCTAATGGCGAGAGAACCAAGTCCTGAAATGGATGATGAACTTTTCAATGAAGTTTATGGGAAAGCATACAGCGGCCCAGTTGCATCAGCTGCAAATAGTGTGACCCCTAAAGTAAATGCTGAGAAGAGGCCCCTGACCGGTGATAAGTCCGATGATGAAGATGAGGCCCCGGATCCTAATGCTGTTCCTACGGACTTCACTAGCCGAGAGGCTAAGGTCTGGGAGGCTAAAGCTAAGGCTACAGAAAGGAACTGGAAGAAGAGGAAGGAGGAAGAAATGATTTGTAAAATATGTGGAGACTCAGGCCATTTTACTCAGGTACTCTTCTACCTATCGAAAATAGAACTTGCATGGAAGTATATCAAAATAAAGACATGTAAAGAATATACAAGGATTCCTGGCGTTTGTTATATTATTGGTAGCGTTAGCAACTTCATAGCAGTGCTGTACTGATCCTAGTGAATTTAAGCAGTATGTTTCTTTTAAATCAGCATCATATGAAGCTTCAACTGCAAAGAAGTGCTGGGATTAGTTGATAGACTGGTTTGTTTTGTTGTCACAGTTCATGATAAGAAAGGCTTTGTCCTTTTTAATAGCAGTATATGCCAATGCAAGTCATAAGAATTGATGCACTAAATTGTACTTCACATTTTGCCATCTTTATCTTTTGCATTTTGCCCTCCATGGTTTGAGCAAAGCTAGAAAGTAGGCCATGTTTACTTGACAGGTAATTCCTGCAGATGTAGTTTCTTTTATCTGCTTTGTATTTTGCCCTTTTGATTTGGTGTGTAACGTGTATGTTGCTCTTTCTGCTTTGTTGTACATGGAACTTTGTATATACTTAATTTTTGAGTTTATCTTCCCTTGCTAAATGTTATCATAAAAATGTTAAAGCGTGCTCTTCATTTAACATCTCCTTTCTGTACAGGGTTGTCCCTCCACACTTGGGGCAAATAGGAGAAATGCAGATTTTTTTGAAAGAGTTCCAGCAAGAGATAAGCAAGTCAGGGATCTTTTCAATGAGAGGATAATAAGCCAGATTGAGAGTGATGTAGGGTGTAAAATCAGAATGGATGAGAAGTTCCTGTTTGTCAGTGGAAAGGATAGGTTAATATTAGCCAAAGGTGTCGATGCTGTGCATAAAATTATTCAAGAGGGTAAAGGCAAACATAGTCCAAGCAGTCCGAAACCGGATCGCTCTAGATCGCCTGTACGAAACACTACTGAGTTTCGCCCCAGACACTCTGATTCTCATCGCTCACATATCCCAAGAAATTCTGATTCTCAACGGTCCCGTAGTCCAAGAAATGCATCACGCTCTCAAAGTAAAGGATACTATAATGAGAGGCATCTAGATGGTTGCTTACACAACAATACGCCCAAGTTTTCAAAAGGATCTCCACAAGGTAGGGCACTCAGGCACACAGGTATAATCATCTATTGTATGAGCATTAGGAGGCAGAAGAAAATGACAATTTGAGCTAAAGAAAATATCTTTGGTCCCTTTTCTGTTGGTTATTGCCGTGCTAGAGTATTACTTGTTTGGCCCTTTTGCAGCTCAAGGTAAGTTCAAGCTTTATGTGATGAAGCGTTTCTCCTTGATTATCGCTCAGACAAGACTATCTTGAATATTGCCCGAATATGAAGTGTTTCTGCCTATTAATTGGTCAGAAAGGGTGTTTTGAACACATCATACTATATGAGTTGGATGGCCTGCAATTTGTGTATTGCATATGGCATTATTCCTCCTTTCACTATACAATAAAGTCTACTTAGGTGTGAAACAATTTTAGCTATCTGGAACTAAAATGCGATATGTTGCATCTTCTTCCTTTTGCTGAAGCTCATGCCAACTTCGGAGCAAAAGGCCGTCCAGCCCAATCAAAATCTCCACGCCATACCTCTTATCTTGATGAATTTCCTAGAACACATGGCCAGAATAACCAATTTGCTTCACACGTGCCCAATGACTGGGGAATTGAGAGGCATGGAGCAGATGCCTATTCATCAAGTCTTAAGTTTGACATGCCATCCCACCAACAGACCTTGGAAGAGCTTGAGATGGAGTTTAAAAGGGAAGCTACACAATTAGCTAGAGCTCATGATCAAGAGGAGGATGAAGAGAACCACAGGCATCGAGAGGTAAAGCTTATTTTGTTACCATGACTGTTACTTCGTTTCTGTATCCATATTTTACTATGTGATGCTTTCTGGTGGTGTCTAATTGTTACCCCTGTTATCTTTTATGTTTTATCCATGACTAGAAAGAGTCTGCCCCACCCCCCCCCCCACCCCACCCCCGCACACACACACAATAAAGTAATAAGGATCCGGAAGTATTAGATTATTGTATGACCATAGTACTTGAAGTATGAGAAAGGAAGTAATATTGCAACATTGACCTCACCCGAACATAAAACAAGCAGCTTGGGGTGTTCTATTTTAGGTCAAAATATGTGGGGTCTGTTAATTTGATCTAAAGCATACAATAGAGAATAGAGTACCAAGTGGCTGCAGAGTCTTGCTTTCTTGTATTATTTGCGATGTCTACTTTGAACTGGGACTTGGGAGTAACTACACATACAATTGAATTACTAACTGCTTCAACTGAGATTTGGAGTTGGATAGAATCTACTTAATATTTGTTGTTCCATTATGAGTTGCTATCTCTAGTCTACCTTGTTTGAAATTTGATGTATCTAACATGGCATTGGTAATGCACTGTTCTTTTACCTGATAATTTTGGATCCTTTAGTTACAATAAACTTCTGGTTGTACGAAAAAGTCATTTTACTTTTTAGAGTAAATTTCACAAACGTACTGCTATTGTCGTCTGTTTGCACAACTCACAAAGCTACAACTTTTTGAGAGCCCATTTCAAAAACCCATTGCTACTTTGGGGGTTCTTCACAAAATTACCACTTTTTAGGTCTGCTGCTCCTGGCCAGTTGGATCCATGTCTGTGGCAGATCACTTGGATTAACCCTCCTGCACATCCACGTTAGCATCTGCATCCATGTCTTGCTCCTGCTCCCTTCCCCTAAGCATAATAGGCAGCATAGGACCAGGTTGCCTAGCAAACAGCTTTGTTGACATGGATGCATAGTACAAGTATAGACCTGTTTTATTTGTTGGGTTGGGCCGATTTCAGGTTGGATTTGAAAAAACCCTGTTGTAAACTTTGCAAGTACGAGCTTGTAATTAGGCCAAATAATTCAGCCCAGAGATGGGTTGGTCTGAGTATTTGTCAGATTTTATCTAGTTTCTGGTCAAATATTGGATCTCCAGCCTGACCTGACAATCATATTGGCCTGGAAATCGGAGTCATCAGCTGCACAGGTCAGGTCAGTTTTGTTGTGCTCGCTGCTCATGATAAGGTCTAAACAGGTGTATTTCTAGCGATGTCAATCTACAAGTTGTAGTTTTGTGATAATTAGACAAAAATAGTGGTAGGTTTGTGGAATTTACTTTACTTTTTATTGTATAAGGGCTATGTCACAAATAATTATTTTCACTGAAGTCAAGTTTGTGCCTTTTGTTATGTTTGCTCAATTCATGTTTTGTAATGTGCTCCCCTCTAGCAAAAATATCCACTAGTGGATATGTACCAGTTACATGACATAGTAACTCTCTGCATTTGGTGCATTTGTTGTTATCATTTCTTGATGTCAACATCCTTTGTCATGCAGTCGCTGAGAGTGATTAGAGAAAATTACATGGAGAGAGTGATTACCATGAGGAATGTGCATTCAAGGAAGTGGGAAGAATTTCTTGAACAAACCTTTAAAAGGCAACAACAACAAGCACAGCCTTCATACACACAGACTGGCTATCCAGGTTTTGAGCAGAGGACAACACATATTTCAGCTACACATCAACCAATGGATTCAAAGAGAACATATCCGTATGCTTCCGATAGCTATTCAGCCCCAAAGGCTCATGCTGCATATGGTGAGTTTCAGCATGAGAGGCATGATGATCTTGGGAGGACCTATGGGCGATATTAACTGTTGACTAGTGGTGAGTTATTGAGTTAAATACCCATTTTAGATTTTTGATGTTAAGCCCTGCAGTTCAAATGTATTTAGAGGTAGTCATTTTGTTGCTTGAGCAATTGACATAATGGTAAGTTAATGTTCTACTAGGTAAGCTAATTAAAGAGCTGCGACTGGCAATAGATACTGGCTTGGGAGCCTCGTCTTATTAGAAAATGTTGACCAAATGCTCCATTCCTCTTTTGAGTCCTAAAAGCCGTTCCAAATTTTCAGGGCGATTGTGTGAGGAATCAGTGTCAATGGTGTTCTACTTAGACCCTCTTTAGCACCTATTGCTGTTATGTAGCTTGAGGAGGTAAGAATTCATATATAGGCAGAACTCTTTTCCAGTTGCTTCCTTTGCAGCGTCTACAACCGCAACGGACTGTGGAGCTGTTCCCATGGAATTCAGGCATTGTAACAAGCTGCCTTCCAATGAACTACACTGAAATGCTATACAAAATATTAACCTGTATGACTATTTTATCTGCTTAGCAGAAATCTCCCCGAATTGGCGTTTGTGTGAACCTAGTAATTTTTTTTCCCAAACTTGACATGTCACTATGCTAGGTCTATTGGAATGGTTGTTTGCATCATCACATTCTGTCTTCTTTTATGGTTTGGCACCCGATATGAAAGAACCCTTGGGAACGTGTCTTTCGTAAAGACTTGTCCCTGTTCCTCGCAGCATATGCAGAGCGATTTTGTGAAATTTGGTCCAAACTTGATGGTACACGTTATAGTGGTGACTGGGTCAGTTCCTTTGGATTGGTACTGTTTTGTGTCAATCTCAACGGGCACTGTACAAGTCCCTTACATCCATTCATCCAAAACAGGTATAAATGAATGATAAGGCAATCATCCAAACACATACGTTAGGAATCAAAGCTCTCAAGTCGCATGACCTAAGAAACATGTAAAAATGTAACTCCTGTTATGTGCTGTATTCCAAGTTCTTAGATGATGAGGAAGTTAGAGCATCTACCATAGTTCTTAAAAAAATAATCAGTAAATCAATGAGTTTTCCAAGTGGAATGTGGGGCTAGGTTGGTCCCACGGGTACTCAGTTTAGTTAGGTCCTAGAACCGAAGCCAAAGCCAAGAACCGGACTTCTCAGATACTGAAACGAAAGCCAAAACCAAAAACCAAGAAAATCGGCATTTGGGCTTAGTTTTTTTTTTTGGGTTTAGAAGTGCCCAGCACTATTTTTGAACCTTTTTGCGATAGAGATAGCAACACTTAGCAAAACTCGTAATGCACATCTATATATTATCTTCCATAGGTTTTCATAAGTAGGTTATAGAGGCCATTAGTTTTTAAGTTGCCTAATTTATCCTTCTTAGATGTCACGGTCATTCAACTAGGATAAGATCCGGTTGGCTCAAAGTTGGATCTTGGCTTAACCGTTGTTGAGTTAAAGATGCTTTAGAGTGGTTGGGATGGATATTGGTAGGCCCCACTAACTTCTCCTATTGACGTGCCAGAATGTCCTGCTACTTAGAGGTCATTGATCTGGGTGTTTGGAGAGTCCCAGGGACATAATGAAACCCCTAAAGAATCTTCTCGCACTTCGTAGCCTTGACGGTTCGTTGTGCTCAAGCCTCTAGTTTGCCCTTCACCCTTGCATGGCCCATCATAGACAAGTCTTGCCTTGATCTTCACCATCTTGTCATATGAGACTACTTCATATCCCGTATGCAATATGTTTCACCTCATCATATTGATCATCATCTTTGATCTTCTCATCTCCTTCATCTTCAACTCTTCACTAGTTGACTCATTGCAACACATGCGTTACATGCCATTTCACCTTCATGGCCTTCATGTCTTGCTCAACTAGCTTTGTGGACTAATCTCCTATTCATCTCACATGAAACACATTAATTCACCTAATTTTGTTACTTAATTACTGAAACTAAACTGGGACTTTCACTCTTTAATCTTGGGAATGCTGTTGCTTGTGCATTTCTTTGTTAGCAATGATGAGTAGGGTGGCAATGAGACCCATGGATGTGTGTATCCATGGGTTCCACACCAAGTTTGTATGAGTGTGTGTTATTATATTCTTCACCAAAGGGCCCTTGCGGATCAAGCCTAAGAAGTGGTTAAGTTAGGAGGTAGTTTAAGATTCTACCCTTGGACGTGCGTATGGGCCTTGAACATGTGGGAACCATGTGCCCTCCTAGACTCCTTATCAACCCATTAGTCCGTTCGACATCCTCACACCCTATGCACACATGTGACAGACATCATTGTATTTGCCATCGACCATTCATCCTCCATCTGAGTGCTTGCAGTATGCTGGAGGTAGTGTAGGCACACTATCCACGGGCGTAGGTGCCTGGCAGCAGGCGCATGGTGGATGCCACACGAGCGGCATTCGACATCCCTAGATGCAGTGGTCAACATGGCATAGTTGCCAGTGGTGTGGTGCACTCCATAACGAATAGTTGGGTAGAGGCCACTATAGTTACAAGCACTGAGCCTGAGGACCAATGAGGTGAGGACACATTGACGAGCAAACCCAACGGGCACCCAAAACCTGCCAATGCGGTTTTCGAATTGCACCCACAGGTTTTCATTGTGTTTGGTTTTGATTTTGGATGATTTATTTATGCTTAACACACCCTAAACCCACCTGCTACCATTTGTAGCTACTCCCTCCGTCTCCAAATAAGTGTCATCTTCGCTTCTCGAAAAATTCCCGAGAAACAACTTTGACTAAATATATATAAAAAAATATTAATATTTATGATACAAAATTAATATCATTAGATATATCATTGAATCTATTTTCATAATAAATTTATTTGGAGATACAAATGTTGCATGCATTTTATAATGTCGTGCGCGTTATTTAGGGACAATTATTTAGGGACTGTCGGTGCAGAAAGTGACCAACAAGTAAATATTTGTAGTTTTACCGTACGTTGTGATCGGAGGTGGCCTAGCACTCAATGACACAGGGTTTATACTGGTTCAGACAACGTGCCCTACGTCCAGTTTGAGTCGGTCGATGACTTTATTCCTGAGCCCAGGTGCTCGAAGTTTGCAGTGGGGTTACAAACGAGAAGGAGAAAGATGGGGGGTATAAGAGGTCCGGTCGGCTTCGGTCGGAAGGGCCGAGAGCGACAGGAGCTCTGCTATGAGCTAAGTGTTCAAGCGTGTGCTTGAGGTTCAAACCTAGCGGTCCTATGGTTGTGAACTAGTGAACTTGATCGATCTAGTGAAAATGGAATGACTTTGATCAACTTGGATCAACTGAGTTTCTTGGGAGAGAGCGCATCCCCTTTTATAGATGAAGGGGAGGGATTTACAAGTGAGAGGGAGAGAGTATGTACGCTTATAAACCTTGTTGCCCACGCCGGTAGGTACAGGATGATGGTAGGCGCCCACAATACTGTTGGATGTCGGAAGTACGTGGGAGGTTACGTCGTCTTGAGGGGTTTCACCATGTTCATTCGGTACGGTAAATCCCGGCACCCACAACACTGTCGATGTCCAGAGGCATGTGGGGTGAGCCTTACCGTATAGGAGTTTAATGGCGCCTACAATACTGTAGGGGAAAATGTAGGCGCCTACAACACTATTTGTGTCAGGACGATTGCAGAGTACTGTTCCTGCAGGTGTACAGGGTATGGTCCCTGGTATCGTGGTTTGACTTGTGCGCCTTGCCCTACTTTCTTCGTTCGTTGCCTAATCCTTCCTGAGCCGACGTCCCCGGTCGGTTAGTCCCAGTCGGCTCTGGCTGCGCTAGTCGTAGAAGAACAGTGAGCAGAGTTTTTTGCGTACCCCGGTCGGAGACACGAGGTCGGAGTCGGAAGTGGTGCTTTGGCCAGGCCTTCCGGTCGGAGAGGCCGTCCGGAGGCGACTGGAGACCGAAGTGAGCGCTCCGGTCGGAGAGGTGGGCCGGAGTCGGAAAGCGGGCGCTACTCCTCCTCGGCTAGACCTTCCGGTCGGTTGATTGGATCGTCCTTCTGGCCTGCTGTTTAGATACTTAGGCTGGCCCATGAGTTGTGTGTTGTCTGCTTGGGCCTAGCCTTTGGGGAAGCCGGTCCACGAGGGACCCTGAGTTTATGAACCCGACAGGAGCCCCCGGGAGATTCGGGCAGAATCGTCTAGGGGATTTCTGCCTTGACGGCGGGTGTAGCCCCCGAGCCCCCAGGCGGTTTAGGCAAAACCGTCTAGGGGGTTTTTCATGTTGCCAGCGGGGGAGGTTTTGTTTTGTTTGCGGGTGCGCGCGAGCGCACCCACGGGTGTAGCCCCCGGGCGATTCGGACAGAATTGTTTGGGGGTGTTTGTCAGCGGGCGTGTGTGCGTGTTTTTTAGTCGAAAAATGGAGTTTGTTTAACCAAGGCGTCGTTGCGCAGCCGTGGCATTTAGTTTTTTAGGGATCGGGTGAGATGGAGCTTGCGGATCCTGGCGTCGATGCACACCGTGGGATCGAGGGAGGCAGTTTAGTCAAGGGGTCAGAAGAGACGGAGCTCACTGATCTTGGCGTCGGTGCGCGCCGTGGGATCGGGCGAGTCGAAAGTCGTGGGTCCTGTCCTTGGTGTTGCCTGTGCAGCCGAGGCGGTTAGTTAGTTTTAGGGATCGATTGAGACGGGGCTCGCTGATCTCGTCTCGGTCTTGCAGTTCGCGCTGGGATCGGCGGAGTCAAGTCGTGGATCCCGATAGGCGAGATCGGGTCGCAGACCGGTAGTTTTTTGGAGTCTTTGTCGAAGCATAGCCGAGCCAAGGAGATCGGGGTCGCAGACCTGAACCGTTGTTTGGAGGGCGCCTCGAAGCGTGGCCGGATGGGGATGAGATGGGGTCGCAGACCTGTGTGTTTGGAGCGTAGTCGGGCGTAGGCTGGATGGGCGAGTTCAGGTCACACCCGGTGTTTTTGAGCGCAATGAGCATAGTGGATGGGGCGAGTTCGGGTCGCAGACCCTAGGTGTTTGGAGTGTAGTCGAGCATAGCGGATGGAAATAAAGAATTGGGGTCACAAACCCAGGCATTTTGTATCTTGAGCCACCAAGCCCTATTGGGCTTTAGTAGGGGTCGGTGTGAGTTGTGTGCGTTACCCCATCCTTGGTTCCTCACAACCAGAGAGGCTGAGTTTTGTCGCTTGTCCCGATCGCTCGGGCTCGAGTGACGCGCTCGGTGAGTTAGCTAATGGGTATGATCGAGTGGAATCCGGGTCCATCGTTCGTGATGGGGTCAAGATAGCCCTCTTGTGACATTCCACTACTCCTTTACTCGCAACCCTTTTGCAGAGATGCAGGTTCGTTCGGAGACCGACCGGGTGGCCTAATGTTTTAATGCATTTCCTTCCCTCGATGGAGATTCTGTGGGCTTGGCAAGAGGTTTAGGATCGAATGAGAAGGTTGAGATGATCCTGTCTGCCAGACTGGGCGAGGGCTGCATGGGGCTCATCTGCGTTTTTCTCCCTTGGCTCTGTTGTTGCTCATGTCGAATGAGGCAATTGCCGCCGTGACGCAACACAGAGCATTATGATGCATTTCACACGCATATGTTTAGTTCTCGCTGGAGCACCAGGAGTGAAGCCCCATCGTTCGTGGTCCGAATCATCCGGGAGACACGGGCATATGGAATGAATGCATGTATGGATGTATGAAATGTTTATAAAGAAATAGAGGGGGTCGGTAGTGTTACCTCGATGACTCGAGTGACAGGGTTCAGAGAGCTCTAGTCGAAAATGTCCGACCGGGACCCGTGCTTGTCGTTCATGACGGAGTCGGCATGACCTATATGGGGCGTCCCTTCGCTTCCTACCTGTCTCTCGGTGTGTTTTTCTGAGCCATTCAATGGACTTAGGAAGCCTGGTGGTTTCTCCTGGCGAAGATCCCGCTTTGGGTTTTTCCAAGTCCCACCTGGGGATGCAGAGAGCTCATGCAAACTCATGCAACTTTTTGCAGGTGGCGCTTTTGGTTTTCACGCTGGTCGTATGCGATAGTGGTGGGCCATACCAGCGTCGTCTCGCCTCACCAGCGGCATTCCATCCTCGACCAGTGGCGTTCCGCTTAACTCAAACTTTTCTTCAACTTAAGGCCCATCATCGGTCGGTCGTGTGTGTCCCATCATTTCCCATTCGCATTGAATGGGGGAAGGAAGAGAGTTTTTTGCTCTAATCTTTCGCCCCTCTTCGGCTACCGTGTTTCTTCCTTAAATAGGGGGAGGGAGAGGGCTCTTCGTCATAGTCCTTTGCCTGTTCTCCAACTATCGTGTTTCCTCCTTCTTCCTCACCGAGAGTGCCTGTATATCGTGGTGGTTCCTAAATGTGAGAAGGGGTGAGCGAGGGGGGGACTTATAGATCCTTTCATGAATCCGAAGCGTGATGTAGAGCTAGAGGCTGCCCGGGACGGTGCTGGATTTATCTGTGAGGCCTTCTTCAGGATGGAGCCGTGAGTGGATTTTTTCCGGTGGATCTTCACCGGGCGAATCTTGTCGGAAGGGAAGTCGCTCAGGATCGTGCCGGTGGAGGGTTCCACGCCTGCAACTGCTCAGGTTGGCCAGTTCATAAAGTTTGATGAGATCTCTTCCAGCCATGGCGGCCATACCTCGGTAGCAGCGTTCCTGCCAGGGAGCTGCTTCGACTGCATGAGAAGGTCAGGAGCTCAATGTTCTTCTGCTGAGCATCTATGGGTGCGGTGCCCTTGAGGTACCCGTTGTGCTCGCCGAAGTCGAGGGAGCGGAACCGGGTGGGGCCCCGGCGGCGGTGGTTATGTTCAGCGGCGTGTGTCGCGGTTTCTCCTTTGGCATTCAGGCGATGTTGTCGAGCGGCCGTAGTAGTATTTGGAGTAGTAGTAGAAAATGTAATAGTTGAGTTTGTGGGTGAGTTCCCGTGTGAACAGTTTTTGTATCAATGAATACATCAGTACTATTTTTTGATAGAATCACTATCCGTTCCTTGTTTTATCCTAGCATATCTTTTGTTTTTTGTCCTTTCTTTTTTGTACCTACCCATTAGTTCCGTAGGCTGCAGCTTTTTTAAGAGCCTGGGCATGGCCCGCGGGGGCTCGGCTGCTCATAACCGTAGGTCGTGGCGGGATGCATTCGGTTAGGAGTAGGAACAAAGTTACATAGGGAAATCAAAGGAATGGAATGTGCTTCCGTTCGGGGACAAAGTTGTTTATCATGTGATAGTGAAAAAGAGAGGTAATATTCAGTGTTGTACCCTCCTAGAGCCCCTGAGCGACCCGGGCTGAAAATGTTCGGGCTAGGGTGCTTTTACAGGAGCAAGTGTTGACTAAAAAGTGGTAAGACCAATTTTTAGGGAAAAAACGATGTAGCTGTTCAATGTTCCAAGTGTTGGTGAGGAGGTTGTCGTTGTTGTCCTCCAGTCGGTAGGTGCCCGGTCGGATTACTTGGTCACCGTATAGGGCCATTCCCATGGTGGAGAGAGTTTGTGTTTTTCCTTCGTTGATTGGGTCCTCCGGAGTACGAGATCACCGACTTTGAGTATCCTCCCTCTGATCTTCCTTTCGTGGTACCTGACGGAGGGTTTGTTGGTAGCGAGCGGAGCGGATGACGATCGTCTCGCGAGCCTCTTCGAGCAGGTCGACTGCGTCTTGTTGAGCCTCCGCGGCTCGGTCACGGTCGAAAGCCTTCACTCTTGGGGCGCCGTGGTTGAGGTCGGAGGGTAGCACTGCCTCAGCTCCGTAGGCCAGGAAGAAGGGTGTGAACCCTATGGATCGGTTTGGGGTCGTTCTTAGGCTCCAGAGGATCGTTGGGACCTCTGCAACCCATCGCCCAGCGTACTTGTTGAGTCGATCGAAGATGTGCAACTTAAGTCCTTGGAGGACCATGCCATTGGCACGTTCGACCTAACCGTTAGTTCATGGATGTCCGACCGAGGCCCAGTCGATCCTGATGCCGTATCCATCACTGAAGTCTAGGAACTTCTTTTCGGTGAAGTTAGTCCCGTGGTCAGTGATGATACAGTTAGGAACGCCGAACCGGTAGGTGATGTCGAGGAAGAATTTGACTGCCTCCTCCGAGCAGATGTTGGTAATGGGCTTGGCCTCTATCCACTTGGTGAACTTGTTGACTGCTACGAGTAGGTGAGTGAAGCCGCCTAGGCCCTTTTTGAGAGGCCCCATAATGTAGAGGCCCCAGACCACGAATGGCCAGGTGATGGGGATGGTTTGGAGCTCCTGTGCTGGTAAATGGGTTTGCCGAGTGTAGAACTGACATCCTTCACACCTGCGAACGACCTCCTCTGCATCTCGTAGCACAGTGGGCTAGTAAAAACCTTGGCGAAAGGCTTTTCCGACCAACGACCTTGGGGCCGCGTGATGTCCGCAAATCCCAGCATGGACCTCAAGGAGGAGCTGCTTCCCCTAGTTGGTGGGAATACACTTCATGAGCACCCCTAATGGATTCTGTTTGTAGAGCTCGTCACCGAGCGCGACGAAGGTCTTGGCGCATCGAGTGATCCGTCGGGCTTTAGTCCTTTCGGGCGGGAGAACCTCCTCGAGGAGGTAGGCGAGTAGCGGTGCTCGCTAGTCGGTTTGATCGAGTGTCAATACGGCGACGTTCGTGGGTGACGTCGTCATGGAGGTACTAGGATCGGAGCCCCCAAGCGCTAGCTTGGCGTTGGGGTCGGAGCCCCCAGGTGCTGGCTTGGTGTCGGGGTCGGAGCCCCCAAGCGCCAGCTGGGCATCGGGGTGTGTCTGGATCAGACCTTCTAGGATGCGGGCGGATGGTTCGTGGACATCATTGATGAAGACCCCGCTTGGGGATGGATCCCGCCTGGCGGCCAATTTCACAAGAAAATCGGCTGCATCGTTGTCCCTTCGAGGGACATGATGCAGCTCGATCCCCTAGAATTTGTCCTCGAGCTTGCGCACCTCTTAGCAGTATGCTACCATGAGGGGGCTTTTGTAGGACGACTCCTTCATGACCTGATCAACGACTAGCTCCGAGTCGTCGCGAACGTAGAGTCACGTGGCACCGAGCTCGATGGCGATGCGTAGTCCGTTGATGAGGGCCTCATACTCCGTGGCGTTGTTTGAGGCTAAAAAGTGGAGGCGAATGGCACAGCGGAGCCTACTCCCGTCCGGGAAGATCAGAACCACTCCAGCCCCCGAGCCGGGCGCCATTATGGACCCGTCGAAGTACATTATCCAGTACTCGTGGGTGACGTCCGGGGTCGGTAGATGTACCTCTGTCCACTCGGCGACAAAATCCACGAGAGCCTAGGATTTAATGGTGGTACGGGGGATGTACCTCATGTCATGGCCCATGAGCTCGAGTGCCCACTTGGAGATCTGTCCCGTGACGTCGCGGTTGCGGATTATGTCCCCGAGCGGGTATGAAGTGACGACCGTGACTTCGTGGTCGGTGAAGTAGTGCAGGAGCTTCCGGGTTGCCATCGGCATGGCGTATAGAAGTTTTTGCACCTGGGGGTACCGAACCTTGGGGTCGATGAGTACTTCCCTGACAAAGTATACGGGCCGCTTGACCTTAAGTTGGTGTCACGGCTCCTCCCTTTCGATGACCAGTGCGGTGCTTACAACATGGTTGCTGGCCGCGATGTAGAGGAGAAGGGGTTCTCCCGTTCAGGAGCGACGAGGATCAGTGCTGACGTCAGGGACACTTTGAGGCTCTCTAGGGCCTACTGAGCTTCCTCAGTCCAGACGAAAGTGTCCGTCTTTTTGAGGAGCTTGTAGAGTGGCATCCCCCATTCACCGAGCCAGAAGATGAACCGACTTAGGGCAGCCAGACAGCCGGTGAGCCTTTGTACGCCCTTGACGTTGCGTACGGGACCCATGTTGGAGATGGCCATGATCTTTTCAGGGTTGGCCTCGATGCCGCACTCGGACATAATATATCCTAGCAGCTTCCCCTTTGAAACCCCGAAAACACATTTTTTGGGATTCAGCCTGATGTTGAACCTTCGGAGGTTCGCGAACGTTGCGACCAAGTTTGTGATCAGGTCGCAAGCTCGAGTTGTTTTGACCACTATGTCATCAACATAGACGGCGATCATTGGTCTTGGTCGCTCGACTTGATCAGGCTGATCGAGCGGGTCGATTTGGTCAGCGAAGCATTGCTGCATGCACCTTTGGTAGGTGGCGCCAGCGTTCTTCAAGCTGAATGGCATGGTTGCATAGCAGTACGAACCATACAGGGTGATGAACGAGGTTGCGAGTTGATCAGACTCTTTCATCGTGATCTAGTAATAGCCCGAGTAGGCATCTAAAAAGGAGAGGATCTCACAACCTGAGGTGGAGTCGACTATCTGGTCTATGCACGGCAGAGGAAAGTGATCCTTTGGATATGCTTTGTTGAGGCTAGTGTAATCAATGCACATTCTCCACTTCCCGGTCTTCTTTTTAACAAGAATGGGATTGGCAAGCCAGTCGGAGTGGAATACCTCCCTGATGAATCCGGCTGCCAGGAGTTTGGCGATCTCTTCGCATATGGCCCTGCTCCTCTCGTCGTCGAAGCGACGCAGGCACTGCTTGGCGGGCTTCGAGCCCAAGATGAGGTGCAGTGCATGCTCGGCGACCTCCCGTGGTATGCCCGGCATGTCAGAAGGCTGCCATGCGAAGACATCACGATTGTCGCATAGGAAGTCGATGAGCTCGCATTCCTATTCGGCCCGGAGCTGGGTCCTGATCCAAACCGTCTTGGTTGGGTTGGTGGGGTCGATTCCCACCGCCTTAGTTTCCTCGAGTGGTCAGAAGGCCGCCGAGGAGGTTGGTTTGTTGCAGGCCGGGACTGCCGGAGCCGATGATTCCCCGAGCCACGGGAGCTCGGACGAGTTGACGACCGCAGTGGCAAGCTCGTAGTGCTCGCGGTCGCACATGAAGGCATGCAAAAAGGCGCTGCTCACAGTGATGACGCCATTCGGTCCTGGCATCTTTAGCTTGAGGTAGGTGTAGTTGGGGATTGCCATGAATTTTGCGTAGCATGGCCGCCCCAAGATGGCATGGTAGGACCCTAGAAAGTCCACCACCTCGAAGGTGAGGACCTCCGAGCGGAAGTTGGCCCGGTTGCTGAATGTGACGGGCAGGTCAATCTGCCCGAGCGAGTATGCCTGCGCTCCCGGGATTACCTCGTGGAAGGGAGAGCCCGCTAGGCGGAGCTCCGACCGGGGGATGCGCATGGCGTCGAGGGTGTCGATGTAGAGGATGTTGAGGTCGCAGCCTCTGTCCATCAGCACCTTGGTGAGGCACTTCTTGCGGACGATGGGGTCAACGACGAGCGGGTAGCGTCCCGGTCTCATGACGTGGGAGGGATGGTCCCTCTGATCGAAGGTGATCGGAGATTCCGACCAGCTGAGGAAGGAGGGGACGGCCGTCTCGACGGTGCATGCCTCTCTATAGCGAACCTTGTGCTGGCTCATGGACCAGATGGCGTCGGATCCACTAAAGATCATGATGCATTCGTCAGCGTCGGGGAAACTGTCCCCGTCCTTGCCCGTCGCGCCTCCTTTCTTGGTTGCCGCCTCTTTGCCGTCCCCTTCTTTCGGCCCGTCGGCTTGTCGTAGGAAATGTTTGAGGAGCTCGCACTCCTTGTAGAGGTGTTTGATGGGGTAAGCGTGGTTGGTGCATGGACTGTTCATGAGTTTGTTGAAGTGGTCAGGCAGTACTTGTTGGGGCTGCTTGGCCGTGCGATCAGCTGCGGCGACCAATGCGGTGTTGTCCGACCGACGCCGATCTTTTTTATTTTTCTTGCCCCTCTGCGTGGAGGGGCCCTCGTCTTAGTCCATGCGCTTGGCCTTGCCTTTGTCCCGGTCCCCGTTGAAGACCGCTCCGACCGCCTCCTCGGCGGAGGCGTGGTTAGTGGCGACGTCAAGCAGGTCGCGGGTGGTACGGGGCTTCAGGCATCCAAGCTTGTGGATTAGGGACTCATAGGTCGTCCCGGAGAGGAATGCGCTGATGATGTTCGCGTCGACAACATCAGGGAGGGAGTTGCATCGTTGGGAGAACCTGCGGATGTAATCCCACGGGGACTTGCTGGGCTACTACCGGTAGCTCTTGAGGTCCCAGGAGTTTCCAGGGTGGACGTACGTCCCCTAGAAATTTCCAACGAAGACCCTCTTGAGGTCCACCCAATCGCAGATGCTGTCATGTGGGAGGAATTCAAGCCATGCCCGAACATGTTCCCCCACGCAGATGGGGAGATACTGAATGATGAAAAAGTCATCATCCACCCCTTCTGCTCGGTAGGTGAGCTGAAAATCTTTGAGCCAAATACCGGGGTTTGTCTCCCTAGTGTACTTGGTAATGTTGGTGGGTGGTCAGAAGCGCTGTGGGAACGGCGCTCTCCGGATACACCGGTCAAAGCCCCACCGCCCGAGACCCTCAGGGCTGGGGCTCCGGTCGGCCGGCCGGCGACCATGCCTGGGGCGTGTTTCACCACTCCCCTCGATGGTTCAACCGGGATTCGCGTCGCTTGCTCTCGCCGCCGCCCGGTGGACGTCATCATCGTGTCGGGCCCGATGCCGGTTGCTGATGACGCTGTGAGCGTCCTGATGCGGACCGGGCCGCTCGTGTACCAGCGGTTTGTGGAGCAGGCGCTCGGTCGGACCGAGGCGCGGCTGCTGCCTCGCGAGCCGCACCTGGCGGCTGTAGCGGCGAGCGGATGGAGCGATCCGTCTGGCGCGTCCCTGTTCCCCCGGTGGGGAGAGAGGGCGCGTGTTGGGGTCGCGATGCGAGCTTTCCGCTTGTTGAACAGCGGCGGCTTCTACCAGGACTCAGAGGTTTCGGTAGACTGCCCGCTCCTGGGGGTCGACGGGCTCGGGAACGCCACGCAGAAGCATTGCCGCAGCGGCGATGTTCTGGCCGCCCGAGCGAATTGTGGGAGATTGTTCTCCTCATTCATGATGTCGGGTTGGACCTGACGGGCGCGACCCCGGGCGCCACCTGCCGAGCCATGCGCATGGAACACAACGTGCTATACCGAATGCACCGGCGCAGGCGGCGGCTGGTTCTGCCGCCATTATCGTAATTCCTCGGAGTGTGCTTGTGCAGACGCGAGGGCCCCCGCACGTGGGTCCGGAGGGGTGTGAGTCTGCGCAGATTCCACAACCATCGGTGGCTGTCCTGGAGCGTCTGCCATAGCGGAGTCCCGGGATGGACGGTGGTGAGGTGCTACGTCGCCGATGTTGGAGCCGTCGCTCTCACCCTCGTCATCTGGGAGTTCGTGGAGAGTGGCGGGGGTGTAGCTCGCCATTCCCACGAATTCGGATGTGAGGGGGCATGGCGCCAGCATCCTTCGGAGCCCCCGAGCGTACGCATCAGCGGGGGACGTGAGGCCGTAGGGGAACCGATCGTATGGTGTTCATGGCGCGGGTAGTACGGTCCCTCCGGATGATCGGCGGGAGATAGTAGATAAAGAGTAAATAACAGTACGCATATTACTTACAGCGGGGTTTGAGCAGAGAGTTTGCTCAGAATGAAGCGCAGATGCCACGTCGTTGAAGTCGTGGAGCGTCTCGGATCCGATGTAGGGCGCCGCTCCGATGGGCGTCGGAACGAGAGCCTCCTTGCGGAGGTGTAGTACGCCGAGCCGATCAGCGACGATGTCTAGGCTTCTGAAGAGGAAGGCCTAGGATGGCTCAAAGACGGGTGGAACCCATATCCCAACAGGTGAGAGCGCGGGAACTCCAGTGAGCCGAAACGAATCGTATCGCCTGAGCCTGCCACGGCCAGGGTGGCAGAAAAGTGGGCCATCCGATGACCAAAAAGTATTGAACGTACAACGTCTTCCCCACGGACGGCGCCAATTGTCGGTGCAGAAAGTGACCAACAAGTAAATATTTGTAGTTTTGCCGTACGTTGTGATTGGAGGTGGCCTAGCACTCAATGACACAGGATTTATATTGGTTTAGGCAACGTGCCCTATGTCCAGTTTGAGTCGGTCGGTGACTTTATTCCTGAGCCTAGGTGCTCGAAGTTTGCAGTGAGGTTACAAACGAGAAGGAGAAAGATGGAGGGTACAAGAGGTCCGGTCGGCTCCGGTCGGAAGGGCCGAGAGCGATAGGAGCTCCGCTATGAGCTAAGTGTTCAAGCGTGTGCTTGAGGTCCAAACCTGGCGGTCCTGTGGTTGTGAACTAGTGAACTTGATCGATCTAGTGAAAATGGAATGACTTTGATCAACTTGGATCAACTGAGTTTCTTGGGAGAGAGCGCATCCCCTTTTATAGATAAAGGGGAGGACTTTACAAGTGAGAGGGAGAGAGTATGTACGCTTCTAAACCTTGTTGCCCGCGCTGGTAGGTACAGGATGATGGTAGGCGCCCACAACACTGTTGGATGTCGGAAGCATATGGGAGGTTACGTCATCTTGAGGGGTTTCACCATGCTCATTCGGTACGGTAAATCCCGACGCCCACAACACTGTCGATGTCTAGAGGCATGTGGGGTGAGCCTTACCGTATGGGAGTTTAATGGCGCCAACAATACTGTAGGGGAAAATGTAGGCGCCTACAATACTGTTTGTATCAGAGTGGTTGCAGAGTACTGTTCTTGTAGGTGTACAGGGTATGGTCCTTGGTATCGTGGTTTGACTTGTGCGCCTTGCCCTGCTTTCTTCGTCCGTTGCCTGATCCTTCCTGAGCCGACGTCCCCGGTCGGTTAGTCCCAGTCGGCTCTGGCTGCGCTAGTCGCAGAAGAGCAGTGAGCAGAGTTTTTTGCATACCCCGGTCGGAGACACGAGGTCGGAGTCAGAAGTGGTGCTTTGACCAGGCCTTCCGGTAAGAGAGGCCGTCCGGAGGCGACTGGAGACCGAAGTGAGCGCTTCGGTCGGAGAGGTGGGCCGGAGTCAGAAAGTGGGCGCTGCTCCTCCTCGGTCAGACCTTCCGGTCGGTTGATTGGATCGTCCTTCTGGTCTGTTGTTTAGATACTTGGGTCAGCCCATGAGTTACATGTTGTCTGCTTGGGCCGAGCATTTGGGGAAGCCGGTCCGCGAGGGACCCGGATTTATGAACTCGACAGGGACAGAAAGAGTAGGTGAGAAAGGAGATTCTTTATAATAAACAGTGTCCAATTGTTAAGCGATGAAATGTGAAAACAACCACTACATTAATGTCGTGCGCATCATATGGAAACTACCTTGAAAAACACAAGGATGTTTTTATATATTATATTGTTTGATGCAAGGATATATATTCCACGGAGGCATGAATTTGAGGTAAAATATGCATAATCTATCCCTAATAATAAAAAAGTAAAGTTTTTGGCAATTTTTTTCATCCATCCATTTTTTTCATCCGCCTTTCCCCCTAACTACCGGTGGTCGAAGCTCGGCTGTTTTATTTATGCCATATGCGAGGAATCTTAATGCAACTTGATAGGTATAGGAATCCTAATACGAATAGATCCATCCATAACGAGTAACATGAATAGGAATCCAAACCAAAGAAACAGGAGGGACAAGAATTTATAAATAGTACACAAATTACGGGAAAAATAGCATAGAGCAAGTGCTCAGGAAACTAAAAAGGAAAAGAAAAAGATAAGCAATGGAGTCGCGTACGGACTAGGGAGACGGATACTTTCCAATTTACTTCCACAATAATACGTAAAAAACAATCTTCAATTGTGACCCATGATGACAGTCTCATTTTCGTACGGTAATATATTTAGATGAGTTTTCTTCTATCAAAAACTCAAAACTAAACAGTTATTTTGGTCGGAGTTCGACTCCATCTCGTGTCGGAGTCAAATTCCTCCACCTCTTTGCTGCGCGTCTATCTCCCTCTGGAACTCGATCCAAGCCGGCCCGCGCTGAAATGCGCAGCGTCACGGAACGCATCGGCGAAGCTGCTGTCCGCTGCCTTTTTATTATTAAGGATAAATATGGTTTTCACAATATTTATTTTGGTCCTCGATTAGACGTTCTATATTGAATTGAACTGACTCTTCTATAGCTATACTAAAGAAATACTTCGTATGTGATTTTTCCAATTCCAATTATTAATGACCGTACGTATATTGAACGATTTTGTAATATTTTGTATCAATCTACATTCTACTCGCTCTGTTGCAAACCCGTTGCCTTTTTATTATTAATGATAAATATGGTTTTTAGAATATTCATTTTGGTCCTCGATTAGACGTTCTATATTGAATTAAACCGACTCTTCTACAGCTGTACTAAAGAAATACTCCGCATGTGATTTTTCCAATTCCAATTATTAATGACGGTACATATATTGAACGATTTTGTAATATTTTGTATCGATCTACATTTTACTCGCTCTGTTGTAAATTATAAGTCATTTCCACTTTTCTGGCTAAGTTTTTGCTACTGCATAGATATACATTGTGGATTTTGTTGATTACGTGTATTATCCCGTATCTAGACTTGTACAGTGCAATTTACTCATGTTCAGTTCTTGCATAGGCTCTCTTATGTGGTTTGCACAATACTCAAAACAGGTCGGGGAAGGAAAAGCGTCTTATAAATAGATCTCTTCGAGCATGAATAAACTGAATAGGAATAGAAATCATAATTCAAATAGAAAATAAATTAGACAAAATCTTATTTTACTTTCTGTATAGCAAAGCCTCTCTTTCAGCCCGGCTTTTTACTTCCCATAACATAATTGATGCCCGTAATCTGAAGTTTGTGCTCGGCAAAGAGACCAGTCCTACCAAGATGCGTTGACGTTGGTGCCCGGCAAGAGACCGAGTCCTCCTCCAGATGCTTTAGCTTAGAATCAATCAATAATACAAAACAATTCAAATCACATCACACAAAAAGAAAAAAGGAGAAACGAGCAAACTGCATGGCTAAGAAGAGAGAGGCAGCGCTAGCACCTGCGCCAGTTCTTGTGCTAGGCAGGCTGGCCGTGTGCACGTTCCATGAGTTAGAATAATATCGGTTACTCACCAAAAAAAAACATGTTCGGCTAATATCTTAAAGCAGACCATTTGAGCTGCTGCTGCTAGGTTGAGATACAAAAATACTGTAGGTACAGTGCTTTTGAGCAGCTACAGCCCAGACAAGAAGCCATTGGTGCGCTAGCATTGAACGTCCCGAGCACACCGTAGCCGTCGTGAACGCTACCCCAACCATACATATCTTCTTCAATAAAAACAACAATCAAATCGAAGGTTCATCTGGACTAGGTATACTCTTTTTTTCCACGGGTCCCTGTTCGAACTGGTTTCGTCCGTTCTTTTTCCAAGCTTTATAAGCATCCACTTCAATCGTCAGTTTTCAACTTCCCGTTCTAATTTAGCCATTCCCCATAAATATAAACAATAATATAATAACAAATATAATAAGATTATACAGCCTTTAAGCCCTTGACCTTTTCTTTAAGAAATATATTTTTTCATCACCAAACTATTGGTACAGTTCTAATTAGAAATAGAACGTATCCTATTGTTACAACCTTGCTCAACCGATATGGTTCAATCAATCAAACTGTGGACTGAAATATGGAGTTGGTTGTTCAGTTTAGTCTAGCAAATATCTTTTCAAGCACAATTCTAGACGAAATTTTATACAAAGCGTAAAATATAAAGATATATGTATTATTTCAGTCCTTGTTTTTCTCTTAAATATTTGATACTTTTTTCTTCCATTATAACGCACGAGCATATTTGTTGAGAACGAAACTCTCTCTCTCTCTCCTCTCACTCTCCGTCATCTTGTGTATCTCCATCTCTCGTTCCATACTCTTCCATTTTCGTGGCCTGACTGCTGGACCCATTTCCGTCAAGATGGGCGTGCGAGTATGTGGCTTGCTTTACATCTTTCATAAACTCACAATAAAAGTAGATAACCACATATTTAAATTCAATCAATCCCCTGTCCATTTTTCAGTTCACTAGATATATGCCACGGTGACCATGAATTTTGTTCACATCTAAGCTAAGGATTTGATCATTTTGCAAAAAACAATAAAAAACTATTAAACAATTTTGTATTGGCAACTTAAACTATTTCCAAATGCATTTATGTTTTTTTCATCGTATTCAAAATAATTCTCGCATATGTCAATTCTTTTGTTGCAGATCGAGTATGGCCCTGACATCGAGCCTCTTTCGTTTCACACATGTAGATTTTATATTTCTAACTTTGAAGTTGACAATTTTTAAGCTTTTAAAACTGACTTTAAAGCAGACTGTCCATATATAGCTTATATACATGCCCTTAGACTTTTCAGGATTTTTATTTCATGCGCAATGACACCTTACACTCTCTGTGTTGAAAAGGAACCTAACAAACTTTGAATTATAATTTCTGGATTTGATTTTGATTTTATATAGATTTTATAAGTTTCAGTTAATTTGTGCATTGTTTGGGAAAAGATAAGAAGCTAACAATACACTTTTTATTGGGAACCTTGAATTCTGTGTAAAACTTGAGATCAACTTTTACTATTCATTTGCTGTTTATACTTCTTTGGAGTTTTTTCATCTTGAACCCTACGAACGAGCAAAAGGTCTGGTGACCTTGATTTGCGTGCACCTTGTAAATAGACGGATGAGTTTATCACGACCGCAGCGGCTTTTATAGATCAAGAACATGTCTGCCAACATCAGAACAGAACATGTCTCCCTCCTACTCGAACTCGACGTGAACTCGTCTCGGACTCACAGTCTTGGTGCTGTGCGCGGGCGGTGGTTGGGCCCATGGAGGCATACACACGAGTAACTTGGAGGCGCGCACACTCCGTGTTTTCCTTTTTTACCGACTCGAACTCGAACTCGTCTCGGAGTCTTGGTGCTGCGCGGACGGTGGTGGTTGGGCCCATGGAGGCGCGCACACGATTAACCTGGACTCCTGAGAGGCACGCACACGATGTTTGGTTGGACGAAAGCTGTCCACGTTTTTTAAGTAGTGTATATATATATACACACACACTAGATTCTTTATTGCACTGGCATTTATTGTGGACCTTAAATTTAATTGATTTAAAGTTGAACTAAGCCTAACTAAATCCAATAAAAACACACCATACAACAAATTATACTTTCCGTTGTAACGCACCTAATAGACTTTAAAGGAAAAATTTCACATTACCTCCCTCAACTTTCGCGAAAGTCCGCTTTTCCTCCCCAAACTCTAAAACCGTGCAAAACACCTCCCTCAACTTTTAAAACCGTTCATCTTACCTCTCTGACCCTGTTATAAGCGGTTTTGAAGGCAGATTTGTCTTATTTTTTTATTTATCTCGGCTGAATCTTTGAAAAATCAT
The DNA here is from genome assembly GCA_904845875.1 of Miscanthus lutarioriparius. Classification (NCBI taxonomy): domain Eukaryota; kingdom Viridiplantae; phylum Streptophyta; class Magnoliopsida; order Poales; family Poaceae; genus Miscanthus; species Miscanthus lutarioriparius. The sequence goes on from CAJGYO010000006.1 coordinate 87,088,890, forward strand.
AGTAAATTATAAAAAATCATAAAATAAAAAATCCAATTTTCTTGGACTCCACATGAGTAGATCTATACAATGAACATATAATATGGTATGCTTTAGTACAAAATTTTTGCTGTGGCTTTAGATCTATACTTTTTTTTAATTAAATGGAATAATTCATAATTGCAGTTTATATGGTCCAATTATGGTGAAATATTTATGGTGGACTAATTATTATATGAATAAACTATAGTAAAAATTTCATACTCATTAGATCATGTATAACTTAGTTATATATTTTATTTAGGTTTATGCTTGTTAAATATAAATAAATCTATGACTAAGCTATACATGATCGAATGAGTATAAATTTTTTACTACAGTTCAATCATACAATAATTAGCTCATCATAAAAATTTCATCACAATTGGACCTTAGAAACTGTAGCTATTAATTATTTCAATTAATTACATAAAAGCATAGATCTAAAGCCTCAACAAAAACTTTGTACTAAAGTATACTATATTATATGTTTACCATGTAGATCTACTCATGCGGAGTCCAACAAAATTGAATTTTCTATTTTATGATTTTTCCGTGATTTACTATGATTTTTCAAAGATTCAACCAAAATAAATAAAAAAGAAAAAGACAAAACCACTTTCAAAACTGCTTATAACAGGGTTAGGGAGGTAAGATGAATGGTTTTAAAAATTGAGGGAGGTGTTTTGCCCGGTTTTAGAGTTCAACAAGCAAAAACGGACTTTCGCGAAAGGTAATCAGGTAATGTGGACTTTTTTTTCAGACTTCACGATATTTAAACTGAGCCGAGAATGGGCTTTTGGCTATGAAATGGCCTAGCTCAATGTGCGGTGGTGATTAGCCCATCTTTTACTTTCACCTTTCCGGCGGCAGCCCGGGCTTAACAAGCGGAGGCCCACTTTGCCTAAAAAAAAAAGCGGCGGCCCACTTCGCGCTCCACCCTCATCTGCCGCCCGCCACCAGGCGCCAGATCGAAATCGGAGGTGATGTCGCCGCCGGCGAGCCACCGCCGCCATTCTCGGCTCCTTAACTGGCCGCTGCTGTTCGTCGCGATCCTCGCGGTCCATTCGCTGGCAGTATACCTCTTCACCCGCGGCTTCCTCCTCACCCGCACCGAGCTCGACCTCCACAGCAGCCGCGACGACCTCTCGCCGCAGGGCGACGTCTCCCCCGGGTGCGCCTCCTGGCCCCCGGCCGCCGTCGACCGCCTTGTCATCGTCGTCCTCGACGCGGTGAGGTGCCACGTGTTGGATCCCTCATAATCCACGTACCGAGTCGTGTTTCTAGCTGATGCGGTTGAACAATTTGTTGCCTCGCAGATTTGATTTCGTGGCGCCGAGTACCTTCTTTTCAGGTGCCTGACTCTGAGCGGAAAAATTAGGATACTGTAGCACTGATAATTGCTAGCTAATCGCTAGATCTGCTGCAGAGAAGCAGCCGTGGATGGACAAGCTGCAGGTCTTGCAGAAGCTTGCTGCCGATGAAAAGACCTCTGCAAGGATCTTCAAAGCACTCGCTGATCCACCAACAACTAGCCTCCAGCGCCTTGAGGTGATCCTAACATTCAAATCGTATGATGATATAATGTTTCTCCTAGAAATATTGTAATGTAATGTGATCCAAAATGGTACTTCGTGGGCTTAACGGAATTGTTTCAAAACTCAATGCTCAGGCTCTCACCACGGGTGGACTTCCTACCTTTATTGATGTCGGCAATAGTTTCGGTGCTCCTGCAATAGTAGAAGATAATATAATGCATCAGGTTCATCTCACCCCACATTCAATTTTGTACCGATTAGGTCCAATTATCTGTCTACAGCTCATGCTGGATTGCTAGCCGTGATGGTGTGATGTTTTCTGTTCGTTGGTGATCAACCAGTTGGCTAAAAATGGAAAGAGAGTAGTCATGATGGGGGATGATACATGGATACAGCTGTACCCTGAACACTTCATTCCCATACCCTTCCTTTAATGTTAAAGACCTTGACACAGTATGACATTCTGTCAATCAGATTCTTGTGCTTGCTTTTTGATGAACCTCTTAGATCTTTCTTTTAAGTTTGACTGAATTATCAATTATGATTGTATGCCAGGTAGATAATGGTGTAATTGAGCACTTGCTTCCATCTCTTCACAAAAATGATTGGGATGTTCTTATTGCACATTTTTTTGGTGTGGTAAGTTATTGTGCATTCAATTTGGCCTTACCTGCCATTTTTCATCCTTTTATCTTTAGCTGGAAACTTGTGAGATCAACTTTGTTTAGGACCATGCAGAGCATATATTTGGTGTTGACTCAACTCCGATGATCCAGAAGTTGGAGCAATACAATCAGATCCTGGAGGTCAGTTGTCTCATGCATATAATATTCTTCTATTGTGCCTTTTAGGAGGCATTTAACATCACCTTATTTATGCTCTTCACATTTATTTTCCAAGCTTCTGAATGTTGTACAGTCCATTCTTATTTTCTTCTATAGGGTGTTATTGAGACATTGAGAAGTCTATCCAAACCTGGCGGTACCCATGAGAATACTTTGCTTTTGGTAATGGGTGATCATGGTCAAACCCTGAATGGTGACCATGGAGGGGGAACTGCTGAAGAGGTGATCTTCTTTCTGTTTGGCTGCAAAGTATATAACAATCACATTTAATCCTGTGTGAACTGTAGGTTGAAACATCGCTGTTTGCATGGAGTCCAAGGACCCCACCAGATGCAGTCTTATCTGTTCTTGATGATAGTTCGTGCAATGTTGATCTGGTATATTTGTCAATCACATTTGCACCTTAATAGTAAATCATTTGCTCTTCTGATTTATGCCAATAGAAGGGTTGATTGACAGGTTAAGATTATAAATAATTAGAACAAAAACAAATAAACTTGAAGTTGTATGTAGACAAGATTTGGGAAAAAAACATCCTCTTCTATATGAATACATGATGAGCAGATCTCTTGCCGCTCTTTTTTAAATTTTTTTTTTTGGGAAAAATAACATTCAGTATGGGTGATTCTGTTTATTCATGTAGTTCTTTAGTGTTGCATTTGGATGGTGGCATCTAAAGTCCCGGAGGTAATATTATTAACAGATGCTTTCAGCCTTGTAAAAGCAAAAGAGGGAGTTAATTCTTGAATACTTAATTAATTTCTTTGACTGTATATCTGTTGGAATGGAAATTAAATGCAGCAGCTTTGTATGCTAGTATTTAGTAGCTGAGCATAATAAATCTGTTAATTGTTGAAATCTCATGTTAGTCAGATTTCTTGCTTTAATTTGTTTTTACAGAACATTAATACTTGTGGCACTGATTTATTTTATTTTCTTTTTATGAATTAACATCACAGCACGGGAAAGAGGTCTGTGTAAGCACTATGCAGCAGGTCAGGGTTCATCACTCTCCCATGTGGATCTTCAGTTTTATTCGGTGTTGCTTATTTCTCTTCTTGGTTTCAGCTTGATTTTGCGGTGACTATATCAGCACTTCTTGGCATACCCTTTCCCTTTGGAAGGTGTGTAAGTTTAACTTGATGCTTATTTTATGATTCAGTTTGTTAGTCGTTGAACTCTCACTCTCGGTAGTAGCAGAATTCTTACTCTTATCGAGAGAGGATGACACTAGGAGCTGGGGTAATTTTCTGGTTTATTTCTCACACAAACTCACACAAATACCATGCCAACCTGAGAGGTTGGGGATACATATTTATAGGCTGCTAGCCAGCTAAGCATATGCCAAGATGCTAGTCTAAGATGCTAGTCTAAGATGCTAAGATGCTGTCCTCTAGATGCTAGTCTAAGATGCTGTTCTAGATGCTAATCCTAGATGCTAAGATGCTGTCATAGCCAGTCAAGGATGCTGTCCTTGTGGCAAGAATACCAATAATCCTTGTGGCAAAGACAAAGAATGACCAAAGAGCCCCACAATCCTTGTGGCGGCAAGATAAAGAATAACACTAGCAGCCCCACAAAGACCAGACCAACCAACACAACACAGAGACTTATCCATCATTCTCCCCCTAAGTCTTGTGCGTCGTCTTGTGGGGAAGTTGAACCATCCCGGTCCTGGAGCAGAGCTCAAGGAACTTGATCCTCCCAAGAGGCTTGGTGAGTAGGTCCACAAGCTGGTCCTTGGTGTTGATGTAGCTCGCCTTGATGCTCCCTTCCTCAAACAAACCTTCTGATGAAGTGGTACCTCACCCGGATGTGCTTGTCTGCGTTAGGGAAGACGGGATTCTTTGCTGTGGCTAGAGCGGACTTGTTGTCCACCCCGAGCTCCACCGCTCTAGTGTCTCTCGCCGAGGAGATCACCAAGCGATCGAGCGAGCCAGAGCGCTGAAGTCGAAGCGGTGGAGGCCGCTATGTACTCGGCCTCGCAATGGACAGGCCACCACTGGCCGCTTGACCGATCGCCAAATTAACGAGGCACTTGTCGAGGAAGAAGAGGATCCCGCCGTGCTTTCTTTGGTGTCGATGTCGCCATGCGCGTGGTCATTGTCATTGTGCGACGAAGTGTGCCGCCCAAGGGCACATAGGGTAGTAGAGGCCGTGGTCGAGAGTCCCCGCAACGTAGCGGATGATCCTCTTCACAGCCTGCTGGTGCTCCGTTGTCGGTCGCTGCATGAACCGACTAACGTAGCCGACGGAGAATGCCAGGTCCGGCCGTGTGTGGGCGAGGTAGCGAAGGCTCCCCACAAGACGCCGCAGATCACAGAAGCGCCCACCTCCTCCGCCGTCTTGTCGCAGCTCTCACCAGACCTCCTCCTCCATCGGAGTGAGAATGGTTGCGCCGGTGAGCCCAAATTAGCTTCAACGACGCGCTTGGCGTAGGCGGTCTGTCGAAGCGTGATCCCGGAGTCATCCTAGTGCACCTCGATCCCCAGGTAGAAGGAGAGAGGTCTCAGGTCACTCATCTGGAAGGTGGCCTTCATCTCTTCCTTGAATGCCATCACCTCTGCATCCTTGGTGCCGGTGATCACCAAGTCGTCGACATAGACACCCACCAGCAGAGCATTTCCTCCACTGCCCCGTCGGTAGATGGATGCCTCGTGCGGGCTTTGCTCAAGCCCATCCCTTTAGCGTGGAATCAGACTTTTTAGCATTCCACGCCTTGGTGCCCGCCAAAGCCATAGAGGGCCTTGCGCAGAGGAGCACTTGCCCTCCTTGCCGGGATCGCAAATCCCGGCGGTGGTGCACGTGAGACCTCCTCCTTCAAGTCGCCAAGTAAGGAATGCCGATTTGACGTCCATGTGATGAACACGCCAACCCTCCTGGGCAGCTAGCGCAAGGAGTCGCACGGACTCCATCCGTGCCACGGGAGCCAAGGCGTCGTCAAAGTCGACCCCCTCCTGCTGCACGAAGCCTCGTGCCACCAAGCGAGCCTTGTGCTTGACGATGGCACCGGCTTCATCCCTCTTCAGCTTGTACACCCACTTAAGGGTGATCGCGCGGTGACCACGAGGAAGGTCAGCAAGCTCCCAGGTGCGGTTCTTCTCAACCGCATCCATCTCCAACTGCATCGCGACGCGCCATGCCGCGTGTCTCTCGGTCTCTGCAAACGACCGAGGTTCGCCGTCGTCACACGCAAGGTGCAACTGCGCCTCCAGGTCGTGAGGCACCGGTCTCGGCATCGGCTGGTCGCCGAGAAGGTTCTCCAGCGTACGGTACCGCAACGGCTCGCCGTCGTGGTACGCGTCGACGCGCTCCTCGTCGTGAGAGAGCGGAGTAGCGAGCTCAACCGGGCCGTGGTCGACACGAGCTGGTGGTGGGGTAGACGTGCCCGGAGTGGTGCCTGTCGGTGCTGGAGTGCATGGCGTTGCCGGCTGTGGTGGAGCCGACGAATAACTCATCGCAGTCGAGGTCCTGACTGGAGAGCGTGGTGCTATCGGAGTAGCAGGCGCCGGGGTCGGTGGAGGCTTGGGGACTGGGGTAGACGCGCTCGCCGAAGAAGAGCTGCCTACTCCCCCAGCTCCCTCGGCGTGGACGATTTGATGCGGTGAAGTCGTCGTATGTCGGAGCCGAGCCGTCGTCCACCGCTTTGTCCCCACGCCCATCTCGCCTTTTCGTCGAACACAACGTCGCATGCGCTGTGCACACGCCGTGTCTTGGTCGAGGATGCGGTAGGCCTTCGAGCCCTCCGCGTAGCCGATGAACACTCCCGAGTGCTCCCGCTGCCGAGCTTGCCGATGTGGCCAAGCTCCTGGCGAACGCGAGGCGTACCAAGACCCGCAAGTGGGAGACCGCCGGTTTGCGCCCATGCCAAGCCTCGTCGACGCGTCCCCGCCGCCGAGCGCCTTTGGTAGGCGAAGCGGTTGAGGATGTAGACGGCCGTCACCACCGCCTCCCCCGAAGATAGTCGGCATCCCCTCTGCGCTGAGGAGGGCCCGAGCCATCCCCACAACCGTCTGGTTGCGCTTTCGACGACGCCGCTCGCTACGGGTCATGCGGCGCGGAGTAGTGGCGCTGAATGCCCTCGTCAACAGCAGATGACGCGAATTCGCCATTGTGAATTCGCCGCCGTTGTTGGTCGCGCGACGCAGCAGCGACTTTGGCGCGCAGACTCCTCCTCCATAAATGCATACCGATGATGCGCGGCGTCCGCACCTCTCCTTTTGTCAGCCGAGGACCATCACCCACATGTAGCGGGAGAGGTCGTCGACGAGCAACAGAAAGTAGCGTCGTCCCCGGTGTGGCCGGTGTCACCGCCACACAAGTCCCCGTGCACAAGCTCGAGCCTTTCCTTGGCTCGAAAGCTCGCCCATTGGGAAAGGGGAGTCGCCCGCTTCATCAACACGCAGACGCCGCAGAGTCGCTCCACATGGTCGAGGCACGGCAGGCCTCGCACCATCTCCGTGGCAATCGAGCCGCTTGTGGCCTCAAAGTGAAGGTGCTCAAACGCTTGTGCCACTGACACGCCTCGTCGTCCCGACGAGCAGCGAGACAGAGGGGTTATGCCACCTGCACATTAAGGACGTAGAGTTGATTTGCGCTTCTGGATACCTTGGCAAGAAGGCGACGACGATGATCCCAAATCCTCATGACTCCGTCCTCAACCACCACGCCGAACCGTTCTCATCCAAATTGTCCCAAGTCGATGATGGAGTTCCTCAACGCTGGATGTAGTAGACTCGGTGAGCGATGCCTGCTGCTCACCGTGACACGGCGGTGAAGATGACGGAGCCGACGTCCTGATCTCCACGCCGGAGGCATCCCCAAACTTGACGGAGCCTCGGACGCTAGAGTCAAGCTCGGTGAAGAACTCCCGTCGACCGGTCATGTGATGGGTGGCGCCGGTGTCGAGGCACCACCCGCCGCCTTTGTCGTTGCGGAGTGTGCGCCGAGGAGGGCGTGTGCTTTTGGCTCGTCATGGTGGAGGAGAGCCACGCTGCGCGCGTTGTCACCGGAGGTAGCTCGATGCTTGCATGTGCTATGAACGAGCCGCTCCTCCGCCTTATGCGACGTGGGCCCGGCGCGTCGTGGGTTGCCGGCGATCCTTGGCCCAATGGCCAAGTTGGCGCGCTTGCGGCGGCGCGCCTCTCGTCTTCGGCTTGTGCTGCCGTGCGCGCCGCCTGGCGCCTCGCGGGCATCACCCTCAAGACGTCCTCGCGCCCGGCACCGGGCGTCTCTGCGCTTTTGCGTGGCTTGCCACGCTTGCGATCGCTTGTCGCGGAAGAAGGCTCCCTTCTTCCGGTCACCTTGGTCGGCAAGCCACCGCCCCCGAGTGAGAAGGAGCTTCCCCCGGTGGTGATGGGCCCCGAGAGAGATCAGGGCTCATCGCCGCCGACGACCTTGAGGCGACCTATCGCCTCCTCGATCGACATCGTGGAGAGATCCAAGAGGGACTCAATCGAGCGAGTCATCTCGCTTGTACTTCTCGGGGGCGCAATGAAGAGCTTTTCGACGCTCTCTCTCCTCGCCGTAGGTGTCATCGCCGAATCGCACCATCTTCTCGCAATGTAGTGTTGAGACGGAGAGCAAAGTCATCAACGCCCTCACCGGCTTGAAGGCTGTGTTCTCCCACTCCTGCGCGGTGCTTGCGGTGTAGACTTCTGGGCGCGGATCATTTGTCGATGCGTGTTGCGCGATGGCGTCCCAAGCCTCCTTGGCGCGATCCTCTTGTTGGTAAGTGAGAATCGCATCTCGGCGGGGATCGCAGCGATGAGGGCATCCAACGCCTGGATCTAGGTCGTAGTCGACGTCGCCGCACTGCATCGCTTCCCACATGTGCCGCACCGAGCTTTACCTCATCACCGCAGCCCACTCGGCGTGAGTTGTCTTGGTGAGGGTAGGCCACCCACCGCCGGGACCGACGTCCCGACAACGACTGGAGCCCGTGGTAACCACGGTATCGATCCGGGGAGAGAGCCACGCAGCCTGTGAAGGCCGTGCTCTCCGTCGACCCATCGGTACCGATCCGGGGAGAGAGCCACGTTGCCTGTGAAGGCCGCGCTCTCCATCGACCCCGCCCGCCACCGCTGCCGCGGCGCCTCCTCCAGAGCGCCCGCGCGCCGCGCGCTTCCACCAGAGCGCCGCCAGCGTCCGCGCCGCCGCTGGCTGCCGCCGCGCTGTGGCGCACGGCTGCCAGAGAGCGCCACCGCCATGCGCGCCTCCTCCAGAGCGCCGCTAAAAGCGTCCGCGCTGCTGTCTGGCTGCTGCCACCACGCTGCGCGCGCGCGCGCAGATCGCGCCGCCAGCGCCGCCATGCCGCTTCTCTCTAGCAGCTCGAGGTCCGCGGCGGTGTGTCGTCGCCGAAATGGAGCCCGATCTTTGCCGCTGCCGAAACCTCGACCTCGATCATTGCCGCCGCCAGACGCTTCGCCGCATTCGCCGCCGCTTCTTCGCTTCGCCTCGCCATTGCCGCCTGCCATTGCCGCCTCGACGCTTGCCGCCGCCAGCCCAGCTGCTGCTCTGCCGCTTCGCTTATGTTCTCCTCCAAGCAAGTTCGGCCTCTCCGCCGACGCCAAGGCGTGCTCGGCGACCGAAGGCCGAGATCGCCTCAGGACATGACGCGCTACTGGGGGCTGCCGGAGGAGGGCTCTTTCTCCGTCTGTCTGAGAGGGAGAGGAGGAGTGAGTGGGGGCGGCCGGAGGAGTTGCTGCCGCCAACAACCGGGCTGTTGTTGGGCTGGGAGGAGATGATGCGCAGAGATGCTTAGGCTACTGAGGATAGTACGGCTCGGATACCGAGCTTGTTAGTCATTGAACTCTCACTTCTCGGTAGTAGCAGAATTCTTACTCTCATCGAGAGAGGATGACACTAGGAGTTGGGACAATTTTCTGGTTTATTTCTCACACAAACTCACACAAATGCCATGCCAACCTGAGAGGTTGGGGATACATATTTATAGGCTGCTAGCCAGCCAATCATATGCCAAGATGCTAGTCTAAGATGCTAAGATGCTGTCCTCTAGATGCAAGTCTAAGATGCTGTCCTAGATGCTAATCCTAGATTCTAAGATGCTGTCATAGCCAGTCAAAGATGTTGTCCTTGTGGCAAAGAATAAATTATCAGTCCTTGTGGCAAACACAAAGAATGACCAAAGAGCCCCACAATCCTTGTGGCGGAGATGAAACAACAGCTAGCGGCCCCACAAAGACCAGACCAACCAACACAACACAGAGACTTATCCATCACAATTATCAGTGACAGTTCTTGCTTGATTGTTATTAGGCAATAGGAGATTGTATATTGTATATTTAGGCAAGGCGGTCAATTAGGATCAGACCTGCCGAGATTTTTTCCTGTCCTTGTATTTGTAAACTGCCATATATAGCAGCAGTCGCTGCCCTATAATACAGGCGCCCCTCTCCCATTGAGTGTGGCTAATTGCCCCCAACTTCATCTTTCTACATGGTAATCAGAGCAATCTGATCTTGGCCCTCCCTCTCCTCCCCCAAACCTGCGCCGCTCTCTCCCTGAGTGCCGCCCAACCTTGCTGCGCCGCCCAACAGCCGCGCCATCATGTCCACAGAATCCTCCACCACCTCCGCCACCTCTCCAGCCATGGCTGACGCCATCAACCTAGCCGTTTGCCCATATGCTTTGGTAAATGTGAAGACCCACATCCCCATGACCCTCGAGCTGCGACCCTCCAACTACACCAAGTGGTCCACAGCTTTCCACGCCATGTGTGGCAAATTCGGGCTGCTCTCGCACCTTGACGTCGTCTCCCCTACGCCCACCGATGACGTATGGGTGCAGGCTGACTTTTGCATCCGCAGTTGGATCTTCGGCACCGTCTCCGACTCCGTCCTCAACCTCGCTATGACCGGCGCCCAGCAGACCGCCGGCCAGCTCTGGACGGCCATCGCCGACCTGTACCAAGCTAACAAGGCGCCCCGCGCCGTCTTCCTGAGTCACGAGTTCCACTCGATGACCCAGGGCGACTCCTCCATCGACGAGTACTGCGTGCGCATGAAGGAGGCTGCCGACAATCTTCGCGACGTCGGGCAGACCATCACCGAGCCCATTCTTGTCCTCAACCTGCTCCGCGGCCTCAACGAGAAGTACCAATCCATCGCCGACAACATCGCTGCCCAGGAACCTCTCACTTTTGCTGTTGCCAGGAACCAACTCCTCAAGGAGCTGCGTCTCAAGAACGAGGACAAGGTCCGCGCCGCTTCGGCCCTTCTCGCTGCCTTCAACGGCGCCCCTGGTGGCGCCCCACCGGCCGGAGTCCAGCAGCAGCAGTCGCGCTAGCGGCAGCAGCCGCGCCAGCAGCAGCAGCAGCAGCAGCACGGCAACGGCCGCCGCCGCGACAACACTCGGCGTGACAGCAAGCGTCAGCCCTGGGGTTTTGATCCTTGGACTGGTGCACGTGTCAACCCCGGCGAGCGCGTCATACCTCCCTGGGAGCGCGACCAGGGCAGTTCCGGCGCCCCTGGCAGCCACCCATGGCAGCCCCCACGCCAACAGGGGGTGCTCGGTGCCCCTCCTCAGGCGCACACGGCGTTCGCCCCCGTCCATGCTTCCTCCACCAACACTGGTGGACCGACATGGGACTCGGCCGGCCTCATTGCTGCCCTGCAGCACCTGGCTGTCCAGGGCAGCCCCTCATGGGTTGTTGACTCCGGCGCTTCATCCCACATGACGTCTTCCGATGGTATGCTCCTCCAGCGCCTACCCCCCTCCACCCCCTCTATAACAGTTGGCAATGGCACTAGCATTCCGGTCACGTCTAGAGGTCACTCCATCCTACCCACCGCCACAGCAAACTTCTCCCTCAATAACATTCTCGTCGCCCCTTCCCTCGTTCGTAATCTTTTATCCGTTCGTCAATTCACCCATGAAAATCGCTGCTCTCTTGAATTTGACGCTCTTGGTTTTTCTGTTAAGGATATCCAGACGGGACGCGTGATTCATCGCTGCAATAGTATCGGTGATCTCTACACCATACCCGCTATCCTCCGATCGATCATGCGCCTCACATGCTCTCCTCGGGTCTGTTTGTCGACCTCTCGTGGCACCAGGGCGTGCTCTCGCCATCCACCCCTCGCCGCATTAGAACATTTAAATAAAATACACGCTGTTTCCTGTAATAAAGTAGACCGCTCCCTTTGCCATTCATGTCAGCTAGGCAAGCATACGCGTCTACCCTTCAGTGCCTCTCAGTCTTGTACTCATGCACCGTTTGAACTAATTCATTGTGATGTTTGGACCTCTCCCATCCCTAGTATATCTGGTTTTTCATACTATTTAGTCTGTTGGATGATTGCAGTCACTATTGTTGGGTTTTTCCTCTCCGACGCAAATCCGAGGTCCACCAACACTTAGTTGAGCTCACAGCTCTTGCACAAACCCAATTTAACCTCCTCAGAAATTGCTTCCAAACCGACAATGGCACCGAATTCACAACACACACCCACCACCACCTTCTTTCGCTGCCGGGGAACACTTCTCCGTCTCTCCTGCCCATACACTTCCCCTCAAAATGGCAAGGCGGAACGCACCATCCGCACCCTCAACAACTCAATTCGCACCATGCTGCTCCACGCTTCCATGCCGCCTGCGTACTGGGCTGAGGCTCTTGCTGCCGCTTGCTACTTACTCAACAGGCGCCCTTCCTCCATATCCCATGAGGTTCCCTTCACTCACCTCCATGGACAGCCACCCACCTACAACCACCTTCGCGTATTTGGGTGCCTATGCTACCCAAACCTACAGGCCACCTCCCCACATAAGCTCGCACCTCGCTCCGCGGCATGCATTTTCCTTGGGTATCCATCCTCTCATAAGGGTTATCGGTGTCTTAACCTGACAACTCAACGCATTATTATTTCTCATCATGTTGTGTTCGATGAGACTGTTTTTCCCTTTTCCACCACCAGCGTCATCCCATTCCCTCGCTCCCTGGATTTCCTTCTAGACAACGATTCGGTTTCGGTGCCTTGCTCTCACTCGTTCTCGCAGGTGGAGGTCCTCCTCAACGACCACGGTTGCTCAGTCCACCTTGGGCGCCAGTACCGCCCGATGATGAGCCGGACCCGGCTCTTCTCCTGCCTGGGGGGCGCGGCCCTGTGCTCCCTAGCCCCAATTCGGCTTCTACACCACCGGGCGGGTGTGGTCACGTGCCCCCGCCTGGCCTTCCTGTGGCTCGCTCCCACGGACCTCGATCGACGACCCACCCGGTGGTTCGCGCGCCATCGGGTCGCCTCTCAGAAGACCGGCGCCCAGTTGAATCCGCGGGTCGCAACCCCATCTCCGCCGCTCATGCGCACCAGGACCGGTGCCCTCCCGCGTGTGAGCTACGAGGGGCTCGCTGCCACCTCCTCGCCCTCACCATCGCCTCTCTACCGCGAACTCATCAGTAGCGCTACGGCCGATGCCAATCCGGGCGGGCTGCGATGATGGTGAGTACCGTGCACTCGTCGACAACGACACTGGCGTCTTGTTCCGCGGCCCTCTCGGCGCGAACGCTGTGACGGGCAAGTGGATTTTCCGCACAAATTCCATGTCGATGGGTCCTCGCTCATTCCACAAGGCCTACCGCTGGGTGGTCCGCGGGTTTTCTCAATGAGAAGGCATTGACTACGACGAGACCTTCAATCCGGTGGTCAAACAGCCACCATTCGGACGTTCTTCGGCATTGCCGTCTCCCGCGCCTGACCGATCCACCAGCTGGATGTGAAGAATGTCTTTCTTCACGGCCACCTCGACGAGACGGTCTACTGCCAGCAGCCACTAGGTTTCGTCGACCCCGCCGCTGCAGATCACGTCTGCCTCCTGCAGAAGTCCTCAGACGGATCGAAGCGAGCCCCTGCGCTTGGTACCAGCGGTTCATGGCCTTCCTTCAACAAATTCGGCCACACCTCCACCTCCCGACATCGCCCCTCTTTGTTCTCACCGAGGGGACGAGTCTCGCCTACTTGCTGCTCTACGTCGACGACATCATCCTCACCGCCTCGGCTCCCGCTCTTCTGCAGCGACTCATGGCCCGACTCAAATGCGAGTTCGCCATGACCGACTTGGGTGCTCTTCACCACTTCCTCGGCGTCGCCACACACGACCTCTCGACGGCTGTTCTCGTCTGCAATGACGAGACGTCATCAATCTCCTCCAATGGGTAGGCGAGGCATGGCGAGTGTGTCATCCTACGGCAACCCCTGTTGACACTCAGGCCAAGCTCTCCGCCCATGAAGGCAACAAACTGTCAGACAAGGACAGCTCAGAGTACAGGAGCATAGCAGGGGCTCTTCAGTACCTGACTCTGACGCGTCCTGATCTGGCTTATGCAGTTCAACAGGTGTGTCTCTTCATGCACGCCCCGAGGGAGCCCCACCGTGCGCTGATCAAGCGCATTCTGCGCTATGTGAAGGGCACGCTATCCTCCGGTCTTCACATTGGCGCCGGGTCCATCCAGACGCTGACCGCATACTCTGATGCTGACTGGGCTGGTTGCCCTGACTCCAGGCGGTCCACTTCTGGCTTCTGCGTCTATCTCGGCGACAACCTGGTCTCCTGGTCCTCCAAACGCTAGACCACGGTCTCCCGCTCTAGTGCTGAGGCAGAATACCGTGCTGTGGCTCACGTTGTGGCCGAGTGCTATTCGCTGCGGCAACTCCTTCAGGAGCTCCATCTTCAGCTGCCCCAGGCTACGGTGGTCTTCTGCGACAACGTTAGCGCCGTCTACATGACGGCCAATTCGGTCCACCACAAGCGCACGAAGCATATTGAGATTGACATTCACTTTGTGCGCGAGAAGGTGGCCCTTGGCGAGATTCGGGTCCTTCATGTTCCTTCGTCTCATCAGTTCGCTGACATTATGACGAAAGGGCTCCCAACGCCACTGTTTACAGATTTCAGAACCAGCCTGTGCGTCTGCAAGCGTCCCGCTTCGGCTGCGGGCGGGTATTACGCAATAGGAGATTGTATATTGTATATTTAGGCAAGGCGGTCAATTAGGATCAGACCTGCCGAGATTTATTCGTGTCCTTGTATTTGTAAACTGCCATATATAGCAGCAGCCGCTGCCCTATAATACAGGCGCCCCTCTCCCATTGAGAGTGTGGCTAATTGCCCCCAACTTCATCTTTCTACAATTGTAAGCTGCTATGTATTCTTGGTTGTCTGCCTTTTCTTTTTCTGGGTGTTGTTGTTGTTTCATCATCCTTTGCTTATTATTTATCTTGATCCACTAGTTGCTAAACGGGTCTCCTGTTTCTTAAATAGCATTGGCCGCGTAAACCCAGAATTGTATGCCTTGAGTACTGTGACATGGGTAAATCAAAGGATGGGTACCAATGCTTGTACCTCACAGGATGATCTAGAAGCATGGATGGGGAGATATGCTGAAGTTCTATGTGTAAATTGCTGGCAGGTAGTATGAAGCTGCATTCTAGTTCCCTTCAACTTCCCTTGTTTAGTTCATATAGGTTTGTGGTTTTCTAATCTTGATACCCATCTTCCTTTGTAGGTAAAGAGATATATTGATCAATATTCTGCTACTTCCGTTATTGGATTTCCATTAGAAGACCTGCAACATATCACAGACCTATATTCAAGAGCTCAGGAAAATTGGTCAGCTTCTCTGATAACTAGTTCATCAGAGACAGGTAGTCAAGAAAAAGTAGAGGGGAAAGGTTCAGTTCTGCTGCAGCAAATTGATGCATACAATGACTTCTTGCAGAGTTTTGCAAAGCTCGCTCGCTCTGCTTGGACAGAACTTGATTTATGGTCAATGGGCGTTGGTCTTTTACTTATGATATTATCAGTTATCATTCAGGCATCCACGCTTGTAAATATGAACACCATAAGCCAATCTTCAGATCAGAAAAGTTCTGGTTCAAGAATCATTCCTATATTTTCCCTTGCTTTTGCTTTAGTCGTGATTCGAGCAGCTAGTTTCTTATCGAACAGCTATATATGTGAGTGTTGTCAGATGAATCAGTCTTACCATACATACTTCAATTTATATATATCTGTTCATAGTTTATTTTTTTTCTTTTACACAGTGGCAGAAGGTAGAGTTGCAAATTTTCTTTTGGCCACAAGTTGATACACCAGTGTGTGGCACTCGGTGCTGAAAGGGAACATCAGCATAGAAGTATTCCTGGACATAAATTCTTTATTTCAATTATTCTTTGGTGCGATCATCTTCTGACATCCTTCACTCTATTGATTTGCAGAACTTAGTTTTTCTTCTTTTAAATATTTTCACACGGTTTGGAATTGAGGTTGGGATGTCAAAACAATTGCCTGCGCCAACAATTACAAAGGATCACCCTGTGAGCGTCTTTTGTAAAATCCTTGGTGTTAATTCTTGCAACATCCTCTTGGAGCTATTCCCCATCATATCTCTAGCCTTTGTGGCTTATATTATGTTGAAGTGCCTATCCCGTGCAATCTGTCAGAGGTTCTTGAAGTACTTTCTTTTGTGTGGAACGATGGTGAGTTATTTATCTATAGCGTTTCATTGGGCTTCAGAGACTACTTTGTTTTCTCATGCTGGGACTGTTCAAGAATTTGGAAGAAGTTTAGCTCCTCGCATTGTTTACGCTATCGGAGGTCTATCACTAGCCATTTCTGCATTTTCTTGGATATTTGGTCCAACTGTTCATTTGAAGATGAACAAAAGGATAATTATTTTATCGGCTGTCATGCTTTGTTCTTGGAGTCCAACTATTTTGATCCTGTTGGGAAGGCAAGGTCTGTTTGTGGCATTAATTTGCATGACAGGAGGTAATGTGGAAATCACTTGATTGCCAATGAAAAATATAGATTTGCATGATGAAGGTACTGTGCAAATTTTCTGGCCACTAGGTTTTCTGTTGCCATCTTTGTTTTGTAGCTTGGTGTATCGTAAAATTGCAACAGAAACATCAGAGAGAGTCAGAACTCTCTGTTGCTGACCCTGTTTCAGTGATTCAGTGGAGCCTTCTTGCAGTTTGTCTATTTTATCTGACAGGTCACTGGTAAGTTTCATGCTGCTTCCAGTTATTTACCTTTTTCTATGAAGCAAACGTTTATATGCATACTATGTTACCTCAGAAACACTAGAGTACTTGATGTACCTATAACACATTTTGTTCATTGATGTATAGTGTTCTAGCATTATTGTCTATACTAATATGCGCATTGGTGGTAGCTTCTAGTTTAACTGATCTCAATGGGATGGCTAGCAATTCATCATTGCTAATTTATAAGTGAATTTCAGGTGTACATTTGATGGCCTCCGATATGGTGCAGCTTTCATTGGGTAAGTGTGTTTCTTATAAGACTGAGACTGCAAAAACAAATTTCCTTTCATTACATGCGCTGATGTTGCTATAATGCTTCAATATGCAGTTTTGATCATTTCCATATCATTCGACAAGGCTTTCTACTTTCCATTGACACCTTTTGTGTTTCTCATATCCTGCCAATTCTAAGCCTTCCATTTATTGCCATAGTGTGGTACAATACCACATCCAAGGACAACGAACTGAAGGACGTCATTCTCAACAATATTAATAAGGTACTAAATATGGTAACCTTCTCGTGCAATAAAGAAAATAATTTTGTATGCTCTTGAGAGGTTTGGCAATAAGTTCAATAAGCAAGTACATATTCCATGTCCCTTTTTTTTTTGAAAGAACTGGCAGGAGATCTGCCCGTTGTATTAAAAGGTAGTAGTAGTAGTAGCCCAGAGGAGGCTTTACAAAGTTAGCTTTACCTGTCGAGCAAAAGCTCAGAAAAGCGCAAAAACTGCATCAGAAAAAGGACACAAACACAGTGCACATATCCTTGCTACAAGTTTGGCCAGATGCTTGGACCCCGCCACAATCCAGAGGGATGCCTCATCTTTGATTTTTTGGAGCAACACAAAGTCTGGGCAACCCATGCGGTAAAAAAAATAAAATAAAAATCCTCGTGTTCCTTTCTTTCCACAGCTCGTAGCTACTAGAACTGTTAGTGATCACAAGCCCTCCTTAGCCAGGCAAGGGATGTTCCCCATGTCCCCAAATGTGCACATTGATGCCAAATTCAAATTACTGAACAATTATGCCAAAAAGTTATGCTGGAGGCCACTAATACAGTAGCATATTCATGCATCCATGGAACTTTGCTCGACTGGTTCTTTGCTCACTAATTCACATCACACCTAATATTTCTTTGTCAAACTTAGGTGCTCTTGATGTATGTTCTTATAACAGCAATCACTGCTACGCTAACAATCATATGCGTTGCTATTCAAAGGCGTCACTTAATGGTAACTGCTGCTCCTGCCTTACGGAACAAATTACCTTAGTATTTCTGCTTTGTTTAGTTGTTATCAAGCATTCGATGTGACACACTGTTTATTGGGTAAATTTGCAGGTTTGGGGTTTGTTTGCTCCAAAGTACGTATTCAATGCAATTGGCCTTCTTCTCACAGACTTGTTAATTTGTTTAGCATCAATCTACTACAGCTGATGTTGCTTTGCTTCTTGAGTTGCACTGCTAACCACTAACAGCACTGCTATTATGCCTTTGTGTGAATCCATTGCAGCTAGAGATGCTATTTTTTTTCTTACCCTTCTCGTGACTGCAGTAAGACCACATACATTAAGCTTAGTTCATTCATAATTTGTTTGTGTGTGAAATTTTTTGTATTGGCCAAGTAAGCAGAAAAGATGCAATCATAGTCGGTCTTTCCCACGGATGTTCACACGGACAAAAATGATACTATACTATTCCCGAATCCTTACTCTTGATTCCTGAGGGAGTTTTGTGTACCTGTTGAGCTTTTTCTTCCTCCCTGTGTTTTGTCTGTTTAATTCATGGTTTTTGAGGTGTTAGGGCGTCGTTGAGGACTTGGGGTCCGCCTGGACGCCTTTCCCGCGGTGCACAGTTGTCCTTGCTGGCCTTCCTTTTTCTGCATGCGTGGGACAGAGTTATTTAGTTGAATCAGTTTTCATGATAAACTTATTAGAACAAGTTTTCTGAATATTTGTTATTTTGAAAAATTCTTCTAAAAATTCAGAAAGTTTTGTCATGATAAAGTCATGTGGATAAGTTATCCAGAAAACTTCCAAAAATATGAAGTCGCGTAAGAAAAAAGTTGCCAAATTTTTTTTTTGGGAGGGACCACTGTGCACGCGCTTGTTGGTGAGATTTGCAACTGCTTCTCATTAGATTGAACATCTTCTTTCTTCAGAAAGTTGCAAATTGCAATCGGTAACGCTGTTTATAGGTTGTCCGGACGGACCCCATATAAGTTGCCCGCTCGCTTTGTGCCTCGCCTGCGCCGCCCCCGCCCCCGCCCGTGCCGCCTGCTCAACGCGCCTTAGCTCCAGGATAGACCTTGCCCTTGGCTGTGCTGCCCCCGCTCGCGCCGCGCGGCCTCGCCTGTCCGCGCCGTGTGCCCCCGCTCGGACTCGCGCCGTTCTCCATCCGTCTGCCTGTGCCCCTGTCGAGGTCTGTGCCATCAATGAGCTCCACACTAGCGACCTCCGTGCCACTCTGCAGCATTGAGCTCCGCGCTGGCGTCGAGCTTCGCGTTGACGAGCCTCCATTTATCCAATCAGCAAGCAGATGATACGTTAAAAGTGCATGCTGCAATAATATGTTTCAAGTGTTTCATATGTTTTAGAGGTATGTTGTAATTGTTGTATATCTATGTTGCAAAAGTAGATTGGGATGATGCACATGTTCTAATGGCTATACACGTATGTTTTAATTGTATGTTTCAAATGTTTCATTTATTTCAGATGAATGTTGCAAGTGTTTTATCTGGATGTTACATATACATACATGTTGCAAACATATGTTTCAAGTGTTTTAAGGTGTTTCATACGTATGTTTGCGAGTGTTTCATCTGGATATTGCACATGTTTGCAATGGTTTTCAAATGTTTTTCAGGTGTTTTCGCAAGTGTTTCATACGCTTGTTTCAAGTGTTTTATTTGTCTTCTTTTGTATGTTGCAATTGTTGCATCTGGATGTTTCAAAAAGAGATCGGGTGTTGTACATGGGATGCGCGTGGGAAGATCCCTAGCGACGCGGACGACGTTCGGGGCGGTGTGGGCGACGTTAGGGGCGGCGTGGGCCCACTGCTAGTGCGCTCCCTCGCAAGCCCGATGCGCTATACGCTCGTTTGCTCCCTCTGCGTGGCAGCGTCCGGACGCCCCGAACGGACGTCCGGGCGCTAGCAATTCCGAATTGCAATAGGGGAAAATCACACCCCCTTTGCCTCCCCTGACATGTGGGACCCATCATGCATTAGTGGCTAATATTTATCCTACTACACTTTTTTTCTCTTCCTCCTTTTCTTCTCTTGGCTGCAACCACATCTCGACGTCAAGCTATTTGCTGTCTAAGTTTTTTTTATAATTATACACTCAAAAGAGCGTCACATCTGATATATCTCAAGAAAAGCAAAGACAAACGATGGATAAATAGACACAAAACGATCTCTAAAAATAAGAGTATTAATGACCAAATTGGTCTTCTTCCTTCGATGTCCACTGTCCATTGGAGTTTGAAGATCTCACTGTGAAGACAACAAAGAAAAGGAACACCTGCAAATACCCTCGCCAAACAAGGCTTTGAAGAATGAAAGACTCACTTGCTGCTGACAACAAGATCTAAGATCCACTGAAAGAACATTGGTTGGAGGAAACTTTCAAGGAATACAGGCTTACAATCCTTCACCATCAGAATAGTGTGTTGAAGATGTCAGACCTTGTCGTAGGACAAACCAAAAGAAGAGGTTGAGATCACTGCATCGAAAAGCCAACTAACTGCTCCTGCTGATAAGCACACCAAATGCTAAGATTTTGAAAGCTCTAGTTTGATTTTGATAATTGATGAAACATATTTGGACTAATCCTTGCATCTAAGTGTGTGACTAGATAGGATAGTCCAATCCAAGTGAAGGAACTAGGTGGCACTCATGGTGGAGATGGCGACAAGAAATGAAGTCCATGATAGTGGTGTGGACATGTGATGATGGTGATCAAGCTCCGGACCTTGGAAAAGAAGAAAGAGAAAAACAAAATGGGCTCAAGGCAAAGGTGATATCTATAGGACCATTTTGTTTTCGGTGATCGAGACACTATAGAGAGTGTGATCACATTTAGGATAGATGGTTGTACTATTAAGAGGGGAACTCTTATCGGACAACTCGATCATCTAGTGCCACTAGGTGTTGGAATACTCGCATTGCATTTTAGGCCTAGTGCACATTCTGTGAGAAAGTGATTAACCTTTGAAAAATGATTGAGAAAATGCTAACACACTTGCACGTGATGGTGAAACACTTGTGGTGTTGGCACATTTGCAAAGGAAGCAAAGGAGGTGAAGAAGGGGATGAGGTGCTGCCTCTGGGGCACCGCCACCCCTTGTCCGGTGCACCGCCACCCCTTGGGCGGTGATCGGCTGGGCAAGGCCAAGGAGGAGAAGTTGGCTGGCACCGCCACCCTGTCCGGTGGCACCGCCACCAATAGGGCGGTGCCCACCTGACCCCGGCTGAGAAGCAGCAGAAGAGAGGGCGGCACCAGAGTGTCCGGTGTTCACCGCCACGACAAGGGCGGTGCACCGCCTGGTCACCTCCATTGGTGGGGTGGTGCCACCGCCATAATTATCCAGAGACTGGGGTAAACGGGGTCGGGCACCACCACGGTCACCGCCACCCTAGGGCGGTGCACCGCCGCTTTTTCCAGAGGTTTGGGTTTTCGGAGGGTTGGCCGGGTGGTCACCGCCACTCCTAGGGCGGTGCCACCGCCACCCTATCCGGTGCCCCAAAGGCTAGTGTGGATGACCGTTGGAGGGGCACCGCCACCCCATGTCCGGTGCCACACCGACATGTCCGGTGCCCTCGTAGAAAGTAGCTGAAAGCATCTAGGCCCCTAGTTGGGTTTCAGTGATTAATGACAATACAAGATTACTGTGACTAACGTATGCTTTGCAGAGGCAATTAAGTTAGGTCATGGTAATGGAGATCGATTGGGCAATCATGGTGGTCATGCCCCTACGATGGAAATCGTTTCGGTTTTCAAAGGATGGACGACAAGGTTAAGGATGACTAGTTCTAAGTGTCGATTGGAGTTGGAGAGACACTTAGAGTAGTTTAGGACTTTGTTTTTCCTTTGGCCGTACTATTAAGGGGGGTATGAATGGGTAGCTTGACCTAGGTGAGTCTAGTGAGTTAGGTGTGGTGCACACTTGTTAAAACTAGCGCTAGGTAGCTCCTACATATGCCTAAGATCCATTGAAGCAAACTTCATTCACCTATGATCGAGAGTTGGAAGTGAATGGAGGGTCAAATGCTGACCGGACGCTGGGTTCGGTGTGACCGGACGCTGGCACAGAGTCTGGTCAGTTCATTTGACCGAGGTGAAATTGTTCGGTGCGACCGGACGCTGGAAGGTCATGTGACCGGACGCTGGGGCCAGCGTCCGGTCGTTTCCAGTAAGGTTCCAGAGAGGGAAAATCGTGACCGGACGTGTAATCACTGGTTTTCGGGGAGTACTGACCGGAGCGTCCGGTCAACATGACCGGAGCATCCGGTCACCCCGCAGAGGCACATAACGGTTCGTTTTTCAGCTCTTGTTATAAATAGAAGCTCCACTCGTGTGTGGAGTCACTTTTGCTCATTCCAACAGCTGAAACACACCTTAGAGAGTGCCAAGAAGAGCAAGGTCCTAGTGAGGTGATTGAGATTTGAGAATCCCAAAGAGAGCCCTCATTAGTGAGACCAAGAGTAGCAAAGTGTGACAAGATCTGTAGGGGGCACATTACCGCCATGAGGGCGTCTAGGGGGCTCTGTCTGTCTATAGCATACCTCATGAAGTCTGACAGGCTGCTCCTGAAGTCTGAGTATCTCCCATGAGCAAATGGTGGTACAAGCACAAGATGTTGATGCTCCACAACCTCCTCCTCAAGTGGTCAATAGAAGAAACACACCTCTACTACAAGATCATCCACAAGATCTCATCATAGGGAGTCCATCAAAGGGAGTGATGACATGCTCACAAAAACTTGCTTCATTTATTGCTCATCACTCTTTTGTCTCTTGTTTTGAGCCTACCAAGGTAGAAGAAGCTCTTCAAGATCCGGATTGGATAAATGCCATGCATGAAGAGTTGAACAACTTCACCCGCAATGAAGTTTGGACTCTTGAAGAGCGACCAAAAGGTGCAAGAGTCATTGGAACAAAGTGGGTGTTCTAAAACAAGCAAGATGATCAAGGTGTTGTTGTGAGGAAGAAGGCAAGACTAGTTGCAAAGGGGTTCTCTCAAGTTGAAGGTTTGGATTTTGGAGAGACCTTTGCACCGGTTGCAAGGCTAGAAGCCATTCGTATCCTCCTTGCATATGCATCGCATCATGAAATGAAATTATATCAAATGGATGTGAAAAGTGCATTTTTAAATGGCTTTATTAATGAACTAATCTATGTTGATCAACCTCCCGGGTTTGAAGACCCTAGATATCCTAATCATGTTTATAGGTTGTCCAAGATATTATATGGGCTTAAGCAAGCCCCAAGAGCTTGGTATGAGCGCCTTAGGGACTTCCTCATTGAGAAGGGCTTCACCATTGGGAAGGTCGACACCACACTATTCACCAAGAAGCTTGATGGGCATATCTTCATTTGTCAAGTGTATGTTGATGATATCATCTTTGGATCATCAAATGAAGATTCTTGCAAAGAATTTGGTGAATTGATGTTGAAGGAGTTTGAGATGTCAATGATTGGAGAGCTTACATTCTTTCTTGGTTTTCAAGTCAAGCAAATGAGAGAAGGGATTTTCATCTCTCAAGAGAAATATACAAATGATCTTCTCAAGAGATTCAAGATGGATGAATGTAAGCCAATCAAGACACCAATGCCTACCAATGGACATCTCAACCTAGATGAGGGAGGTAACAAGGTTGATCAAACTCTCTACCATTCTATGATTGGTAGCTTGTTGTATTTAACCACATCTAGACCCGACATCATGTTTAGTGTGTGTATGTGTGCTAGATTTCAAGCTAATCCTAAGGAAACTCATTTAATTGCCGTAAAAAGAATCCTTAGGTATCTTAAGCACACATCAAGCATTGGCCTTTGGTATCCCAAAGGAGCTAGATTTGAATTAATTGGCTATTCCGATTCGAATTATGCCGGATGCAAAGTTGATAGAAAAAGCACATCCGGAGGGTGCCATTTGCTTGGTAGATCACTTGTGTCTTGGTCCTCCAAGAAACAAAATAGTGTGGCTTTGTCCACCGCCGAAGCGGAATACATTGCCGCGGGTGCTTGTTGTGCACAAATACTTTATATGAAATAAACTTTGCTAGACTATGGTGTAGTTCTAGAAAAAGTACCTCTTTTGTGCGACAATGAAAGTGCGGTAAAACTTGCAAATAATCCGGTTCAACACTCCCGCACCAAGCACATAGATATCCGTCATCACTTTCTTAGAGATCATGTTGCTAAAAATGATATATCACTAGAGGGTGTAAGAACCGAGGATCAATTGGCGGATATCTTTACTAAACCGCTAGATGAGGCAACGTTTTGTCGTTTGCGGAATGAGCTCAATGTTCTTGACTTTAGTAACTTCACTAAAAGATGATCTTGTGTTGTCCCTTGCATTGCATTGTAATATATTACATGTTTACTTTATGGCAATGCATATAGGGCTTGTCTAACATGGTTAAGATAACCGCCGTAAAGCGTGTGAAGAAGCTTAACCTTGGATCAAACTTGATAAGCAACTAGATTTACTTTCAAGTA
This sequence comes from Miscanthus lutarioriparius, assembly GCA_904845875.1. Taxonomy (NCBI): domain Eukaryota; kingdom Viridiplantae; phylum Streptophyta; class Magnoliopsida; order Poales; family Poaceae; genus Miscanthus; species Miscanthus lutarioriparius. Next base: position 87,113,080 of record CAJGYO010000006.1, read on the forward strand.
TTGCATATGCATGAATGTTGTTTGTCGTTTGTCTTCAATTGGCACTCTTATTTGCCTATTTTCTTAAAAAGAATTATAGCCTAAGGCAAAATATTTTGAAAAACTTGAGGGTTTGAGAGAGGTCACTCATATCAGTCTCAATTGGTGTTTATTTGGATCTTATTTGGGTTGGGACTTGATTGGGAACATGCAGCACGAAGGACAATGAAGACTTGCTAGAAAAGGAGTGACCGGACGCTGCACTAGACTCTGATGTCCAGCGTCCGGTCAGTTCACAGGAGGTAAACTTGCTGCGAAGGAGTGACCGAAGGCTGGAACAGTGTTTTCTCAGCGTCCGGTCAGATGGAGCTTCAGCGTCTGATCGATCATGAAGACATCAAGGCTAGGTGACCGGACTCTGGCTGCGTCCGGTCGGTGTCCACCTGACGCGTCCAGTCACAATTCTAGAGGATTTGGACCTCTCTGGAATCGACCGGACGCTGGGTGGTAGCGTCCGGTCGCTACCACCGGAGCGTCCGGTCAGTAGAAATCGTGCGGCATCAGATCTCTTTTCTCCGTTTCCTTTTCTGATCCGTGGGGGCCACCTTATTTAATCATGCACCGGGGTTAAACCTAATCTCCACGCCGACATCACCGCTCCCCTGCCTACGCACGCCGTCGTAGCCCTTGCCCGCGCTCGCCTCTGTCCAGCCACCGAGCTCGCCTCCGTCGCCGTAGTCCCACCCACGCGCCCTCGTGCTACACCACCACGCTCGCACCGAGCCAGCACACTCTCACGCCGTCAGCGCCTCCCTGAGCCGCCTTGCACCCGCGCCGCCACAAGCTCCAAACAGCGTGTGGCAGAACCTCCTAAATTATAGGGCCCACATGCACCTGTCACTGTCCAACGACCTTTGACATTTATGCATATGTTACCGATAACTTAAGAAGACTGTCGGGTGTCCGCGGGGAACCCCGAATCATCCACGATTTCCGAGCAGGATCACGTTACATAGTCATTGCAGTATTAAAACATTTATTCAAATATCAATACCAGAGTAAAAATAGCGGAAGTCTTACAATAACATAATTTACAAAACAGTAGTTTCAAACCTCGCAACTAGGTTCGATGTTTATTACAAAACGAAATAGTGGAGTGGCATTATAATATAATACACAACACACAAGGAGGTTGCCCTGCCCAAGGACCACACATTTACATCTCATCGTCATCACACGGTACAACTGTCATGCAGCACGATCCAAAACAGATCTGCTCATGAGGCTCACCTGCAACAAGGGTCAACGAACCCTGAGTACAAAAGTACTCAACAAGACTTAACCGAAATGAAAACTGATAAGACTCAGGAATGCAGGCTCAGGGATTCAAGGTATGGCTTTAGCAATAATCAAAGTTCTTTTGCTTAAAAGCACATTAACAAAATTCTTTGTATCAATATTCAAAATCTCATAAGATCATATACAAAGCTGACACGATCCGTATTAAGATCATGAAACTTCATATCCAACACTTTCTCGAACCATTTTCGAGTTCCAGCTTATTAATACTACGATGATGAGCAAAGGAGTTGAGTCTCCATAACCGAGGAGCAACGACGATTCAACCGATTATAAACCCAAATTGGGACTTCCAGACCACACGACATATGCAGTCCCCCGACCTACATATACCAACCTACCCTTGGATCCTCTCAAACAAGAACGGGTCCATACCACCCGAGAATCTACATGACTCCACCATTCCAGCCCATGGCCACGTGGGTACACGCTATTCCTCGCCATCTCTCCACTCCCAAAGGCGCGAGTAGCCATTCTCGTAATAGAATCGCCAAGTTCAGGGCTTACTGAGTATGTGGTTAGTACTACAAATTCTCACCTCATGCAATTCAACAACAGACGTGCCTTAATCGACACAAAGGAAAGAACCCCGCTCACAAGACCTCCATGTCTTGTGGCTCACACACACCGAGTCCGCCTTGGGTCTAGATTTATTACTCCACATTCCCATATCACATGCTAACATAATTAACCAATGTTCCATTTAAAACTTGCAGTGACAGTAATCACCCAACTCGATCGGTCTAAGCAGAGCTAAGCATAACTAGGCATATACGATTTTAAACGGGTAACAAGGTAGATATGGAACAACAAGGTTGATAATGCAACAATTAGGTTTCCACTTGACTTCTAATCACTTAATGCAAGATTGAAAAGCAAAAGCGAAATCAATTTGTAAAATACAAGGTAGGGTTATATGCATCCGGGCTTGCCTTCGTTGACGGAAAAGTCCGCACTGCGACGCTTCACAAGTCTTCGATCCCACTTCAACAGATGATCAACCTCCTCCGCAACTTGATTAACTACCACGCGTTCACCTTCGTTTACTACACGTAGTAACATTGCCATGTTTAACATGATGTGGAATATGAAACATGATGCTCGATGATGGATGCAAAAATTAATAAATTGTATACAATTTTTTTCTTCGCAGTACAGTTACAAACCAAACTAACCAAACCATATTTGTAACTGATGTGACCACGCTAGCACCGATCACTTTGGTGAACTCTCCGACCACTATGGTGAGCTATCCGACCACTATGGTGACCCATCCGACCACTACGGTGAACCATCCGACCACTATGGTGAACCATCCGACCACTACGGTGAACCATCCGACCACTATGGTGAACCATCCGACCACTACGGTGAACCATGCGAAGCAAAGATCGTCGGTGAGGGAGAACCGGCGACTGCAGTGATCAAAATGAGTAAACTACAACTGACTAAAGACTACAACATCGAAACGAAACCGTAAGTACACTGATTACAGACAACGGCTCACCGAAAAGCTCTGGCCACGATGACACGCCCAAGAGCGGTGAAGTTGTCGACCTCGAGGAAGAAAAAACGTGATGACAATGAAGTTCTCGGCAATTTCAAAGCGATCAAGGCTAGGCCGGCCGGATTCGCAAGGAAAAGACGGAACTAGGACGGCCTTTACCGAGATGGCAACAGCGCTAGGGAGACGATGCGAGCTTGTTGGAGCGATGACAACGGCGGTGGTGAAAACAAAGGAAGAAAAACGACGATGACGACGTCTTGGTACTTATAGCGCGGCGCAGAAGCTCAAGGAAGCCACGACGGAACTATTTCCGTGCCAGCGCGACATCAAAGACGGCCACGACACGCCTGGAACGCCGAAGAAGGTCCGACGGCAATGTAGCTTAGGCGGTGAACACTGTTCACAGAAATTACAAAATTGCCAGACGCCAAAATTCACAAATTACTCTCAAATCTTCATAACAACTTAAAAAAATCTCCAAAAACAAAAGTTGTTCAAAAATCGAAAGTTCTACAACTTTGCTTCTATAACCATCTCCTATTCGACCTACATTTTGAAATGCACATTTGAATTCAAAACGGGGACATTTAAAGAATTACGCCTTTTCAAATTACTTCAAATTTTTACTAAACAACTTTGAAAACTCCAAAAACAAACTTTGTACAACTCGACAAGCTCTACACTTTTGCTTTAAGACCCAACCCCAAAATGTGCTTTGATTTTGAAATGGGTTTTTCCGGGATAAAATTAATTGCTAGAAATCAGGGTTTTTCGAAAATTCAAATTCCAAACAAACTTTGAATTTAAGTCAAACAATACAATTCAACACATACCACACGAATATAAACTTGTTTTAGTGTATGCATCACAAAGTTTTCACCAAATGCCAAATGCTTTGCAATGCATATGATGACATGTCGTTTTTAGTATTTTAAACACCGAGGTGTTACAATCCTTCCTCCTAAAAGAAATCTCGCCTGAGATTCAAAGCCATAGAGTAAGTAATGGAAAAGGAAATGTGTTAATCCAAAACATCCGAACTTTTCCATAAAACAACCGAGGTTCTTTTACCAAACACAATTTGTAGTAACCGAGCTCAACTAACATTATTCTATTCTATATTGACGCTAGAAACTCTGGAAATTTTTCTAACAAGTAATCTTCTGATTCCCAGGTAGCTTCCTCTTCTGAATGTTGATTCCATTGTATTTTATAGAACTTGATTGTCCGTCTTCGAGTAACACGATCTTTCTGATCTAACACTCGGATAGGATATTCGAATAAGTTAAATCCGGTTCTAATTCTACTCCTTCAACTTCAACATTCTGCTCGTGCACTTTCGGAGACACTTCTTCAATTGAGAAACATGGAACACATCATGCACAAATGTGAGATGTTCGTAAATTTCAAGCGATATGCCACTTTTCCATACCTCTCCAAAATTTGATATGGTCCAATGTATCGGGTGCCAACTTTCCTTTAACACCAAAACGGTTAACTCCTTCATTGGTGATACTTTCGGATATACAAAATCTCCTTTGTTGAATACCAATGTTCTCCGTCGTCTATCCGCATAACTCTTTTTTTAGGCGGGATCGGGCTATCTTCAGATTACTCAGATTTGCCTAACCTTGTCTTCTTTCTTTTTTCACAAGGTCAACTCCAAAGAACCTTCTCTCTCTGGCTCGCACCAACTTAACGATGTTCTCGCATCTACGACCATAGAGTGCTTCAAATGGAGCCATTCTAATGCTTTCCTCGATAACTATTGTTGTATGAGAACTCGGCCAAAGGTAAGCACTCATCCCACTTATTGGAATAATTAAGGACACAACACCTTAACATGTCTTCAAGTACTTGATTGACTCTTTCATCACCGCCCATCGGTCATGGATGATAAGCTGTACTATATGAAGTTTAGTACCCAATGAAGCATGTAAGTGTTTCCAAAAGTCGGAGACAAATCTGCGTACCTCCTATCTCGACACTATGGTTTTGGTACCCCATGCAAACTCATGATTCTTGCTAAGTACATCTTGGCATATTGGATCGTGGGATATATGGTCTTGATCGAAGAAAATGTGCTGACTTAGTGAGTCGATCTACAATAACCCATACTGAGTCAAATCCCTTTGATGTCTTGGGTAGACCAATAATAAAGTCCATACTTATGTCCTCCCACTTCCAAGATGGAATAGGTAATGGTTGTAATTCACCAGCAGACCTCAAATGTATAGCTTTCACCTTTTGACAAGTATCACACTTTGCTATATATCTAGCAATCTCTATTTTCATTTTAGTCCACCAGAATCTTTGCTTCAAATCATGGTACATCTTGTTGCTTCCTTGATGGATAGATAACCTAGTAGCATGTGCCTCATCTAGAATTGACTGCCGTAACTTAGGAACTTTTGGTACCACCAGCGATCCTTGAACCATAACACATCTTCATCATCTATGTTAAAGCATTCCGCTTTTCCATTCTTGACTTTTTCCTTGATATGGGCTATACCCTTATTTTCCTTTCTGAGCAGCAATAACTTGATCTCGAATAGCGGCTTCAACAATTATGTTGGTCAAACTTCCTTGTTGAATTACCTCCACCTTCAACTTCTCCATCTCTTGACGGTAAGGTCAAACCCATTGTTCTTACTTTCGTGCAATTGCAATAACTTTTATGCGACTTAGAGCATCTCGCAACCATATTTGCTTTTCCGGGATGATAATGCACTTCTAAGTTATAATCTTTAATCAGCTCTAACCATCTTCTTTGTCGATATTCAATTCTCGATCGAGTAAAGATATACTTTAAGCTCTTATGGTTCAGATATATATATGGCATGTATTACCAAGTAGGTAATGCCGCCAAATCTTCAAAGAATGGACCACAACCGCTAACTCCAAATCATGAGTCGGATAGTGCTCTTCATGTTGCTTAAGTTGCTGGATGCATAAGCAATGACTCGGCCTTCTTGCATCAACACACATCCAATACCAATACCCGACGATCACAATAGACGCCAAATGACTTCTCGATGTCGTTTGGGCTATCTTCGATGCAATGGTCAACAATCTCTTCAAAGTCTGAAAAGCCTTTTCATAGTCAGATGACCAAACAAACTTGACTTGGTTCTTCAACAACTTAGTAATGGACTTTGACACTTTAGAAAAATCTGGAATAAACCGACGGTAATACCCCCGCCAATCCCGTAAAAACTCCTAACTTCATGAACTGTGGTTGGCGGTTTCAATCAAGAACATCCTTCACTTTGCTTGGATCAACAAAGAACTCCTTCCACCGACAAGACATGTCCAAGAAATTGTACTTCCTTAAGCCAAAACTCACACTTGCTGAACTTTGCATATAGTTGATGTTCTCTCAAACGAGTCGTAACAATTACGAGATGTTCCGCATGTTCTTCCTTGCTCTTGGAATATACTAGAATGTCATCAATAAACACCACTACGAATTTGTCTAGCTCGTGCATGAATACTGAATTCATCAAATACATGAAATGAGTGGTGCATTGGTCAAACCAAAAGACATGACCAAATATTCATATAATCCATATCTTGTGGTAAATGCCGCTTTGGGAATATCTTCAGGCTTTATCTTGATTTGGTGATATCCTCACCTCAAATCTATCTTGGAGAAAACTTTGGCTCGCCATTGATCAAAAAGCAAATCTATCCGAGGTAATGGATACTTATTCTTGATGGTCACTTCATTCAACTGGACGGTAGTCGACACATAACCTCAAGGTCTCATCTTTCTTTTCACAAAATTTGCCGACATCCCCAAGGTGATGAACTAGGTTGGATAAATCCCTTATCAATCAATTCTTGCAACTGAGTCTTCAACTCGGCTAACTCCTTAGGTGGCATCCTATAAGCTCTCCGAGAAATCGGAGCTGTTCTAGGTTTCAATTCTATGTTAAATCGACATCTCTATCTCAAGCGGTAGACCGGTAATTCTTCAGAAAGACATCGGAAATTCACATACTACCGGGATATCTCTAATCTCTTTGACTGGCAGTTGCACAAACTTTGCCCACTGATCTTCTTAAGGTTGGAAGTTGGATAAGAAGTTGAGAAGCACTAGCTGGCAAACTTACCCTTATAGTTCTATTCAAAGCATTTATAATAGCCTTATGCTGATACATCCAATTCATTCCCAAAATTACATCTATATCCTGGTCCTTTAGGATAATCATGGTAGTGGGAAAAATATGCCCACCCAGGTTTATGGGTACCGTATACCATTTCCTTAGTACACGTGACGTCCCCAGGCATCAGTATAAAGAAATTTTCCTTTGTTGTCCCAATTGAAATTTCATACTTCACAACAAATGCTCTATTGATGAAGGAATGCGATGCGCCGTAATCAAAAAGTATAATCACAGGATGATTGGCAACAGAAACATACCCATCATCACCGGCTCTCCTTCGTGAATTTCCCCGCTTGAATATAGAAAACCCTTCTGTCTTCCTCTCATCTTTGCCCTTCTCGAGCATTCTCGATTGTGGTTCTTGTTTGGTGCTTGACCTCGTTGTTGATTGGCGAGGGCCTTCGATAATTTTGATTAGCTCATTTAGGATATGGACATTCCCTAGAGAAATGACCAGTCCTTCCACAATTGTAACACGGATAGTTGTGACCTGTGATGTTGGAGCATTACCACTAGGAGCATTGGTTGACTGTGAGTTCGGATAGGTTATAGCAGATTTTACATTTGACTGCTGTTCTGCTTGGAACCTACGGCGGACGATAAGGAGGACGATAATGGTTTCTTCGGATGATAAATCACTCTCTTGCCTCTTTTGGTTTCCACCAAAAGGTCCAGACGGCACATTCTTTTTTCTTCTTGAGCTCCTTATGCTTGCCGATACTTTGCCTCTGAAGCAAGTGCAATATTTATCGCCTCATGATAAGTGATATTGGTACAGTGTCATCATTGTCTCGCAGCTTTGGTATTCGGACCTCTCATGAACCATTTCTTTTTCTTGGCATCCGTATTGACATGTTCGGATGCATATTGGGCCAGATGATTAAATCTTCCCACATACTGCATCACGGTTTGATCTCCTTGCTTCAAGGCAAGGAACTCTTCTAACTTCATAGCCATCACTCCTTCAGGGATATAATGGGCTCTAAAAGCAGTACGAAACTCTATCCAAGTTAATGGAACACTGCGGGTTGCATGGCCATAAGGTTTGCATACCAAGCACCGGCTGCACCTCTAAGTTGTCAAGGCGGCAAACACCGGCTCAAACTCCGTGCAATGAATAAGATCAAATTTCATTCCATGGTCCTAAGCCAGTCATCAGCCTCCAATGGTTCATCAGCCTTAGTGAACACTGGGGGTTTTGTATCTGTGAAGTCAACATATGTAGCCTCATCTCCGTTAGGATTGCGTCCGCGATTTCTATGCATCGATTTTGATTACTTTGAGCCATCTCATGAAGCAAACGAGAATTTTCCATACCACATTGACTAATGCAATGATAGCATCACCCAAATTGGTTACGGCATTGGTGGCGGGTTGGGGATATCATCATCATCTTGTGAAGTACCGTGAATATGCGATCCTCACAGCATCGACGATCCGCTCATAACAAACCAAACTTTATTCACAAGCCTTTATTCAAAGATCCTAAAGCTTACTACAACGCATTACATCGGTGCCACTTATTTAAACACAAGACCACATCTAAACAAGACTACTTAACTTAACTAGAAGTAATTATTTCACAACTCTACTCCTTTTCGCGATTACATCAAACTTCAGGCTCGGTATCCAATTCCGAATTATTACCGCCTTCATTATCACTTTCATCAATCATTACTAATTCTTCGGGATCTTCTTCTTCTTCTGATTCACTTTCATCGGCAAGGATGACACCGGGATCCAATGCATCAACTTGGGGTTCATGATTTGGATCTAGGAGATTGCTTAGCCTATGAACTTCCTCATGCAGATATGTATTATGCTCTTCTAAGTCTTCTACATAAAATTCTAACTCATGAGTTCTAACTCTAGCTACATTTTCCCTATGCCAAGCTTCATTCCTTCCTTCCACTGTACGAACTAACATACGTTCGCAGTTCCTGTGAGCTGTGGTAAGACGCCTTAATTGTTCCTGTAATCTGCCCACCTGAATGGCGTCCATAGCCCTATCTCTAGTAGCTTGGGCTAACTCTGCAGAAATCCTCTGTATTTACGCTTTGAGATCGTGCCTAGAATCGCCATCGCTAGCACCATCATTTCTAGGGGCAAGTTGGTGACGAGGAACTCCTTTGGGTCCAGTGGACTTACGGGGCGTCATCTTGGCACGAGCCATACTGTAGGAAACCAATTTAATCCAAGTAAGACCATTTGATGTAAGTCTAAAGAGCAGCTATGATGGATTACATTCCTCAAACCAGACTCACTACTCAACTCCAGACTAATAGGTGAAGGAAGTAACGAGTGAATTATGCATGATGCATGAATCGTTCTTACGAACAAAAACATCAAAGTTTACAATGCACATAAACAACATTTATTTTTATATAGGGCATAGTAAGATTACTACTCCACCACACAAGACCCTTTTACTCAAATAAGGAATGGTGAGAAAGAAATAAGATAAGTCAGAAGCAATTTGGACCAAACTATCAAGTTAAATTTAGTCATCCAAATCATTTTGAAGTTTTTGTAAAACAATACAACAAAACCTTGTAACGATGGCTTTGATACCATTCTGTGGCAGAACCTCCTAAATTATAGGGCCCACATGCACCTGTCACTGTCCAACGACCTTTGACATTTATGCATATGTTACCGATAACTTAAGAAGACTGTCGGGTGTCCGCGGGGAACCCCGAATCATCCACGATTTCCGAGCAGGATCACGTTACATAGTCATTGCAGTATTAAAACATTTATTCAAATATCAATACCAAAGTAAAAATAGTGGAAGTCTTACAATAACATAATTTACAAAACAGTAGTTTCAAACCTCGCAACTAGGTTCGATGTTTATTACAAAACGAAATAGTGGAGTGGCATTATAATATAATACACAACACACAAGGAGGTTGCCCAGCCCAAGGACCACACATTTACATCTCATCGTCATCACACACGGTACAAATCACATGCAAAGACGATCCAAAACAGATCTCGCTCATGAGGCTCACCACGCAACAAGGGTCAACGAACCCCCGAGTACAAAAGTACTCAACAAGACTTAACCGAAATGAAAACTGATAAGACTCAGGAATGCGTGCTCGTGGATTCAAGGTATGGCTTTAGCAATAATCAAAGTTCTTTTGCTTAAAAGAAATGTAACGTCCGATCCCGACATACATGGCCCCACCACTCTTCCTAGGAGTGGTCCGACCCACGTAGCAACCCGCTTGAACTTTCGTCCTCGCTTGCTCAAAAACGGTTAACCGAAGGTTACTACGCGCCCCTCGCCCCGGTATTTAAGTCGATCCAAATAATTCAGATTTCCAAGATGGTAAACCTGGTTGCACAAGATTTTTTCGCGATGCTACAAAGAACCACTGCGTGAATGAATGTTCCGAATTTGGCCTCGCCCAATTCGGATGAACAATCTCTGCCACAAAGAAACCCCTTTGGATGCTACATTAGCCGGCCTTATTCTCGCTACAAATAACACCGCCCATACCGGATTTTTAATTGGGCCCACTTTTGGCCCATTAGGATGTTACAATCATCCCCTAAAGATTCGACGTCCCCGTCGAATGCCGATCAACTTACCCTTTCGGGACATTTACCCGTGATCCGCCTCTCTTCAACACGCTTGTGTGGCCGTGCAGGCAAGATGTGTATGCCATGCCGTGACCACGACGGATCCACGCACATGCACACAACATACCCGCTGCATTGTCCCCACGTGCCCGTGAAACCTCGAGAGTCGGCTCGATACCAAATGTAACGTCCAGGTCCCGACATACATGGCCCCAACCCACTCTTTCTAGGAGTGGTCCGACCCGCCAGTAGCAACCCGCTTGAACTTTCATCCTCGCTTCGTTCAAAACGGTTAACCAAGGTTACTACGCGTCCCTCGCCCCGGTATTTAAGTCGATCCGCGAATTCGAGGATTTCCAAATGGTACTAAACCTGGTTGCACAAAGATTTTCGCGATGCTACAAAGAATTCACCGTGAATGTTGTTCCAAATTTGGCTCGGCCCAATTTGGATGAACGATACCAAGCTTCTGATAACCCGCTTTGGATGCTACAATAGCCGTCCTTATTCTGCTACAGTACACCGGCCCATACTGGATTTTTTAATTGGGCCCACTTTTGGCCCATTAGGATGTTACACAGCGCCGCCGGCAGCTTCGCCCACATCAAGCCGAGCTCGCCAAGGTCCAGTCCAGCATCGCCGTGCTTCCACGCCATCGAGCTCTTCCTCTGCGCCAGCACTGCTGTTCCAGCGCTGGTAAGGCCCTGCCGTCATGCCCTAGCAATCCATATCGCAGTGCTTGCCGTGACCTAGCTATTCATCACCGCATTGATCTCTATTGCATTCAGGGCCTTTGATTCACTGCTAACCCTAACCCTAGATTTGGTGGTTCCCCGTGTGTCACTTATCTTTTCATCGGATCACTGGTTCATCAGGTAGCAAGCCAGTCATTTCAATTTCCTATCTAAATTGCTTGCTTCCTAGGGTCTCGCATCTATTAGGTATATTGTATTTATTTGTATACCCTATCTATTCCATCGTGTAGCGAGTCGGTGCCGTTGAGGTGTCAGTGGCAGTTGTTAGTTAACTCGGGGCCAAGCTCGTGAGTACGGAATGAGGCCAAGCCTCGAAAGTGTCAGAGGCAGTTGTTTCTTGTCAGTGGTAGTTGATTCTCTTCAGATTCATCAGATGGCTCGCACGAAGAATGTCGGTGGTGGTCCAGGAGATGAGGATTCGAGGTGTCCACCTCGCTTGCCTGTAGATCCTAAAGGCAAGGCGACGAAGAAGGTTGCATCAAAGAAGCGCAAGTACCCTGATGCAGAGACAGCCAGAGCAGCTGTAGTTGCTGAGGCCGCAGAGCGTGTCGAGAGAGGAGGTACTTGCAGTGGAGTTGTTATAGCAGATCATCTATCACCAGAGGCGTGGGGCCGACTTGAGCGTATTGAGCGTCTTCATGGTGGTCCACCTGGGACTATCATGATGGCAGGATGATGTCTGGCTATTGAGGAGCCTCAGCCTTAGGGGGAGTCCCAGTAGGAGCCACAGCAGCAGCCCCAGCCAGCAGAGTCGACAGAGCATGCTCAGGAGGGAGAGCAGTCAGAGCAGGCACCACAGCCACAGTTACGCCGCTCTGGTCGTACCCGTGCTCCAGTCACACCGAGGGCAGATACTCAGCGGAGAGGTTCTCGTCCACCGCCCAGACCACAGGTTCCGCCTCTAGTGACCCATCTTGACTTGAGGGCCGCCACGGCCAAGTAGGTTCAGCAGCTGAGATTTGTTGATTTTGAGGTGTGGTTTCCACCGAGGAGGGATGAGAGAGCATCTGAGGGTTTCTACACTCCTCTATAGGAGGACTTCTACAATACCTATCTCAACAGTGGAGCAATTTTTAGATCTCAAAGAGTGTGTCACATTGACACTATTGTTGCAGCAGCTGGAGAGCACATTCGCCCCTACCTTGCATATCTGCCGGGGCTGACAGATTTGATTGGTCAGACAGGATTATATGTTCCATCTTGGGTTCATCAGTTCTATGCTTCTCTCTTTATTGATCCGCACCATAACTTCATACACTTTTCATTCAGAGGCAGAGATTACCGATTAACGAGTACTAGGACCAGGGAGATACTCAGACTTCAGGAGCAGCCTGTTAGACTTCATGAGGTATGCTATGGATAGACAAAGCCCTCTAGACGCCCTCATGGCGGTAATGTGCCCCCTACAGATCTTGTCTGCCACTACTTCAAGGAGCCTTTTGGTGAAGGATCGAGGAGAAACCCCAGTGATCTCACTCCCACTACTCATGTACTTGAGGCCATTATGAGGAGGACATTGCTACCAAGGATGGGATATCGTGAGGGATTGACTCACATACAGTTGTGGCTTCTCAACTCTCTGATGCAGCAAACAATGTTTGATATTTGGGATCTTCTTCTGTCAGAGATGAAGGACACTATAGCTGAGGGCTTCAGAGGACATAGGCAGCTGCCTTATGCTCACTAGATCACATGGCTTATCCACAGAGCAGTCATAGTGAGGTCCCCAGAGATGCTTGCTGAGTACAGTGGTGCCACCACAGAGTTTCCAGCCTATAACATGACGCAGATGATCAGGCATAGTACACCTACAGCACCCAGTCAGCTGCGCCGACGTCCTGAGGTGCCAGAGTCTGCAGCCCAGCAGGATGAGATCATTAGAGAGATAGCAGCTACTGAGGAGGAGGAGCTTGCCCAACAGGAGGGTGTGGTCGTGAGCCACCCTAGTGACAGTTCTGATGATGACTACCAGCCCATCCCTCGGATGCCTCCTCAGCGACAAGATCATGAGGCCGGCAGTTCCAGTTCAGCGCCATCTGCACCACAGACCGACCCCGCTCTCCTGGCTATACTTGAGCGGATGAGGCAGGACCAGGCACGACAGGCTCAGGAGACAGCTGCTACATTTGCTCAGTTCCAGACTCAGCAGGATGAGTTCCAGCGCCAGCAGCAGCAGCTAGCTATACATCAGCAGACTCAGGCTTTACAGCTGCAGCAGCAGGCGATGCATCATCAGTAGCAGCTCCTCGGTTTTATGCAGCATGTAGTGACAGCCATTGGGGCTCCACCGTCACAGCCTTCACCCTAGCTTGGTCAGACTGTCACTACCTCGATGACTCTAGCGTTACAGCCTAGTGGGCTTCAGAGTCAGGGACAGCCACCAGCATAGTTTGCTTCTCCTACAGAGCAGGTGTCCTAGTATTTTGCTACGTCACTACCAGCTCCACAGTTCACACCGCTGCAGATGGGCTTTACACCAGATGAGACGCCCTCACTGCTTGTGCCAGAGACCACAGTGTCCAGGAGCCTTGGTGCTTCATTCAGTGAGTTGACAGGGATGCCTACTCCTCCATATCTACATGTCCCAGTCCGTCTCATCAAGCACGACCACCGGGACTACAGAGACGCCCCTTCCTCAAAGGGCATCATCGTGAGCCTACTATAGTCCTACTCAGATCAGTCTACAACTGCTCTAGTTCTTGATCCGACCCAGACTGCTACAGCACCGATTATAGCTCAGAGAGGGTCATACAGCTCAGAGCTCAGGATCAGATGATGATGCCAACCAGTTCCAGCTTGCTCCTCGTACCAAAGATTACTGCTTTCGTCTGCTGCAGCTGCAGCCCTTGACCGAACCCTTAGGTTTTGGTGTTTGACGCTAAAGGGGGAGAGGGATCGAGTATGATAGATTTAGGGGGAGCGACATATTTAGGGGGAGCTTAGTTATCTTATTAGCTTATATATTACATTTGGAGTTTTTATGTGTGATACACTATTATGCATTCATCGTGTGTTTACTTTCATGCATTGAACTATATATATGTGATAGTGATATCTACGTGACCGTAATATATGACATGTGTGCTCTCTACTTTGAATTATTTATATGTCATATCACTTATGCTTGCCTTTGCTTCCGTGTTTTACTCTGATGCAAATGAGCTTCATTACTTGTACTCATGCTTATTTCATATCTTTTGAGTACATCATATTGACTTGGATCATATAAGCTTGACTAATACCTTTGTTCTTATTGACAAAAGCTTATATGATCCAAGCATGTTAAAAACCTCAACTCTTTCACATACTCGAGGTGGTATTGTCATCAATCACCAAAAAGGGGGAGACTGAAAGCATCTAGGCCCCTAGTTAGGTTTCGGTGATTAATGACAATACAAGATTACTGTGACTAACGTGTGCTTTGCAAAGGCAATTAAGTTAGGTCATAGTAATGGAGATCGATTGGGCAATCATGGTGGTCATGCCCCTACGATGGAAATCGTTTCAGTTTTCAAAGGATGGACGACAAGGCTAAGAATGACTAGTTCTAAGTGTCGATTGGAGTTGGAGAGACACTTAGAGTAGTTTATGACTTTGTTTTTCCTTTGGCCGTACTATTAAGGGGGGTATGGACGGGTAGCTTGACCTAGGTGAGTCTAGTGAGTTAGGTGTG
Source organism: Miscanthus lutarioriparius (assembly GCA_904845875.1). Lineage (NCBI taxonomy): Eukaryota > Viridiplantae > Streptophyta > Magnoliopsida > Poales > Poaceae > Miscanthus > Miscanthus lutarioriparius. The sequence goes on from CAJGYO010000006.1 coordinate 87,128,113, forward strand.
GTGCACACTTGTTAAAACTAGCGCTAGGTAGCTCCTACATATGCCTAAGATCCATTGGAGCAAACTTCATTCACGTATGATCGAGAGTTGGAAGTGAATGGAGGGTCAAATGCTGACCGAACGCTGGGTTCGGTGTGACCGGACGCTGGCACAGAGTCCAGTCAGTTCATTTGACCGAGGTGAAATTGTTCGGTGCGACTGGACGCTGGAAGGTCATGTGACCGGACGCTGAGGGCCAGCGTCCGGTCGTTTCCAGTAAGGTTCTAGAGAGGGAAAATCATGACCGGACGCGTCCGGTCACACTGTAATCACTGGTTTTCGGGGAGTACTGACCGGAGCGTCCGGACAACATGACCGGAGCGTCCGGTCACCCCATAGAGGCACATAACGGTTCGTTTTTCAGCCCTTGTTATAAATAGAAGCTCCACTCGTGTGTGGAGTCACTTTTGCTCATTCCAACGGCTGAAACACACCTTAGAGAGTGCCAAGAAGAGCAAGGTCCTAGTGAGGTGATTGAGATTTGAGAATCCCAAAGAGAGCCCTCATTAGTGAGATCAAGAGTAGCAAAGTGTGCATCCACCCTTCTCACTAGACTCACCTAGGTCAAGCTACCCGTCCATACCCCTCTTAATAGTACGGCCAAAGGAAAAACAAAGGCTTGTCGTGGTCAAGTGAGAGTTCGTGCTTGTTACTCTTGGTGATCGCCATCACCTAGATGGCTTGGTGGTGATTGGAGAGCTTGGTGATCATCCGGAGAGCTTGTGGATGACCCAACTCAAGTTGTGAGCGGTTGTGGGTGATTCACCGCGACGGAGTGTCGAAGAATCAACCCGTAGAGAGCACTTGATCCTTGCGCGGATCAAGGGGGAGCTACACCCTTGCGCGGGTGCTCCAACGAGGACTAGTGGGGAGTGGCGACCCTCCGATACCTCGGCAAAACATCGCCGCATTCCTCCTTCTCTATTTACTTTGATCATTTACTTTGAGTATTTCCTTTGAGTAATTACTTTGAGTATTTACATTGAGCAATTCAATTCTTGTCTTTACAATTCAAAGAATTGCCATGCTAGAGTAGGATTGGAACTTAGGTTGCAAGTCATTTGTGCGGTAGAACAACTAGAAACACTTCTTAGGCATAAGGGGTTAATTGGGCTAACCGTAGGATTTAATTATTGCAAAGAAATTTAGAATTAGCCCAATTCACCTCCCCTCTTGGGCATCTTGATCCTTTCAGTAGCTCCAAGGGGTAACAACTCTATTTGCTTGTGGGCTTATAAATAGAGGTGGTGGCCGGCCTTGGCCACTCTCTTGGCACTTCCCACACCTGCATACACCCTTTGAAAGCTGAGCACACCACTCCACTCACTTGCACACTTGATTTCATCATCTTGAGTGAGATTAGAGAGCCTCTAGTGCATTGCTTAGTGGTCTAGGATCTTGTGGCACTAGTTTGGCAATTTGAGCTGGTGGAGATCTTGTTACTCTTGGTGTTTGCTGACACCTAGATGGCCCGATGATTGGTGGATCGTCGAGCGAAGGAAGGTGATTGTCTTCGGCTCCGATCATTGTGATTGTGAGGGGTTCTTGTGCCTTCCTCGGTGGAGTGCCAAAGGCAACTCTAGTGGATTGCGTGTGGCTTATGGATCCTCATCTTGTGTTGGTTGTATGACACCCGGTTGTGGGTTAGGCGTGTGATGCCTATTAGTGCATGAACCTCCAAGTGAGTGAATCGCCGCAACGGGGACTAGCTTGCTGGCAAGCAAGTGAACCTCGAAGGAAAATCATTGTGTCATCATTTGTCTCCTTGGTATTCTTTGGTATTCATTGATTGATCACTTGCCACGGCGGTATATCTCCTCTACCACTCTCTTTCATTACATTGTGTATTTACCTTGTGTAGAGCTTGTGGTAGTTGTATGACTTAGCTTTTTAGTTGTAATTAGTTCCTAGCTAGATCAACTAGTGTAAAGAGTAGCGACGTAGCCCTTGAGTGCTTAGTGATCATAATTGACTAGAATTATTAGTAGGTGGCTTGCGTTTTTAGTAGGCTAGCGCATCACTTGCTTCGCCTCATAATTATCTAACCTCTTGGCTTAGTGTTGTTGTAGATTTTTTATAGGCTATTCACCCCTCCTCTTGCCATTAGGACCTTTCAATTGGTATCAGAGCCGTGGTCACCTTGATTTGAAGCTTAACAACCTTCGGTGTCAAAATAACTCAAATCAACAACACCAAGAAGCCACCCCAATTTGACAGCATAAACTATCCTTATTGAAAGGCTAAGATGACCATCTACATCAAGTCAATCAATAGAAAAGTGTGGAAGGTGGTGGAGACCAAGATTGAGGTAGCAAATTTGGAAGCTCCATCCGTGGCCGAAGAGGTGTTGCTACAAAATAATGACATTGCTCTTAGTGCCATTGCATGATGCCATGGATGAGAGAACGTTTAAGCAAATCAAGAACATTAAGATGGCTCATGAGGCATGAAAGAAGTTAGAGGAGTCATTTGAGGCACTCAAGCCATGAAGGGTGCCAAGGCATACATTCTCAAGGAGAAGTTTGCAAGCTTCAAGATGAAAGATTGTGAGACTGTGCCGAAGATGTTTCATAGGCTCCAAGTGCTAGTCAATGATCTCAAAGCACTTGATGAAGAAGTGAAGGACAAGGACTTCTCTCATAAGTTCTTGAGATGCTTACTCTCAAGATTTGGCACATTGGTCACTATTCTAGTGAGGAATGGTTTGGACACCATGACACCAATCCAAGTGTTGGGTGATGTGATGACCGATGACACATATAGAGATGATGATGAGAAGGAAGAAAAGAAGGAAAAGAAAGATGACAAGAAGGATGACAAGAAGAAGAGTGTGGCATTCAAAGCCACATCATCCTCCAAGGGCAAGGCAAAGCAAGAATCATCAAGTGAAGGTGAAGAATCAAGCCTTGATGAGGTTGATGATGAGAAGATGGCTCTCTTTGTGAAGAGATTTGGAAAATTCATGATGAAGAAGGGCTATCATTCTAGAAGGAAGAAGTCATCATCAAAGAGCAAGGAAGAAGCAAGGAGGTGCTTCAAGTGTGGTAGCAAGGATCATCTTGTTGCTCAATGCCCCTACAATAGTGAAAATGAAGATGATGACAAGAAGGGCAAGAAGAAGTACAAGAAGGAGAAGAAGGAGAAGAAGAACAAGATGACCCTCAAGAAGAAGAAGAAGAAGAGTGGTTCATATGTGGTCACTTGGGATAGTGATGCTTCCTCAAGTGTTGATGATGATAGTGATGATGACAAGACCACCAAGAAGAAGGCTCTAGCAAGCATTGCCATAAATGAGAAGCCATCTCTCTTCGACACTCCATCAACATGCTTCATGGCTAAAGCCATTAAGGTACAATCTTATGATGATGGATGTGATGATGAACGTGATAATGAAAGTGAAAGTGATGATGACGATGAACCCACTAAAGATGAACTAATTGACATGTTAGAAGATGCTAAGGAACATTTTGACATTAAGAGAAGGGAATGCAAAGCCTTGACTAAGGAACTAAAAGCCCTTAGGAAAGCCTTTGATGAGCTCAATGCATCTCATGAGAGGCTAGATGATGCCCATGAGAAGCTTGGCAAGGCTCACACTAAGCTTGAGAAAACTCATTCCTCTTTACTTAATGAGCAAAATGAGAAGGAGCATGTTGTAACATGTGACAAAGGCTTAACATGTGATATAATTGATGAATCTTTCTATAAGCCTATTGTTGTTGCTCCTGCTAACCCTTCTTGTAGCTCATCATCCACTTCCACTTCACCTATGAGTGATGGTTTCACTTGTGATGCCTCACTTATGGTTGAGAATGAGACCTTAAAGAAGGAGGTCAATGAGCTCACTCGCGCCTTAGGCAATGCCTATGGGGGTGATGCCCGCTTGCTAAAGTGCTTGGGTAGCCAAAGGTTTTCTCTCAACAAAGAGGGATTGGGTTATACCCCTAAGAAAGGTAAGGCGGCCTTTGCTCCTCACAAGACTAGTTTTGTGAAGAACAATGGTCGGTTTTGCAATAGATACAAGCAAGTTGGACATGTAGAGCAATATTGCAAGAACAAGAACAAGAACACTAATGTATCCTCAATTAAGTTTGATTCTTGTTATTTGCTTACCAAGGGTGCCAATGGTATGAAGGCTAAGTTTGTTGGTACACCAATTGTGGGCTCAAAGAAGAAAGCTATTTGGGTGCCAAAGAGCTTAGTCACTAACCTTCAAGGACCCAAGCAAGTTTGGGTACCTAAAAAGAATTGATCTTCTTTTGTAGGTCAATTACAAAGCCAGAGGAAGGCATTGGGTTCTTGATAGTGGGTGCACTCAACACATGATCAGTGATGCAAGAAAGTTCAACTCAATCAATACCAATGGCAATGATGGCTATGATAGTATCATATTTGGTGACAATGGCAAAGGCAAGATCAAATGACTTGGTAAGATTGTAATACCAATGGCAATGATGGCTATGATAGTATTGCTAGTTGAGAGCTTAAACTTCAATTTGCTATCCATGGCTCAATCGTGTGATCTTGGATTCAAGTGCATATTTAGAGTAGATAATGTAGAGATCATAAGTGTAGATGGCTCTAATTTGATCTTCAAAGGCTTTAGATATGAGAATCTATACTTGGTTGATTTCAATGCTAGTGAAACTCAATAATCAACTTGCTTGTTCACTAAGTCTAGCATGGGTTGTCTATGACATAGAAGGCTTGGTCATGTTGGAATGAAACAATTGAATAGATTGATTAAGCATGATCTAGTTAGAGGCTTGAAAGATGTGGTATTTGAGAAGGACAAACTTTTTAGCTCTTGTCAAGCCGGCAAACAAGTTGGAAACACCCATCCTAAGAAGAGCATAATAACTACTAGCAAGGCATTTGAGTTGTTGCACATGGACTTATTTGGGCCAACACAATACACTAGCATCAGTGGAAACAAATATGGCTTTGTGACAGTGGATGACTACACTAGATACACTTGGGCATTCTTTCTAGTGGACAAGAGTGATGTGTTTGCAACTTTCAAATCATTTGTGTCAAAGGCATTCACAATGAGTTTGAAACAACCATCAAGAGAGTTAGAAATGACAATGGTAGTGAGTTCAAGAACACAAGAATTGATGAGTTATGTGATGATTTTAGAATTAGACACCAATTCTCGGCCAAATACACTCCACAGTCAAATGGCCTTGTTGAGAGGAAGAATAGAACACTTATTGACATGGCAAGGTCTATGCTTAGTGAGTACAATGTGAGTCAATCATTTTGGGCCGAAGCAATCAACATGGCTTGCTATTATAGCAACTGACTCTATTGTCACCCATTGAAAGAGAAGACATGTCATTGCAAAAAGTGACCAACAAGTAAATATTTATCGTTTTGCCGTACGTTGTGATCGGATGTGGCCTAGCACTCAATGACACAGGGTTTATACTAGTTCAGGCAATGTGCCCTACGTCCAGTTTGAGTCGGTTGGTGACTTTATTCCTGAGGCTAGGTGCTCGAAGTTTGCTGTGGGGTTACAAATGAGTGGGAGTAAGATGGGGTGTGTTAGAGGTCCGGTCGGACTTTGGACCGAAGGGCTGAGAGTGACGGGAGCTCCTACGTGCGCTAAGTATTGGAACATATGCTCTGTGTAGCTTTAGAGTTCTAGAGCCGTAAAGTTGTTTGAGTGCTCAGAATGTCTAAAGCTTAGCAGAGAGCGAGTCAGAATGATCCATCCTTGTTGGGAGAGAGCGCATCCCCTTTTATAGATGAAGGGGACAGCCTTACAAGTTTAAGAGAGAGAGAGAGTGCCCTAGTCTTGTTGCCCACACCGTCGGGTACAAGACAATTTGTCGGTGCCCACAATACTGTTGACGCCTAGATGCATGTGGTAGGCTCCATCGTGTTCTTCTAGGTATGGCAAATGTCGGTGCCTACCATACTGTAGGACAAATGTCGGCACCTACAACACTGTTTATGTTTTGACATATCTAGAAGGCTGCAAAGTACCCTTCTGGCATGTCCTGATAGTACTGTCCTGTAGGTGTGCAGGGTACGGTCCTCGATATTGCGGTTGACTTAAGCACCTTACCTTATCTGCTCCACTTGATTTCTTGGGTCCTTGCAGAGCGAGCGTCCTCGGCCGATCGTTCCTAGTTAGCTCTGACCGCGCCGATCGGAGAAGAGCCATAAGCAGAGGTTCAGTGTATTCCTGGTCGGAGAAGTGGGTCGGAGTCGGAAGCGAGCGTCGTCCCCTCTTTGGCCAGGCCTTTCGGTCGGAGAGGCGGGTTGGACTCGGAAGCGAGCGTCGTCCCCTCCTTGGCTAGGCCTTCCGGTCGAAGAAGCGGGTCAGAGTCGGAAGCGAGTGTCGTCCCCTCCTTGGTCAGGCCTTCAGGTCGGAGAAGCGGGTCGGAGTCAGAAGCGAGCGTCGTCCGTCTCCTTGGAAAGGCCTTCCAGTTAGAAACTAGATTGCTCTTTCGGCATGTCGTTAGGTATCTGGGCCGGCCCAGGAGTTGCGCGTCGTTTGTAATGCCATCTGCTGGGTCGAGCTTTTGCTAGGAAGCGGGCCCATTAGGGACCCTGGGTTTATGAACCCGATAGGAGCCCCCAAGCCCCCGAGCGATTCAGGTGGAATCGTTCGGGGGATTTTTCATTTTGATAGCGGGTGCACGCGAGCGCACCCGGTGGGTGTAGCCCCCGGGCGATTTGGGTAGAATCGTCTTGGGGATTTTTCGACTTGCCAGCGGGTGCGCGCGAGCGCACCCGGTGGGTATAGCCCCCGAGCCTGCGTCCGACTGGTGAGTCGGTTGGAGGCTGAGTATCTTGGTACTCTTTCCTGGGGCCGCAAACTCCTGTGTTTCTACCGTTCGGGGTGTTCGCCCGTGTTTGTCCCACCAGTGACCTATGCGGTCGGTTGATTTCCTGAGTCGGCATCGGGCGACCTTAGCCCCTGAGCCCCGTTGGGTTCGGTAGGGGTTGGTCTAGTTCCGTGCGTTACCCCGTCCACAATTTCCGCAACCGAAGGGGCTGAGCTAACGTCGATTGCCTTGATGGCTCGAGTGACGCGCTCGGTGAGCTCACTAACGGGCATGTTCGAGTGGAATCCAGGTCCGTCGTTCGTAACGGGGTCGGCATAGCCCTCATGTGGCATTCCACTGCTCCTTAACCCACGTCCCGGCAGATGCCCGGGTCATTTCGGAGACCGACTCAGGTGGCCCGCTGGCCTCCCCCTCGATGGAGATTCTATGGGCATGGCTCGAGGTTAGGATTGAACGAGAAGGTCAAGATGACCCTGTCTGCTTCTGAGCATACCGGGCGAGGGCCACTAGGGCTCATTTGCATTTTCTCCCCTGGCTCTATTTGACGCGAGGCGGCCTTGAGCCCTTTGTGGGCCGGCATTCGAACCCCGGTCGGTTGTTGCTCATGTTGAATGAGGCAACTACCGCTTTGTGACGCAACATGAAGCGTTGTGATGCATTAATTGCATATGCGATGCTTTGGATGTATGGGATGAATGAATGATTGTATGAATGAATGTGTGAATGCGTGTATGGGAATGGATGAATGAATGGTCATGCATCAGAAAATAAAGTAAGAACGTTTGGTAAAGCTACCTTGATGACTCGAGTGATGGGTTTGAGGAGTTCTTATCGGATATGTCCGAATGGGATCCGTGTCCGTCATTCATGATGGAGTCGGCATAGCCCGCATGGGGCATCCCACTGCCCCTTACCTGTCTCTCGGCAATCGCCTGAGCCGTTCGATCGACTCAGGTAGCCCATTGGTCTCTCCTTGACGGAGATCCTATCGGGGGCCCTTCCAAACCCTGCTTGGGAAGGCAGAGGGTCGTTTGCATGCAGTTGCACCTCGTTTCTGACGCCTGGGTTGCGGTAGTGGGGGGCCCAACCTAGGCCACGTCCTGCTTTAATCGGGTTATGTTTTGTTGGGCAGGGTGCATCCCATCAGTCAGGACGTGTCCCATCGCATGCCTATTCGCATTTAAATAGGAGAAGGGAGAGGGTTTTCGTCCCATTCCTTCACCTTTCTCCATCTACCGCCTCTCCTCCTTCTTCCTTCTCACCAAGTGCGTTTGTGTGCCATGGTGGTTCCTAGGAGAAAGAGGGTAAAGCGAGGGAGAGGAGAACTCACAGATCCATTCATGAGTCCAGAGTGCGATGTCAAACTGGAGGCCATCCAATGTAGATGAGGTGGTGCTAGCTGCCTTCGCCGAGAAGGTGCTGCTTCCGCCGAAGGAGGTGGCGCACTGGAGGGCTCCTATGCCAGGGGAAGCTGTTCCGCGACCTCGGGCCGATGAGGTTGTCTCCTTCCTCGCCTTCCACGAGCGCGAGCTAGGATATCCCGCTCACTGGTTCTTGCGTGGGCTCCTCAACGAGTGGGGCCTGGAGGTACAACACCTCAATCCGACTGGGATGCTGCACGTTGCTTGTTTCATCACCGTCTATGAGGCCTTCCTTGGGATGAAGCCGCACGTGGATCTATTCCGGCGGATCTTCACCGGGCGAGCACTGTCAGAGGGGAAGCCACCTAGGACCACGCCGATTGGGGGCTTCGCCTTGTAGAAGAAGCCGAGGCCATCGGGCTCCTACCCCGCGTACTCCCCCTATGACTCCAATTGGGGGTGGCATGGGGAGTGGTTCTACATTAGGAACCCAGCGGAGGCGCCATTCCCGCCGTTCACCGAAAGAAGGCCGGAGAGGTGGGAGAGCTGGTCGTGGGGGCCCTCTAGTTGACAGAACAAGCTAGAGGTCATCGAGGCAGAGCTCCAGAAGCTGGTGCAGCACGGCCTCGACGGGCCACACTTTCTTCCGCCGTCGAGTCACCCCGCTGGCGGAGAGGAGGCGACCGATGTGGAACTACTTCGGCCCAACGGATCCCAACCGCGCGTCGCCGGAGGAGTTGGCGAAGGACGAAGTCCGGAGTAGGCTCAACTGGGTGCTGCAACTGAGGGAAAAAGAGTCCCTTGAAGGAAAGCCTAGACCTCTCCACGCCACAAAGCTGTCCAATATGGTATGATCCCCTCTTCTTATTCTGTGTCTTTTTCCCTTTTGCTCTCCTGTATTTTGACTTTGAGTCATCCGTTTCGTAGGGACTCGCGAGTTACAAATCCCAGCCGCATCTGTAACGTCCCACCTCTTCGAGGCTGGGCCCGCTTATATCTGGCAGCTTAACTAGGATATAGACTGCCCTCACAGACCAACACTTGTCTTTTTTGCGCACTTTGTCCTCACTCGTGCGCACCTGTGAAGAACTTCCCGGTCAATCACCCATTGCTCCGTGCCAAGCACGCTTAACCTTGGAGTTCTTAAGAGATTGGCTTCGAGAAAAAGAAGTTGCAACTTGTTGGTATGAGTATCCTATTAATCCTATTAAGCCTCGAGCCGGGTGTTACATCCTCACCCCTTAAGAGATCGGCGTCCTCGCCGATCAATCCCAAGCCGAGAACGTCCCCTCTTAGCCATGTCCGTGTGTCTAGTGCCAACGCATGTGTGCCATCTTTGTGTGACCACGCCGGATCCACACCACCATGCGCGCACATGCTCAAGCAAGAATTCACGACACACACACGCCGTCGTGAAACCGCGAGAGTCGGCTCGATACCATTCTCAGAACGTCCCACCCTCTTTGAGGCTGGGCCCACTTACATCTGGCGACTTAACTAGGATATAGATCGCCCTCACGGATCAACACTTGTCTTTTTCTGCGCACTTTGTCCTCACTTTCGTGCGCACTTGGAGAAGAACTTCCCCGGCCGGTTACCCATCGCTTCGAATGGCACGCTTAACCTTGGAGTTCTTAAGAGATGGGCTTCCAGAAAAGAAGTTGCAACTTGTTGATACGAGTATCCTATTAATCCTATTAAGCCCTGAGCCGGGGTGTTACAGCATCTTCCGAGGGGACCGGAGGGCACAGCTCCACAAGCTGCTCTAAAAGAGGCAGCGGTTGCCAAAAAGAAGAAGAGAGATGAGAAGGCCTAGAGGAGGCACGAGAAGGAGAAGGAGATCGCCTGGTGGGTGCGGGCCGGTGAAAACTGGAGTGACATGGAGGCGGAGCTTGAGTCGGCGGAGCCCACGAAGATGGGTGGCGACGCGAGCACCTCCGAGGATGACGGAGATAGGGGTGTCGTTGTGACCTCGGTGGAGCGTCGTGTGCCTGCAGCCGCATCCGTTGGCGGTGGGTAGGATACGGAGAGGCGCGGCGATGTTCCTGCTTCAAGGAAGCGTGCCGCGAGCTCGGATGTCGCCGTCGAGCGAGAGGCGAAGCGGGCGCGGTCGCCACACCCTTCGGAGGCATCGTTGGCTTAGCCCCCCTGCTCTAAGTGTGGCGGGGCACGCCGGCTAGTCAGAGGAGCGTGCTCGTACCCCTGCATCTTTGGGGTCGGTGCGTGCGCGCGACCCACAACGGGGAGATGCCCCATCAGTTGCCCCGACGGGTGCGCCACGAGCCGGTGGTCATGGCGACTCGTGGGCCAATTGGGAACCGGCTGGGTCGGCTCCTCCCTCGGTCGATGTGAGGGGGCGTGGGTCATGACCCGTGAGCGGTCATCATCTAGCAGGCTCGTCACCAGCGGGTCGGGGCTTCAGGGCGCTGCCGCTTTCGTCCAAGTATGCATCTATGTTCCTTTTTGATCTCAAAGTTGAGTTTTTGAGCGTGACTGGCATGTACCTATTTGATAGTGGCCAGGGACTGATGGGACTAGGCATCGCCTAGCCTCCCATCTGGGAGGAGTGGAGGCCTAGCCTGCAGTGAGTTGCGACGAGCGGCGGGGAAAGCAGACTGGCGATGGTGCGACCTTCCCTTCTGGGGGTTGTGCCCTCCCGGTCAGTCGCGAGTACGGCGGCGGTGATGGCGACAATCCTCGTGGCGACGGCGGAGGTTGGGTCAGAGGGGACCCTTGCAATCCCTCCCCCAATAGCCATGGCGTAAGAGAGGAGGGAGACCAGGCTCCCTGCCTTGCCCGACGAAGGAACACACGGCTCGCCCTCCTGGTCGAAGCTGGAGGGGTCAGGAGGAGACGTGGCCAGGTTAGAGGCAGAACATCTACTGGTGGGCTATGGAGTAGAGATAGTGGAGATCCTCTACTCCGGCGAGGCAGGCACCAGGGTGGAGCCGTCGGCCATCCCGCCATCGTAGGAGCTGGCGTTGGTCTGGTTGTCGCACGATGTTGCGATGGTTGGATTTTCCAGTGGGTTGGGGGCGACCCACGAGCTGGTGTGGCCCTGCCCTACTAACTCGAGGAAGGCTCGGTTCGTCCTTCGCGACGAGGAGGAGGTGGCGCTTTGGCACTTCCTGGAGGAGAGAGGACTGTCGATGGAGTCCGATCTCGCCCAAACCAAGGTGAGACTCAAGGAGGCCTTGGAGCGGGTTGAGCTCATCTATCAGGTGGTCTCAGTCGACCTGCCACGCGTCGTCGAGGTAAGCCTTCTATGTTTTTAGTGTTTGTCCTCAACTCCTTGGTCTTCCACTGGTTGTCTCAGCGTGCTTGCTTCTCGCTTTACAGGAGTTAGAGGCGAAAGTCGATCCGCAAGTCCTGTTTCCTTCGGGAGGAACACGGTCGGATGGAGTGAGAAGCCACGATGTTGCGGTGGGTCAACAAGCTTGAGCACCAGCTAGAATCTGCCCGCCACAAGTCCCAAGACCAGGCGTCCGAGGCGATGGGAGCATGGGCGGTGGAACTGCTCATGGCGGAACGGGCGACTGCTGCCTTGCGCGGACTCGACGTAGTGAAGGTCCACCTGGCGGAGACCGAGGCGGTGCTCTAGAAGTCCTTGGAGGCTCTGGAGATGGAGCAGAAGGCCTGGTCGAAGGCTGATCAAGAAGTGCTCAAGCTCTAGGGGCAGGTGCTTGGGGTGGAGGAGTCGAACGCCCGACTGCTCGAGAAGGTCACCCAGCAAGAGGAATGGCTCTCCATCCTCGAAGGCACCCGCCTTGGTATGTACCTGTTCTGCCTTTGGTTGATGTCTTGGTTTTTCCCTTCCTTTGTGTCTTATCTTGTCATCCTTTTTTCTAGAATAGGGCAGAAAAATTGGTTCTCTAGGTCGGGAGCTAGAGACAGCCAAGGCGGCGATCGGTCGAAGCGCGAAGGCGCTGGCCAAGTCCCTTGAAGAGCGACGTGCTCTTGAGGGGGATCTCGACCAGATTTGCAATGTCACCCAGGTGGTTGTCTCCGTGGTGTTTGGGTCAGCGCCGAGCACCAGTACGCTCGCCATCTCCGATGGGATGTTCTACGAGACGTCGGGGGTGCTGACCTCAGTGGCGACGCACCACCCGGACCTGGACTTCGCCGCCATCTGCAGAGGGTACGCCGACGGCTGGAGTGCGGATGCCATCCATGCGCTCGGGGAGAGCTTGGTGCCATGCGCACAGATGGTTGGCGAGCAAGTCTCCACGCAGTGGGTGATGGAGGCTCGCCGTGCGAGCGTGGCTAAAGGTGTGTGCCAAGAAGACATCATCCAGCCTGTGGATGGAGTGGAGACCGGGTCAGGAGCGAGTGTCATCCCGCCTCCGGCCGAGCCGAACATCGTCCCATCAAAAGGAGAGCATCCCTTATCCTCGTCGATCGAGCCATTAGCCGATGCCACCGGGTGGCCACAATAGTTTTTAGAGTTGAAACAGTTAGTAAATGTAAAGGATAAGTTCATGGGGGAGCCCTGTGTGAACAATATTTTGTATTCATGAATACATCAGTTTTGTTTTGTGATGGAATCACTTATAAGGGGAAGCATGTCCCATCCATTCTTTGTTTTTATCCTAGCATAGCTTTGTTTTTTATCCTTTCTTTTTCGCACCTGCCTGTTTGACCCATAGGCTGCAACCTTAAGAACCTGGGCGTGGCCCGCGAGGCTGAGCTGCTCGTAACCATAGGTTGTGGCGGGGTGTGATCGGTCGGGAGTTTAAAACAAAGTTACATAGGGTAATTAAAGGAATGGACTACCCTTTCGTTTGGGTAAAAAGTATTTACCATATGATAGTAAAAAAGAGAGGTGGTATCGCACCCTCGTGGAGCCCCCGAGCGACCCAGGCCGAGAGTGCTCAGGCTAGGGTGCTTGTAGGAGCAAACATTGAATGAAGAAAAAATGGTAAGACCAAGTTTTAGGGGAAGAAATGACGTAACTGTTCGATGTTCCATGTGTTGGTGAGAACGTTGCCATTATCGTCCTTCAGTCGGTAGGCGCCCGGTCGGATCAGCTCGATCACCGTATAGGGTCCTTCCCATGGCGGAGAGTTTATGTTTCTCCTTGGTTGATTGGGTTCTCCGGAGCACGAGATCACCGATCTCGAGGATCCTCCCTCTGATTTTTCTTTCATGGTACCTGCGGAGAGTTTGCTGGTAGCGAGCGGAGCAGATGATGGTCGTCTCATGAGCCTCCTTGAGCAGGTCGACCGCGTCCTACTGAGCCTCCACGGCTCAGTCTCGGTCGAAGGCCTTCACTCTTGGGGCGCCGTGATCGAGGTCGGAGGGCAACACTGTGTAACACCTTAGGTGTTTGTCACCAGTTAAGCAATGGGTTTGAGCCCAAATATGACATGTTAAGTGGTGATGAAGGTGTCAAGATCAAATCTACAAGAGTGAGCTCCAACTTAAACTTGGACGACACACCCTACTTCCATGTGGACCCTTGTTAAGATTATGCAAGAGTAAGGTAAACATGCCCATTCCATGTACATTACATCAACATGCATCCATCTAACCAGTGGAAAAGTTTCATGAAGTTTGGAATCAAGAAGCCACATGAAATGATGAGTTACATCCTTGTTTGAATCGCTGTATTAAGTGAACTATAACATAGGATGTCAACCAAACCTTGCAACCTATCTCAAACAACTCTATTTACACTCATGAACAAAAGTTATGAAGGGTTCATGTTGATTAAGTGGCCAGAAAATGCCTCAATCGGTCTAAGACTCTAATTTAAGCTTTACCGTGACACTACTTTGATTTGGTTTGAACTGTGGCTTAGAGTGTTTGCATGGCAGTGGAACTTAAATAAAATTTGAAGTTTGAGTGGAGTAGAACAAACTTTGTTTAGGGGTAAAGAGCTAGTTTAGTCTCTAAATTAGTCTATCATGGCCTCCAAAAGTGAATGTATTGTTGTTTCTGGAGCTAAAAATTTGGCTAAGTCCCTAATGGACTGAAACTGAGTTTTTAGTTTCGTGTACCCCACTTTAGATCCTTGTATCTCTCCAACAAGGCCGAATCAGACATTGATGTTTTAAGCAAAGTTGGAGATATCGTGTAGCTCTAGAACTTTTATTACTATGGATTGTGCCAAAACTAACTGGTTAAGGAGATATGGAAGGATGAAAAGTGGGGTTCAGTGGTATGTTTGCGTTAGTATTAGTTACTCCCTTCAGGTCTGTGAAAGTAATGGCGTCGTGGCCGACCACAGGTATTGACCTTGTTAACTGTAGAATCATTTTAAGATGAGAATAATAAAGTTGTAGGTACCTTCATAATCTTTTCAAAAAGTTATGATTCATGTTTGTTGGAGGTCTAGAACTCCCGTTATGCTTCTCTGAAGTTCCTATCAGTTTTCTGTACCACTGCTGTTTGGGCTGCATGTGCAGTTTTGCTTGTGCCATTATTTTCGTGGTGGAAATGATGTTTACTGTGGTTGTAGTGAATACCAAAGTTGTAGCTAATTTCATAATCTTGATTGTGTTCAAATTGCATGACCATAGGCCTAATAGTTTAGGAGTTATGAAATTGGCAAATGATATGTCCTGTTTGGTCTATGCTCTGTACAGATTTGAAAGATTTCATTGCTTGACCAAGTTAAGTATGAAATTATGTATTGATGATAATATAAGAGTTATAGTGATTTCCTTAAACTTTCCAAATTATTCTAGATCACTCCTTTTGGTGGTCTAAATCTCCAGTTATGAGCTTGTGAAGTTGCATGGTAGAGTCTGTCCAAGTCTGGACAGAGGTGTTCAATTGTGTTTGATTGACCTTATTAATTGTGGAATCACCTTGTAATGATAATAAACATGTTTTAGATAATTTAATAAGATTTCTAGAAAGTTAGGGTTCATGCTTGTTTGATGTCCATAACTCTAGTTATGCATTGTTGAAATTACTACTACTTTTCTATCCTAGTTTTGTGCAGATCTAAAACATTGACATGTTTGACCTAGTTAACTTTGGAATAAACTTTTGGTGATAATAACAATGTTGTAGGAAATTTCATTAGCTTTCCAGAAAGTCTAGGATCACCTTCTTTGGAGGTCTGGATCTCTAGTTATGGTTAAAATAAGTGACTGTTGTGCTGCTGTCCAGATTTCTATACATGTGCTAGGTGATTGCTTTAGCTTGCTCTTGTTTTGGCTAAACATGTTGTTTAGTTCTTGATCAAATCATGGGTGCAATATCTGAACTTAAGTTCCCTTGTGTGCCATGCCTAATATGCTTGCTATCCCTCTATAATAGGTTGTGTGATGTTTAGTTAAATAACTCTAGGTGCCTATGTCTTGCATGATTTGATGTTTGCCTTGAATGCTATTATGTGATGCATCTCATATTACCATTCTTCATATTCATGCACTTGCATCTTGCATCCCATCTAGGTATGCTAGATGAACCACGTGAAGGACGTGATGTTGGAACCGAACCCGAAGACGGTGTATGGTGGACCTATCCCGAAGATGGAAGGACCCCTGGAGTACATGCCTGAATAGGAGATGATCGCCAAGCGAGTGTCATCTAACGAACACTGACCTAGTGTTGGATCACAGGCAAGCCCCAGAGCATTATAAGTCTCCCTACTTTATTAATGTCACCTAAAGTTATTCATATTGATGCATTGCGTGACATGAGTTGTTTGGAAACACTTGCTGCATATTACCTTTCCTTGACCAGAAATATCTACCATGAATCCTATTTAAGTCCAAGAACACTTATTATGCTTAGCTAAGCTTAGACCGGTAGAAGTCGGGTGATTTCCTATCACCTGCGAGCTATAGGCGATAACTTGATCACAGTTGGCTATATTGTGTTATCGTGGAACATAACCTGGTACTGTTGAATAAATGGAGACCGGGCGGAGTCTTATGTTGTGGTATCATAGTGATTCCGTCTGTGTCGTTTAAGGACTGGTCGTTGGAGGTCATCTTGTCATGTTGAACACACGCCTCTCACATAGTTGGCCAGATAAGTCGTTCTGACCGTGAAGCCGAGTAGCTCAACTCAGGCCGGGGACACGTGCAGTTAAAGTGTGCACCCTAGAGGCAGTAAGGATGTGCGGAGAGCCAATGACGTAAGCCCAAGGGCGGGTTAGAGTCCCGAGCCCCCTTAGCAGATTGGTTGTATCTTTGAGGGTGCGGCGCTGGTCCTACCCATGATTGTACTTGAGTTGTATCAAAGGTGACCTAAGACTACCTTGGCGTAGGTATGTTTGGGTGTGTGTTAGAAATAATTCCCCAGCTGGGTAGGAATTGATTCGAATCACCGTCTCTCTCGGATAGTGAGAACTTGACTTGAGTACACTTCATCCTAATGGAAGTGTTGGTTATGAGATTATGAAAGAATTCATCCGGATATGGTTATTATTGTGATGACTTAATGGTACCAACATGTTTGGCATATGATAGTTGCTAATCTAGTATGAGATAGGATTAATAACTGGTGATTCATAATTTAAGAGATATTGAACAACTTATTCTTTTTATGCAAATAATGTCTACCAGCTCTACTTATAAAGCCTTGCATACTCCTTGGTGTCTTAGTATTTTAGTTGGACGGGTAAGTCTAGCTGAGTACATTCGAGTACTCAGGGTTTATCCCACCATGTTGCAGGTGAAGTTCTCGGCCTGCTGAAGAGGGTGGCTAACCGCCGGTGGGCTCGGTGACTCTATATTTGTTTCTTATCTATATGCTTTTATCAGAGGATGTCACTTATGCTAGCAATGTATTTGGAACTTACATTCATGTAATCATTTGAAAGCTATGTTCTTTTCACTAATCGGTTTTGAAACCCAAACTTGTACTATTATTTGTGAACTCATTTGTAATATTATTTCCGCTGCAACTCTTTGTATGTGATGTGTATTTGCTTAATCCCTCGATCTTGGTTTTGATGTTGATTTACCGAGGCTTTCGTGACACTTGGCGGACTACCGGGTTTATATAAGTCAAAGTATGCGCGTGTCAACGTGTTAGTGGGGACAACCGTACTTGATCTTGTATAAATTGGGTGGTTCTGTCACACACTGCTTCAGCTCCGTAGGCTAGGAAGAAGGGTGTGAACCCTATGGATTGGTTTGGTTTCATTCTCAGGCTCTAGAGGATCGCTGGGTCCTCTGCAACCCATCACCCAGTGTACTTATTGAGTCGGTCGAAGATGCGTGGCTTGAGTCCTTGGAGGACCATGCCATTGGCCTGCTCGACCTGACCGTTAGTATGTGGATGCTGTCACAGAACCGACCAATTTATAAGAACACAAGTACAATGGTGGCCCGCAAGCAGTCGCACTGTCATACTTGAGCCCATATAAACCCGGTAGTCTGTCGAGTACCACGACGGGTCTCGATAAACGATTGACAACAACCAAGATCGTACATGATTCAACATACATGTCACATATTACATAAAGTTCATAGATACATTTTCATCATCAGAGTATGAAACACAGTTATTACAAACCGAGTTGATAGATAAAAGCGGAAGCAAATTAAGTTTGAAAGTAAAGGTTCCAACATAGTTTAATATAGTGCCAAAATACAATCACGGTCCACAAAAGCATGTAGAAGGATTAATAAGAAGCCTGCCCAAGGCTTACTCCTCATCCACAGCAGGATAGAAGCAACTTTTGCAATAACCATGATACACAATGCCATCTGCAACAATGGGAAATAAAACCTTGAGTACGATAAGGTACTCAGCTAGATTTACCCGTCATAAACCAGAAATAATTTGACTCCAAGGATTATGCAAGGCTGTATAAGTGGGGATAGCTTGACAACATTTTGCATAAAAGCGATTAACTTAGTTATACAATTATGGTTCCAATATCAGGTTAATTATAACTATCCATCTCTAGATTAGCAACTATCCTGTGCCAAACATGTGGTATATCCATTTAAAAGCATACAATAGTAACCATAGCAGGTATTGTAATTCCATATTCATTCGAACCATCATGTTCCATAACACAGTTACTACAATGTTGGAGCTAGACAAGTTTCTCACTATCCGGGAGAGATGGCGATTCGAATCGATTTCAACCAGCTAGGAATTTATTCCTAACACAAAACCAGACATACCGCGCGAAGGCAGCCTTAGGTCACCTTTGGTACAACTCAGGTACACATTTCGCGGGTACGTACCGCGCCCCACAATCTGGGACACCAGATGCCAGGATGTTCAGGCCTAGCCTACCCTTGGGCTCAGTCCGATCGCCCCCCGCAAGGAGCGCACAATAGAATGGGGCCTAGCCTGAGTTGAGCTACTCAGCTTCGCGGTCGGAACGAGTTATCCGGCCAGCTAAGTGATAGGCATGCGTTCAATCTTGTCAGAAGTTCCAACAACGGTACGGTCCTTAATCGACACAGATGGGGATAGATCCACACCCAAGACCTCCATGCCTTGTTGCTTCTCTATCGACATCTCGCCCGGTCTCCATTTACATTACCCCATGGTTCTCTTCCCACGATAGCAAATATAGCCAACCATGCTTCGGTATCCACCTATATCTCGCAGGTGATAGGAAATCACCCGACTTCTACCGGTC
The DNA here is from genome assembly GCA_904845875.1 of Miscanthus lutarioriparius. Taxonomy (NCBI): domain Eukaryota; kingdom Viridiplantae; phylum Streptophyta; class Magnoliopsida; order Poales; family Poaceae; genus Miscanthus; species Miscanthus lutarioriparius. The sequence continues at coordinate 87,146,880 of CAJGYO010000006.1, forward strand.
TAAGCAGGGCTAAGCATATATTCGATTCTGGACCTACACAGGGTTAAAGGTGTATATATCTGGACAAGGTAGTTCCATGCATCAAGTGTTTCCAGACAACTCCTATAACCTAATGCATCAATCATAAAGGATTCAAGTATTATTTTGTAAAACATTGGGAGACTTAGAATGCTCTGGGGCTTGCCTGGAATCCAACACTAGGTCAGTGTTTGTTAGATGACACCCGCTTGGTGAGCATCTCCTGCTCAGGCATGTACTCCAGGGGGTCCTTTCATCTTCGGGATAGGTCCACCATACACTGTCTTCGGGTTCGCTTCCAACATCATGTCCTTCACGTGGTTCATCTAGCGTACCTAGATGAGATGCAAGATGCAAGTACATGAATGCGGGGAATGGTAATAAAAAATGCATCACATAAAAACATTCAAGACAAGCACAAGGCTACACCACATGACATGAGTACTTAGAGAGCAAGCTATTCACATCAAGCATGACATATTAGTTTACTTAAGTTCTATTCAAATCACTTTAACTTACCAAGTTTAGACACCTAATATACAATTGCTCATCATCAGTTAAGGACCTAGAACCTGCACCTAAGCATTTGCTCAAGTTAGCCTAGCACCTAAACAATCAACAAGAGCAATGCTACAAAGCATTCACACAAGCATTTATATTTCAGCAAAACTGGGACTATACAGCAGCATAGTAAACTGACCATAACTGAAGCTTTACAAATCCAAATGACATGAAACAAGACAATTTGGAAAGCTTATGAAATTGTCTACAATTCATCTTTAATCATCTTAGCATGATTATTAAGTTAACTAAGTCAAATATACCCATTTACAGAAACTGGTCCACAATTGACAGAGAGCAGCCATATCTGAAACCCAACTTTAAACAGGCATAACTCACAAACTACAAGGCCAAATACAACCAAATTTTAACAGAAGCTATATACATGAATTATCTACAACTTTGTTATTAACAAGTTTCCCGGAAAACATCATTATCATGATGTAATCCAAACAGTTCCAAAAACTGTCCTGAAACAACAATTGCAAGAAAATAATTATTAACTCATGTTTCAAACATGCACCTGGGTAAAACCATTGCCACCAACATGTTCCATATATCAAATGAACACCATAAAACATAGTGTCCACCACCAAATAAATTCTTTCATTACATTTCTTAATTTATCTGAATAATAAGTAGAATTAAAGAACATATAACAAAAGTGCACAGTAAAATCTACAAAAATTACAGTAGCTTCCACATACTATCAATAGACTACTGTACAAATTTCAGGCCATTTGAACACATATAGCAACCTCTATGGAAAAATACCAAATGCTAATGCAAGAAATCATGTGAGAGCAAGATAAATCAATAACTCACTAATACAACAACCAATGACCATGAAATTTTTATCACATATCAAACATCACATGAGTAGCATACCATAAAAATTTCACTTCATTTGGAGCCCTACATCTGTAGTTATGAAAAAGGATAAATACGACTAGCATTAAAACCCTAACTGCACAAATCCATTTTTACAGCTAAAACTTTAAACTAAAACATGTCATATTATAGATCTATTGCATAGGAAAATTCACAAGAATTCCAAAAAGTCCCCATTTTATATTTTATGATTTTTCTACGATTTGCTAAGAATTTCCAAAGTTCCAGCCGATTTAAAACAAATAGATCCAAAAGGCACTATTCATAAGAGTCACAGACTATGCAGTTAGGTCCCTCCTTTTATTCAAATTTACGCGCGAAGTCCCTCCCATGAATCAGAGCAGGGGAGACCGTCGATGAGGCTGGACTTCGGCTGGAGGAGGGCCAGCGGCGGCGGAGAAGGGCAGCGCGAGCACCAGCGGCCTCGTGCACACTCGCGGAGCTGCTCGGCTTGGTCCGAGGTGGGCCAGGTTGGCCTATCCACGAGCAGCAGCGGCTCCATGCTGCGGGGTTCGGCGACGGTGAGCTGCGACGGCGAAGGGAGCCAAAGAAGGTAGGCTTCAGTTGCGGTGGATGGATAGGAAGTCAAAGGGGAGGCGAGTTAGAGCAGAGGGTGGCTTGGAGATGGCAGACGCTGTAGCTTGGAGCTCTGCTCACCGGCAGCCATGGCGGGCGTGCTCTGGAGCGGCGGCCGAGAAGAGAAGGGCAGCCGAGCAAGGGCAGGAAGGGTAGTAAGAGTGAGGGAGAAGACAAAGGCGGAGGCGGTAGCGCTCTTGGCTTGCCCAACAGAGGAGCGGAGCAGCGAGACATGGTGGCACTAGAGCTTCACTCATTGGCCATGGTGGACGAGAGAGCGAGAGGGAGCGAAGGGCGAGAGGGAGAATGAGAGAGCACTGGCTCGGTCTTTCCCTTCTAAACGTGGCGCTCGGCTTAGGCGAGGTGGTGCATAGGTGAGGTGCGAGGAGGCCACGCGGCGTTGCACGCCGGTGCTCGGTCGGCCATGATGCGCCCTTTGCTGAAGGCGTTCAAAAACTAAAGAAACCAATACTACCGCAAACGTACAAGCTGAAACTCCATTTTCCTCCCATCATATCTCCTAAACAGATCGATTATTTGATCAACCGATTGCATCGTTACGTAGAGCTACGTGTGTACTACAATATTTCTTAAAGGAGTCTCATCTAATTCTCAATGATTTCCAAACTATAATTCGCTAAAAGTGGGTACACGAAAACTGAAACACGAATTTCAGTCATCCTAGACTTAGCCGATTTTCGAGGTTTCAAAACAACACTGAGTTAAATCTTGAGAGCTCTATTTGACTAGGTTAGAGACCAAACCAACTCTTGATCCTTAAACAAAGTTTGTTCTACTCCACCCAAACTTCAACTTTGATTTAAGGTGCAACTCCATGCAAGCACTGTAAGTGATTGGTCAACATAGGTCAAAGTAGCATCACGGTAAAACTTAAATCCGAGTTTTAGACCGATTGAGGTATTTTCTGGTCCTCCGCTCAACATGAACCCTTCATAACTTTTGTTCATGAGTGTAAGTAGAGCTGTTTGAGCAAGGTTTCAATGTTTGTTTGATGACCTATCATTTCATTCACTTTATAAACAATCCAGGCAAGGACATAACTTGTCATTTCATGTGACTTCTTGATTCCAAACTTCACGAAACTTTTCCATGGATCAATATAGATGGATATTGATGCGAGACACATGAAACAAGTACATCCAGCATTACTCAAGCATACTTTTTAGAAAGGGCAGTATGTAAGCAATGGTGCATGGTCCAAGTTTAAGCGGTGGCTCATTTTCATATGTTTGACCTAACGTCTCCATCACCACTTAACATGCCATGGTTGAGTTTAAACCCATTGCTTAACTGGTGACAAACACCTAGGGTGTTACAGATGTCTGACCGAGGCCCAGTCGATACTGATGCCGTATCCATCACAGAAGTCCAGGAACTTCTTCCTGGTGAAGTTAGTTCCATGGTCAGTGATGATACAATTAGGAACACCAAAATGGTAGATGATGTCAAGGAAGAACTTGATCGCCTCTTCCGAGCGAATGTTGGTGATGGGCTTCGCCTCTATCCACTTAGTGAATTTGTCCAGCACTATGAGTAGGTGAGTGAAGCCGCTCGGGCCCTGTTTGAGGGGTCCTACCATGTCGAGGCCCCAGATCACGAATGGCTAGGTGATAGGGATGGTTTGGAGCTCCTATGCTAGCAATTGAGTTTGTCGAGCATAGAACTGGCATCCCTCACACCCGCGGATGACCTCCTCTACCTCTCGTAGCGCAGTGGGCCAGTAAAAACCTTGTTGAAAGGCTTTTTCGACCAGCGACCTCAGGGCCACGTGATGTCCGCAGATTCCGGCATGGACCTTGAGGAGGAGCTATTTCCCTTGGTCGATAGGGATGCACTTCATGAGTATTCCTGACGAACTCCTCTTGTAAAGTTCGTTACCGAATGTGACGAACATCTTGGCACGTTGAGTGATCCGTCGCGCTTCAGTCCTTTCAGGTGGGAGAATCTCCTCGAGGAGGTAGGCGAGTAGCGGCGCTCGCTAGTCAGCTTGATCGAGTGCTACCATGACGACGTTGGTGGGCGACGTCGTCATGGAGGCACCGAGGTCGAGCCCCTGAACATTAGGTTGGCATCGGGGTGTGTCTAGATCGGACCTTCTAGGATGCGGGCAGATGACTCATGAAGGTTGTTGATGAAGACCCCATCTGGAGATGGAACCTGCCTGGCAGCCAATTTTGCGAGAAAATCGGCGGCATCATTGTCCTTTCAGGGGACATGATGTAGTTCGATCCCCTAGAATTTGTCCTCGAGTTTGCGCACCTCCTGGCAGTATGCTGCCATGAGGGGCCTTTTGCAAGAGGACTCCTTCATGACTTGGTCGACGACCAACTCCGAGTCACCGTGGACGTATAGCCGCGTAGCGCTGAGCTCGATGGAGATGCGCAGTCCGTTGATGAGGGCCTCGTATTCCATGGCATTGTTTGAGGCCAAAAAGTGGAGACAGATTGCGTAGCGAAGCCTGCTCCCATCCGGGGAGATCAGAACCACTCTGGCCCCTGAGCTGGGCGCCATTATGGACCTGTCGAAGTACATCGTCCAGTACTCATGGGTAACGTCTGGGGTCGGGAGCTAGACCTCCGTCCATTCGATGACAAAGTCCGCGAGAGCCTAAGACTTAATAGCGGTGTGGGGGATATAACTGATGTCATGGCCCATCAGCTCGAGTGCCCACTTGGAGATTCATCCCACGGCATCACGATTGCAGATGATGTCTCCCAGCGGGTATGAAGTGATGACCAAAACTTCATGGTGAGTGAAGTAGTGTAGGAGCTTCTGGGTCATCATTAGCATGGCGTATAGAAGTTTCTACACCTGGGGGTACCGAACCTTGGCGTCAGTGAGTACCTCCCCGATGAAGTATACGGGTCGTTGGACCTTAAGGTGGTGTCCGGCTCCTCCCTTTTGATGACTAGGGCGGCGCTCACCACGTGGTTGCTTGCCGTGACATAGAGGAGGAGGGGTTCTCCCCATTCAGGAGCGATGAGGATTGGGACCGACGTCAGTGATGCTTTGAGGCTCTCCAAAGCCTGCTGTGCTTCCTCAGTCCAGACGAACACGTCCATCTTTTTGAGAAGCTTGCAGAGAGGCATCCCCCGCTCGCCTAGACAAGAGATGAACTGGCTCAGGGTGGCCAAACAGTCGGTGAGCCTTTGTACGCCCTTGACGTTGTGTATAGGGCCCATGTTGGAGATGGCCGTGATTTTCTCGGGGTTGGCCTCAATGCCGTGTTCGGACATAATGTATCCAATGAGCTTCCCCTTTGAAACCCCAAAAACACATTTTTTGGATTCAATTTGAGGTTGAACCTTTGGAGGTTCACGAACGTTGTGGCCAAGTTCACGATCAGGTCGCAAGCTTGAGCCGTTTTGACCACTATGTCATCAACATAGACGTCGATTGTTGGTTTTGGCCCCTCGATTTGGTCAGGCTGGTCGAGCGGGTCGATATGGTCGGTGAAGCATTGCTGCATGCACCATTGATAGGTGGCGCCAGCGTTTTTCAGTCCAAAAGGCATGGTTACATAATAGTACGAACCATACGGGGTGATGAATGAAGTTGTGAGCTGGTCGGACTCTTTCATTGCGATTTGGTGATAGCCTGAGTAGGCATCTAAAAAGGAGAGGATTTCGCATCCTGAGGTGGAGTCGACTATCTGGTCTATGCATGGCAAAGGAAAATGGTCCTTCGGACACGCCATGTTGAGGCCAGTATAATCAACGCACATTCTCCATTTCCCGGTCTTCTTTTTAACAAGAATAGGATTGGCAAGCCAGTCGGAGTGGTATACCTCCTTGATGAATCCAGTTGCTAAGAGTTTGGTGACCTCCTCGCCTATGGCCCTACGCCTTTCATCGTCAAAGCGATGCAGGCGTTGCTTGGTGGGCTTTGAGCCCGGGATGAGGTGTAATGCATGCTCGGTGACCTCCTATGGTATGCATGGCATGTCAAAAGGCTTCCATGCGAAGACATCATAGAAAGTCGGTGAGCTCGCATTCCTATTTGGCCAGGAGCTGGGTCCCGATCCGCACCATCTTGGTTGGGTTGGTGGGGTCGATCCCCACTGCCTTAGTTTCCTCGAGTGGGTGGAAGGCAGTCGAGGAGGTTGGCTTGTTGTAGTCCAGGACTGCTGGGGTTGATGATTCTCTGAGCCGAGGGAGCTCGGCTGAGTTGATGACGGCAGTGGCGAGCTCATAATGCTCACGGTTGCACGTGTAGGCGTGCGAAAAGGTGCTATCCACAGTGATGACGCCATTCGATCCTGGCATCTTCAACTTGAGGTAGGTGTAGTTAGGGATCACCATGAACTTGGTGTAGCATGGCTGCCCCAAGATGGCATGGTAGGACCCTAGGAGGTCCACCTCCTCGAAGGTGAGGACCTCCGAGCGGAAGTTGGCTCGGTCACCAAACGTGACGGGCAGGTCGATCTGCCCGAGTGGGTTTGCTTGCGTTCCTAGGATCACGCCGTGGAAGGGAGAGCTCACTGGGTGGAGCTCCGACCGGGGGATGCGCATGGCATTGAGGGTGTCGACGTAGAGGATGTTGAGGCCACTACCTCCATCCATCGACACCTTGGTGAGGCACTTCTTGCGAACAATGGTGTCGATAATGAGCGGGTAGCGACTTGGTATAGCGACGTAGGAAGGATGGTCCCTCTGATCAAAAGTGATCGGAGATTCTGACCAGCAAAGGAAGGAGGGGACGACTATTTCGGCGACGCATGCCTCTCTGTAGCACACTTTGTGCTGGCGCTTGGAGTAGATGGCATCAGATCCCCTAAAGATCATGAGGCATTCCTCAGGATCAGGAAAGCCATCCCTATCCTCTCTTGGCCGCTGCCTCCTTGCCCTTCCCTCTTTCAGTCCACTGGCCTATCGTAGAAAGCGCTTGAGTTCACAATCTTTGTAGAGGTGCTTGATAGGGTAGGTGTGGTTGGTGCATGGACTCTCCATGAGCTTGTCAAAGTGGTCAGGCTGGCCCTGCTGGGGCTGCTTGCCCACGCGATCGGCCGCGGTGACCAAAGCAGAGTTGGCTGGTCAGTGTTGATCCTTCTTGTTCTTGTTGCCGCTTTGCATGGAGGGGCCCTCGTCTTGGTCCTCGTGCTTGGGCTTGCCCTTATCCCGACCTGCACTAAAGACCACTCTGACCGCCTCCTCACCGAAGGCGTGGTTCGTGGTGACGTCGAGCAGGTCGTGGGTGGTCCGAGGCTTCAGACAACCGATCTTGTGGATCAGGGACACACAGGTTGTCCTAGAGAGGAACGCGCTGATGACGTCCATGTCAAAGACATTAGGAAGGGAGTTACATCATTTTGAGAACCTACGGATGTAATCCTATAGGGACTCATTGGGCTCTTGTTGGCAGCTCTTGAGGTCCCAGGAATTCCCAGGATGGACATACGTCCCCTAGAAATTCCTGATGAAGATCCTCTTGAGATCCGCCCAGTCACGGATGCTGTCAGGCGGGAGGAATTCGAGCCATGCTCGAACATGCTCCCCCACGCAGATGGTGAGGTATTGAATGATGAAATGGTCATCATCCACTCCTCTGGCTGGGTAGGTGAGCTGAAAGTCTTCTAGCCATATACCGTGATTCGTTTCCCCGGTGTATTTGGCGATGTTGGTAGGCGGTCGAAAGCGTTGTGGGAACGGCGCTCTCTGGATGCGACGGTCAAAGGCCTATGGTCCCGGGTCATCTGGGCTGGGACTCCGGTCGTCCAGTTGGCGACCATGCCTAGGGCGCATTTCCCCGCTCCCCTCGATGGTCCGGCCGGGGCCCATGTTGCCTGCTCTCACCGCCCCTTTATGGGCGTCATCATAATGCCGGGCTTGATGCCAATTGTTAATGATGCTATGAGCGTCTCAGTTTGGCCCGAGCCATTTGCGCATAGGCGGTCAGTGTGGAGTGAGCGCCGGGTCAGGCCGTGGTGCAGCTGCGTCCTCCTGTTCCACGCAAGACGACTGTAGTGGTGAGTGGATGGAGCGGTTTGACTGGTGTGCCCCCATGCCTCCGATGGGGAGAGAGGCCGCAAGTCGGTGTGGTGACGCGGAGCTCTCTGCCTATTGAACGATGGAGGTTTCCACCTACGCCCAGAGGTTTCGGTGGACCGCCTGCTCCTGGGGGTCGACAGGCTCTAGAAGGCCACGTAGCAGCATCGCCGCAGCGGCGATGTTATGGCCAGCCCGAGCGAACTATGGGGGATCATTCCCCCCATCCATGATGTTGCATTGGACCTGGCGGAAATGACCCCGAGCACCGCTCGCCGTGTTACACACGCGTGGCGTAGCGTGCTGCGCCGAGTGTGCCGGCGCAGGTGGTGGCTGGCTCTGCCGCCTTTGTCATAGCTCCTCGCCGTGATCCTGCACACATGCAAGGACCTCCGCACGAGGGTCCGGAGGGGTGTGAGTCTATAAGGACTCTGCTACCACCGGTGGCTGTCCCAGAGTGTCCGCCATAGCGCATTCTCGGGACATAGGGTGGCTAGGTGCCATGACATCGCCTATGCTGGAGCCATCGCTTTCAACCTCATCATCCACTAGGTCGTTGAAAGAGGCGGGAGCGTAGCCTGCCATCCCCATGAATCCGGATATGAGAAGGGGTGGCATCAGCATCTTTTGGAGCCCCCACACATACGCGTCCATGGGGGATGCAAGGCCATAGGGGAACCAGTCGCATGGTGGTCATGGTGGGGACAACGGGGTCCCTCCGGAGAGTCGACGAAAGATATTAAATAGCGAGTAAAGAACAATATATACATTACTAACAGTGTGGTTTGAGCCCAGCGTGAGCTCAAAGCAAAGTGCAGGTGTCTTACCGTTGAGGTCATCGGGTGTCCTAGTGTCCGTCGGAGGGACCAGTGAGTCCTCGCGAAGGCGAAGCACGCCGAGCCAGTCGGCGACGAAGTCCAGGCTTCCAAAGAGGAAGGTCTAGGACAGCTCGAAGATGGAGGAACCCATATCCCAACAGGTGGGAGTGTGGGAAACTCCAGTGAGCCAAAGCGAGTCATATCGCTTGAGCCCGCCATGATGAAGATGGCAGAAAGGTGGGCCATCCAATGATCAAAAGTGTGAACGTACGACATCCTCCCCACGGACGGCGCCAACTGTCGGTGCGAAAAGTGACCAACAAGTAAATATTTGTCATTTTGCCGTACGTTGTGATCGGATGTGGCCTAGCACTCAATGACACAGGGTTTATAGTGGTTCAGGCAACATGCCCTATGTCCAGTTTGAGTCAGTCGGTGACTTTATTCCTGAGCCCAGGTGCTCAAAGTTTGTTGTGGGGTTACAAATGAGTGGGAGTAAGATGGGGGGTGTTAGAGGTCCGGTCGGACTCTAGACCGAAGGGTCGAGAGTGACGGGAGCTCCTACGTGCGCTAAGTATTGGAACGTATGCTCTATGTAGCTTTAGAGTTCTAGAGCCATGAAGCTGTTCGAGTGCTTAGAATGTCTAAAGCTTAGTAGAGAGCGAGTCGGAATGATCCGTCCTTGTTGGGAGAGAGCGCATTCCCTTTTATAGATGAAGGGGATGACCTTACAAGTTCAAGAGAGAGAGAGAGAGTGTGTGTGTGTGTGCCCTAGTCTTGTTGCCCACGTGGTCAGGTACAAGATAGTTTGTCGGCACCCACAATATTGTTGACGCCTAGATGCATGTGGCAGGCTCCATCGTGTTCTTCTGGTATGGCAAATGTTGGTACCTACCATACTATAGGACAAATGTCAGAGCCTATAATACTGTTTGCGTTCTGACATGTCTGGAAGGCTGAAAAGTACCCTTCTAGCATGTCCTGACAGTATTGTCCTACATGTGTGCAGGGTACGGTCCTCGGTATTGTGGTTGACTTGAGTGCCTTACCTTATCTGCTTCGCCTAATTTCTTGGGTCCTCGCCGAGTGGGTATCCCTAGCCGGTCGTTCCCAGTTGGCTCTGATCACGCCGGTCGGAGAAGAGCCATAAGTAGAGGTTCGGTGTATTCCCAGTCAGAGTCAGAAGCGAGCGTCGTCCCCTCCTTGGCCAGGCCTTTCGGTCGGAGAGGCGGGTCAGAGTTAGAAGCAAGCGTCGTCCCCTCCTTGGCCAGGCCTTCCGGTCGGAGAAGCGGGTCGGAGTCGGAAGCGAGTGTCGTACCCTCCTTGGCCAGGCCTTTCGGTTAGAGAAGCGCGTTGGAGTCGGAAGCGAGCGTCGTCCCTCTCCTTGGTCAGGCCTTCCGATTAGAGACTGGATCGCTCTTTCGTCCTATCGTTAGGTATCTGGGCCGACCCAGGAGTTGCGCATCATTTGTAATGCCGTCTGCTGGGCTGAGCTTTTGCTGGGAAGCAGGCCCATTAGGGACCCTGGGTTTACAAACTCAACAAGACACCTTATGAGGTCTTGAATGGTAGATTGAGAAAATTTGACAAGAAATGTGATGAATGATTCTTGCTTGGTTACTCCACTACAAGCAAAGCATATAGAGTTTGGAATTTGGCAAGTGGTACTCTTGAGAAAGTTCATGATGTTGAATTTGATGAAACATAGGGTTCCTAATATGAAAATGAGAATCTTGATGATGTTAGGGGCATTTAACTTTCAAATGCCATAAAGAACATGGATGTTGGTGAATTGAGGCCTAGACAAGTGAATGATGAAGAAGATGATCAAGTGCAAGTGCTCTCTAACTCAAATGAGCAAGATGATACAAATCAAGCAAGTACAAGTGGCTCTCATGACAATGTGCAAGGTCAAGTGGCTAGCTCATCATCTCAACCTAATGATCAAGCAAGTGCAAGCAATCAAGTTCCAATTCTCCAACCAACAAGTATTGCAAGAGATCATCCATTGGACACTATTATTGGTGATATCTCAAGAGGTGTACAAACAAGATCAAGATTGGCATCATTTTGTGAGCACTTCTCATTTTGTGTCATCCTTAGAACCAAAGAAGATAGAAGAAGTATTGAAGGATGTTGATTGGGTAAATGCTATGCATGAAGAATTGAACAACTTCACAAGAAATCAAGAATGGAAATTAGTTGAAAGTCCAAAGAACCACAATGTGATTGGAATAAAATGGGTCTTTAGAAACAAGCAAGATCAAGATGGGATAGTAGTGAGGAACAAAGCAAGATTGGTAGCATAAGGCTATACACAAGTTGAAGGTCTTGACTTTGGAGAAACATATGCCCCGGTTGCTAGATTGGAAGCAATTAGGATCTTGCTAGCGTTTGCTTGTATCCACAACATCAAGCTCTATCAAATGGATGTCAAGAGTGCATTTCTAAATGGCTACATCAATGAAGAAGTATATGTTGAGAAACCTCCCGGTTTTGAAGATGACAAGAAACCCAACCATATGTACAAGTTGAAGAAGGCATTGTATGGATTGAAACAAGCACCTAGAGCATGGTATGAGAGCTTGAGGGACTTCCTACTCTCTGAAGGGTTCATAATGGGCAAGGTTGACACCACTCTTTTCACCAAGAAGATTGGCAAGGACTTGTTTGTGTTGCAAATCTATGTTGATGACATCATATTTGGATCAACCAATCAAGATTTTTATGAAGAGTTTCGGAAGATGATTTCTAATGAGTTTGAAATGTCCATGAATGGAGAGTTGAGTTACTTCCTTGTCTTCAAATCAAGCAATTGAAGAATGGTACATTTGTGAGTCAAGGCAAGTACATCAAAGACATGCTCAAAAAATTTGGCATGAATGAAGCAAAGGCCATTAGTACACCAAAGGGACTAAATGGCAATTTGGATAGTGATGCAGGTGGCAACATGATGGATCAAAGTTGTATCGGTCTAAGATTAAAAGCCTACTCTATGTGATAGCATCAAGGCTAGATGTCATGTTTAGTGTGTGTATGTGTGCAAAATTCCAAGCCTCACCTAGAACCACCGGCCAAACGTGAACCAAATGCTCTTAGACTTTGGGAATCAGTGGATCTTCTCTCCAATAGAGTTTTGCTGCCTTTTCTCTCAAGTTTTGATGGTTGGAATCAAGGATTAGCTTGAGGGATGGAGGAGCAATAATGGAGGAGAGAGGTGAGCTTTGGTTCTGTCTGTTTTCGAGCAGAATGACTCAGTGGAGAAGATGACCGTTGTGGGCTAGGCCTGAAGGGTATAAATACCCCCCGAGCCCAACGGTCAGTTAAGGGCGGCACTGCCGCTCTTAACAAGGTGGCACTACTGCCCTAGCCAAAACAGGTAATATGATATGAAATTTAGTTGGCTATTTTCACTAGGTGTGAGGATGTCGATCTATGAATTTGAGCATCTAATTCAACAGTTGACCAACTGTCCTAAAATCCCTCTTAATAGTACGGCTTTCCCTAAACTCAATTTCAAAACATAAAAGAATTTAACCCTCCTTTGAGCTAGGTCCAGCCACCTTTTGTAATTAGGACACCTACAACCTGTATATCATCCTCATTCTTCGATTCCCTGCTTGTCATCTCAATAAATCATATTAGTCCTCTAATTTGGTGATCATCAATATCAAAACCCACAATAGGGCTTGATTGCACTTAAAATCTCCCCCTTTTTGGTAATTGATGACAACCCAATTAGAGCTTACAAATGATATGAAATCTAAACTGAGATTTTCGAACCATGGGTGTAGGAGCCTCCCCCTAAATATGTGAATAGAGATTTGAATTCTCAAATTAGCATGAAAGACAATGATTCACATTTTAGGTGTGATAGGAACCTCCCCCGACATCCATGCCTGTTGTGGGATGCTGAGCAAAGTATCATAGGAATAAAAGTGATGCATATGATAGGTTATACCTGTTCAAGCACACAAGATTCTAGCTGGTACAGTAGAGGGTGGCACTGTCGGCCCCATAGGGTGGCACTGCCGTCCTGACTATATCAGTCAGATAGCACTCAGATTTCTACAGCAGATCATATGAATATAAAACAATTTAAACTCAGAACATGACAAGCTGAAACTGTAACCATGAATACATGTCCATATCCGAAGCAAATAAAGTCACAAAGTAGCATAATTTCATAAAATAGAGTTTTGAGTGACTCTCAAACTCACAACCTAGAAACTACTCTCATCGGATCTAAACATGAAGCACAGCAGCAAGGCATCGAAAAACCATTGACCCCTCTAATTTTCTCCCCCTTTGGCATCAAATACCAAAAAGAGAAGTCACTCATCACTGTCGGAGTCGACGCGGGCACGTCCGGCGACGTGGGTGTGCGAAGTGAAGCATGCTGAACATCATGGAGGTGCTGCCCCAGCTGATGTAGAAGGCCCTGGCTGATCCGTCGAAGGACGCGGTCTCCTGGAATATGTGCGAAACAAAGCTGCCTGAACCTGTGGATCAACCTCTGTAGGGTGAATCTCTACACCAAGGTCCTACTGACTTGGGGCCTCCTCAAAATGTTGTCCCTATGGGTACCCGTAGTATTGACTGAATGGCTCATATAAGTGTCCATGCTGCTGATCATCTGGCGGTCCATCATGGTGCTCATGTGGCTGATCCTACTCTTCATCAGAAGAAGAAAGGCGAGGCAAATTAGGAAACTAAGGTGGCGACTGCACTGGTGGAAGTGGTGGCAGCCCTGCCATCTCCCTAGCATGCCTCACTACTTCCCTATTCTCCATTCTATCCTCATAAGCAGTCTGTGAAGCATATGCACAATGAGTAAAGATTGCCTTCATCCATGCACTCATCTTTCCCCACTTTGATTTCTTCTTTTGTTCTCTAGCTCTGGACGGCTCAGGAATATCTCTGTGTTCAGCTCCAGAAGAGTGAAAGCCTACTGCTCCACTATCTCCAAGTCCTCCAGAACCAGTGTGCTGAGTAGCTGAGCCAAGTCCCCCTAAGCTACCATGAGTCTTCTTGATCTTGTAAACAGTGTGCTCACAATCCTTAGAGAACCACATGCCAGTCACTCTCTCAATCATAAACATGAGGTAAGGAACATAGGGCAAAGATCTCCTCCCATCATCCATGGCATATGCTAGCTCAACCCAAATGAATCTTGGAACATTAAACTTTTCACTGCTGAGAAACCTAGACAACACATTAGTGATAAAGCCATTCAAATCTGTTGCATTGTCTTTGGGGTTGAGAGTGATCCTGAAAAGATTGTTCATGATATAATAGAAGCTCTTGAGCTTTGTTTTTGACCAATCAGGAACTGCAAGATTTTGATCCTCCCACATGAAGCTTACTTCCATTGGCTCAAGACAACGCTCATTATGTATCCTCTCATATCCCCTGTGGATGTGTCCAAAACCAAGAATACGACAGAAGGTAACAAAATCAATGCGATAATGTCGCCCATCAGTCATCCAATAAAGCTCATCCACTTCCCTGTTCCAATAGTAAGTAGCATGGAATTGGGCAAGAATCTTCCTGTTCCAATCATACCTAAAACTCATGATATCTGTCATCTCAAAGCGGTCATAGGTCTTGATTGCTGCAGCAAACTGATGATCATCCCTGCTCTCCAAGTCACCAAAGTCAATGTACTGCATCTTGCTAATCTTTCCCTTTGACTTAGACAGAATGGCTGTAGCATAAAAATTAGATTGGAAAGCATTCCAAAATCTATAATCAATGCCATTGGATCTGTCGGAGGAGTAGGGATCAATCTCTCTAGCTTCACCTGTCTTCTTCCAACTCATGGAATAATCAACAACTCTATGATCATCACTATTTTAGGGAGGAATGAGATTGAACCTATCAGTGTTATTTCTCATGTAGCTGCTATCAAACTCTGAAATATGCAAAGGAGAATTAGGCCACACACGAATGGTTCTTCCCATCCTCTGAATGTTCTCTTCTTCAGCAAGGTCTTCATCAAGATTTCTGTCTCTAGGAGTATAGCTCGCTTGTCCCCTGCCTCTCTTGACCTTTTGCTTGGTTGTCAACACCTTCCTTTTTCCTCGGTCCATCTATGCAATTTAAATGAGACTTGATAAGAAACTGTATAAGATAATGAGTTAGACACAGCTACAGGCAGGTTTTAACAAGAAAAAGAATTTTGAAGATGACTAGGAGAGAAGCACGGGCGTCAGCATCGGCTAGGAGAGAAGGAGAGAGTTGGGTCGCGGGCTAGAGAAGGAATAAGTAGAAGAAAACGGGCCTCGCAACCCAGCCAAAATTGGCAGAAAACGGGCCAGTTTTCAGAGGGCGGCACTGTCGGCCATTAAGAGCGGCACTGCCGCCCTGCCAATTTTGTAGGGATTACGCTGAAACTTTATGACCTCCTTCACCTCAGATATGGATATATATTCTCTAAATATCATGACCAGTAAGCAATCAACAATATAGACAATGGTCATGACACTTAGTTGGCCTTTTGAAATGGTTTTGAAATACAATATAATACCCTTTTAAATCATTTTCCTATGTCGCTAGGTAGTCAAACAGAGGTGTGCCATATTTCAAACCATATTATGAGAACGAAGTATATTTAGCTCACTACACAAAGCACAAAACCTTGACTCATCGAGAGGCTTAGTGAAGATATCGGCTAGTTGTTTTTTGGTGCTCACATGACGAATTTTGATATCTCCTTTGGTTTTGTGGTCTCTCAAGAAATGATGTTGGATGTCTATATGTTTGGTTCTTGAGTGGCTAACGGGATTGTTTGCTAGCTTTATGGCACTTTCATTGTCACACAAGAGTGGGATTTTGGTGAATTGACATCCGAAATCACGAAGGGTTTGCCTCATCCAAAGTAGTTGAGCACAACATGCACCGGCTACAACATACTCGGCCTCGGTAGTGGAAAGTGCTACACAATTTTGCTTCTTAGAATTCCAAGACACTAGGGACCGTTCAAGGAATTGACATGTCCCCGGGGTGCTTTTTCTATCTACCTTGCAACCGACATAATCGGAATCCGAATAGCCAAGTAGATTGAACTTGGAGCCCTTGGGATACCACAAGCCAAGGTTAGGAGTGTGTACTAAATATCTCAAGATTCTTTTAACAGCCACTAAATGGCACTCTTTTGGGTTGGCTTGAAATCTAGCACACATGCACACACTAAGCATTATGTCTGGCCTAGATGCACATAAGTAAAGTAGAGAGCCAATCATGGAACGATATACCTTGATGTCTATGGCTTTCCCTTCTTCATTTAGATCAAGATGTCCATTGGTTGGCATGGGAGTTTTGATAAGCTTGGCATTCACCATGTCGAACCTTTTAAGCATATCATGGGTGTACTTGGTTTGGCTAATGAAAGTCCCTTCCTTCACTTGCTTGATTTGAAATCCAAGGAAGAACTTCAGCTCACCCATCATGGACATCTCAAATCTCTTAGTCATAGTCCTACTAAACTCATCACAATACACATGATTAGTACTACCAAATATTATGTCATCGACATATATTTGGCACACAAATATATCATTTCCAACTTTGTGAGTAAAGAGTGTAGGGTTAGCTTTGCCTATATCAAAGCCTTGTTTGAGCAAGAATTCCTTAAGGCATTCATACCATGCTCTTGGTGCTTGCTTAAGCCCATAGAGCGCCTTTCGGAGTTTATAGACATGGTTGGGGAACTTGGGATCTTCAAACCCCGGTGGCTGCTCCACATATACCAACTCTTGTATTGGGCCATTGAGGAATGCACTCTTGACATCCATTTGGTACAACTTGAAGTCATGATGGGCAACAAAGGCTAAAAGCATTCGAATTGCTTCAAGTCTTGCCACTGGTGCATATGTTTCTTCAAAGTCCAAGCCCTCTACTTGAGTGAAGCCTTGGGCCACCAATCTTGCCTTGTTCCTTGTCACCACGCCATTTTCATCTTGCTTGTTGCGGAAGACCCATTTGGTACCAATGACATTGGTATTTGGCCTTTCCACCAATTTCTACACTTGATTTCTTTCAAAGTTGTTGAGCTCTTCTTGCATGGCCATGACCCAATCTGGATCTCCAAGTGCTTGTTCTACCTTGAGAGGTTCCAAAGAGGAAACAAACGAGTAATATTGACAAAAATTTGCTAAATGTGAACGAGTTGTTACCCCCTTTTGAATGCTCCCAAGGATGTTGTCAACGGGGTGATCCCGTTGTATAGTTTGACGTAGCCTTGGATGCTCAACACCTCCTTGTTCTTCTTCTAGACCTTCAGTCTCTTCTTGTTCAAAGATAGGCTCCAGGTTGAGCCCTTGAGGTGGTGGAGTAGGAGTTGAAGGAGTTGCTGCTGAGGTGGATGGGGCGGCACTGCCGCCCTCATGAGCGGCACTGCCGCCCTGCTGATGTTCAGTAGGTGAGTGCTGCCCTTGTCGATGGAGTATGTCAGCAGAAATTTGTGCAGCAACATCCTAGGGATCCTCATTATCAGTGGTTTGATCTTCTTGTGGCCTAATGTCGCCTATAGCCATTTGCTTGATTGCCTCACATGGTGGATCCTCCTTCCCTACAACACTTGAATCAACTTGCTCCACTTGAGAGCCATTAGATTCATCAAATGTCACATCTACCATGACTTCAACTCTACCCATGGTTTTGTTAAAGCCATGATAGGCATGCTCATTTGATCCATAACCAAGAAGAATGCCTTCATCAACTTTAGGTGCAAATTTAGAGGTTTTGGGTCTTTTGTTAAGTATAAAACCCTTGCACCCAAACACTCTAAAGTATGACACCTTTGGTTTGTTACCGGTTAGAAGCTCATATGAAGTCTTCTTGAGTTTCTTGTGTAAGTAGAGACGGTTGATGGCATGGCAAGCGGTGTTGATGGCGTCACTCCAAAAGAGGTCCGACGTCTTGTATTCATCTAGCATTGTCCTTGCCATATCAAGAAGTGTACGGTTCTTCCTCTCTACTACACCATTTTGTTGAGGGGTATAAGGAGTTGAAAACTCATGTTTGATGCCCTCATCATCAAGAAACTCTTCAACTAGAGTGTTCTTGAATTCGGTCCCATTGTCACTTCTTATCTTCTTGATAGGAAGACCGAACTCCCTTTGTACCTTTCTCACAAATATCTTGACTTTCTCTTGCACCTGGGACTTATCATAAATAAAGAACACCCAAGTGAAATGGGAATAATCATCAACAATAACTAGACCATATTTTATACCCCCGATGCTTATGTAGGAGACCAGTCCAAAGAGATCCATGTGAATCAACTCCAACGGTTGTGTGGTAGTCATGATGCTCTTTGGTGGGTGAGGTACACCTTTTCTCAAATTGAATATTGGTTAGTCCAAGAATGTGGTTGTCTTTTAGGAGTTTGGCCAAGTTCCTCATCCCAACATGAGCCAGTCGGCGATGCCATAGCCAACCCATGCTAGATTTTGCCACTAAACAGGTCTCAAGCTTAGCTTTACTTTTGCTGAAATCAACTAAGTAAATCTTGTTCTTGAGATGACCCATAAAGACAATAGAGGAATCCTCCCTCTTAGAGACTTCCACACCCTTGTTGGTGTTTCGTACAAGCACCGGCAAGTAAATTTATAGTAATGCGCGTTAGGCTCGGATGGTGCGCTAAAGGACACAAGATTTATACTGGTTCGGGCCGAAAGTCCCTACGTCCAGTTTGTTGCTGCTCGCGTTATTAGCACCGTGAATGGTTTGTAGTAAGGGGTACAAACGATCGAGAGAGGGACCGGTCCCAAGTCTCTGATGGAAGGGTTGAAGGGATGTCAAGAGGTTCGACACAACTTGACTGTGTGTATCTGAGAGTCGTCTCGTTCGATCTCTTTTCTCTCCTCTTTTTATGGAGGAAGCGCCTCCCCTTTTATAGATGAAGGGGCTGGCTTTACAAGGGTGAGGGCATTAGGATGCGTACTCTACTTAGTCTTGTGGCTCACGTCTACCCGGCCTGGTTCTTCATTCTGATGAGTGCGAAGGAAGATAAGCGCCTACAATACTGTCGATGTCTCTGTAGAATGTCAGGTTGGTTACAGAATGCTACCATGCGTAGGGTATGGGCCGCAGTACAGTGGTTTTGACTTTGGAGCCTCCCCCAGCCTTGCTTCGCATGCCTTCTGGTTCCTATGAGTCTTCGTCGGAGGGACGCGGGGTCGGGGTCTGGAGTAGCGCCGTGGCCAAGGTCTTCTGTCTTGGTGGACCTGAGGGGTCAGGAAGCGGGCGTCGCTCCCTTGGGTCCATAGCGTGGTGACGGAATATCCGTCATTCGTGGAGATAGCAAATCCTTTTCTGGAGCGTAGCGGTTGTCGTATATCTTCGTCGGGTTCCATGTCCCAGAGCTGAAGGCGGCGCCTACAACTCTACAGGGTGGAGAGCTTGCACCTGTAACACCTTTCGGGCTCTGCGGTGCCTAGAAGGGCCTAAAGCGCCCGTCCCGTCATCCCCTGGCAGTACTTTTCCTGCCAGGGTGCAGGGTATGGTTCTTGGAGCCACGGTTGACCTGAACGTCTTGTCTTGCCCTGTCTCTATCATCTCGAGGGAACAGGGAGAAGTTGTCAGGTAAGATGAATCCAATCTTTAGATATGGAGCAGAGTGAGGCTTGTTCCTTGCCGTCGGGCGAAGCGGAGACCGAACCCTATCTCCTGGGCGAGACCGACCCTGCTCCTCCGGGGTCGAGCGAGGCGGAGTCTATCCCTCAGCCCTCGGGCGAGACTGAGCCCGCCCTAAAGGCATTGGGTGAGACGAAGACTAGCCCTATGCCCTCGGGCGAGGTAGAGCCACATCAAAGGCGTCAGGCGAGTCAGGGTTTATCCCTCGGCCTTCGGACGAGATCGAGCCCGTCCAAAAGGCGTCGGGCGAGACAGAGACTAATCCTCGGCCCTCGGGCGAGACCGGGCCCACCCTAAAGGCGTCGGGCAAGGTGGAACCAAGCTCCTATCATTCCCGTGAGGGGTGAAGCAACGCTCTTATGCATCTAGAAGTTTTTAACGTTCGGTGGTTATTGGTTCCACCTTCTGGGGTGCCCCGGTATTAGGTCCCCGACAGTAGCCCCCGAGGCTCTAGGTGATTCGAGTAGAACCGCCTGGAGGGTGTTTTTTGATTTCGTCGAGGTTACTTTGTCAGAGGGTGCGCGCGAGCGCATCCGATGGGTGTAGCCCCCAAGCCCTCGGGTGATTTGAGTAGAGTCGCCCGGGGGGTTATATCGGTCCCTTCGCGGGTAAGGCTGAAGGACTTAATTTTTCGTCAACTGGACATTTTTCCGAGTGGGTCGTGGCATCCCATTTGCTGGGAACTTATTCAGGGCTGACCTAACTGGTGCTTCTGCCCTTGATTTCGGATCGTCCGCGGATCCTTTCTTAGTTGGGCCGGCCAGCGAGCTTCTAGGCCCTAGGTGGGCCAAAGAGAAAAGAACAGGCCTCTATGGCTTGCGTTTCCCAGGTGGGTAGAGAGTCCAGATTCACCTGGGGAAGGCGATCCGTCCGCCGAGATTTTTGGGGTGAGAGGATAGGGACTGCGGGCGCGTGTCTCGCGACGTGACGCGGTGGCGCGCGTGGCAGGCCTGGAGATCGAGGCGGACGGTTGCCCTTCTCGCGTTCGTCGCCCCCTATAAAACCACGGGGTTCGCCCCCAAGGTTCCGTATTTCGCTCCCCTGCCTTTGCGATCTGAAACATCCGCCGCCAATCGTCCCAGCCTCTCACGCCCACATTGCCACTGTCGACTGGCCTGCGTTCATGTTCCAGCCGCTATCAAGCTCGCGCCTGCCCTTCCCCCCTACTACTTTAATGGAGTTGTGGGGCAGATCAAGCATCACCTCCCGGCGTCTAGAGGGCCTCGTCCACCGTGGCCTTCTCTGCCCACTGTCCACCGTCCAGGAGTGGTTGCTACCTGGCGACGAGGGTGAGCCGGTGCCGCCTGAAGGGTATGTCGTCTCTTTTGCCATCTTCCATGAGCGGGGATTCGGGGTACCCACGCATAGATTCATTCGGGGGCTATTGGATTACTATGAGGTAGAGCTGCAGCATCTAACTCCCAATGGGATTCAGCACATGGCAGTGTTTGTTGCCCTGTGCGAGGGTTTCCTGGGGATCGATGCCCATTTTGATCTGTGGCGGTATTTCTTTAACATTAGTCTATCAAAGAGGAAGATTGGGGGGAAAGACGTGAACGCGCCAATGGGGGTGTGCCAGCATTCATCTGCGCCATACCCGGTTGAAGGGTTACCCATACATGCGTCTGGTGACATCCAACAAGGGATGGCACTCGCAGTGGTTTTACGTTAGGGATGATGCGAGTGCCACCCTACCGAAGTATACTGGACGTCTTATTGTGGACGTTCCGGAGTCGTGGGGCTGGGGCGTCCAGTCCAAAGACAAGAAACACATCTCCGACCTTCTTTCCACCCTCCAAGCCCTGAAGGGTCGGGGTGTAAAGGGGACAGGGATTATCGGTGCCTACCACGCTAGGAGGGTGGCGCCTCTGATGGCGCGTGTGCTTCCCTTGCATCGGATGATGCCCGGGATATCGCTCGAGGGGACGGTGCTTGTTGACGAGGCGCTCCCTTCCTCAGAAGTGGCGCAGCGCATCAAGGAGGCGATGGAGCCGACGAAGGATTCTGCAAGCAGGGTCCTCGACATTGTGTATCCAGTGCCCGGACACCCCCCAATGTGGCCGGAGCCTAGATTCTTTGAATTCGTAAGCTCTCCTCTCCCATGCTCTTTTCTTTTTTCCTGGATCTCCATTTTTTAACACTTGCTTTATGACATTGGGACCAGCCGAGGGCGCTGGTCTTTAAGGACAACCCAGTTCCACTGCCGAAGGACAAGGTCGTGGCGGCGGCGAATCGACTCGCGGCCGAGCGGGACAAGAAAGCAAGGGAAGAGATGAAGAAGGCGAAATGACTGAAGTAGGAGGCACGGGATCGGGGAGAGGACATGAGCAGTGAGGACGACGACGATGACGATGATGATGATGATGACGGTGAGGTAGCCGTTGGCGTGGATTGGGGCATCCTGGAGGATGAGGACACGCTGACGAGTGGCCACCCATCCGTGCAGGGACCCTTCCCTTTCCACGCGGAGGGAAGTAGATCAATGAGGTCAGTGGAGGCCGGCGAGTCTGCCGCTTCGCACGGCGTGCCGGCCGAGGACCGATTGATGGGGGAGGGCGGACCTACCGCCACCATTCCCGAGGCGACGATGGAGGGGAGCAGCTCCGGTGCTGCACCCCATGAGACAATGGAGGGGGACGGCTCTGGTGCCGCACCCAGACGAGATGAACCCCCTGCCTCGGAGCAGGGGGCAGGCATGAAACGGTCCCACCCAGATGAGTCAGGGTAGGGATCTGGGATCCATCCCCAAAACGCTTCCGCCAGCCGAGGACGTCAACGTAAGTTGTTGATTCCTCTGTTTTCATCCTTTTTCCAATTTTATTTTGACTTAATGGTTATTACCTTTGTGCAGGTTCTTGCGGATGGGTCACCCCCTGGGGCTGGCACCCAAGAAGAGTCTCACCCTTCAAGCGGGATAGATGGCGTCGCCTGGAGTCACCCCCATTTCGGGCAGGAGTGGTGCCGACGTCGGGGCCGCGTTGGCCGACCCGACGGCGCCCATGGTGGCTCCCATGCCCGCGGAGGTTACTGAGCGAGCGGCCTCCTCCGTGGCGGTCGTGGAACAGCCGGCCGAGGGCCGCATACCGCCAGTGGAGGTGGTCATGACCATGCCAAGCCAGGATCAGCCGGGAGCGGTCGTGGTGGCGCCCGAGGGCGTAGTGCAATCCGCACCACCAGGGGCCTAGGTGGATCCACCCGTGGCGCACGAAGCGGCCTAGACGGGGGAGGGTCCAGCCGGAGGGTCCTCGAGTGCGGCGATGGTGCCGCACAGGGTCAGGAGGGAGCCGCCACCGGCCCCTTTGTCGGGAGGAAGCTGCTCCCCTGCGCGGGGGGAGCCGCCGCTCCAGTGGATGGCCACTCAGGACCCGACGTCGGCTCTTTTCTCGCTCGATGATCATTCCGAGAGCATGGAGCGGGAGGGTCTTGACATCGGGATCTCGACCATGCTGAACGCCCTAGACCAGGCCAGAGGAGCCCTCCGTGAGATCATTATCCCTGCCACTCAGGTATTTTCTGGGCTTTCTTCTTTCTTCATATGTTTTTGTGTTTTCGCATTTCTGGTACCAGTCTTCTTCCTCTTCAGGTTCTTGTTGCTCGTAGCCGGAATAAATCCCAATTCCTCCGTGAGCAGAAGGCGGAGTGGGATCGCCTCTCCGAGGAGGCCCGGCTGCGAGCAGACATGGACGCCCAGCTTGCTACCGCCCAGGAGCGGGAGGCCCAGGCGCGTCAGGATGCGGAGGAGGCCCACGGGATGTTCGAGGACCTGGCGGCGAGGTCTAAGCTGGATGGAGAGGAGATTGGCAGACTCCAAAAAGAGTGAGACGAGCTACTGCAGAGGAATGCCGCGGCTAATGAGAAGGCCGGCGGGGTCCTGAAGGAGCTGGAGATGGAGCGGGAACTCCGGCGGGAGGCCGAGGGTAGGGCCACGGCCCTCCAGCAGAAGGTGGACGAGGACGTCGAGGTGGTCCGCTCTCTCTGGGCGGAGCTTGGTGACGCGGTGAACCGAAGGTTGAGTGCTGAAAATGCCTCCATCAAGCTGGAAAAGAGGCTACCTATGTACGAAGAGCCCTTCAGGTTGAGAGCGACGAGCACGATCTTCTACAGGCTACGGTCGGGGTGGTCCTTAATGCCCTGAATGTGATGGAGCCGGTGGAGACCAGCCCGCTCGTGGCTCGTGTCGCAGGTATCACGGCTCGGGTGGGCCAGCTTGAGGAGAGTGCCTTTCACGCCGGGATTACCCAGGCCTTCACCGTCGCCCATGCTCATTATGAGAAGGAAATCAACCTGAAGGTGATGAGCGAAGGCTTCCCGTCCACCTACGAGGATGAAGAGCTGGAGGAAATGGAGAAGATGGTTGCTCCCCTTGCAAAAAACCTGGCAGACAATCTGAAAGAGATGGTTCTCCCTCCGTGGAAGTAATTAGTCGAACAATTTTGAGAATAACTTATATGTAATATGTGGACAAGTGTCAGTATTTTTCGAGTCTGGACGCTTTTCGTGATTTTGCGTCGTAATTTCATTTTGTTTGATTTTTACGATCTTACCAATCTGTTCCCCTGAATTATATCGCTGGTTATAATGCGAGGAGATTGTTCTGAAAGGAACAAAAAAGGAGGTAGCCATACCTTAACCAACCCCCGAGTAAGGTCCGACCCCCTGCATTTGCTGGGGTCGGGGGTTACTGGAGATTGGAACTGTGGTTTTGGTGATAGGGTTGACGAAGTCCATGGATGTCATCGCAATATTCCCCGCCCTGTCTTCCAACAGAAATCCCCAACTGGGGACTCTATGGGCTCGGCAAGGTGGGGCCTTCGAACCTATGTCCCTGTATTGTTTGGCTCAAGCCCCCGAGCCTTGTTAGGGTCTAATAGGGGTCGGCTGTTATTTGCGTGTCACCCCATCCTCGGTTTTTGCAATCGGAGGGGCTAAGTGAACGACACTTGCCTCGACGGCTTGAGTGTCGCGCTCAACGAGCTCACTAACGGGTACGTTCGTGTGGAATCCGGGTCCATCATTTGCTGATGGGGTCGGCAGAGCCCTCTGGTGGCACTCCACAACTTCTTAACTCGCCTCCCGGTAGATGCCTGAGTCGTTCGATAAGCTCAGGGGGCCCGATGGCCTCTCCTCGATGGAGATTCTGTGGGTTTGGCTCAGGGTTAGAATCGAACGAGAGAAGGTCGAGACGTCCCTGTTCGCTTCTGAGCGGGGTCAGGCAGGGCCGCTGGGGCTTGTCTCGGTTATCTCTCCTTGGCTTTGTTCGGCGTGAGGCGGCCTCGAGCCCTTCGCGGGCCAACCTTCGAACCTCGGCCTGTGGTCGCCTATATCGAATGAGGCGACAACCGTTTCATGGTGCGACACGAATCGTTGGGATGTTTTGCCTACGTATAATATAATCGAAACGAAGGCGGGGTCGGTAACGTTACCTTGGTGGCATGAGTGGCGGAAAAGCTCCTACCAGATGGGCTCGGGCCCTGACGTTCGTGACGAGGTTGGAATAACCTGCATAAGATTTACTATTCTTTGTTTTCGTGTCTCGGTGGCGATCCGAGCCATTTGATTAACTTGGGTAACCTGACAACTTCTCCTTTGGGGGAGATTCTGTAGGCGGACCCCTCCGATCCCTTCTTTGAGAAGGCAGACGTCGAAACTAGGGACGCGGGGGGCGTTGAGTATGATTTTTCTGGTGAACAGAAACACCGTAGCTATCGAGGCGTAGGGTTTGCTAGTTTGTCCAGTTTTACTCAAAGCTTTGTGCCCGTATGTCGCGCCCTTAGTTTCAAGCGTACGGAGGGGTCGGGTGAGAGGGATGTCTAGACTGGTTGAGATGCATATGAATGAATTTTAATGCATAAAGTAAGAAAGCTGAGATGCTTATCTTTCTTTGGATGTTCATTCGTCGTGTCTTCTGGGCCGAACGGCCGGCCCAGGAGATCCGAAAGGTCCTGTCGTCGGGTCGTCCGTGGTCCTGCATGGGGAGGCGAAAAGTTGTCTGCCTATGTGGGCGCCTTAATCACCGCGTCCGGAGTGGGTCAGTAGCGGGCCATACCCAGGCAGTGTTCAGTTTGACCAAAGAGGGATGCCTCGTCGACCAGGGTACGTCCTGTTAGTTTCGGCGCGTCCCCTCAGATATCAATCAGCATTGATTCCGTATTTAAAGAGGGGAAGGGAGAGGGTTTTTCGTCCAACCTTTCGCCTTTCCTTAGCTACTGCGTCTCCTCTTTAAATAGGGAGGGGGCGAGGAGTTCTCATCCCACCTCGTCTTCTGCCTCCGAGCCGCTATCTCTCCTTCTTCTTCCTTTCCGCCGAACGCGTCCGTGCGTCGTGGCACTTCCTGAGTGAGGAAGAGTAATGCTAGAGAGAGAGAAAACTCACAAATTTGCTCGCGAGTCTGGTGTGTGATGTCGAGCCAGAGGTTATCCAACGTAGATGAGATGATGCGTGCTGCCCTTGCTGAGGAGTCACTGTTGTCGAAGGAGAAGAGGCGCCGGTGGGCGTTGTACGTCGTCGACTGCGCCGTCGTCCGCTGTGCTCCTCCTTTGGTGGGAGGCGTTTCCTGCTCATATGCCGTTGTCAGGGTTATGGCTAGGGATGATGGCGTTGTCCCCAGATGCCATGGTAGTGGCGTCGCTGTCGAGGTTGCGGCTGACGATGATGGCGTAGTCCCCGGATGCTCCGGCGGAGGCGTCGTAGATGGTGGCGCCTTCGAGGATCCAGCGAAGCGGCGGGATATCAGGATGTTGCCGATGAAGAGCGTGGCACAGCGACCGCAGTAGACGAGCTGGCCCGTGTATACGCCCCAGGCGTCGCCGATGGAGAGCGTGGTGCGGCGACCGCAGTAGCACTTGTAGTAGAGCTGAGCAGAGACTGTAATGAAATAACCTTGTGGGGAAGCCCCCGAGTAAATAGTCCTCTGAATTTATAAGTATATTGTTCCTTTTTGTAATGAAATCGCTTTGTAAGTGATGAGTTTGTGCAAAAAATGAACAAAATTACATCCTTTGCTTATGGCAAGCAATTTTTTTTATCTTTCTCCCTTCTGCAAGAAAAATTTTAGCGCTTTCCGACCCTTCTCATGGTCTAAGTCATAAGAAGCTAGGAACGTGGGTGAACTAATTCTGATTGAACTGGTGAGCAAAGAGGTTGCAGCCGCTGGGACGTGGGTGTCTCGCAGTCCTACCAGTTGTATTCAGAATCGGTTCCCAAAATCTTAGCCCTTGGGACTTGTTTATGAGGTGAACGGAAAACTTAGAGAATGTTTATAAGTATAACACAGGAGTTTTTTGCAAGCGCAATATTTATATCACATATGTCACATGCCAGCCCCCGAGTGAGGTCTGACCCCTCTCCACTTGCAGGGGTCGGAAGTCACTAAGGGTTAGGGTTTTGTTATGACGAAATCTGATAAAAAGTGTAAGCTTATTTTAAGGATAGAAACGATGTAGCTGCTCGATGTTCCAGGCGTTGGTGAAGACCTCGCCGTTGATGGTTTTCAACCGGTAGGCGCCTGGGCGAAGTACTTCCACGATGACGTAGGGCCCTTCCCAGGGTGGGGAGAGTTTGTGGCGGTCCTTGTTGCTCTGCACAAGACGAAGGACGAGGTCTCCGACGTTGAAGGCTCGACCCCACACCCATCGGCCGTGGTACCATCGCAGCGCCTGCTAGTACTTAGCCGAACGGAGGAGGGCGATGTCGCGGGCTTCATCTAGCTGATCCATGGCGTCTTGGTGAGATGCTTCGGCCCCCTTTTCATCGTATGCTCTGATTCTTGGTGCTCCGTAGTCGAGGTCCGTTGGGAGAATGGCCTCGGAACCATAGACTATGAAGAAAGGTGTGTAGCCGGTGGCCCGGCTAGTTGTTGTCCTTAGGCTCCAGAGCACGGCTGGGAGCTCAGTTAGCCAGCGTGCGCCGAATTTGTTCAATTGGTTGAAAATTCTGGGTTTGAGGCCTTGAAGAAGCATGCCGTTTGCGAGCTCGACCTGCCCGTTCGTCTGGGGGTGTGCGACGGCTGCCCAGTCGATCCGGATGTGTTGCTCATCACAAAATCGAACGAATTTCCTACCGGTGAACTGCGTGCCGTTGTCCATAATGATGGAGTTCGGTACTCCAAAGCGATGGACGATGTCGAGGAAGAACAGCATGGCTTGCTCGAATTTGATCGTGGATATTGGTCGAGCTTCAATCCATTTTGTAAACTTGTCTATGGTGACAAGCAGGTGGGTAAAGCCCCCGGGCGCTTTTTTGAGTGGCCCAACCAAGTCGAGCCCCCAGACCGCGAAGGGCCACATGATGGGGATCATCTGGAGAGCCTGGGCCAGGAGGTGTGTTTGCCGAGCGTAGTACTGGCACCCTTCGCAGGTGCGTACAATTTGCTCGGCATCGCCTACTACGGTGGGCCAATAGAAACCTTGTCAGAATGTGTTTCCAACCAAGGTTCTTGGTGCGGCATGATGACCGCATACTCCACCATGGATGTCGCCCAGCAGGAGTTTTCCCTGTTCGTCAGGGATACAGAGTTGCAGAATTCCGATGTGACTTCGTTTGTAGAGTTCACCCTCTACAAGAACGAAGGACTTGGCGCGTTGTGCGAGCCGTCGGGCTTCCGTCTTGTCGGTCGGTAGTATGTCGTGGAGGAGATAGTCGAGGTAAAGTGTTCTCCAGTCATCGGGAGGATCGGACTCCACTGCTGGGTCCTCTTTAAGCTCCATGACCTCGGGGTCGGGCGGAGCAGTTGGCGGATCGGCCACGGGGGTCGGACTAGAAGGGCCATCATCGACTTGTTCCGACCCCACGTAGCGTACCGAGGGTTTGTGTTGATCACTGGCAAAGACGCCTATTGGGACTAGCTCTTGACTGGATGCTGCTTTTGTGAGTGTGTCGACCGCTTCGTTGAGGCACCTGGGGATGTGATTGAGTTCGAGGCCGTCAAATTTGTCCTCCAAATGTCGGACCTCTTGACAGTACACCTCCATCTTGGTGTTGTGGCAGTATGACTCTTTCATGACCTGGTTGACGACCAGCTAAGAGTCGCCCCTGACGTCGAGGCATCGGATGCCCAGCTCGATGGCGATTCGTAGGCCATTGATGAGCGCTTCGTATTCTGCAGTATTGTTTGATGAGGGGAAATGAAGCCGAACCATGTACCTCATGTGGACCCCGAGGGGGGATACAAAGACTAGTCCTGCTCCGGCGCCCTTCTTCATCAGTGATCCATCGAAGTACATTATCCAGTACTCTTGATCGACGGCTGCTGGTGGCATCTAGACCTCGATCCACTCCGCGATGAAGTCAGCTAGTGCCTGAGATTTGATCGCCGTTCGGGGGACATAAGAAATGCCCTGATCCATCAGCTCGAGTGCCCACTTTGCGATTCTTCCCATAGCGTCATGGCTACGAACGACCTCGCCGAGGGGGAACGACGTCACCACTGTCACGGGGTGTGACTCAAAGTAGTGGCGTAGCTTCCTTTTGGTGATGAGGACGGTGTAGAGGAGTTTCTAGATCTGGGAGTAGCGGGTTTTGGAGTCGGATAACACCTCGCTGATGAAATATACAGGGCACTGCACCTTGAAGGAGTGCCCCTCTTCCTCTTGCTCTACTATTAAGGCAGAGCTGACCACCTGGGTGGTGGCCGATATATAGAGCAGGAGGGATTCCCGGTCGTATGGAGGAACCAGGATCGGAGGTTTAGTCAAAAATTGTTTAACCATGTCAAGTGCTTTCTGAGCCTCGGCTGTCCACTCGAAGTGGTCAGATTTCTTCAGGAGTTGATAAAGGGGGAGTCCTCGTTCGCCGAGGCATGAAATAAATCGGCTGAGAGCGGCAAGGCACCCTGTGATCCGCTGAACCCCCTTTATGTTTTGAATCGGGCCCATCCTTGTGATGGCCGATATTTTCTCCGGGTTGGCTTCGATGCCACGCTCAGAGACGATAAAGCCGAGCAGCATGCCCCTCGAGACCCCAAAAACACATTTTTCGGGATTGAGTTTGATGCCGTTTGCCCGGAGTTTCGCAAAGGTTCGTTCAAGGTCGGCGACAAGGTGGTCAGCTCGCTTGGATTTGACTACGATGTCGTCGACATAGGCCTCAACGATTCGCCCAATGAGGTCTCCGAAGCAATTAAGCATACAGCGCTGGTACATTGCCCCTGCATTCTTCAGACCGAATGGCATTGAAATGTAGCAAAACGATCCGAAGGGCGTGATAAAAGATGTCGCGAGCTGGTCGGATTCTTTCATCGTGATTTGATGGTAGACGGAGTATGCGTCAAGGAAGCAGAGGGTTTCGCACCCTGAGGTGGAATCGACTATTTGGTCTATTCATGGCAAAGGAAACGGATCCTTTGGACACGCTTTGTTGAGGCCGGTATAATCGACACACATTCTCCATTTCCCGCTCTTTTTTCGGACAAGAACAGGATTTGCTAACCACTCTGGGTGGTATACTTCCTTAATGAATCCTACGGCTAGTAGTTTGGCTATCTCCTCACCAATGGCCCTGCGTTTCTCCTCGTCGAAGCGGCGTAGGTGTTGTTTCACTGGCTTGGAGCCCAGGAGGATTTGGAGAGTATGCTCAGCGACCTCCCTCGGGATGCCCGGCATATCCGAGGGTTTCCACGCAAAGATGTCTTTGTTGGCGCGGAGGAAGTCGACGAGCGCGCTTTCCTACTTGGAGGAGAGCGCGGTCCCGATACGGACTTTTTTGCCCTCGGAGCTGCTGGGATCCAAGAGGACCTCCCTGGAGCCTTCTGCCGATTCGAACGACCCGGTTGATTTCTTTGCGTCGGGTGCCTCTTCGACGACCTTCTCCCTGAGGGTGGCGAGCTCTTCGGAGGCGATGACTGCGGATGCATGTCCACAGCATTCGACCTCACATTCGTAAGCGCGCTAGAAAGAGGTGCCGATGGTGATGACCCCGCGGGGGCCCGGCATTTTCAGCTTCAGGTATGTATAATTGGGAACGGCCATGAACTTCGCGTAACATGGTCGCCCCAGGATGGCGTGGAAAGTCCCCGGGAACCCCACTACATCGAAGGTGAGGATCTCGGTTCGGTAATTGGACCGATCCCCAAAAGTGACGGGCAGGTCGATCTACCCCAGTGGTACGGCTTGCCTACTAGGCACGACGCCATGGAATGGTGCTCAGATGGGACGGAGGTTTGTTCGGTCGATGCCCATTTCATCGAGCGTTTTGGCGTACATGATGTTGAGGCCGCTGCCCCCATCCATCAGTACTTTGGTGAGCCGCTTTGGACCGATGATCGGATCGACGACAAGCGGGTACCTTCCCGGGTGTGGGATGGCATCCGAATGGTCGGTCCGGTCAAAGGTGATGGCGGATTCCAACCACCGGAGGAAGGCTGGCGTGGCCGGTCCGGCGATATAGACATCACGACGGGCGACCTTCTGGCGGCGCCTGGAGTCGTAGGCCGTTGATCCTCCGAAGATCATAAGGGCGCCGGTCGGCGTTGGGAAGGCGTCGTCTTTCTCCTCTGCATCCTCTGTGGCGGGAACAGGTTCCTTCCCCTGCTCCCCTTTGTTAAGTCCCCCGGCCAAGTATTTGCGCATGAGGTCGCACTCCTTGTATAGATGTTTGGCCGAGAAGGCGTGGTTTGGGCATGGCCCCTCGAGCATTTTCTCAAAGTGGTTCGGAGTGCCTTCCGTAGGCTTTCGGCCACCTTTGCGGTTGGCTACGGACACGAGCGGGTTGTCGCGTCGTTGCTTCTTATTTTTTCTCTTGGCGGGATGGTCGGAGGTGCCTTCATCGGTGGCCTCGTCCCACCTCGCCTTGCCATCGGTGCGGTCAAAGATGGCTCCGACCGCTTCCTCTCCAGAGGCGTGACTGGTGGCGATGTCCAGGAGTTCTTTGGTAGTCCGCGGGCCCCTGCGTCCCAGCTTGTGGACCAGGGATTCGCAGGTCATCCCGGACAGAAAGGCTCCTATCACGTCGGCGTCGGCGATGTTCGGGAGCTCATTGCACTATCGAGAGAAGCGCCGAATGTACCCGCGAAGGGTTTCATTGGCCTTCTGGCGGCAGTTTTTGAGGTCCCATGGGTTTCAAGGGCATTTGTACGTGCCCTGGAAGTTACCCACGAAGATCTCCGTCAGATCCGCCCAACTCTGAATAGCATTGGACGGTAGGTGCTCCAGCCATGCTCGCGCCGAATCGGCCAAGAACAGCGGGAGATTGCGAATAATGAAGTTGTCATCACTCGCACCACTAGCCTAACATGCAAGCCGATAGTCTTCGAGCCAAAGCCCGGGATTTATTTCGCCAGAATATTTAGGGATGTTGGTAGGCGGTCGATACCTTAGGGGGAACGCAGCGTTGAGGATGTGTCGGGCGAAGGCCTGAGGGCCTGGCAGGCCGGGGCTCGGGCTTTGGTCCTCGTTGCTGTCGTAGCGCTCACCACGTCGGGGATGATAGCCGCGGCGTGCTGCTTCTCCATCGTCGCCATGGGCACGTCTCCGAGAGTCGATGATACTGCGTACGTCGCGGCCATGGCCGAGGCGTTGACGTACTGGGACGACGGAGGGCTGCCCACCGGCTGGCGGTGTTTGGTATACGGATGCGTCCTTGGTGGGATGCACCGAGGGCGCGCGCTGGCTGGTGTTGGGTTCGTGTCGTTGAGACAACGAACTTTCTGCCTGCTGTGCCGCTGCTCGCTCGAGCAACGTGCGAATCTCCCGGTGAGCACGGCGATCCTCGGACGTCGCAGCCTCCGGAAGGCCATGCAGCAAGGCGGTTGCTGCGGGGATGTTCTGGCTGGCTCGGGCAAAGTGAGGAAGGGCCCCATCGTCGGTGAGGATCCTCCAATGTACGGTGCGGGCCATGGTGTGCGCGCGCCCCCCGTCTTTGCGGCGTTCAATCTCGCGATTGATGTCCGTGTATTCCCGGGCGAGCCCTTTCCCAGCCTCATCGATCTCTTGCTGACGGGCCCTCAGCTGCTCCATCCTTAGGTGAGATGGGGCTATCATCTCTTCCTTGGATCTGCTGTCAGGGTTGTTTGTAGGGGTGACCTCTTCCCTGGAGGCGCTTTCGACGTGACCTTCAGGGGTCTGCATCATGAAGCACTCCCGGGAAGGGTGGTGGCTCCCCCTACTGGAATCTGAGCTAGAGAATGATCCCGGCTCCTCGTTGAGGAGCCCATAAAGGGTCTCCGTATCATGTTCAATCGCCCCCACGAACTCGATGTCCGTGGGTGACTGAACCATCCGTAGCGCCAGAAGGTGGCTAGTGGTCGCCGCAGCGTTGCAGAGACCGAACGGAAACGCTATCGGGGTGCTCCGTACGGGACCTTCTGGACATAGGGTGATGTTGTGCGAGACCTCCCTTGGTGACCGGACTCCTAGGGAGTTGCCCGGCGGCCCTCAAGCCTAAGACGGCTGAGGTTGATGGAAGGGAGAGATGGGGCGGCAGAGTGAGTTAGCGCCAACTCTCCTTCTAGTGTGATGATGAAATCTAGGTCGCCGAAACACACGTGTGCGCCCGGGACCCAGGTGATTGCGTGGGTGGCCATCCGAGGCCTGATTTGGAACACGCAAGCTCCCCTACCTGGCGCGCCAACTGTCGGTGTTTCGTACAAGCACCGGCAAGTAAATTTATAGTAATGCGCGTTAGGCTCAGATGGTGCGCTAAAGGACACAAGATTTATACTGGTTCGGGCCGAAAGTCCCTACGTCCAGTTTGTTGCTGCTCGCGTTATTAGCACCGTGAACGGTTTGTAGTAAGGGGTACAAACGATCGAGAGAGGGACCGGTCCCAAGTCTCTGATGGAAGGGTTGAAGGGATGTCAAGAGGTTCAACACAACTTGACTGTGTGTATCTAAGAGTCGTCTTGTTCGATCTCTTTTCTCTCCTCTTTTTATGGAGGAAGCACCTCCCCTTTTATAGATGAAGGGGCTAGCTTTACAAGGGTGAGGGTATTAGGATGCGTACTCTACTTAGTCTTGTGGCTCACGTCTACCCGGCCTGGTTCTTCATTCTAATGAGTGCGAAGGAAGATAAGCGCCTACAATACTATCGATGTCTCTGTAGAATGTCAGGTTGGTTACAGAATGCTACCATGCGCAGGGTATGGGCCGCAGTACAGTGGTTTTGACTTTTGAGCCTCCCCCAGCCTTGCTCCGCACGCCTTCTGGTTCCTATGAGTCTTCATCAGAGGGACGCGGGGTCGGGGTCTGGAGTAGCGCAGTGGCCAAGGTCTTCTGTCTTGGTGGACCTGAGGGGTCGGGAAGCGGGCGCCGCTCCCTTGGGTCCATAGCGTGGTGACGGAATATCCGTCGTTCATGGAGATAGCAAATCCTTTTCTAGAGCGTAGCGGTTGTCGTATATCTTCGTCGGGTTCCGTGTCCCAAAGCTGAAGGCGGCGCCTACAACTCTACAGGGTGGAGAGCTCGCACCTGTAACACCTTTCGGGCTCTGCGGCGCCTGGAAGGGCCTAAAGCGCCTGTCCCGTCATCCCCTGGAAGTACTTTTCCTGCCAGGGTGCAGGGTATGGTTCTTGGAGCCACGGTTGACCTGAATGTCTTGTCTTTCCCTGTCTCTATCATCTCGAGGGAACAGGGAGAAGTGGTTAGGTAAGATGAATCCAATCTTTAGATATGGAGCAGAGTGAGGCTTGTTCCTTGCCGTCGGGCGAAGCGGAGACCAAACCCTATCTCCTAGGCGAGACCGACCCTGCTCCTCTGGGGTCGGGCGAGGCGGAGTCTATACCTCAGCCCTCGGGTGAGACCGAGCCCGCCCTAAAGGCGTTGGGCGAGACGGAGACTAGCCCTGTGCCCTCGGGCGAGGCAGAGCCACATCAAAGGCGTCAGGCGAGCCGGGGTTTATCCCTCGGCCTTCGGACGAGATCGAGCCCGTCCAAAAGGCGTCGGGCGAGATGGAGACTAATCCTCGGCCCTCGGGCGAGACCGGGCCCACCCCAAAGGCGTCGGGCGAGGTGGAACCAAGCTCCTATCATTCCCGTGAGGGGTGAAGCAACGCTCTTATGCGTCTAGAAGTTTTTAACGTTCGGTGGTTATTGGTTCCACCTTCTGGGGTACCCCGATATTAGGTCCCCGACAACCCTTATCCGTGAAGAGACAATTATAGCCCATCTCACATAATTGAGAGATGGACATTAGATTGTACTTCAAGGAATCAACATGTAAGACATTTGTAATTGAATGATCAAGTGTAATAGCTACTTTACCAAGTCCAATCACACCCCTTTTGAATTGTCACCAAATATGATATTCTCATCTGAATTTGTAGTTGGGGAATATGATGAGAACATACTCCTTCCTCCGGTCATATGATTTGTACATCCGCTGTCAAGCACCCAACTTGACCCACCGGAGGAGTATGCCTGCAACACAAGTTTAGTTCCTAGTCTTAGGTCCCCAAATATTCTTGGGGCCTTGCATGTTAGTCACAAGAACTTTAGGAACCCAAATGAAAGCATTATGATAAACATTTTGACCATTGCCAACAAACTTGGCAAACACCTCCCCCTTGCTGTTGTGCTGCAAAACAAAGTTAGAATCCAAACATTGTGGAGGTGTTTTTGCCTTTGGTTGGTAAGCATATCTATTTGGTGTGGCCCAGATAGATTTCTTTGGTTTCTGGACAACCTGTTCAGGATGAGACACCTTCTTCTTGGGCTTAACATGAGCAGAGGAGGAGGAGGTGGTCTTCCCTTTTCTGTGGGGGGTGGCACTGCCGCCCATAGGCCGCGGTGCTGCTCTGGGCTGGCCTTGTGCCACCATCTGTGAAGACCTATCTGTACCTTCCTGTCCTTTGCTCACGAACTGAACACACTCATATCCGTTTATTACCTTTCTCCCATTGGTTTTACCTCCATGAGTGTGCCCAAGCCCATCTTTGATGCGTGGATTCCTTCAATCTTTGTATTGTGGCCTCTTTGGTTTTTCACCTTTGCCACCAGCAGGTTTCTTGCCTTCCATGCCCCTTTTTCCTAACATAGCATTGAGCCTAGCAATCTCCTTTTTCATGACCTCCAAGTTTGCAAGGTTAGTGGAATAAACATTTAAGTCAAGATTATAGCATTTTCCACATCCTTGGCTAGTGGAGGGAATAGAAATGTCATTTGTGTTGGAGGGAAGTGGGGTGCTCTCGCATAAAAGGTTATATTGCTTCTCAAGTTTGTTGTGCTTTTCAACTAAGACACAATACTTGTCATTGAGTGCAATATTTGCCTTCTTTGTGAGAGCATGTTCTCTTTGTTCTTCGGCCAAGGCCTTGTTCAAAGTGTCCACCTCACTTCTCTCTAACTAAAGAGCTTCCTTGCAACCAATATACATCTTTTCGGTTTTCTCAAGATAATTGTAACACCTCTGGTGTTTTGACCTAGAACTAAAACTTGACATGTCATCATATGCATTGCAAAGCATTCATAAAGAAGAAAATTTGGAATGCATTCACTAAATAAGATTTGTTTCATAAGTTGTTATTTTATGTGATGCAATGTGATTCAAAACGTTAAACAAAGATCATGACCACAAGGGTCAAATTTCATGTGATCATGTGAGACCATGTGTCATTTGACTCAAATAACCCTAATGGGCCATGTTACTGGTCAAAATTCAAATTTAAGAAAAAAGGAAAACAAATCAAATCTGAATTCAACTTTAAATTATAAAAGTCCTTTTTGCCCCTTTTGGATATTTCAAAATCCATTTGGAATTTGGGGTTGTGACAAAAAGCAAAGTTGGAGCTTATTTTATGTGGATCAACTTTGGTATACAAAGTTTTTCAAGTTTACATATAAAATTTGGAGTAATTTTGAAATGATTCAAATACTCAAATGCACCCCAAATTCAAATTTCAAAATGGAGGCAGAATTTGAAAATGTTCCTTGAAGCAAAGTTGTAGAGCTTGAAAAGTTGAGCAACTTTCATTTTTGGATATTTTCAACTTCTTTAGAATATTTGTGAGTAATTTGCAAATTAAACTCAGTGTCAATTCTGTAATTCTCATGAACAGTGTCACGATCACCGCCCCACCACCGACGTACCTTCTCCGGCCTTCCAGGCTCGCCGTCGGCCGCCCTTGGCTTCGCGCTGGCACTGCATGCACGCTGCGTGTCGATTCCGCGCGCTCCTGGACGCGCTATAAAGCCCAGAACGCCGTCGTCGCCCTTTCTTTCCCTGCTCTGTTTCCCGACGTCGCCGCCTCAACTCCGACTAGTTCCCCTAGCTTCCTCAGCCCAAACTAGCCTCGGAAAAGCGGTGTTACAACTCCGTCTTGTCCTTCTGAACCCATCCCAACCACTGTGGTTGTCTGGGATCGCCGAGAACCTCCGCTTGCGACTCTTCTTCCTCGCGGCCAGCGATCTCGACCGAAGCTCCGGTTCACCGCGGCCACCATCATCTGGTGAGCCATTGTCCTTGTTTGTAGGTTCTATAGCTTCATCTTGATGTTGTGGTCCTTATTCCGCTCTTGCTTGGTCATTTTGCCCATTGCAGTCGCCGGAACTACGTCACCGATGAAGTCTTCTCCGCCGTGAGCACTGTCACTGTCGACCCGCGTCACCGTAGTGTCTCCGGTCTTGTTCTTTGCTTCATCACGTCCGAGGTGAGCTACTGATCCTTTCTGAGCCTTTTGTTTGATCCCAACTGGCCTTGTTTCGCCGGCGTAACGCTGCCGTGGCACCACGTCCGCCATGGACGGCGTGAGCCTGGTTCCATGTCGTAATCCACCTCTGAAATCCCATAGATCGACGCGACTAGTCTTTGTGAGTGTTTAGGTACCATGGTCGTCGCAGTTGAGCTCATCGTAGGTGAGCTAGCGTCGGTCAGCGCCGTCGAGGCCACGGTCAAAGCCCGAGGTTAGGGATGACATGTGGGGGCCGGCTGTCAGTGAGAGCAAGAGAGAGAATAGTGACTTTTGTTATTTTCTGATTTTGAATAGTGCTGAATCTTTGGAAATTTGTAGGAAAATAATCATAGCTCCAAAAATTCTAAAAAATTTTGTGTAGCTTCTGTACATGCTTTAGTATGGTTTAAAAATTGGAAACTTGAAATTTGAATAAATTTTTAAATGTTCAAATATTCAGTCCATTAATTAATAAATGCAATTTCCATGATTTTTGTAGGCCACTGTATAGCTCCAAAAATTATGAAATTTATTTTGGTACACTAATTTGTTATGAGTAAGCTTAAATAAAATTTTGAGGTCATTTGGGACAAGTTTATTTTTGGGCTTATTTTAAATTAATTAAAAATTTAATAAAAGCAACCCTAATTGTTAGGGTTAGGGTTTAATTTTTTTTTGTTTGGGTCAGGTTGTGTGACCAGTAGGGTTTCAAGATCAGTTTGGTCAAGTCACATGTGTGGTTCTTGCCGGTAGAATTGCAAGTTGGTTTTGTTGGCTTGCAACTGTACCGTGAAGGAAAATCGTATTCGGGGTGTTGTTACATTTCATGTACCGTGAAAGCATCATGTTTACATTATCATCATGTTAAAGCATATGTTATCATTTTGTGTAGAACCCGAGAGTGAAACGATTCTAGTTGAGCAAGTACTGGAAGAATCCCCAGTTGTCGCGAGATTTGGTAATTGTGGTACTGATCCGGAACCTGAGATCGTCAACGAAGGCAAGCCCCGGTTTATGCATTAAACCATTACCTTGTTTACTTTGAAAAGTTTATCACTTATGTTACTTATTGCATTAAGTTGATTTACTTCAAATGTTACCTACTTGATGCATTGCCTACCTTGTTGATTGTTTACCATCCTTGATGATGATTTCATTTACAAAGGCATAGAATTGCTTAGTATACTTTATGGTAGGTTTGCACAGTAAAAGTTTTGATACAATCAAAGGTGGCATACTGACCAAAGAAAGAAAGAAAGAAGATAAAATGAACTAGAGACTAGTTGGGTGGCTTATCTTGAATGTTGGGTAATGTTGCCGGCTATGTCGCTTAAAGGCCACTCATTGTGGATCTTCTGAACGAGACACTTTGTAGTACTGGTCACATACTCCGGTAAGACTACTTCGGCTAATACGATACTAAGATGAATGCCCACGCACTGGGAGTGGTGAGATGGCGGGAGTAGCGTGTACCCTCGTGGCTTGAATGTGGCCGGATTTGAGGTGTGCTGTGCTCTCGGGTGACGTGGAGACGGCTTAGTACGGGAGGATTCGGTAGCGAGGTTGATATATGCAAGATTAAGTTCTACATATGTCGTGTGATAAGGAATCCCCAGCTAGGACTTGAATCAATTCGAATTGTCGGTGCTCCGCGGATATGGAGACTCGATTCATTACAGAAGCAATGCAGGACTAGTGAATTACTAAAACTTGAGAAAAGGAATGGAATGAGAAGGATTGGAACATGGGATATGAACACTTAGTTTGAGATATTGAACTAAAGTATTTAGGGGTAAAACTTGAAACTAGGATCAAGAATAGTAAGCTTTTGGCAAAGAACTTTTGAATCTTTCTACATCCTTACCTTGACCCAACACCTACATCCCTAAGACCTTCGCTCTTTTTCGTCGGGTCAGTCTTGTTGAGTACTTTTGTACTCAGGGTTTGTTAACCCTTGTTGTAGGTGAGTCGCATGCGCAGGCTTGTTTTAGTCCCTGCTACATGTCAGTGTTTGAAGTCGATGACGATGAGGAATGATGAATGGCCTTTGGACAAGGCACTAGTTTGTGTGAAATAAATAATGTTAATGTAATATTATCCCGCTACTATGGTTGTATGGCAATTATGGTTTTGTAAGTTTGAAACAACTGGTTTGTAATATCAAAACTTAAGTCTTCCGCTTTATTATCTCTGGTATGTATATTGAAAAATGTTGTAATCTGCAATGACTGTGATTGGGATCCTGTTTGAAACATGGATGATTCGGGTTTCCCGAGGACACCCGACAGACCTGTTAAGTCGTTGGGAACTCGTGTACGCTATCCGAGGTCTGTTGAGACATCGATGGGTGCACGTGGGCCCAATTCCTTAGGAGGTTCTGCCACAATAATCATCTCTATCGGCTAGCTCGACTTTGACACTTTCTAGTTCCTCCATTAGATTCATGATGAAGAGCTTGGTTTTAGACTCTAACTTTTTAGTCAATTTAGCATATTTCTCAACATCACTAGTATCATCATCACTAGAATCACTAAGTTCACTACTAGAGATGTCACTAGGAGGTGGAGGAGATTTGGCTCTTCATTTTACCTTCTCACCCTTTGCCATAAGACAAACGTGAGTGGAGCGGTGGTCATCATCATCAGACATGTTGTTGAAAAGCCTTGGTGTAGAGGATGACTTTTGAATAGCCACGGTTGCAATCTTCACATCCTCTTCACTTGACTCTTTAGTTGAGTCCCACTCATGCCCAATGTGTGCCTCTCCCATTTGCTTGTATCTCTTTTTGTGCTCATGCTTGCCCTCATTGTTGTCCCTCTTGT
This sequence comes from Miscanthus lutarioriparius, assembly GCA_904845875.1. NCBI lineage: Eukaryota > Viridiplantae > Streptophyta > Magnoliopsida > Poales > Poaceae > Miscanthus > Miscanthus lutarioriparius. Next base: position 87,186,807 of record CAJGYO010000006.1, read on the forward strand.
ATTTGTTTTCTTTCTTGTCATAGGGACATTTAGCAATGAAGTGCTCTATGCTGCCACAATTATAGCAAGTCCTCTTCTTCTTGTTTGGGAACCTTCTTTACACTATTTTGTACCCATTCTTTTTCAACCCCTTGTGATAGCTCTTCATGAACAAAGCCATGTCATCGATCTTCATGTAATCAGCTCCATCATCTTCATCTTCACTTGATGATGAACTTGGATCATCATTTTGTGGAATTGACTTGATTTCTTTAGGTTGACTTGTTGATGCTTGCTTGCTGCCCTTAGCCTTGTTGGAGGTGCCTTGATTGCTTGATTTATTGGCCTTGAGAGCTACTTCCTTGATTTTCATGCCTTCTAGCTTGGCTTGCAACTCACCAAGTCTTCTCCTTTCATTGGCTTCTTCTCTTTGCATGTCAAATGTCAACAGTCTTCCAAGCACATCATTAGGTGTGAAGTGCTCAAACTTCTTCTTATCTCTAATCAAGGTAACTATGGTCTCATTTCTTGGTGAGTAGGCTTCCAACATAACCTTCACCACTTTGTGATCATCAAGCTCATCACATCCATAGCCTCTAATCTTGCCCACCAAGGTCATTAATCTATCAAACATCTCTTGTGGCCCCTCTCCATCAACAATCACGAACCTATTGAGCTTGGCCATCAACAAATCAATCTTTGCTTTCCTCACTTTATCAACACCTTCATGTGCTAGATACAAAGTGTCCCAAATCTGTTTTGCAACATTGACATTCATCACTCGGTTGTACTCATTTCCATCCAAGGCACTAAGAAGAATACTTGTGGCTTGGCCATTGAGATGGACAGTAGCTAGCTCTTCGTTTGTTGGTGCTTCGGGATCTTCCAGTGGCTGCAATCCATTCACCACAAGCTCCCAAAGACCGGGGTGAAGACCTACAAGATAGGCACTCATCAAGTGCTTCCACTTGGCAAAGTTTGTCCCATCAAAATGAGGCAACTTGCCCACGGGCACATCAACAAAAGACCTTTTGTTATGGTTAGACAAATAAGAATAATTAAAGGATACGGCGGCATATTTGTTCTTGTTGTTGTTGCTACCCTTGTCCTTGCTATCCTTCTTTTTGTCCTTGCTCTTCACCTCCTTGCCATCTTTTGAAGCATGGTATGACACATCATCATCTCCATCGTCCGAGCTACTAGAGAGCTCACTAGATGATGCATCATACCCATTCTTCTCTTGCTCTTGAGCTCTTGCTGCTCTTCTCTTAGCTCTTGCCTCTCTTGTGATTCTTCTAGCTTCTTTTCTCTTTTTCTTGTCTTTGAGCCACTGCTCTTCTTTCTTCTTTTCTCAAGCTTCTCTTGTTGCAATCTTTGTAGCTTTTCTTTCTTTTCTTGCCTTTCTTCTTTTGGCATCGGTGGTCTTGGGTTCTTTGATGGTGGCATCACTTGCTGTGGACATGGACAGCTCGCTGCTGCTCCCGACATCCTCAACGTGCACACCACTTGCGTCCGCAATGCGAACGTTCTTCGAACCTTCTTCTTCTTCCATACTTCACGCGGTGAAGCGTATACGAAGCAACCTCGCTCTGATACCACTTGTAGGATCGATAGGAAGATAAAGGAGGCCTAGAGGGGGGTGAATAGGCCTATAAAAATTTAACTCAAAACTCTATTAGAACAGAGGGCGACACTGCCGACCTTATAGGGCGGCACTGCCGCTCTACGAAAAAATAATCTAACACAGTTGAGATTTAACAGATATGAACCTGACCTCACTAGCTGCTTAATCCTGCAATATAAAGCCAAGATCCAGTTCGAAGGCTGGATACCACAAAATCTTCACACAATAGTGAATCGAGCAACTAAACCCTAGCTACAGCTAGCAATAAAGTAGACAGCAAGTATAGTAAAGATGAAGCACTCGAGACACAAGATTTATCCCGTGGTTCAGCTCACCACTAAGGTTTGCCTAAGTCCACATTGTTGAGGAAGCCACAAAAGGCTTGAGCTTGCCACCAAGGCTTGCCTTACCCTCGTTCTCAAATCAAGAGAGTGAACTCTTGAAGTGAGGGGTGATTTCTTAGCTTTTGAATAAGGTTACAAACCTCCCAAGGTTGCCACACAAGTTGGCAAGCACAAGGGCGACGCCTAGCCGGCTAGGAGCAAGCTCCAAGAGTAACAAACCCTAGAACCACCAGCCAAATGTGAACCAAATGCTCTTAGACTTTGGGAATCAGTGGATCTTCTCTCCAATAGAGTTTTGCTGCCTTTTCTCTCAAGTTTTGATGGTTGGAATCAAGGATTAGCTTGAGGGATGGAGGACAAACAATGGAGGAGAGAGGTGAGCTTTGGTTCTGTCTATTTTCGAGCAGAATGACTCAGTGGAGAAGATGACCGTTGTGGGCCGGGCCTGAAGGGTATAAATACCCCTCGAGCCCAACGGTCAGTTAAGGGCGGCACTGCCGCTCTTAACAGGGCGGCACTGCTGCCCTAGCCAAAATAGGTAATATGATATAAAATTTGGCTACCTATTTTGATTAGGTGTGAGGATGTCGATCTATGAATTTGAGCATCTGATTCAACAGTTGACTAACTGTCCTAAAATCACTCTTAATAGTATGGCTTTCCCTAAACTCAATTTCAAAACATAAAAGAATTTAACCCTCCTTTGAGCTAGGTCCAGCCACCTTTTGTAATTAGGACACCTGCAACCTGTACATCATCCTCATTCTTCGATTCCCTAGCTTGTCATCTCGATAAATCTTATTAGTTCTCTAATTTGGTGATCATCAATATCAAAACCCACAATAGGGCTTGATTGCACTTAAAAAGAGACACAAGATTTTTCTCCCAAGGTTCATGTATTTGTCGGCACGCTAGTTCCCGTTGTGTCAACCAACACTTGGTGGTTCAGTGGCTAATAGGTATCACACACCTAGCCAAAAAATAGCGCCGCAAGAACCTACCCACAAGTGAGGTAACTCAATGACACGAGCAATCCACTAGAGTTACCTTTAGACTCTTAGCTGGGGAAGGTATAAGACCCCTCACAATCACCGGAGCTAGCCATGAACAATCACCAACATGTGCCGAAGCTCCTCTGTTGCTCCAAGCCGTCTAGGTGGTGGCAACCACCAAAGAGTAACAAGAACTCCGTAGCCACAATAATCCCCAAGTGCCACTAGATGCAATCACTCAAGCAAATACACTTGGAATCTCTCCCAATCTCACTATGATGATGAATCAATGATGGAGATGAGTGGGAGGTGTTTGCTTAGTCTCACAAGGATGTATCACAGGTGAAAATATCCAAGAGAGTGAGCCCAAGGCACCCAAGTTCTATTTATAGAGGTCCAAGACCTCCACTAGCCGTTACACTCTCGGGGCAACCGGACCGTGGAACCGAACCCAGGGTCCGGACCACTATAGTGCAGGTCCAGTTCATAGGATCATGCTACGCGTCCCTCCTTTGAATCTCATGCATTGGATCTCAATGGTCACGTGATCAGTGTCAACTGCTCCTCTGAGTCACCTCTAGACCGAACCCTGGATAACACAACCAGACCCACGCGTACCCTAGATCCGGAAGGATCCAGTAAGCATTCAGAGAGCCAAAATGGCTCTGGACCCGATCTGCTCCTGGTTTCTAGACCACGTATAGTGCAGGTCCGGTTCTTCTCCTCGCACCACATTGCCTCTATGCCTAACAAACCAAAGCTGGACCCGTGGGTGCCTGAGTCTGGACCCACTCCACACCTGTGTTCGGAGCTGTCGCGCCCCAGCGCTGCTCTTGGCCTCGTCGCGCTGACCAACCAGACCCACGGGAGATGGTCCGAAACCACTGTTGAGCAGGGTCTGGTTCTCCTGCCATCGCCCAAAGGTTAGGGTATGAGTCCGGACCCCCTATGCCAGCAGGGTCCAGTTCTCACCACCTTTTCCCCTTTTTCTTTTCTATCTCCTCAACTGCTTCACCCATACTTCCAAGTTGCTAACCACAAAGTGTACAACTCACGTGCTCGTGTGTTAGCATTTTTCAAAGAATTTTCAAGGGTCAAGGTTAGCACACTAGGTTTCTAAATGCATATGCAAGAATCATGTCACCTAGTGGCACTCAATAACCTCTTAGCCAAAGATTTCCCCTCTTTATAGTACGGCTATCGATCCTAAACGCACTTACACCCTCTATGGTGTCTTAAGTGCCAAAACAAAAACCTATCTTATACATTTGCCTTGATCTCCTTGGTTTTTTTTTCTCTTTCTTCTTTTCCAAGTTGGAGCACTTGATCATCTCATTTGTGGCCATCACCTTCTCCATGACCATCATCGAGCTCCAACACTTGGATTGGACTACCTCATCTAATTCACACACTTAGATCAAAGGTTCGTCCGCTTTCAATCTCCCCCTTTTTGGTAATTGATGACAACCCTTCCCAAAGATATTCAATAAAAGCTTTTTGGATTCATGTTTCTTCCCCAAACATTTTACCATGTGTAAAGGATATGGACAAGTTTCATAAACCTAAATTGGTAGCATTAGTCCCCCTACATATGTGCTAAGAGTTTGGATTTGAAAGCTTATACATATGCATAAAATAGGAAGTGTGGGGAAGTAATGGCTACCAAATGATGCTAAGGTGTAAAGAATGGACCTTTGAAGCGTGATACCAATCGGAGTTGCCATTTGAACACCATCCTTAACACCATGATTTGCTAGATATCACTTGAAAAACTGCAACCACTAGATACCTCATGAGATCAACATTAGAAACAAGGCTCTAGTACCACTTGTAAAATCAAAATCAAGGTATATCTAGCTATCCTATGCATGCTAGTTTTCATTGCATCAATCATTTCCTACAATCTAGCATACACCACACAAGCATGGACATTTGAATTTAAAAACTTGTGCCATGCAAGCAAACATATGTAATGCACATACAAATGTAACATATGTTTGCTCCCCCTATCTTACTATCTTTGTGAATCTCTCTCCCCCTTTGACATCAAATACCACAAAAGGAGAGCTCAAGTTTTAGATAGGTTGGGGTGAGACCATGTTAAGTGAGGATCATTTTCCCATCTTTGGTTCAATCTAGATTACTTGCAAAAGATATTTAACTCGGTTTGATCCAAGGGCAAGGTTCTTCACACCTCATTTCAAGGGTTATCTTGACCATATTGAGTTAAACACTTATAGCTCATTTTCTAGATTAAACACTAGGTTCACAAGCCCACAAACATGTCATATGCTACTACTAGATCAACTCAAGCATAGAAGCAATAGTGGTACCATATAAGTATCAAATTCATTTGATTTTCATGAATGAGCCTAAGACATGTGAGAAATGACTAGATGTACTAAACAAGTCCTTAGCAATGTATGAATGACATGTCAATCAATTTTACCTTGGTTTGCTCGAAGGAGAGGCATGCCATATAATGGGGGTGCATCAACACATGTTTGAGAAGTTAAGTATCTTCAATTCATTCCATAGCTTACAAAACCTCTTCTCATCAAGTGGCTTGGTGAAAATATCAGCAAGTTGATCATCGGTGCCCACACTCTCAATGCAAATATCCCCTTTTTGTTGATGATCTCTTATGAAGTGATGGTAGACATCTATATGCTTTGTTCTTGAATGTTGAACCGGGTTGTTGGTGAGCTTCACGACACTCTCTATGTCGCATAGCAATGTCACTTATTTGAATTTGATTCCAAAGTCACTCAAACTAGCCTTCATCCAAAGTAATTGAGCACAACAACTACGGGTCGAAATGTACTCTGCTTCAGCGGTTGAAAGTGCTACACTATTTTTCTTCTTTGATGACCAAGACACAAGTGATCTTTCCAATAATTGACATGTGCTCAATGTGCTCTTTCTCTCAACTTTGCATCCCGCATAATCGGAGTTCGAATATCCAATCAACTCAAATCTTGCTCCTTTGGGATACCACAATCCTATATTTTGTGTATGCTTTAAGTACCTCAATATTCTCTTGGTGGCCTTCAAATGACTTTCTCTTGGTGAGGACTGAAATCTAGCACACATGCATACACTAAACATCACACCCGGCCTTGATGCTGTCACATAGAGTAGGCTTCCAATCATAGACTGATACATCTTTTGATCCACCATGTTGCCACTAGCATCACTATCTAAGCTTCCATTTGTCCCCATTGGTGTACTAATAGCTTTAGCATCATCCATTCTAAACTTCTTGAGCATGTCCTTAATGTACTTGCCTTGACTCACAAATATGCCATTCTTCATTTGCTTGATTTAAAGACCAAGGAAGTAACTAAGCTCTCCAATCATAGACATCTCAAATTCACTTGCGATCATGTTTCCAAACTCCTCATAATAATATTAATTGGTTGATCCAAATATGATATCATCAACATAGATTTGCAACACAAACAAGTCTTTGCCAATCTTCTTGGTGAAGAGAGTGGTGTCAACCTTGCCCATAATGAATCACTTAGAGAGTAGGAAATCCCTCAATCTCTCATACCATACTCTAGGTGCTTGTTTCAATCTATACAAAGCCTTTCTCAACTTGTAGACATGGTTGGGTTTCTTCTCATCTTCAAAACTGGGAGGTTGCTCAACATACACAAGCTCATTGATGTACCCATTGAGAAATGCACTCTTCACATCCATTTGGTACAACTTAATGTTGTGGGCACAAGCATAGGCTAACAAGATCCTAATTGCTTCCAATCTTGCAACCGGGGCATATGTTTCTCCAAAGTCAAGACCTTCAACTTGAGTGTAATCTTGGGCCACTAATCTTGCCTTGTTTCTTACAACTATCCCATCTTGATCTTGCTTGTTGCGAAAGACCCATTTAGTTCCAATCACATTATTATCCTTAGGCCTCTCAACTAATTCCCATACTTGATTTCTTATGAAGTTGTTTAGCTCTTCATGCATAGCATTCACCCAATCAGCATCCAACAAAGCTTCATCTATCTTCTTTGGTTCAATGGATGACATAAATGAGAAATGCTCATAAAATAATGCCAATCTTGATCTTGTTTGTACACCTCTTGGGATATCACCAATATAGATTCTAATGGATGATCTCTTGCAATATTTGTTGGTTAGAGCACTTGAACTAGATTACTTGCACTTGATTGATCATTTGGTTGAGATGATGTACTAGCCACTTGTTGATCTTGCTCTTTATCATCACTTGTACTAGCTTGATTTTGATCATGAGAACTACAAGCTTGCACATTGAGTTAGAGAGCACTTGATTCTTGTCATCTTCAACATCAATCATCTCTCTAGGTCTTATGTCACCAATGTCCATGTTTTCATTGCATTGACCAATTGAGTGCCTCTCACATCATCTAGATTCTCTTTTCCTCTCTTGGGAACCATTGGTTTCATTAAATTCAACATCATGCACTTCCTCAAGAGTATCACTGGCCAAATTCCAAACTCTATATGCCTTGCTAGTAGTGGAGTAACCAAGCAAGAATCCTTCATCATATTTATTCTCAAATTTGCTCAATGTAGTGCCTTTGTTCAATATGTAGCATTTGCAGCCAAAAACCAGAAAATATGCAATATTGGACTTTCTTCTATTCAAGAGCTCATATGGTGTCTTCTCCATCATTGGGTGACAATAGAGGCAGTTTCTATAGTAGCAAGCTATGTTGATTGCTTTGGCCCAAAATGAATGACTCGCATTGTACTCACTCAATATTGATCTTACCATGTCAATCAAAGTTCTATTCTTCCTCTCAACTAGGCCATTTGATTGTGGAGTGTACTCGACTGGGAATTGATGCCTAATTTCAAACTCATCACATAGCTCATCAACTCTAGTATTCTTGAATTCACTTCCATTGTCACTTCTCACTTTCCTAATGGTTGTTTCAAACTCATTCTGTATTCTCTTGATGAATGTCTTGAAGGATGCAAACACATCACTCTTATCAACAAGAAAGAACACCCATGTGTATCTAGTGAGATCATCCACTACCACAAATCCATATTTGTTTTCACCAATGCTAGTGTATGTGGTTGGTCCAAATAAATCCATGTGTAATAACTCAAATGCCTTGGATGTGCTCATCATGCTCTTCTTAGGATGTGTGTGACCAACTTGTTTTCTGGCTTGACATGCACTACAAAGCTTATCCTTCTCAAATGTATCATCTTTCAAGCCCCTTACTAAGTCATGCTTAATCAATTTGTTCAATTATTTTATTCCAACATGATCAAGCCTTCTATGCCATAGCCTACCCATGCTGGACTTAGTGAGCAAACATGTTGACAATTAAGCTTCTCTAGCATTGAAATCAACTAAGTATAGATTCTCATATACAAATCCTTTGAATATAAATTAGAGCCATCAAGACTTATCATCTCTACATCATCCACACCAAATATGCACTTGAAACCAAGATCACAAAGTTGTGCTACCAACAATAGGTTGAAGTTCAATCTCCCTACTAGTAGCACATTGGAAATGCTCGAGTCATTGGATATTGCAATCTTAACAAGTTCTTTGACCTTACCTTTGCCATTATCACCAAATGTTATACTATCAACCCCATTGCTATCATTTGTGTTGATTGAATTGAACATTCTTGAATCACCGGTCATGTGTTGTGTGCACCTACTATCAAGCACCCAATGCCTTCCTCCGGCTTTATAATTGACCTACAAAAAAGATCAATTCTTTTTAGGTACCCAAACTTTCTTAGGTCCTTAAAGGTTAGTTACTAAGCTCTTTGGCACCCAAATGGCTTTCTTCTTTGATCCCACAATTGGAGCACCAATGAACTTAGCATGCACACCGTTGGCACCCTTGGTAAGTAAATAACAAGAATCAAACTTAATTGAGGAAACATTAGCATGCTTGTTCTTGTTTTTGCAATCTTGCTCTATATGCCCAACTTGCTTGCATCTATTGCAAAACTGACCATTGCCCTTCACAAAACTAGTCTTGTGAGTGACAAAGGCTGCCTTGCCTTTCTTGGGGGTATAGCCCAATCCCTCTTTGTTGAGAGAAAACTTTGGCTACCCAAGCACTTTAGCAAGCGGACATCTCCACCATAGGCATTGCCTAAGGCACGAGTGAGCTCATTCACCTCCTTCTTGAGGGTCTCATTTTCCACCATTAGTGAGGCATCACAGGTGAAACTATCACTCAAAGGTGATGTAGAAGTGGTAGTGCTACAAGAAGGGTTAGTGGGAGTAACAACAATAGGCTTATAAAAGGATTCATCAAGAATATCACATGTTAGTCCCATATCACATGACACAATCACTTGCTCCTTCTTGGCTTCCTCTTTGACTTGATCGAGGAGATAGGAGTGAGATTTTTCAAGCTTGGAGTGAGCCTTGCCAAGCTCCTCATGGTCTTCCCTTAGACTCTCATGAGAAGCATTGAGCTCATCAAAGGATTGCTCAAGAGATTTAACCTTCATGCGTAATTCTTTGCACTCCTTTCTCTTCATCTCAAAGCAAGTGTGGACTTGCTCCAACATGTCCATGAGCTCCTTCTTGGTGTACTCCTCCTCATCATCACTCCTACAATCATCACTTTCACAAGCATCATTATCACTCACATCATATTTTACCTTGGTAGGCTGTAACACCCCCTGGTGTTATGAACTTGTTTAGCACCACGATTTAGGCCTAAGAAAAATTTCGAATCGAGTTTTCTCGGGTTTTTAATTTAAAACGTACTTGAGGCGATAAGCGAATCCTATGTGATTTAGTTTCATGGACTCAAATAAACATTCAAGATAAATTACGTAGTGCGTAGAAAATTTAGGAATGTCGAACGATGATTCTAGCGAACGGTTTGTTCTGTTAGATTAAGCATGAAAAGCAACTTTTATAAATAAAATAAAATTCATTAATAAATAGAACGATATATATATACTCACGTGTTTATTTTGAAAAGCATGCTCATTTGAAAAGCCTTGGTTTAGTTATTGACTAGCGAGCGAACGGATCCACAGCGATGATGGGACGTCCCCCTGCCCTGCTCCATCGCTTGTCGTCGGTAGTGTGTTCCCCTTGTTCGAAATCAATCAACTGTGGTTTATTAGCGTCGCGCCGCGTCGTTGAGTTCCGTCGTCGTGCCACTGCTCCCTCTCCATCGCATCCTTTTTCGAAGAACGCCTTAAAAGAAGTTGGTTGGGCTGCTGCTGTACTGCTTTGCTCATTTTCCCTTCCTCACTGCCAGTGTCGTCGCTTCAACATGTGCCCCTTGGCGTGCTCGCTGCTCTCTGCCTTGCTTGTCTCTGCCTATTGCCCACATCGTCACATCGTAGGTCAATCCGTGCCTAACCTGTCTCTCCCTCTCCTCCTTTTTCCTCTCCGCGCGGCGCCCCTTCTCGCTACATCCGAAGCCCCGAGCAGCACCATGACACTGTCTCAGTGCCAGCCGCACCGCATCACTGCCCTCGCCTAGCCACCATGCACGCGCTCTTGGCCACGGCGCTACCCTCCTGCAGTCCCTGTGGTTGCTCCCGTCATGGCCACCGCCTCGGACCCACGCCGCTCCACGTCCATCGTGAGTCCCACCGCCGCTGCCGTCGCACCAGTTCACCGATGCTGGCTTTTCCCCGCGCGCGCCCCTCGACCCTGTGCCGGACCTGCTCCTCCATGGCTCCACAATGCGCCGAGCCACCTTGCCTCTCTCTGCTTGCCCTGCGCCAAACCACCGGTTGCCCGGGCCAGCACTGCTCCACAGCCGTCACCGCTTCCGGGCCGCCCTGCTGCTAGCGTCTGCATCGCCTTGACCTGTTTCCCATGCCCTGGCCATGCCATGCCCCCAGGCTCACGCTCGCCTTGCGCCGAGCTCCGCATCACCTCGCCTTCACGGCCACCGTCGGCCAAGTCCGTGTCGCCGAGGAGCCGCACCTAGCTAGCTGGCTTGTCCACGCTCTTCCTCCGCGCTTGGTACCCCGACGTCCGTGCTCGGTACCCCAGCGTCTGCGCTCTGCCCCGGTGTCCGCGCCCTCCTCTCCAGCCAAGCCTCTCTGGCGCCCGTTGTTCCCCGCTGCCTCTCCCGTGCATCCTCTATTTTGAGGAAGGGGAGAAGGGTAAGTATCCAAGCTGAAATTTTATACAGGGTGCTCGGTACAAAATATGTGACACAAGGGAATAGTGCGTATGTCCTACGGATTGATTTAAGAAAAGTGTAGGGACCTCACCGCAAAAAGACCATCGCCGCCCTGCCCTGGCCGCGTGGGCCGGCATTGCTAGGCCGTCCGCATCCGCGTGCTTGGGCTGGCCTCGGGCCGCTGCGGCGAGCATATCGATGGGCCACCAGTCCGGCTAGTTGGTCTGCTGGCCGCACGCCTGTCGGGGCCTCTAGCCTGCTCGCACTGCTGGCCTGCTTCCGGCCATGACTAGACCGCTCGCGCCAGCGCGCGCCTAGTCCGCCTGGGCTTGTCAGTTGGGCTGGTCGGTGGGCCACGCCGCGTCTGCTGGGCCGAGATGGGTTGCCGCCGGCCCCTTTCATTTTATAAATGCTTTCTAATATATGTTTCTAGTTAACTTGTAAAATCAATATAAAATGGTATAGGAATCCAAAAATTATGAAACTAATTTTGTTAGTCTCTTAAAATCATGATCTAACTGCTAGTGTATTTTGTTTATATAGTTTGATAATATTCTTGGAAGCTATATAATTAATTTGAGATAATTAATATTGTAAAAATATAAACTTGTAGGAATTGTTGTGATAAATTGGTAATAGTGTTGGATCTGAAATCTTTACAACAGGCTCCTAGCAATATTAGGTACTCACTATAATTTTTGTAGCTCCGGAATAATTAGTTAGCTAGATAGATAATGATGTCCTATTTCAAATAAACAATAAATTGATAGAACGGAATAAACAAACAACTTGGGTTTGTATAACTAAAACTTCAATTGGGAAGTAACGCCTGATTCGACAACATGGATACGTAGACTAGCGTGTTGGAACTATCTCGTTAGCTTGTGAGACGTGATCGGGTTTCTAAAGCATTTCGCCTGTCGTTGATTATTTACATCTATGCATTTGCATCAATGCATATCATATAGGTACGATGATGGCTCAATAGATCAATTGAAGGATGATTGGGAATTCGAAGATGGTGTAATGGAATTCTCTCCAGGAGATGATGCGATGGGCTTTCTATTTAGCTGATGGTGGATGATCTGAAGATGCTGATACTAACTTTTTAATATATATCTTACCCAGGCAAGCCCCGGTGCATAACCCCTACTTTTCTGTAGTTTAAATTATATTTGTGCATTAAGTTTTAAGGAGTTGATTGAAACCCACTTGCATATATATATATATATATATATATATATATATATCTTTATCCTATGAGTCTTACTAGTATTATAGGATCGTGTATATTGCTATGCTACAGGATTCCGGTAGAAGTCGAGTGATTGCCTGTCACTCGTGAGAGATAGGAAATATATTACTGTATTATTATCACTTGGAAAATATAAATGGTGGAAAGGAAAAATGGTGATCGGGCAGGGATATGGTTTGGGTATTGGCGGGTGTAAGAGGTTGTGTCGCCGTGGACGCTGGGCATGGCTTGGTTACACTGCTTTGCCTTTCTATGTCGGTTAAGGACCGACCATTGCATAAGACTCTAGGTAAGTCACAGACATATTATCCCGAGCACATACATGGGTATGGGCGCTTGGAAGACTTGTTGCTCTCTTGTCGTGGATTCCGGCTCTTTTGAACCGACTGTCAGGGTTTCTTTTTGGTGGAGGAGGTCCTTGCACCGCACTGAGTCTGGGACTCAGGGGCGGGGGCTTGGAGTCCAAGTTTTGACGGGGACCTAGGACCCCAGGATAGGAGGGTGATGGGTTGGTCCTACTTGTGCCTTGGGTACAAGCGGGGCATGTGTTTTCGAGGAAACCAGCTGGGGGCATTGATTCGTGAATCGCCGGGAAATCTGGTACGACTTGTCTACGGTTTAGCATCGTAGCAAGAACTAAAAGATGAAAGATGGAATGGAAAAAGAAAATCTGATTGCTTACCACCTGCTTGAACGTAGTACGGGTACTTATATAGAATGGTTAGTTAATGAACTAATGCGGCTTCCTAATAAGAATCGAATATAAGGACGCACGCTTAGTAATACTTCCTGCAAATGCAATAAACCCACAAGTCGGATAGCCTTGCACATCCTTGGAGTCTTTTTCTTTCCTCCTATCGGGTAAGTCTTGATGAGTACAATTGAGTACTCAGGGTTTTATTCCCCCTGTTGCAGGTGATAGGTGGATGCTAGACCTGACCCTTGTGTGTGGATACCTCCTGGTGGGCTCAGCGAGGATTCATTTATGCTACGATCGTAGTTGTTATTTATAACTCTCACCAAATGCTTTTATAAATGAAAGTTTCTTAATCTGTTGCCGTAGTTTATATATCAATACTTCATCATGTCATGATTAGATATTTATTTTCGTTGTAATTTTGATCACATGTTATATTCCGTTGTTCAATTAAATTGTTCATAACTCTGATAATATGATTACATTCCATTGTTATAATAATAGATATTATACTCTGATGTTGTATTAAAAGTGATGTAAGAAATTGTTAAGAATGATGTAAGCTTTATTCTCACATTTGTGATCCTGATGGCGAAAAATGTGGATTTTTGGGTTCTCCCTCGGAGTGTGCCCGATGGAACCGAGTAATTTAGTGTTCTCCTTTGGGTGTTTAGTGTCTAATGGAAGACGAGCACTCCTGGGAGGCATTAGATTAGGCGGTTCTACCACATAGGCTTTGCCATGAGGCAAGTTGATAGAGTGTCAAAGATGGATGGCTTGTTGTTGATGGCTATGCTTGCAAGTGCCTTCTTCTTGGATTTCTTGTCATCATCACTAGAGTCACTCGCCTCGGATGATGCATCACTATCCCATGTCACCACATAGCCACCACCCTTCTTCTTCTTTTGGAATGTCATCTTCTTCTCCTTCTTCTCTTTCTTTTCCTTCTTTTTCTTCTTCTCATCTTCATCATTATCACTATTGTAGGGACAATCCGCTACAACATGATCCTTGCTCTTGCACTTGTAGCATCTTCTCACATAATCTTTGCTCTTGTTGTTGTCTCTTCTCTTTCTTGCACCATAGCCCATCTTCTTCATGAATCTTCCAAACTGGTGCACAAAGAGAGCCATGGCCTCATCATCAATGTCACTAGCATCTTCATCATCACTTGATTCTTCTTTCTTTGCTTTGCCCTTTGCTATTAGATCATGAGCGAGCCTTGAATGCTACAATCTTCTTCGTGTCTTCATCCTTCTTCTCATCCTGATCAACCCCTTTCTTTTCCACATGGTATGTCTCTTGTGTCATGACATCACCTAGTACTTGGTTGGGGGTTAGTTGCTTCAATCCTTCTCTTATAATGATCAATCTCAATGTCTCAAATCTTGGAGATAAGCACATCAAGAACTGATGAGAGACATCATCATCATTGATCTTCTCACTCAAAGCCTTCAAGTCATTGACAATCATTTGTAATTGATGGAACATCTCCGGAATGCTCTCATCATCCTTCATCTTGAAGCTTGCCAACTTGTACTTGAGGATGTATAGCTTGGCACTCTTCAACACCAGTGTGCCCTCATATGTTTCCTCCAATATCTTCCACACCTCACTAGCTCTTTCACAATCCTTAATTTGCTCAAACACCTTGAAATCAATGGCATTGTAGATGGTGTTGAGGTGAGATTTGTGGGATCAATAATTGCATAATCACTCTCGGCCACATCCCACACTTGATCATTGATTGAACCAAGATACATCTTCATCTTTCTCTTTAAATAGTTATGGCATGTGCCATCAAAGAATGGTGGTTTTCCTCCCCACATGCATCAACACAACTTGAGCCATCTTTTGACATCGAGGTTGTTAAGCCTTCAATCAAACGGTGACCACAGCTCCAATACTAGGTGAATAGCCTATTTAAAAACTCAACAAAGCACTAGAGCAACTGATTAGTTCAACAAACAACGTAATGCAATTTTGCTCTAGCTCTCCAAAGGGTTGTAAGCCACTTGACAAGATCCTAACATATGTGTATGTTAAACCTTGGGTCTAGTGGTTCCCAAACGAAGAAGACCCCCCGACCGACCCTTTCAGGATTGCCTGGGGCTCGGGGGCTATACCCATCAGGTATGCTCGCGCATACCCTCTAGAGAAGAAACCCTACCGAGCCTGACTACGACACGACCTCCACTTGGGGCTCGGGGGCTCGCTCGAGCCCCTAGGCTCTAGATCTATGATGACACTTTGGCTCGGCCCTTGGATCTTGCCCCGCCAACGACGCCATCCAAGGCCCAGGCATAGGAAGACACGCCCTGAGCTACTGAGGCTTGGGGTCTCCCCGGCGCTGCCCCTTGGGCACAACATTGCCAGCCACTTTCCCAACAAGGTCATGTATGGGGCGTGACACAAGAATACAAAGATTCCCCATGACCTCTAGGGGCTCGGAGGTTGCTGGGCCCATGCATCAGCCCCTGAAGCCGACCTCCTTCACCGCCAACAAGAATCCAGATGATCCACCTGGGGAGGCCGGTGCAAGCCGATATAGCCTGACACATAGAGTGTAAGAACATAGCAGCCGGACGACGCCCAAGGCTTTTTCAGCTCCACGACACCGCCATGGTCCACACCGCGTCGCTGCAAGGCCCTCCTAAACTCCAGCGCATGTAGACCATAGACTAGTTTCCCCAAACCTCCATGTACCCGACCTATCTCGTTATATAAGGGATAAGGTCAGACCTAGGAGGGGGGGAGAAATGATCAACAATGGAGAAGAAGATAGATCATTCCATTCCTTGGCCTTACCTCAGCATCGAGAGCAAGGCAACCCACCGAGGGGCACCGATAGCTCCTCCACCGCATCCTGTCGTCTTCCTCCTCTCCAATAAGGGGAAGGCACCACTGGCGATGAGGCAACCTTAGGATTAGCATTGAGCTAACCCTCTACCAAATCTCTCTACAACCCTATTGTAACCCCTCGATTTTGGGTGCTTTTGACTATAAGGATCATCAGCTGCTGGACTTAGGGCTCCAATTGGCCCGAACCAGGATAAACCGTTGCGTTTTCTCTATGATTCTTGTGTTCTTGAGTCCACCCAAGCCACTAGAGACCCATACTCTAACACCAACTCGAACAACAATGCTTGTCGTGGTTCTAACCTCGTGACAGTTGGCGCGTCCGGTAGGGGGCAGCACCAAGTGCAATTCTGGCTCTACGGTGGCTGGAGCCACCTGCCTTATCACCGGAGTAAGCGGCACCGCCCCAGACGATAGTGTCTGCTTACCTGGTGAGTTCTCCGTCATGGTCGGCACCTTCGCTCTAGGCTAGGTGCTCAACTTTGGGAGCATGGCCTACATCGTCGACTGCTACGGTGAGCTTCGTCCGCTCCACGGGGCTGCGCTGGTGGGTAGTGAGCCCCTGATGTCGCCCACTCCACTTGGGCTTCTAGGAGCAGATCTCAAGGTCATAGCCCAATAGATCCAGCACGGTTTGGGCCCAAACCCCACCATGTCAGACCGCCGCCAAATGTTTTACATGATGGCCAACGTCCACCACCAAATCGCCACCGATGAGGTGCTCCCACCGCCAGACCACTTTTGGTACTACCTCACAGACCTACCTTTTGGGATCCAGAACGCGGTGGCATCCTTCTAGATGGAGCTAGAGCACCTCATCAAATGCGAGGCATCATGAGGCGCCATCCTCTTTGGCATGGCGGGGACCGATGTCCCATCATTGCGCACCTTCCTCGAGATCCTTTCGGGGAGTGACTTGAAGTACGACTCCGATGACATCAACTGCAGCGCCCCTCCATGCATGTGCTACCACATTGATGGTGAGGTTCTTGCCGAGGAGGTGCCTAGGCTCACGCCACTGGACGAGAGTCCCCGCAACCATGCAGCCTACCTCCGGGAGAAGGAGGATCGCCTACGGACTCAACAGGTGGACCTGGAGGCCACCGAGGCAGAGCTTGAGTGCCAAAGGTAGGACCTTGCACTCCAACAAGCTACGCAACCTCTCGGTGACGACGATGACTCCTGCATGGGGGCTCCCAGTGGCCTTTGCTTTCCCCGTGCAACGTACAACATGGTGGCCGCCGCTTGCTGCCTAGAAGACATCTCCAACACGCTGGACCTGAAGACCAATGTGTGGCTGAACGAGGCAAAGCAGCTCTTTCGCGTTGCCCTCAAGTAGCAAGCCGAGAGCTCGACGTCCCAGCGCCATGACATGCTCTCTCGACCATCACAGATGATGACCACTCCCAATGAGGACCGTGTCGAAGCTCACTCCCCACAGATAGGGGGAGCAGCGACAACACTTCTGGCATTAGCTCCGACCAGCCACGGACCCAGGGCGCCAAGCCTTGGCAAGAGCGAAGGCGTGACCTTTCTCCTCAGTGTCCCCCGCGTGCCACCGGATCGGCGATGACTGCGACATCCGTGACACTATCAAGGCCAAGCACCACGCTCAAGCATGGTCCCATACCCCAGAGCGATAGGGCGGGGGTGCCACCTCGGATCACTTCGGCCCCTAGGCATTTGGGGCAGCGATTCGGGTGGCTCCCTACCCTAGGCATTTCCAGCAACCGACGCACATCTAAAAGTACAATGGCGAGACCAACCCGGATCATTGGCTAGAGGATTACCACCTCGCCATGAAGGCCGGGGGGGTTAGATGGCAACTTTGCTATCCAGTACCTTCCTCTGCTTCTGTCAAGCTCTACCAAAGCTTGGTAAGAGTTGTTCAAGTCTGGAAGCATCCGCTGCTGGGGCGACCTCCGTTCCATCTTCATCGGCCACTTCCAAGGTATGTAAACTCGGCTTGGAAACTTGTGGGACCTCCACAACTACAGACAAAGGCCTAATGAGACCCTCTAGGAGTACATCTAGTGTTTCTCCAAGAAGTGCAACGAGCTCTATCGCAGAACCAACCAATTTATAAGAATACAAGTACAATGGCAATCCGCAAGCGGTCGCACTGTCATACTTGAACCCATATAAACCCGGTAGTCCGTCGAGTACCACGACGGGTCTCGATAAACGATTTACAACAACCAAGATCGTACAGGATTCAACATACATGCCACATATTACATAAAGTTCACGAGATACTTTTCATCATCGAGTACTGAATAAAAGTTATTACAAACCGAGTTTGATAAATAAAGCGGAAGCAAATAAGTTCAAAGATAAAGTTTCCAAACATAGTTTGATACGATGCCAAGCCGATCATGGTCCACAAAAGCAAAGATAGGAATTACTAAAGAAGCCTGCCCAAGGCTTACTCCTCATCCACAAGGGATAAAAGCAACTCTTGCAATAACCATGAAACACAAAGCCATCTCGCAACAATGGGAAAATAAACCACGAGTACGAGAAGGTACTCACTAGACTTACCCGTCATGAACCGAAATAAAATGACTCCAAGGATTATGCAAGGTCAGTATAAGTGGGCGTAACTCGACAACATTTTTTGCGTAAAAGCAATTGAGTCATGGTACGATTCACGACTTCTTTAGCGATTAATTATAACTATCCATTTCTAGATTAGCAACTATCCTGTACCAAACATGTGATATATCATTTATAAGCATACAATAATAACCATAGCAGGTATTGTAATTCCATATTCATCCGAACCATCATGTTTCATAACACACGCTTTACTACGATGTTGGGACTAGCCAAGTTTCTCACTATCCGGAGAGACAAATGATTCAATCGATTTCTACCACCGGGAATTTATTCCTAACACAAACCCAGTCTACCACCATGATAGCCTTAGGTCACCTTTGATACAACTCGTACACACATTTCATGGGTCCATACCATGCCGCATGTCTGGAACACCAGATGCCGGGATGCTCGTGCCAAGCACGCCTTTGGGCTCGATCGATCGTTCCTCGGAGGAGCGCTGTGAACGGTTCCCGGCCCGAGTTGAATTACTCGGCTTCACAGTCGGGCCGAACGAGTTATCCGGCCAGCTAAGTGAGAGGCATGCGTTCAATCTTGTCAGAAGCGCCAACAATGGTACGGTCCTTAATCGACACAGACGGGGATAAATCCACACCCAAGACCTCCATGTCTTGTTGCTTCTCTATCGACTTCCCGTCCGGTCTCGATTTACTTTTACCTCATGGTTCTGTTCCACGATGGCAGATATAGCCAACCATGCTACGGTATCCACCTACATCTCGCAGGTGATAGGACATCACCCGACTTCTACCGGTCTAAACATGGCTAAGCATATATTCGATCCTGAACCTATACCGGTTAAAGGGTTAATATCTGGACAAGGAATTTACATGCATCAAGTGGTTTCATTCAACTCTTATAACCTAATGCATCAATCATAAGTACGTAAGTAAACATTTGTAAATTACTGGGAGACTTATAATGCTCCGGGGCTTGCCTCGCAGGAAGGAAGTAGGGCGGTGGTCAGGGCACTCCGGAAGCTCTTCAGGGTTCTGCTCCACGCCTTCGGGAGCTGCGGCTTGCGGATCCTCCTGTTGGTTCCCTTCCTCTGCTTCTTCGAATTCCAGCAACGTGATCTCTTCCTTCGATCCTAGATGCATGAATATGGCATAAGTATTACGAATGCATATATGTTTAACACGTGTATCATGTTTATTGAGTAGGTGCATATCTCTTCTCGATTATTAATTAACTACTTCTACAATGCATCGACTATGCCCCAAAACAGTAGCTAATTGTTTCACTCATAACTGGAGTTCCACTAATCCAAATACAGTGATCCTGGACTTTCTAGAAAGCTTATCAAATTCTCTACAACTTTGTTATTAACCATTTTTACAGTACACGTCATTTTCCACATGCAACTCATCAAACTACAGAATCTGTCCGGAAATTATTCAACATGCAACATAAAGTAACGATACTTCTACTTCATGTAATCATTCAAAATTTGACAACATAGAATCCACCAACAGTTTAAGCATACCAATTACATTTAGGATCATATAATGGTGAAGCCCAAACTATTTATTTAATTGCCTTTATTATTTTATTTATATATTTAGGTTAAATAATAAATATATATTAGATGTACTTAATAAATTCTTAAAACTTTACAGTGCCTTACTAATGCTATCAAAGGACTACTATAAAAATTTCATGTCATTTTACCAAGTAGAACATCCTATACAAAAATGACAAGGAAGCAAGGCTTGAAATAGCATAAATGGAAAATCCTATTGAAAAGTGTCAAGCAACAGATTTCCTATTTTTTTTAACATCCATATGGTACTAGGATTACCTCCACCAAATTTCATGAATTTTGGACTCATAATTAATTTATGAAAATTCATGCAAGGATTGACTATCCATAAAAGAAAAATCTATAACTATAAATCTACCCATGCACTGGTCCTCAAATTTTTACCAGAGCTCATATATGCTAAGACTAGCTTACCACAAAAATTTCATAATTTTTGGAACACAGGAACTCTAGATACAAAATAAACAAATTTGAATGCATTCAAAAGCACAAGTCAAATCCCTATTTAAATCTCCAAAACTTTCTACTGTAAATGTTAAAAACATATTTTTCCTAAATACTACACTTCCTAAGGAACACTACAAAATTTATTTCACAAATTTAGGAGCTACCAAACTGAAGATACAAAAATAACAAAACACATGAAATCAGGATTTAAATCTGTAAAAATTGAACTAGCTTTCTCTTCTTGTGTCGCTGACAAGCGGGACCCACTGGTCAGCGAGACACAGCAGAGCACGGCGGCGCTGCTCGACTGACGTGGCTAGAACTCGATGGCGGCGAGTTCGCCGGCGGTGACATCTTCCCTATGTGATCTACTTGACCTAGCGAATCTACTGAGCCACTTGGCCGGACCTATTGCCGACTCTAGAGATGACGGTGGCGGCAATGGCAGAGCGGCGGGGCTGGACCACGACGGTACGCCGGTGGAGGCCACGGCGAAGCAAAAAAGGGCGCGGACGAGTATCCCTGGGCTCAGGCGAACCTAATGTGCACGGCTACGCGGTCTATGGTGGAGGGACACGCCCCAGCCATGGTGACGGGCGCAGCGGGGAAGCTCCGGCGAGAGCGTGTGCGTCGCTGCGGCTTACAAAGCTGGAACAGCGGGCAATGGGGGACGTCTGGAGTTGCTGGGGTGATGGTGGTTCTGTTGCGGTGGCGGAGGAGCAGCGAGGATGAGCTGTCGTCGGCAATGGAGCCGGCGGCTCTTGGTGCGGGAATGGCTACAGCAGCGGGCGAGGAAGAAGGCCGAGGAAATGAAAAACGGAGCGCGGAAGGGGTCGAGCGGGCGCTGGCGGGGTTAAGGCCGCCCCCAGGCGCGGCGTGGCCTACGCGATCAGGGCGTTGGCAATGCGTGGCCATCGCCGCGGACACGCGGTGCGCGGTTCCTGCCGGTGTCGGCCACTGAAGGTTGTGATTCAGTTCATTCAGTCGCGACATGCCGAGCCTGACGACGAGTTTTGCAATCGAAATAACTCCCTAAGCAAAGCGATTCAGCGAATTCTTTCAGAACAAAAGTCGTAGTCCTAAGTACCATCTCCAAATGTTGTTCAATGATCTCATGCTAATTCGCAACATAAACTGAGTTATATCGTACCAAAGGTCGGGCTGACAGCACTGTCAGGGCATGACTTAGAACAAAAACGACTAAGTGTTGCAAAGGTTGATTTTTCTGATTTTTGTGGGACCTATTCAAGCATGCTAGGAGCTGAATCAGTCAATGACCTAAAAATAAAAGTTGTTCCTTAAGTCAAACACTACAACTTTGCTTTAGTGATCTCCTCCATGCAAGGCCCCTAACACCTAGTTCAAACTTGGTCAAACAAGCTACATTCAAAAGATGATACATACTCAAACTATGACATAATGACCAAATTAGCCCTAGCCCTAAATACCAAAGTTGTTCATGATGATATCCTAAGCATGTTTAAGCAATTTGCAAGGTCATTCAATCATTTCATGTAGTAGTCACTCATAGGGCCATTTAGTGTAATCACATGAAACATGACTTAAAGGCTTGGTTATGAAAAGTGACTTTCATGAACAATGCTCTAATTGCTAACCAAGTGTGGTTACATGTTTTTGTGACTCACATCTACCAAGTACATGTTTTCATTCATGATCATTTGCATATGTACAAAGAAACATGCGATAACAAGCAAATGTTGCAGACGTTTCAATCAAATGTTTCAATTGTAAATGCTTGTTTATGAATGCGTGATGATCATGCTTATGTTATGCAAGTCAAGTTATGCAAGACTAACACCCGAGGTGTTACAGCCTATCAACGAAATATGGTCGGCAGTCCACCGAGGGGGGTGCCCGTGGTGGTAGATTATCGGTAGACGGTGCGTGTAATCAGGAACCAGATGGTGACACAAGGCGCAGAGACAGCGATTTAGACAGGTTCGGGCCGTCTGGTCGACGTAATACCCTACGTCCTGTGTCTTTGGTGTATTGTATTGAGATGTATACAGATTAACCTGTCCTCTAGGGGACCCTTGTCTCTCCTTATATACTCCGAAGAGACAAGGTTACAAGTAAAGTATCCAATTTGGTACTATTACAATATCTAGTACAACTTGTAATCTTGATGTGCACGCCTTGATCTTACGAGTCGGGCCACCTCGGATGGTGCGGCCCATGTACCATCTTGTGGTACCTGGGGGAATATCCCCCACAGCTAGTCCCCGAGCACCATGTATTATGCTACGACACGCCGTTTCGACCTTCTCCGACAAGTTATGCTCGAGTCCTTGACATCTTCCAACCACCATCGTCGCCGGAGAAATAGGTTGTCCGAAGAATGTATGGTGCTCTTAAGAAAAAAGAAAAAGATTTCTGTCCCGGGAAGTGTGCCCACTTGTATTTCTGAAAAGAAATGTAAAGTGCGTCTTGAAGCGTAGCATCTTTGATCATCAGAGGCGTAGTGGTCGAAAAACAAACACATTCACCGCAAGGTGAAGTGTGCCCACTTAGTCCCCGAGCCTGGTAGTAGGTGACGTAGGCACGTGGTGCCAGGGTCTAAAAAGAATTCCCAGTTAAGTTGAGAAATGAATCGTCATACAAGCGATACGAGATGCACCGACAGGTGCATCATACTGATGTAGTCCCCGAGCTTGCTGGAAGGCGAGGTATGAGCCTTGTAGCAAGGTCTAAGTGAGAAAAAATATCCCAACTGTATGCGAGTCGCCAGTCACATGTAGTCGAGACGCAAAGTCCCCGAGCCATGGTCAGAGAGTGGTCGAGCAGTCCCCGAGCACAGGTCGAGGGGCGAGCGACGAAGTCCCCGAGCCGTGGTCGGAGAGTGGTCGAGGTGGTCGGAGCTCGGCTGGTCGACGTGGTCTGCTGGTCGGAGCTCGGCTGGTCGACATGGTCTGGTGGTCCCTCGGGACATGGTCAACGTGGTCTGTGGTCGATGTGGTCGGCTCGCTTAATGGCTTAGGCGCTCGCTTGGTGGCTCGATGCAGTCGTATGGGTGCGCAGAGTTGAAGTTGTAGTCAGCCAAGCGTAGTCGGAGGCTGACAGAGTTACCCAGCTTAGGGAGGCGAAGCCCGTGTCCGACAAGGCGAGGCGCAGTCCGAGGTCTTCCTCCCGCGTGCATGCATGGCGATCCTTGTTGATTTGCTTGCTGACCGATGAGATCTCGTCGTCTTGGCACTTGGGCTAAATTCGGGCGTAGAGCATGTCATGCATGCACGGACGTGCGAATTTTGCCTTGGTTAAATATCTTGCATTGGCCCCGTACATTCTTCTTGTTTGCTCGTGATGGAGCGATGCTCTGGCCGAATCTTCATGGTGCTGTAGAGTAGACTAGACGTATACATGGCGCAAGTCGAGGAGCAAGCGATGAAGTCCCTGAACGTAGCTCGAGATCCCTTTAGAAGGAGCGTCTGGTCGGCGATGTATGGCATTATCTGGTCGGCATTGATGAAGTTGCCCGGTGCCCGAGCTTTCCGAGCTGTCGTCATGGCGGCGGTCGCAGTTGTCACGGCGTGTGGTCAGAGCGACGTCGTCCTTACATTAGTGGTCGATGACTCGGGCAGCTCACGATCGGCGATGGTGTAGGAGCTGTAGGAACAGCCTTTGCCGCTGCTGGAGTACTCGTCGTCGTCGTTGGCTTGTGTGGTGATCTAACTTGGACTTGTATGAAGTATCAGGTGCTATGAAAGAAACGGTGACATATACATGTATACGCACTCCATTGATGCATGGCCCTCAGATACCACATATATGCTTCCTTGGTTGCATGGTTCTATAACATAGCACGGTGGCTCCTTGTTTGCTTGCATGGCCATGACGTTTGCATACATATACTCGTACACACGATGCATGCATATATC
This sequence comes from Miscanthus lutarioriparius, assembly GCA_904845875.1. Taxonomy (NCBI): domain Eukaryota; kingdom Viridiplantae; phylum Streptophyta; class Magnoliopsida; order Poales; family Poaceae; genus Miscanthus; species Miscanthus lutarioriparius. Next base: position 87,211,202 of record CAJGYO010000006.1, read on the forward strand.
CATATATGCATTGGCCCTACTTGCTTCCTGTTTGCTCGTAATAAGAGGAACATCTTGATCGACGAAACCTTGACTTGGAAATTCCGTGTCGATGCCGTGTTTGGAGATGGAGACGGCGTTGTAGTCCAACTTGTGCTCTGATTTTGATACTTGGGCTTTAGATCAGATCTGGTCGTCTCGTGGAGACATGGCGCCGTCTTGGAAATCCGACGTGGTGATCTACATGACAGACTGTTGCTTTTGCTATTGTTGTAGAATCCCGAGCACGGAGTGGTCTGGCGAGTCCCCGAGCGCGGAGTGGTCTGGCAAGAAGTCCTAGAGCACGGAGTGGTCTAGCGAGAAGTCCTAGAGCACGGAGTGTCTGGCGAGAAGTCTCAGAGCACGGAGTGTCTGGCGAGAAGTCCTAGAGCACGGAGTGGTCTGGCGACTCCCCGAGCGCGGAGTGGTCTGGCGAGAAGTCCCAGAGCACGGAGTGGTCTGGCGAGAAGTCCCAGAGCACAGAGTGTCTGGCGAGAAGTCTCAGAGCATGGAGTGGTCTGGCGAGTCCCTGAGCACGAGCATGGTCTGGCTAGAGTCCCCGAGCATGAGTGTGGTCTGGCCAGAGTCCTCGAGCACCGTAGTGGTCTTGGCGAACCCTGAAGCTTGAGCTCGCTGACCGAACTATGTTCCTGGAAAATAAACACAGAGAGCGGTAGTACATGATGATGTACAAAATATATTGACCTCTCTGTAGGAGGTGAAGTAAACACTTGGTGTTCGGTTGGCGATGAATTATACTTGGTGTAATATTCAAAAAATAACATTAGCTGTTTTTAGCCCTTTTGTTATGTAGTGGCGTAGCGCGATGTATTAACCTGTCCTGAAGAATGCGCCAACCCTAGGCTGACCAACATCTCGTAGCGCGAGGTACGGAACGCTGCCGCGCGTAGAGTGCCAGTGTTACTAGGGAGCGACTGCCGACTACCCGTAGCGCAGAGGGTGGACTCTCATGCACGCGTGGGGTGGAGCCGGAGACAGTGCCGGCTCTGGGATTCTCAAGCAAGAAGGAAAACGTTTCGGCGAACCATTGTAAAAACTTATACATGTTTTGAATTGTATGTATGGAGAAAATTCGACGCGGAGCGCACCCTAAGGGTGGTCGGCGGAGGTGTACGATGATCGAAGAAATTTTCAATTAAAAATAATACTTAGCTTTATTGACGACCGGTGGGTGTAGTCGGCGTGTTGCGATGTTCGAGAGATGGCTTGATGTGTCATTGGCGATGAAGTTGTCCAGTCCTCGAGCTTTTTGACCTATCGTCATGACTGTGGTCATGATTGTCGTAGCGCCATTCTTCGTGGCGATCATCATTGTGACGTAGTCTTGTGGTCGAGGTGGTCGGAGCTCGGTAGAGCCGCTCGAGACGTGGTCGACGTGGTCTGGTGGTCGGAGCTCGAGACGTGGTCGACGTGGTCTGGACGTGGTCTGGTGGTCGACGCTCGGCGGAGCTACTCGGGACATGGTCGACGTGGTCCGTGGTCGACGTGGTCGGAGCTCGGCGTGGCTTGCTTGATGGCTCGCTGCGGCTTGCCAACAGCTCGGATAGCTTGTTCGATGGCTTGGAATCTCATCTCGGCAATGATGTCACCGTCGGAGATCTTGTGGTCATGAGATGAGATGCTCCCGGCTTGGCCATGGCGGTTGGCGCACGATGTTGAAGGTTTCAACTGGAGTCGGTGCAGCCGCGTGCGAGTTACGTGTTCGTCGGACTTCGGAACTCTTGCTTGCTTGTCGCAGCTTGATCAGGGTCGAGTAGCCGCTTGCGTGGTCATGTACGTAGATGCCAGTATGTGAAGCTTGCATGTGATGCATATATATGCAAGTTGATCTGTCGTATCTTGGTTTAGCTTGCATGTCTTCTCGTATGTACGTGAGGCATGTACAGATTGATTGGCTTGGCTTGCATGATGATCTAGCTTGCTGGCTTGTTGTTGTTGGCTTGCATGACTCCGTGGCTACTTGCTCAATAGTTCGGATGGCTTGAACAGCTTGCTTGGATGGTTGTGCATTGTTTGGTGCAAAACCATCATTCTTCTGTGCCAAATTTGGCGTCGTCTTGCCTCCGCCAAAATGAGATCGGCAGTCTTTGCCGATCCTACCGCCATGGAAGATGGTGGTGTAGATCATCACGTCATCGAGAGGATGTCCAACCGATGAGGTACGTGGGCGCTCTTCTATCATTAATTGCTTGGTGTACATGCTCCACGTGAGATACATCTTGGATTTGCTCTGGGATCTTGTCGGCTGGTCCACGCATGGCGCCTTTGAGTACTTCGAGCTCTGTAGCCATATCTTGCTGGATCCGATCTACCAAGATAGCTTGCGCAGGAAGCGTGGCTAGTCCGGTTGTAGACCATAGTTGTTGTTGCTGAAGGACACCCGCCGCCGCGTGCTCAAAGCGCTATTGCGAGTTGCGTTTGGCACTGGGGCTTGATCATCGTAGTCCGCCGAAGAAACGTCGCCGGGTTGCGGCTAACGTTGTTGGTGAAGAAAATTCCATCTAGTTCACCATGGATCAGCGCGCACGCCCCTAAAGGGGACCCCTACCTGGCGCGCCACTGTCGATGAAATATGGTCGGCAGTCCACCAAGGGGGGTGCCCGTGGTGGTAGATTATCGGTAGACGGTGCGTGTAATCAGGAACCAGATGGTGACACAAGGCGCAGAGACAGCGATTTAGATAGGTTCGGGCCGTCTGGTCGATGTAATACCCTACGTCCTGTGTCTTTGGTGTATTGTATTGAGATGTATACAGATTAACCTGTCCTCTAGGGGACCCTTGTCTCTCCTTATATACTCCGAAGAGACAAGGTTACAAGTAAAGTATCCAATTTGGTACTATTACAATATCTAGTACAACTTGTAATCTTGATGTGCACGCCTTGATCTTACGGGCCGGGCCACCTCGGATGGTGCGGCCCATGTACCATCTTGTGGTACCCGGGGGTATATCCCCCACACAGCCCCTCCCCCTTATAAAAATCTCATCCCGAGATTTGCAAGACCTACCATTCTTGGAAAAAGGCGGGATAAACTTCTCGTAAATAATCTTTTCTTTCCCACGTGGCATCTTGTTCACTATGATTGTTCCACACCACCTTATAGAACTTAATAATCTTACTCCTTGTTACTCTCTCCATTTCCTCTAATACTCGAATTGGCTTTTCTTCATAGGTCAAATCCGATTGAAGCTGCACGTTGGTGGGTGCAATAGCTTCTTCCGGTACTCGAAGACATTTCTTTAACTGAGAAACATGGAACACATCAAAGATTGCACTCATCTCTAGTGGTAGTTGTAACTTATACGCAACATTTCCTTTTCGCTCCAAAATTTTGTATGGCCCTACATATCTTGGTGAAAGCTTCTTTTTCATCCCAAATCTTTTCACACCTTTCATGAGTGATAGTCTCAAGTATACATAGTCACCCACTTCAAAAGTCAGTGGTCTTCTTCTTTGGTCGGCATAACTCTTTTGTCTTGATTGAGCTGCCTTCATATGTTGTTGGATGATACATACTTGCTCTTCGGCTTCATTGACAAAATCAATACCAAAGTATCTCCTTTCATCGGGCTCAATCCAATTCAATGGAGTTCTATACTTTCTGCCATACAAGGCTTCAAATGGAGCCATTTTGATACTCGCTTGATAACTGTTGTTATAGGAGAATTCAGCTAAAGGTAACCATTTCTCCCATGAACCTTTTGAAGATATAACACAAGCTCTAAGTAAATCTTCTAGGATTTGGTTCACTCGCTCTGTGTGTCCTAAAGTTTGCGGATGATAAGCTGAACTTCTTATTAGCTTGGTTCCCAAAGCCTGGTGTAAGTGCTCCCAGAAACGAGCTATGAACTATGGTCCTCGATCTGAGATTATAGTCCGGGGTACTCCATGCAGTCTCACGATCTGGGAAACATATATCTCCGCGTATTTTCCAACTATATACCGGGTGTTCACGGGTATAAAGTGTGCTGACTTGGTGAGACGATCTACAATAACCCAGATTGAATTGTGACCTTTCGGCGTCATTGGAAGGCCTGTGATAAAGTCCATGCTGATTTCCTCCCATTTCCATCCTGGAATAGGCAATGGCTGAAGTAATCCAGCAGTTTTCATATGGACGGCTTTCACTCTACTGCAGTTATCACACCTCGCAACATAGGCTGCGATCTCTTTGTTCATCTTAGTCCACCAAAAATGGGTTCTTAAATCTTGATACATTTTACTACTACCTGGATGGATAGACAATTTGGATGAGTGAGCTTCATCTAAAATTTGATTCCTTAGCTCACGGTCTTTTGGTACCACTAGTCGGTCCTCAAACCATAATACACCTCTTTCATCCAATCTGAAATGTTTGGTTTCCTGCTCTTGCATTTTTCTCTTGATGTGACTTATTCCTACATCTGTCTGCTGTAGCTCTATGATTTTGCCCTCAAGCGAACAACTGATCGTGATATTGTGTAGTACAGCAGGATGTAACAAGTTGAATCCATCTTCCAGTAATGCTTCTATAGTGTTGCAATGAGACTTCCGACTCAGTGCATCTGCTACTACATTAGCCTTACCCGGATGGTAATGCACTTCTAAATTGTAGTCCTTAATCAATTCTAACCATCTTCGTTGTCTCATGTTCAGCTCTGGCTGGGTAAAGATATACTTGAGACTTTTGTGGTCAGTATAGATATGACATACATTGCCCAACAAGTAATGTCTCCATATCTTTAATGCATGGACAACGGCTGCAAGTTCCAAATCATGTGTAGGGTAGTTGACTTCATGTTTTCTCAATTGCCGAGAAGCATATGCAATTACTCTTCCTTCTTGCATAAGCACACATCCTATACCTATTCCAGATGCATCACAAAATACATCAAAAGGCTTTTCAATGTCTGGTTATGCTAGCACAGGTGCTGTAGTCAACAAAGTTCTGAGGGTGTGAAAAGCTGTTTCACATTCTGGTGTCCATTTGTACTTCTCATCTTTCTGAAGTAGTCTGGTCACAGGCTTAGCTATCTTTGAGAAATCTGGAATAAACCGACGATAGTACCCTGCTAACCCTAGAAAACTCCGAACTTCATGAACCGAAGTTGGGGCTTTCCAATCCATGACCTCTTGTACTTTGGATGGGTCTACTGAGATTCCATCTCTTGATAAAATGTGACCTAAGAAAGGTACTTTGCTCATCCAAAATTCACATTTGCTAAACTTGGCATATAGCTTATGCTCCCTCAGTCTGGATAGGACAATCCTCAGATGCTCTTCATAATCGGTCTCATTTTCTGAATAAATCAATATGTCATCGATAAACACGACCACGAACTTGTCAAGTTCGGGCATGAATACCGAGTTCATCAGGTACATGAAATAGGCTGGAGCATTTGTTAGTCCAAAAGACATAACCAAATACTCATATAAGCCGTATCTAGTAGAGAAAGCAGTTTTAGGTATATCCTCCGGTCTGATCGTTATCTGATGGTAACCTGATCTCAAATCAATTTTGGAGAATACCTTTGCCTTCGCTAACTGATCGAACAAGATGTCGATGCGGGGCAATGGATATTTGTTCTTGATGGTCACAGCATTGAGTGGTCTGTAATCTACACACATTCTCAGTGACTTATCCTTCTTTTTCACAAACAAGGCTGGACATCCCCACGGAGATGAGCTAGGTTGGATAAGACCTTTGTCCAAGAGATCTTGCAATTGAACCTTAAGTTCTGCTAACTCATTGGGTGGCATTCTATAGGGCCTTCTTGAAATGGGTGCCTTGTGTACGCACTAACTCAATCTTGAATTCCACCTCCCTATCAGGTGGTAAGCCTTGGTAATTCCTCTAGAAATACATCCGGAAACTCAAAACTACGGGATATCACTAAGTGTGGTGGCTTGGATAGCACAAGCTAAATGTTGGGGTTGGAAATCGTGGGAGAGTGGTACTAGAAAAGCATTCCCTCCCGTGGGTTCTCTCAACATGATAGTACGGTGCTAGTGTCAATAAGAACACCATGATCCTTCATCCAATTCATGCCTAAGATTACACTTATTGACAACCCGGGCAATATTATCAAATCCGTGGTGTACTCCTCCCTTGTATCATGATGAGTACATTTTGACTATCTTTTTGGTAGTAACAGTACCCCCTTTGAACTTATGTTAAAACCCCCTTTGTTTACTTCAATTATTTCTTGACCATGTCTAGATGCAAATGCTTGACTCATAAATGAATGAGAAGCTCCCGAATCAAATAAAACAACAGCGGGATACTTGTTGACAAGAAACATACCAACCGTGACAACTTCTCCCGCGGGCACTTCCTCCACAGTGGTATAATGCACTTGTCCTTGACGTGCCCTGGCATTCACCGCCTCGATTGTTCTTATTTGGGTTGCCATTCCTCTTGGGGTGGGGGCATTCCTTGGACCAATGACCCAGTTGGTTGCAGTTGAAACATGGTTGATTACTTCTGAATCTGGTGGAGTTGTCCTGATTGCCATTTCCTTTTGGTAAGGCAATAGTGAACGCCTTACGGAATGGTTTCTGTGGCCTATTATTTTGAGCCTTCGGTGGTGGAGGCCTAAACTTGGGTGCAGGTGGACGGAACTGTGGCCTAGCTATGATAGGCGCTTTTGACTGGAAAGATCCTGAGGCACCGGCCTCATATGTCCTCTTGCAACCTTTAGCAACTGCATGCATGTTGTTGTGGTTTTCTTGGGTCAAGGCATCACTAATAAACTCATTGTACGTGGCACACCTAGAATTTGCCATAGTCTTCATCAGTTTCGTACCCAGACCTCGCTTGAAGCTCTCTATCTTTTTCTCCTCGGTATCCACAAAACCTGGTGCATATCTGGACAAGTTGTTGAATGCGTGCATATACTCTATGAGGGACTTTGTTCCTTGAGTGAGCCTCATAAATTCGGCTGCTTTCATGCGCATCAGGACCGGGGGATTATGGTGTCCTCTAAAAGCCAGCTTAAACTGTTCCCAGGTCACTCATGCATTAGCAAGCAGGGATGACAGGAAATGTGTCCACCAGATCCCTGCTGGTCCTTGCAATTGATGAGAAGCATACTCTGCTTTCAGATGCTCCGTGACCCTCAACAGACGGAATTTCTGCTCAATGGTATTCAACCATTCATCGGCCTGCAGTGGTTCCTCAGCCACCTTGAAGATCAGAGGCTTCATGTCCAGAAACTCCTTGAATGTACTGTGCTGATTTGGCTCGGCCCCTAGTTGATGTGGGTGGCCACGAGCAGTGTTTTGCGCGATAAGGCGCAAAGCTTCTTCCATTGTCCTCTGGCTCCCCAAGAACTGAGCAAAGAACTCCTAAGCAGACGGTGGCGGTGGTGGTGGTAAGTCATCACCATTGCCATCGTGACTGCTACCAGCTCCAGCACGGGTGCGCGTCATCTGCGAAGTTGCAACAATAAGCGATTATTGCTTGATGTCAAGAGATTGCAGATGAATCATAGTAATGCCAAACTAAAATTACTGGAGAAAATTCTCAAATTCACAATAAAAACAGAGGCATAACAATTCATTCTTGCAACAAGACATCACCACTTTGACCACTCATCGCGCTCATAACGCATGCAAATTCAAATCGTGATTACCGACAAAGAACTGGAATTGCATTGATGTTCATCCAAACGTGTAATTAATTGACATTACAGGATAGTCGGGTTACTAAGGCCAAACTCGAACTATAGGTCCATTACATGAATAAAGGTGATACATTAGACCTTCCACTAAGTACTAAGTGATCTAATCCTCATCATGATCACTATCGAGGTCAGACATAGGATCATCTCCTTCCTCAGGTTCTACTTCTTCTTCAGGCTCCACTGCTTCTTCTTCTTCCTCGTACCCTTCTAGATCCATCTCTGTGGCTCCAGGTGGGACATAAGGGTGGAGCTGATTGTTTAGTAGATGAACCTCTTCATGTAGATTGTCGTTGTATTCTTCTCGTGATTGGCACCGTTCTTTGTCCCACTCAAACTATCGAGCTCTTAGGACATCTTCCTTGACCAAGCTGCATTTCACCGTGAGTTAACCGAGTCATCTCTTCATGAGCCTCTCAATCTCGGTGTCGTGCTCCCCGAAGTGGCGTCGATCCTCGCGGGCATGACCAAGAGCACCAGACACATGTCTGAGGCTACCTTCTACTCCATCTAACACTCTCATCACTACTGAACATGGCGCTCATGGAAGGGTTATCACCGTTACGCCCTTCTGCTTTGCACCAATCTCCAAAGATCTTCCTCTTGCTCTTTGCCATGAGTCGCTGGAGGGTTACCTCTCGAAAAGACTCTAGCCAAAGGCGGCTGCCAGGCTCCGAGGAAAACGATCCATGATATCCTCGGGATCCCAAAGGCTGCCCTACCACCGCTTTTCTTCAGCAGATCCCCGCCAGATTGACTCATAACACCAACCTGTCCACTCATAATCGTCACCTCGGGGATGAACAATGGCCTCCACAGTAACTAAGAGACCTTCTCCCAACTGCTCATTCGCCCAGAAGTAGCGGGGTTCCATTCCATCAGGATAGCCTACATAGCTGAGCATTCTCCACAAGAGTGTAGGCATCCCAAACTCTCCAAGAAACGTATGATGTTGATGGGTACGTGGAGCAAGCTAACGGCGGGGAGCTCTGCCTCCGGTGGACTTGCGAGCAGTCTGCTTGGTGCGTGCCATCTGCACCATTAACATGTACCCTTTGGTGAGACAATGCCAAAATGGATAAGAGTTACATAACCGAGTAAGAATTTTATAAGGGGAGAAACAATGTAGTTATGTGAATGGTAATTATCATGATGCATGCTCGTTCCGTACGTCCTCACAAACTTAGGAAAAATTTGTTTCTAACGGTAGACACGGTGGCATACATACTTTCTCTCATAAATAGCGTAACTAGTCAAGCTACACGTTTCGTTGTTAGTGTACCTGCATAAAATTTCATCTCAGCCCTAAACCCATAATGAAATATGCGTAATGTAATTGTAAATACTTCCATATATGTATACCCATACATATACTTCTGTATCAATCTACCCGACAATAATTTAAACCCACAATTAAATACGTACCATATACACATGCAAGTATGCATACATAGCCGTACCAAAGCTAACTCTTCCCGACCGCACTCTCACATCTTGCGGTCATACACTCATCATCTTATCTTGGCGTAGAGGCCTTTGATCCATACATTACCACTCAAGTGAATGGCATCCATACAATAGCACGCCGTATGGACGACGAACTAAAAACCCCCATGTTAGTACTTAAATAGCCACCTAATAGTCCTTAATTTGGGCATAAGGAAAGTGATCATTAGCACACTTTAGATTTCAAATACCTATTATATAACTTTTAGTTGCTAGAGAAGGGTTTTTGGAAAACAAAAACTTTTGTTTTAAATACACTTGTGACAATTAACGTTGAATCTTGCTCTGATGCCAGCTGTCGCAGAACCGACTAATTTATAAGAATACAAGTACAATGGCAATCCGCAAGCGGTCGCACTATCATACTTGAACCCATATAAACCCGGTAGTCCGTTGAGTACCACGACGGGTCTCGATAAACGATTTACAACAACCAAGATCGTACAGGATTCAACATACATGCCACATATTACATAAAGTTCACAGATACTTTTCATCATCAGAGTACGAATAAAAGTTATTACAAACCGAGTTTGATAAATAAAGTGGAAGCAAATAAGTTCGAAGATAAAGTTTCCAACATAGTTTGATATAGTGCCAAGCCAGATCACGGTCCACAAAAGCAAAGATAGGAATTACTAAAGAAGCCTGCCCAAGGCTTACTCCTCATCCACAGCGGGATAGAAGCAACTCTTGCAATAACCATGAAACACAGTGCCATCTGCAACAATGGGAAAATAAACCCTGAGTACGAGAAGGTACTCAGCTAGACTTACCCGTCATGAACCAGAAATAAAATGACTCCAAGGATTATGCAAGGCTGTATAAGTGGACGTAACTCGACAACATTTTTGCGTAAAAGCAATTGAGTCATGGTACAGTTACGACTTCTTTAGCAGATTAATTATAACTATCCATTTCTAGATTAGCAACTATCCTGTGCCAAACATGTGATATATCATTTAGAAGCATACAATAATAACCATAGCAGGTATTGTAATTCCATATTCATCCGAACCATCATGTTTCATAACACAGTTGCTACGATGTTGGGACTAGCCAAGTTTCTCACTATCCGGGAGAGACGGCGATTCGAATCGATTTCTACCAGCTGGGAATTTATTCCTAACACAAACCCAGGTCTACCAGCCACGATAGCCTTAGGTCACCTTTGATACAACTCAGGTACACATTTCGCGGGTCTGTACCGCGCCGCACAATATGGAACACCAGATGCCAGGATGCTCAAGCCAAGCCTGCCCTTGGGCTCAGTCTGATCGTTCCCCGGAAGGAGCACACAACAGAACGGTTCTTGGCCTGAGTTGAATTACTCGGCTTCATGGTCGGAACAAGTTATCCGGCCAGCTAAGTGAGAGGCATGCGTTCAATCTTGGCAGAAGTGCCAACAATGGTACGGTCCTTAATCGACACAGACGGGGATAAATCCACACCCAAGACCTCCATGTCTTGTTGCTTCTCTATCGACTTCCTGTCCGGTCTTGATTTACTTTTACCTCATGGTTCTGTTCCACGATGGCAGATATAGCCAACCATGATGAGTACATGCCCGATCTTCCGAGAGGTAGCCGGTAAGTTCGATTTGTGGAGATCTCGACGTTGGCGATCCGACTTCAAATCAGACGCGATTCGAACCCTGCAACCGTTACACCACAGCTCCGTTGGTTATCAACCAAGCACAACTTGATTGACCTCGCCAAAAAGGCTTTTCCTGCAAGCGAATCGAAGAGCACAAGCAAGAAGGTAAAACACGCAATCTGATATTGCAAATATGAATGACGCGAATATCAATGAGGGTTCTAGAACTCGGTTCCAAAGGACTAATCGACACAGTGGAGGAGATCAAGAACGGGAGCCCTGGATCACTGTAAAAGGATTTGTCACCACAGTTACAATGAACGATTCAGTTTCTCGATGGAAAACTAAACTCTAAACAAAACCCAATCATGTAGCAGCGGCGACGGCTGTGTTTATAGTCTAAGACTCGACCTAGGGTTGGGGACGGCTAGGGGTTGGGCACCCACAACTTGGGCTTAAGGCCCAACACGATACATGGCCAAGTTGGCCCAAATAGGTGACGCAGCACCTTCCCATGGTCACACAGAATGATCCACGGACCTTCTAGAGCTGGGACCAGATCCAAAACGACGGCGTTGTTGTCCCCTTTCCAACGCATCCAAGAACGGCCCGTTTTGATGTCGTATGAGAAAGTTATGACCGAAACAGTGACGACGTGTCTGCTGAATCCGAGGGCGACGTGGCAGCTGAGTTGGAAACGAATTGCAACTTGGGGAAGACCATGGCGTCGGTGTGTCCAGCATGGTGATGTCCTCATCAAACCATGCTACGGTATCCACCTACATCTCGCAGGTGACAGGACATCACCCGACTTCTACCGGTCTAAGCATGGCTAAGTCTAAGCATGGCTAAGCATATATTCGATCCTGAACCTATACCGGTTAAAGGGTTAATATCTGGACAAGGAATTTACATGCATCAAGTGGTTTCATTCAACTCTTATAACCTAATGCATCAATCATAAGTACGTAAGTAAACATTTGTAAATTACTGGGAAGACTTATAATGCTCCGGGGCTTGCCTCGCAGGAAGGAAGTAGGGCGGTGGTCAGGGCACTCCGGAAGCTCTTCAGGGTTCTGCTCCACGCCTTCGGGAGCTGCGGCTTACGGATCCTCCTGCTGGTTCCCTTCCCCTGCTTCTTCGAATTCCAGCAACATGATCTCTTCCTCCGATCCTAGATGCATGAATATGGCATAAGTATTACGAATGCATATATGTTTAACACGTGTATCATGTTTATTGAGTAGGTGCATATCTCTTCTCGATTATTAATTAACTACTTCTACAATGCATCGACTATGCCCCAAAATAGTAGCTACTTGTTTCACTCATAACTGGAGTTCCACTAATCCAAATACAGTGATCCTGGACTTTCTGGAAAGCTTATCAAATTCTCTACAACTTTGTTATTAACCATTTTTATAGTACACGTCATTTTCCGCATGCAACTCATCAAACTACAGAATCTGTCCGGAAACTATTCAACATGCAACATAAAGTAACGATACTTCTACTTCATGTAATCATTCAAAATTTGACAACATAGAATCCACCAACAGTTTAAGCATACCAATTACATTTAGGATCATATAATGGTGAAGCCCAAACTATTTATTTAATTGCCTTTATTATTTTATTTATATATCTAGGTTAAATAATAAATATATATCAGATGTACTTAATAAATTCTTAAAAATTTACAGTACCTTACTAATGCTATCAAAGAACTACTATAAAAATTTCATGTCATTTTACCAAGTAGAACATCCTATACAAAAATGACAAGGAAGCAAGGCTTGAAATAGCATAAATGGAAAATCCTACTGAAAAGTGTCAAGCAATAGATTTCCTATTTTTCTTAACATCCATATGGTACTAGGATTACCTCCAACAAATTTCATGAATTTTAGACTCATAATTAATTTATGAAAATTCATGCAAGGATTGACTATCCATAAAAGAAAAATCTATAACTATAAATCTACCCATGCACTGGTCCTCAAATTTTTACCAGAGCTCATATATGCTAAGACTAGCATACCACAAAAATTTTATAATTTTTGGAGCACAGAAACTCTAGATATAAAATAAACAAATTTGAATGCATTCAAAAGCACAATTCAAATCCCTATTTAAATCTCCAAAACTTTCTACTGTAAATGTTAAAAAAATATTTTTCCTAAATACTACACTTCCTAAGGAACACTACAAAATTTATTTCACAAATTTAGGAGCTACCAAACTGAAGATACAAAAATAACAAAACACATGAAATCAGGATTGAAATCTGTAAAAATTGAACTAGCTTTCTCTTCTTGTGTCACTGACAAGCGGGACCCACTGGTCAGCGAGACACAGCAGAGCACAGCGGTGCTGCTCGACTGACGCGGCTAGAACTCGACGATGGCGAGTTCGCCGGCGGTGACATCTTCCCTATGTGATCTACTTGACCTAGCGAATCTACTGAGCCACTTGGCCGGACCTATTGCCGACTCTAGAGATGACGGCGGCGGCAATGGCGGAGCGGCGGGGCTGGACCACGGCGGTACGCCGGTGGAGGCCATGGCGAAGCGAAAAAGGGCGCGGATGAGTATCCCTGGGCTCAGGCGAACCTAATGCGCACGGCTACGCGGTCTATGGTGGAGGGACATGCCCCAGCCACGGTGACGGGCGCGGCGGGGAAGCTCCCGCGAGCGTGTCGTCATTGCTTAACTTACTGCCGCTGGAACAATGGGCAATGGGGGACGTCTGGAGTTGCTTTGGGTGGCGGTGGTTCTGTTGCGGTGGCGGAGGAGCAGCGAGGACGAGCTGTCGTCGACAATGGCGCCGGTGGCTCTTGGTGCGGGAATGGCTGCAGCAGCGGGCGAGGAAGAAGGCCGAGGAAATGAAAACGCGAGCGCTTGAAGGATCGGGCGGTATTTGGCGGGGTTAAGGCCACGCCCAGCGCGACGTGGCTTCTTGCGATCGTAGCGTTAGCGATGGCGGCCGCGCCGCGGACACGCTGCGCCAGCGCAGTTCTGCGCCGTGTCGGCCATCAAGGTTGCGATTCAGTTCATTCGATCGCGACATCTGCGAGCTTCGACGACGAGTTTTGCAATCGAAATAACTCCATAAGCAAAGCGATTCAAATAATTCTTTCGAACAAAAGTCATAGTCCTAAGTACCATCTCCAAATGTTGTTCAATGATCTCGTGCTAATTCGCAACATAAACTGAGTTATATCGTACCAAAGGTCGGGCTGACAGCACTGTCAGGGCATGACTTAGAACAAAAACGAACAAAAACGACTAAGTGTTGCAAAGGTTGATTTTTCTGATTTTTGTGGGACCTATTCAAGCATGCTAGGAGCTGAATCAGTCAATGACCTAAAAATAAAAGTTGTTCCTTAAGTCAAACACTACAACTTTGCTTTAGTGATCTCCTCCATGCAAGGTCCCTAACACCTAGTTCAAACTTGGTCAAACAAGCTACATTCAAAAGATGATACATACTCAAACTATGACATAATGACCAAATTAGCCCTAGCCCTAAATACCAAAGTTGTTCATGATGATATCCTAAGCATGTTTAAGCAATTTGCAAGGTCATTCAATCATTTCATGTAGTAGTCACTCATAGGGCCATTTAGTGTAATCACATGAAACATGACTTAAAGGCTTGGTTATGAAAAGTGACTTTCATGAACAATGCTCTAATTGCTAACCCAAGTGTGGTTACATGTTTTTGTGACTCACATCTACCAAGTACATGTTTTCATTCATGATCATTTGCATATGTACAAAGAAACATGCGATAACAAGCAAATGTTGCAGACGTTTCAATCAAATGTTTCAATTGTAAATGCTTGTTTATGAATGCGTGATGATCATGCTTATGTTATGCAAGTCAAGTTATGCAAGGCTAACACCCGAGGTGTTACAAGCTCCCCAACATCACCGACACCAACATCATCAACGCCTTCATCTGTGGCATGACCTATGAGGCACTCGTCCATGTGCTTGGCCACAAGACCCTACGCACGACACGGTGAGGAGGCGGTACAGGACTACTTTAGCGGCAAAGTCAAGGCCGCCAGTCACCTCAGCAGAGCCGACGGCAACGATGATCTCGCCTTGTCCTAGTGACACCATGATAGGAGGAACAAGTACTAGAAGCACCATGGGAAGGAGATGGTGGCCGCGGCGGACCATGCCGTCGGACCTTAGCCCCACGGCCAATGCGCACGGTCGGAACACTTCGAGAAGGCGCTCGAGGCTCCCTACCCATTCCACGGGAGGCAGACAAAGCACCTCCTCAGGGACTACGCTACCATGAGGGGCTACATCTGTGTCACCCTCGGCCAATAGGGCAAGGCCCAAAAGCCTACCCTAAAAGCCGGCGACCCGGTAGGAGGTGCCTAGGAGGAAAACACTGAGTTCCCAGATGGCTTTCTTCTTTGATCCCACAATTGGTGCACCAATGAACTTAGCATGCACACCGTTGGCACCCTTGGTAAGTAAATAACAAGAATCAAACTTAATTGAGGAAACATTAGCATGCTTGTTCTTATTTTTGCAATCTTGCTCTATATGCCCAACTTGCTTGCATCTATTGCAAAACTGACCATTGCCCTTCACAAAACTAGTCTTGTGAGTGACAAGGCCGCCTTGCCTTTCTTGGGGGTATAGCCCAATCCCTCTTTGTTGAGAGAAAACTTTGGCTACCCAAGCACTTTAGCAAGCGGACATCTCCACCATAGGCATTGCCTAAGGCACGAGTGAGCTCATTCACCTCCTTCTTGAGGGTCTCATTTTCCACCATTAGTGAGGCATCACAGGTGAAACTATCACTCAAAGGTGAAGTAGAAGTGGTAGTGCTACAAGAAGGGTTAGTGGGAGTAACAACAATAGGCTTATAAAAGGATTCATCAAGAATATCACATGTTAGTCCCACATCACATGACACAATCACTTGCTTCTTCTTGGCTTCCTCTTTGACTTGATCGAGGAGATAGGAGTGAGATTTTTCAAGCTTGGAGTGAGCCTTGCCAAGCTCCTCATGGTCTTCCCTTAGACTCTCATGAGAAGCATTGAGCTCATCAAAGGATTGCTCAAGAGATTTAACCTTCATGCGTAATTCTTTGCACTCATTTCTCTTCATCTCAAAGCAAGTGTGGACTTGCTCCAACATGTCCATGAGCTCCTCCTTGGTGTACTCCTCCTCATCATCACTCCTACAATCATCACTTTCACAAGCATCATTATCACTCACATCATATTTTACCTTGGTAGGCTGTAACACCCCTGGTGTTACGAACTTATTTAGCACCACGATTTAGGCCTAAGAAAAATTTCAAATCAAGTTTTCTTGGGTTTTTAATTTAAAACGTACTTGAGGCAATAAGCGAATCCTGTGTGATTTAGTTTCGTGGACTCAAATAAACGTTCAAGATAAATTACGTAGTGCGTAGAAAATTTAGGAATGTCGAACGATAATTCTAGCGAACGGTTTGTTCTGTAAGATTAAGCATGAAAAGCAACTTTTATAAATAAAATAAAATTCATTAATAAATAGAACAATATATATATATATAGATATATATATATATACTCACGTGTTTATTTTGAAAAGCACGCTCAGTTGAAAAGCCTTGGTTTAGTTATTGACTAGCGAGCGAACGGATTCACAACGATGATGGGACGTCTCCCTGCCCTGCTCCGTCGCTTGTCGTCGGTAGTGTGTTCCCCTTGTTCGAAATCAATCAACTCCGGTTTATTAGCGTCGCCACATCGTTGAGTTCCGTTGTCATGCCACTACTCCCTCTCCATCGCATCCTTTTTCTAAGAATGCCTTAAAAGAAGTTGGTCGGGCTGCTACTACCGTGTACAGCTTTGCTCATTTTCCCTTCCTCATTGCCAGTGTCGTCGCTTCAACCTATGCCCCTTGGCGTGCTCGCTGCTCTCTGCCTTGATTGTCTCTGCCTATTGCCCGCATCATCATGTCGTAGGTCAATCCGTGCCTAACCTGTCTTTCCCTCCCCTCCTTTTTCCTCTCCGCTTCGCCCTCTTCTCGCTTCCTCAGCAAAGCCATGACGCACCATGTGCCGTCTCATGTCGACCACCGCATCATCGCCCTCGCAATTCCACCACGCACCGCGTGCTCTTAGCCCGCAAGCTGCCTCTCCATCAGCCCCTTTGCTCCCATCGTGGCCACCGCCCCAGACCCACACCGCTCCACGTCCATCGTGAGTCCCACCGCCACTGCCGTCGCACCAGTTCACCGATGCTGGCTTTTCCCCGCGCGCGCCACTCGACCCTATGCCAGACCTGCTCCTCCGTGGCTCCACAACGCGCTGAGCCACCTTGCCTCTCTCTGCTTGCCCTGCGACAAACCACCGGTCGCCCGGGCTAGCGCTGCTCCATGGCCATCACCGCCTCCGGGCCACCTTGCTGCTAGCATCTGCATCGCCTTGACCTGTTTCCCATGCCCTGGCCATGCCATGCGCCCAGGCTCGCGCTCGCCTCGTGCCAAGCTCCACATCACCTCGCCTTCACGCCCACCATCGGCCAAGTCCGTGTTGCCGAGGAGCCATGCCTAGCCAGCCGGCTTGTCCACGCTCTTCCTCCACGCCTCTACTCGTCCGTTTTTCGTACTCAGCCAGATCGCGCTTTCCGCCTCGCCTGTGTCCGCGCCTCCTCCCGGCCAATCCTCTCCCAGCCATCACCACCACCGCTTCCTCTCCGTGCCTCCTCTATTTTGAGGAAGGGGAGAAGGGTAAGTATCCAAGCTGAAATTTTATATAGGGTGCTCGGTGCAAAATACGTGACATAAGGGAATAGTGCGTATGTCCTGCGGATTGATTTAAGAAAAGTGTAGGGACCTCACCGCAAAAAGACCATCACCGCCGCCTCGCTTACAGCGCTGGCATTATTGCTACGCCATCCGTGGTATCAGAACGCCGGTCCGGGCATACATGGCCATCCCACTCTTCTTCCTAGGAGTGGTCCGACCAGCGTAACAACCGCTTGAACTTTTCGGTCCTCGCCCGTTCAAAACGGTTAACCGAAGGTTACTACGCGCCACTCGCCTGGTATTTAAGTTGATCCAGCCGGATTTCGATTGGTACTAAACTCGCTGCACAAAGGTGTTTCCGTTAAAGAACCGCTTCGTGTTCCGAATTTGGCTTCGCCCAATTCGGATGAACAATCTGCCGCTTCTGATAACCCGCTTTGGATGCTACAAGATGCCGGCCTTATTCTCTCGCTTTCAAGAACACCGCCCATACTAGATTTTAATTGGGCCCACTTTGGCCCATTAGGATGTTACAATCATCCCCTAAAGATTCGACGTCCCCGTCGAATGCCGAATCGCTTACCCTTTCGGGACATTTACCCTGTGATCCGCCTCTCTTCAACACGTTTGTGGCCCGTCTCTTGCCAAGCATGTATGCCATGCCGTGACCACGACGGATCCACGCACATGCACACAACATACCCGCGCGCTTGTCCCCACGCGTCTGTGAAACCTCGAGAGTCGGCTCCAATACCAAATGTAACGTCCGGTGCCCGACATACATGGCCTCAAATCCGACCAGCGTAGCAACCCGCTGAACTTTTCGGGCTTGTTCAAAAAGCGTTAACGAAGGTTACTACGTCCTGCCCCGGATTGAAGTTGATCCAAAAGTGTCGTGGATTTCGGTATGGTACTAAACTCACCGACGCTCTGATAACCATCATGACCATTTGCTTCGCCCAATTCGGATGAAACGATCTTAAGCCTTCTGATAACCGCTTTGGATGCTACGATGGCGGCCTTATTCGCCAACACCGCCCATACTAGATTTTAATTGGGCCCACTTTGGCCCATTAGGATGTTACGGTGTCCATGCGCTTGGGCGGCCTCGGGCGCTTGCGAAGGCGTATCAATGGGCCGCCATGATCCATTTAGGCTGGGGCACGGCCGCACGCCGCCACTGGGCCTCTAGCTCCTTCTCGCACTCTGGCTCGCTTCCGCCAAGATCGACCGCTGCGTGCAGTATGACGCTGGTCCGCTTCAGGCTTGTTAGTTGGGCTGGTCGGTGGGCCACGCCGCGTCTGCTAGGCCGAGATGGGTTGCTGCCGGCCCCTTTCATTTTATAAATGCTTTTTAATATAGGTTTCTAGTTAACTTGTAAAATCAATATAAAATGGTATAGGAATCCAAAAATTATGAAACTAATTTTGTTAGTCTCCTAAAATCATGATCTAACTGCTAGTGTATTTTGTTCACATAGTTTGATAATATTCTTGGAAGCTATATAATTAATTTGAGATAATTAATATTGTAAAAATATAAACTTGTAGGAATTGTTGTGATAAATTGGTAATAGTGTTGGATCTGAAATCTTTACAACAGGCTCCTAGCAATATTAGGTACTCACTATAATTTTTGTAGCTCCGGAATAATTAGTTAGCTAGATAGATAATGATGTCCTATTTCAAATAAAGATTAAATTGATAGAACGAAATAAACAAACAACTTAGGTTTGTATAACTAAAACTTCAATTGGGAAGTAACGCCTGATTCGACAACATGGATACGTAGACTAGCGCGTTGGAACTATCTTGTTAGCTTGTGAGACGTGATCAGGTTTCTAAAGCATTTTGCCTGTCGTTGATTATTTACATCTATGCATTTGCATCAATGCATATCATATAGGTACGATGATGGCTCAACAGATCAATTGAAGGATGATTGGGAATTCGAAGATGGTGTAATGGAATTCTCTCCAGGAGATGATGCGATGGGCTTTTTATTCAGCTGATGGTGGATGATCTGAAGATGCAGATACTAACTTTTTAATATATATCTTACCCAGGCAAGCCCTGGTGTATAACCCCTACTTTTCTGTAGTTTAAATTATATTTGTGCATTAAGTTTTAAGGAGTTGATTGAAACCCACTTGCATATATATATATATATATATATATATATACTATGAGTCTTACTAGTATTACAGGATCGTGTATATTGCTATGCTATAGGATTCCGATAGAAGTCGAGTGATTGCCTGTCACTCATGAGAGATAGAAAATATATTATTGTATTATTATCACTTGGAAAATATAAATGGTGAAAAGGAAAAATGGTGATCGGGCAGGGATATGGTTTGGGTATTGGCGGGTGTAAGAGGTTGTGTCGCCGTGGACGCGGGGCATGGCTTGGTTACACTGCTTTGTCTTTCTATGTCGGTTAAGGACCGGCCATTGCATAAGACTCTAGGCAAGTCACAGACTTATTATCCCGAGCACATACTTGGGTATGGGCGCTTGGAAGACTTGTTGCTCTCTTGTTGTGGGTTCCGGCTCTTTCCGGACCGACTGTCAAGGTTTCTTTTTGGTGGTGGAGGTCCTTGCACCGCACTAAGTCTGGGACTCAGGGGCGAGGGCTTGGAGTCCAAGTTTTGACGGGGACCTAGGACCCTAGGACAGGAGGGTGATGGGTTGGTCCTACTTGTGCCTTGGGTACAAGTGCGGCATGTGTTTTCGGGGTCCCAGCTGGGGGCATTGATTCGGGAATCACCGGAAATCTGGTACAGCTTGTCTACGGTTTAGCACCGTAGTAAGAACTGAAAGATAAAAGATGGAATGAAAAAAGAAAATCTGATTGCTTGCCACCTGCTTGAAAGTAGTGCAGGTACTTATATAGAATGGTTAGTTAAAGAACTAATGTGGCTTCCTAATAAGAATCGAATATAAGGACGCACGCTTAGTAATGCTTCCTGCAAATGCAATAAACCCACAAGTTGAATAGCCTTGCATATCCTTGGAGTCTTTTTCTTTCCTCCTGTTGGGTAAGTCTTGATGAGTACAATTGAGTACTCAGGGTTTTATTCCCCCTGTTGTAGATGACAGGTGGATGCTAGAGCTGACCCTTGTGTGTGGATACCTCCTGGTGGGCTCAGCGAGGATTCCTTTATGCTGCGATCGTAGTTGTTATTTATAACTCTCACCAAATGCTTTTATAAATGAAAGTTTCATAATCTGTTGCCGTAGTTTATATATCAATACTTCATCATGTCATGATTAGATATTTATTTTCGCTGTAATTTTGATCACATGTTATATTCTATTGTTCAATTAAATTGTTCATAACTCTGATAATATGATTACATTTCGCTAAATATTATACTCTAATGTTGTATTAAAAGTGATGTAAGAAATTGTTAAGAATGGTGTAAGCTTTAT
This sequence comes from Miscanthus lutarioriparius, assembly GCA_904845875.1. NCBI lineage: Eukaryota > Viridiplantae > Streptophyta > Magnoliopsida > Poales > Poaceae > Miscanthus > Miscanthus lutarioriparius. Next base: position 87,232,211 of record CAJGYO010000006.1, read on the forward strand.
TCTCTCATTTGTGATCCTGATGGCGAAAAATGTGGATTTTTGAGTTCTCCCTCGGAGTGTGCCTGACGGAACCGAGTAATTTAGTGTTCTCCTTTGGGTGCTTAGTGTCTAATGGAATACAAGCACTCCTGGGAGGCATTAGATTAGGCGGTTCTACCACATAGGCTTTGCCATGAGGCAAGTTGATAGAGTGTCGAAGATGGATGGCTTGTTGTTGATGGCTATGCTTGCAAGTGCCTTCTTCTTGGATTTCTTGTCATCATCACTAGAGTCACTCGCCTCGGATGATGCATCACTATCTCATGTCACCACATAGCCACCACCCTTCTTTTTCTTTTGGAATGTCGTCTTCTTCTCCTTCTTCTCTTTCTTTTCCTTCTTTTTCTTCTTCTCATCTTCATCATTGTCACTATTGTAGGGACAATCCGCTACAACATGATCCTTGCTCTTACACTTGTAGCATCTTCTCACATAATCTTTGCTCTTGCTGTTGTCTCTTCTCTTTCTTACACCATAGCCCATCTTCTTCATGAATCTTCCAAACTGGCGCACAAAGAGAGCCATGGCCTCATCATCAATGTCACTAGCATCTTAATCATCACTTGATTCTTCTTTCTTTGCTTTGCCCTTGCTATTAGATCATGAGCGAGCCTTGAATGCTACAATCTTCTTCTTGTCTTCATCCTTCTTCTCATCCTGATCAACCCCTTTCTTTTCCACATGGTATGTCTATTGTGTCATGACATCACCTAGTACTTGGTTGGGGTTAGTTGCTTCAATCCTTCTCTTATAATGATCAATCTCAATGTCTCAAATCTTGGAGATAAGCACATCAAGAACTGATGAGAGACATCATCATCATTGATCTTCTCACTCAAAGCCTTCAAGTCATTGACAATCATTTGCAATTGATGGAACTTCTCCGGAATGCTCTCATCATACCTCATCTTGAAGCTTGCCAACTTGTACTTGAGGATGTATAGCTTGGCACTCTTCAACACCAGTGTGCCCTCATATGTTTCCTCTAATATCTTCCACACCTCACTAGCTCTTTCACAATCCTTAATTTGCTCAAACACCTTGAAATCAATGGCATTGTAGATGGTGTTGAGAGACATTGTATTGCATTGCTTGTTTTCCTTGTCTTGGTTGGTGAGATTTGTGGGATCAATAATTGCATAATCACTCTCGGTCACATCCCACACTTGATCATTGATTGAACTAAGATACATCTTCATCTTTCTCTTTAAATAGTCATGGCATGTGCCATCAAAGAATGGTGGTTTGCCTCCCCACATGGTTCAACACAACTTGAGCCATCTTTTGACACCGAGGTTGTTAAGCCTTCAATCAAACGGTGACCACGGCTCCAATACCACAAGAAAGGTCCTAATATGGCTAGAGGGGGGTGAATAGCCTATTTAAAAACTCAACAAAGCACTAGAGCAATTGATTAGTACAACAAACAGCGTAATGCAATTTTGCTCTAGCTCTCCAAAGGGTTGCAAGCCACTTGACAAGATCCTAACATATGTGTATGTTAAACCTTGGGTCTAGTGGTTCCCGAATGAAGAAGACCCCCCGACCGACCCTTTTTAGGATTGCCTGGGGCTCGGGGGCTATACCCATCGGGTATGCTCGCGCGTACCCTCTAGAGAAGAAACCCTACCGAGCCTGACTACGACGCGACCTCCGCTTGGGGCTCGGGGGCTCGCGTCTATGATGACACTTTGGCTCGGCCCTTGGATCTTGCCCCGCCAACGACGCCATCCAAGGCCCGGGCACAGGAAGACACGCCCTGAGCTACTGAGGCTCGGGGTCTCCCCGGCGCTGCCCCTTGGGCACGACATTGCCAGCCACTTTCCCAACAAGCTCACGTATGGGGAATGACACAAGAAGACAAAGATTCCCCGCGACCTCTAGGGGCTCTAAGGTTGCTAGGCCCATGCATTAGCCCCTGAAGCCGACCTCCTTCACCGCCAACAAGAATCCAGAAGATCCACCTACGGAGGCCGATGCAAGCCGATACAGCCTGACACGTAGAGTGTAAGAACAGAGCAGCCGGACAACGCCCAAGGCTTTTTCAGCTCCACGACACCGCCACGGTCCACACCGCGTCGCTGCAAGGCCCTCCTAAACTCCAGCGCATGTAGACCATAGACTAGTTTCCCCAAACCTCCATGTACCCGACCTATCTCGTTATATAAGGGATAAGGTCGGACCTAGGAGGGGGGAGAAATGACCAACAATGGAGAAGAAGATAGATCATTCCATTCCTTGGCCTTAGCTCAGCATCGAGAGCAAGGCAACCCACCGAGGGGCACCGAGAGCTCCTCCACCGTATCCTGCCGTCTTCCTCCTCTCCAACAAGGGGAAGGCACCACTGGCGATGAGGCAACCTTAGGATTAGCACTGAGCTAACCCTCTACCAAATCTCTCTACAACCCTATTGTAACCCCTTGATTTTGGGTGCTTTTGACTATAAGGATCATCAGCTGCTGGACTTAGGGCTCCGATTGGCCCGAGCCAGGATAAACCGTTGCGTTTTCTCTATGATTCTTGTGTTCTTGAGTCCACCCAAGCCACTAGAGACCCATACTCTAACACCGACTCGAACAACAATGCTTGTCGCGGTTCTAACCTCACGACAGTTGGCGTGTCAAGTAGGGGGCAGCACCAAGTGCAATTCTGGCTCTACAGTGGCTAGAGCCACCTGCCTTGTCGCCGGAGTAAGCAGCACCTCCCAGACGGTAGTGTCTGCTTACCTGGTGAATTCTCCATCATGGTCGGTACCTTTGCTCTAGGCTAGGTGCTCAACTTTGGGAGCATGGCCTACGTCGTCGACTGCTATGGTGAGCTTCGTCCACTCCATGGGGCTGCGCTGGTGGGTAGTGAGCCCTTGATGTCGCCCACTCCGCTTGGGCTTCTAGGAGCAGATCTCAAGGTCCTAGCCCAATAGATCCAGCATGGTTTGGGCCCAAACCCCACCATGTCGGAACGCCGCCAGATGTTTTACATGATGGCCAACGTCCACCACCAAATCGCCACCGGTGAGGTGCTCCCACCGCCTGACCACTTTTAGGTACTACCTCATAGACCTACCTTTTGGGATCCAGAACACGGTGGCATCCTTCTAGATGGAGCTAGAGCACCTCATCAAATGCGAGGCACCGCGAGGCGCCATCCTCTTCGGCATGGCGGGGACCGATGTCCCATCATTGTGCACCTTCCTCGAGATCCTTTCAGGGAGTGACTTGAAGTACAACTCCGATGACGTCGACTGCAGCGCCCCTCCATGCATGTGCTACCACATCGATGGTGAGGTTCTTGCCGAGGAGGCGCCTGGGCTCACGCCACCGGACCAGAGTCCCCGTAACCACGCAGCCTACCTCCGGGAGAAGGAGGATCGCCTAGGGACTCAACAAGTGGACCTAGAGGCCACCGAGGTAGAGCTTGAGTGCCAAAGGCAGGACCTTGCACTTTAACAAGCTATGCAACCTCTCGGTGACGACGATGACTCCTGCATGGGGGCTCCCAGCGGCCTTTGCTTTCCCCGTGCAGCGTACAACATGGTGGCCGCCGCTTGCTGCCTGGAAGACATCTCCAACACGCTGGACCCAAAGACCAATGTGCGGCTGAACGAGGCAAAGCAGCTCTTTCACGTCGCCCTCGAGTAGCAAGCCGAGAGCTCGACGTCCCAGCGCCATGACATGCTCTCTCGGCCATCATAGATGACGGCCACTCCCAATGAGGACTGTGTCGACGCTCACTCCCCATAGATAGGGGGAGCAGCGGCAACACTTCTGGCATTAGCTCCAACCAACCATGGACCCAGGGCGCCAAGCCTTGGCAGGAGCAAAGGCGTGACCTTTCTCCTCAGCGTCCCCCGCGTGCCACCAGATCGGCGATGACTGTGATATCTGTGACACTATCAAGGCCAAGCACCACGCTCAGGCATGGTCCCATACCCCTGAGCGATAGGGCGGGGGCGCCACCTCGAATCACTTTGGCCCCTAGGCATTTAGGGCAGCGATCTGGGTGGCTCCCTACCCCAGGCATTTCCGGCCATCGACGCACATCTAAAAGTACAACGGCGATACCAACCCGGATCACTGGCTAGAGGATTACCGCCTCGCCATGAAGGCCAGGGGGTTAGATGGCAACTTTGCTATCCAATACCTTCCTCTGCTTCTGTCAAGCTCTACCAGAGCTTGGCAAGAGTTGTTCAAGTCTGGCAGCATCCGCTGCTGGGGCAACCTCCGCTCCATCTTCATCGGCCACTTCCAAGGTATGTAAACTCGGCTTGGAAACTTGTGGGACCTCCACAACTGCAGACAAAGGCCTAATGAGACCCTCTAGGAGTACATCCAGTGTTTCTCCAAGAAGCGCAACGAGCACCCCAACATCACCGACACCAACGTCATCAACGCCTTCATATGTGGCATGACCTATGAGGCACTCGTCCATGTGCTTGGCCACAAGACCCTACGCACGACACAGTGAGGAGGCGGTATAGGCCAACTTTAGCGGCAAAGCCAAGGCCGCCAGTCACCTTAGTGGAGCCGACGGCAATGATGATCTTGCCTTGTCCTAGTGACACCACGATAGGTGGAACAAGGACTGGAAGCACCATGGGATGGAGATGGTGGCCGCGGCTGACCGTGCCGTCGGACCTTAGCCCCACGGCCAATGCTCACGGTCGGAACACTTCGAGAAGGCGCTCGAGGCTCCTTGCCCATTCCACGGGAGGTAGACAAAGCACCTCCTTAGGGACTACGCTACCATGAGGGGCTACATCTGTGTCACCCTCGACCAATAGGGCAAGGCCCAAAAGCCTACCCTAAAAGCCGACGACCCGGTAGGAGGTGCCTAGGAGGAAGACACTGAGTTCCTAGAGGTCGAGCGCTACCTCATGATCTTTGGGGGCTCCCACACCTATGAATCCTACCGACAGTGCCACATCATCGAACAGGTGATGAACGCCATTCACACCCTCGTCGCTTTGACATGGTTCTGATGGTCCTAGACGGCCATCACCTTCAACCAGGAAAACCACCCCGACAGTGTCCCTAATCCAAGGCGCTACCTACTCATGGTCAGCCCGATTGTGGGCACCACGCGCCTCACCAAGGTGCTGATGGACAGGGACAGTGGCCTCAACATACTCTATGCCAGCACCCTCGACAAGATGGGCATCCCCTACAGCAACATGTGCCCTAGCAAGGAGCCGCTTTTGTGGGATCGTGCCGGGGAAGGAAGCCATGCCCCTCGAACGCATCCGGCTCAACGTCACCTTTGGCCAGCCGGACAACTTCTGCAAGGAGCCACTTACCTTTGAGGTGGTTGACTTCCCCAGCGTCTACCATGCCCTCCTTGGCCGATCATGCTTTGCCAAGTTCATGGTCGTCCCCAACTATACCTACTTGAAGCTCAAGATGCCTGGCCCAAACGGGGTCATCACCATCGAAGGGAGCTTCGAGCAAGCCTACTACTGTGAGCAGGACTACATTGCCCAAGCAGTCATGCTCATTGCCCCCTATGATCCCGACGGCTCTAGCCACAACATAGGAAGGGCACCGGTGGAGGAAGCAGCCAAGGCAGCAGCAGTGCTCGATCGACCGAGCATCTACGAGGCGGACAAGGTTTCTGGCGGTAGTGATGGCTGTGATGGCTCAGCTGGCCCCTCCATCTAGGCGCTCGGCCCCCCAGAAGGGGTTGCCCCAATCGAGGTGAGTTCCGACCTTTCCCCATGAGGGAAGGCCAATGTCAAGCCATCCACCTAGAAGCATCGTCTTCTGAGCCATGACCCGCCTGCTGACCTCCTTTGCTGACCTGCCTCTCCAACAACAAAAACCAAGATAAGTCACGTCCTCCTAACCCTCTTCCTTCGCTTGTCTCTATGATTGTCTCCTTTAACCCAAGCCACCTAAGTGAAAGCTCGGCTGCACCAGAGGATTGACTGAGCTAACCACCTGTTGTCCTTTCTAAAGGACGACCACTACAGAAGGCCCCCGAGCGAAGCAAGGATGGGATGGACGGAGCAAGAGGACCGGGTGAGGGATCGGCAAGGCACTAACGGAATGGCCCCAACCACCATGTTACTAGCTATGTCATCTTTCCCTTCTCTTGTGTCCATTCCGTTTTCTTTATATGTACCTGCCTATTTCCCGATCCTTCATTGGATCGAGCCACCCCACAGCACGACAGTCTGGGGGGCCCTAGAAGGGGCATCACCGAGGGTTCTAAGGCTAGTCCACCGGGCTTCAAGGCTGCCCAAAGCACCTTAAGTGCAAGGGACGCTCGGGAGATGAGCCAAGCGGTTGTAGCCAGGATGCCTAGAAGCGTCCCGACCGTCTGTACGAGCGATGTCCGAGTACTGATTCTGGGCTACTCATGGTGACCCAATGAGGGGGGCAGCAAGCCCCTGAGTGCTGACAGATGGGCTCGGGAACTATACGAGTGGCTCAATCAAGAAGCCGAGGATCTCCCCTTTGGGGACATGACCAGGGCATAGAACGACCGTAAACCTAGGGTTCTCACGGACTTACCTGCTAGCAGCATGGGTGTGGCGATCTTGGCCAACAAGGCCATCATCATAACAGCCCATCCTAATGAGGGACAAAGTCTCTGAGTATGACTCAAGAGCAATGGGATTACAAACAAAAGTAATTTCATTTCATAAATTGGGAATGACCCGATTACAATATATGGGGGTAAAAACCGCTAGAAGATGTAAGGTGCCGATGCCGCGGCAAGGCACCGGAGAAGGCCCACCGGTGACCGGCCATGCAAGTGACCTGACCTCCCCTGGAGGGATGGTCTTCATTGAGACTAAAGGGGGAGCTCGAGGACTTTGAGCCTAGAAGCTCGGTCAGCTGCCCGCTGGAGGGGCAGAGCGCACTGAGAAGAGGCCAAGATCTCCCAGTTGTAGCTTGGAGATTGGCCTCACAACCGATAGCTTGAGCCCTCAGGAGAGTGCCATGTCTAGCCTGACCATAGGCTAGAGGTGACAAGGGCGCAGCCCGCTAACAACGCCTGGTGGCTCAGGCATTCTCGAGCCCCACAGGCAACCAGAAGCCTGCGGAAGACCATGAGGCGCTGCCATGCCCCCGCCGACGCCACCTCTAATGGCAAGGATACAGAGATGGCACAAGGTGGCAGGTCGGGTGACCCACCACCCTTCACCGGCACGGGCACGGTGCTGCACTGACAAGGAGCCAACGGACCACGGGCCGAGCGGCCTAGGCCTATGCCCCTCAGCTCACTGGAGTCCTTCCACCCCTGAAGAAGCAGTCGCCCGACGCACTAAGACAAGCTCACCCAGAGGGAAGCGTCGCACTTCATCATCGCCATCGTCACCAAAGAAGATGGATCTAAAAGGAAGAAGAGAAGGGCCGGAGGAAGGGATTGAAGACGTCGTGTCCCTTGGGACTCCCCTTTATATCCCAGACGATGTGCTGTGAGCGGCTCTAGGCCCTCCAATCAGCCATCAATCGCCTAAAAGGGCCCTAGGGAACCGGTCGGGTGCCCCCTCAACCCCCGCATCACGCCCTCGGGTGGTTGCATAATGACGGTCGCACAGTAAAGGCGGAGTTAGGAAACCGCTGACAACGAGTCAAGTCTCCGCTCCACTTTCCACCATGCATGCCGCCCACTCCATGCACGCCTCCTCGAGGGACTTGAGGGGATCCGACTCCCCTCAGGCCCATCAGATACCATCAACGGCCTAGATCCGCATGCACCAAGTGTCGTGGCTCCCACTCCGCCAGATCTGCTCCATGTGGCCTCAACGTCCTATCTCCCAGACAAAGTGGGACAGCGCGGGGGTGCATGCCTTAACTCATCCACCAGGCATGATGGCCCAGACGCCATCAACCTCCTGCATAAGACGTCAGCGAAAGGGACATGCCCAGAAGCCACCATTCCCACTGATAGGGAGGCCTCACAATGGCCTCGGGGGCTGCGTTAGCTCCCTAGACGGAGCAACCCGACCCCTCGATCGACAGGATCTCGGGTGACGCATTCCCCAAAAACCAACCAACTCCCCAGAGTTGGGGCAGGAGTAGCTAAGCAGTGGGCCCAACGAGGGCCCCCATCTAAGGCTCGGTGTGCTTCCCACACCTCAATCTATGACTACAGAAGGTTAGCCCTAGAAGGCTAGCTTGAGAGGATCAGGACCTACTATCGCAACCCTCAGAAGGGCCTGGTGCTCCAAATGATCAGATGACCTTGAGCCAGAGCCCAGACGCTCTCAATCACCCGACCCATGGTAGGCTCTGATAAAAAAGAAGGCCACCTCTGGGCTCAAGATCGGCAACTCCCAGATGAATTCACCGATCCCTCGCTCAGGTCAAAGACCTATGTGACATAGACTCATGAAGGAATCAGCACCATCATCGCTCAGCCCCGATAGCCGAGCAACGCCCATAGCATTGGAGAAGAAGGCCCCAAGCAGGGAACAACACCCTTGTCAGCGGAAGCCGTCCCCGCAAAGGAGGGTTCGAACACCAGAATATCGAATTCAGCCCTTCGTCGTCATCACACCAAGTGAGGCCACGAAGGGATCAGAGGCTCCTGACGAGATCCTAACATATGGGTATGTTAAGCCTTTGGACTAGTGGTTCCTAAATGGAGAAGACCCCTGACTGACCCCTCCAGGATTGCCTGGGGGCTCAGGGGCTATACCCATTGGGTACGCTCATGCGCACCCTTTGGAGAAGAAACCCTACCAAGCCTGACTACGACGTGACATCCACTTGGGGCTTGGGGGCTCACCCGAGCCCCTAGGAACCCGATCTACGATGACACTTCGGCCCGACCCTTAGCTCCTGCCCCGCTAACGACGCCAGCCAAGGCCTGGGCATAGGAAGACACACCCCTTGGGCATGGCATTGACGGCCACTTTATCGACAAGGTCACGCACAGGGCCTGACACGAGAAGACAAAGCTTCCCCACGGCCTCTAGGGGCTTAGAAGCCCTTGGGCCCACACGTCAGCCCCTGAAGTCAACCTCCTTCACTGCCAAGAAGACTCCAAAAGGTCTACCTAGGGAGGCCGGTCCAAGCCGACATAGCCTGACACACAGAGTGTTAGAATAGAGCGGCTGGACAGCACCCAAGGCTTCTTCGGCTCCACAACACCGCCATGGTCCACAACGCATCGCTGCAAGGCCCTCCTGGACTCCGTTGCATGTAGACCATAGACTAGTTCACCCAAACCGCCATGTACCCGATCTATCTCGTTATATAAGGGATAAGGTCAGATCTAGGAGGGGGAGAAATGACCAACAATGGGGAAGAAGATAGATTAGTCCATTCCTTGGCCTTGGCTTAGCATCGAGAGCAAGGCAACCCACCGAGAGCTCCTCCACCGCATTCCATCGTCTTCCTCCTCTCTGACGAGGGGAAGGCACCACCGGTGGTGAGACAACCTTAGGATTAGCAACGAGCTAACCCCCTACCAAATCTCTCTACAACCCTATTGTAAGCCCCTAATTTTGGGTGCTTTTGAGTATAAGGATCATCAGCTGCTAGATGTAGGGCACTGGTTGGCCTGAACCAGGATAAACCGTTGCGTTCTCTCTATGATTCTTGTGTTCTTGAGTCCACCCAAGCCACCGGAGATACGTACTCCAACACCGACTCAAACAACAATGCTTGCCACGGTTCCAACCCCACGACTCCACCTATCTAATAATTCTAGTTTCTACGATCACTAGGCACTCAACAAGCTAGGTCACTACTCACTAAGCTAGTGTGCTTTCAAAGACTAACTAAAGAGCCACACTAACCAAACTAACAAGCTCTCAAAGACTAACTACACTAAAGAGCTTGATAACTAGTTTGCAAGGAATGTAAAGGAGTGAGTAGGATGATTATACCGCCATGAAGAGAAATGACCCAATCACAAGATGAAGCCAATCAATCACCGGGAGAAATCTAATCACACAAGAGACCCCTCACAATCAATGGAGCTAGGCACAAACAATCACCAACACATGCCGAAGCTCCTCCGCTGCTCCAAGCCGTCTAGGTGGCAGCAACCACCAAGAGTAACAAGAACTCCGCAGCCACAATGATCCCCAAGTGCCATTACATGCAATCACTCAAGCAAATGCACTTGGAATCACTTCCAATCTCACTATGATGATGAATCAATGATTGAGATGAGTGGGAGGTGTTTGCTTAGGCTCACAAGGATGTATCATAGGTGAAAATGTCCAAAAGAGTGATCCCAAGGCGCCCATGTTCTATTTATAGAATTCCAAGACCTCCACTAGACGTTACACTCTCGGGGCAACTAGACTGTGGAACTGGACCCAGGGTCCAGACCACTATAGTGCGGTCTGGCTCATAGGATCGTGCCATGCATCCCTCCTTTGAATCTCATGCATCGGATCTCAACGGTCACTTGATCAGTGTCAACTGCTCCTCTGAGTCACCTCTGGGCTGGACCCTGGACAGCACAACCAGACACACGCGTACCCTGGGTCTGGAAGGATCCAGTAAGCATCCAAAGAGCCAAAATGGCTGCGAACCTGGTCCGTTCCTAGCTTTCGGACCACATACAGTGTGGGTCTGATTCTTCTTCTTGTGCCATGTCGCCTCTGCGCCTGACAAACCATAGCCGGACCTGCGCGCCTGAGTCCAGACCCGCGCCATAATTATCCAGAGACTGGGGTAAATGGGGTCAGGCACTGCCACGGTCACTGCCACCCTAGGGCGGTGCCACCGCCACCCTGTCCGGTGCCCCAATGGCTGTTGGAGGGGCACCGCCACCCCATGTCCGGTGCCACACCGACATGTTCGGTGCCCTCGCAGAAAGTGGATCCAAGCGGTAACGGCTCTATTTGCTTGTAGGCTTATAAATAGATGTGGTGGCTAGCCTTGGCCACTCTCTTGGCACTTCCCACACCTACATACACCCTTTGGGAGCTAAGCACTCCACTCCACTCACTTGCACACTTGATTTCATCATTTTGAGTGAGATTGGAGAGCCTCTAGTGCATTGCTTAGTGGTCTAGCATCTTGTGGCACTAGTTGGGCGATTTGGGCTGGTGGAGATCTTGTTACTCTTGGTGTTTGCCGACACCTAGATGGCCTAGTGATTGGTGGATCGTCGAGCGGAGGAAGGTGATTGTCTCCGGCTCTGATCATTATGATTGTGAGGTGTTCTTGTGCCTTCCCTAGCAGAGCGCCAAAAGTAACTCTAGTGGATTACACGTGGCTTGTGGATCCTCATCTTGTGTTGGTTGTATGGCACCCAGTTGTGGGTTAGGCGTGTGATCCCTATTAGCACGTGAACCTCCAAGTGAGTGAATCGCCACAACGGGATCTAGCTTGCCGGCAAGCAAGTGAACCTTGGAGGAAAATCATTGTGTCATCATTTGTCTCCTTGGTATTCTTTTATATTCATTGATTGATCATTTGCCACAGCGGTATATCTCCTCTACCACTCTCTTGCATTACATTGTGTATTTACCTTGTGTAGAGCTTGTGGTAGTTGTAGTTGGTTGTATAGCTTAGCTCCTTAGTTGTAATTAGTTCCTAGCTAGCTCAACTAGTGTAGAGAGTAGTGACAAAGCCTTTGAGTGCTTAGTGATCATAATTGACTAGAATTGTTGGTAGGTGGCTTGCGTTTTTAGTAGGCTAGTGCATCACTTGCTTCGCCTCATAATTATCTAACCTCTTGGCTTAGTGTTGTTGTAGATTTTTTATAGGCTATTCATCCCCCCCCCTCTAGCCATTAGAACCTTTTAGATTTGAAGAACAATAGATCTGATAGACCAAACTCTCGCTGGCCCTTCGCCGACACAGATCAAACATCGTCGAGGTAGGGAGATATAGAGAGAGACATTATCCCAAAGTATTATTGTTGCCATCACCTCGTCAATGACACCAGAAACCAAAACCTAGATCAACAAGGATCCACAAATTTAAACAAGAATAGTGATCCCACATCAATGGTGACCATTTGATATCTAAGGAAAAGTGAATATCTCGCGAAGCTGGACCAAAGGATTGCTCACATCTGACCTCTTTTCCAGTACCCGACTTGTTCAATTTATCCTGTTTTAAAATTAGAATCGGCTAGGTCCATAGAAACACTCCTCGTTCCTCACGGATACGATATCCTAGAATACTTCGAGGTGAAAGCTATAATGGTATCCATGCGCTTGCGGATTAGTGAGACATAAGAACCGCCAATAAGCTTTCTGACGCCGTTCACCAGAGACCTTTGGTGCCACGTCCTCGTGGCGCTGGGCAAGCCACTACCTACGGCCACTGGCTGCTCAACCATCAGATGGTGGAAGCGGCTCTGACGGCTTTTGATTGGCTCACAGAAGCGGGGCACTGATCCTCTCGTCACCCTGGTGGCATGGGAAACTTGGAAGGAGCGGAACGCCTGATGCTTCCGAGGTGCAGCGTCATCCACAGAGCACATACCTACGAGCGACCATCAAGTGGCAGGAGGACGTGTGGATCGAAGCGGTCGCGACCTTCCTCGGTTTGTTTAGCTACCGAGTAGCAAAGTCTAGAACTTTGTTTCCTTGGGCGGCCTATGTGGTTTTGTCTAGCGTATATATATACTTCGTAACTCCTAGCATATCTTTCTTTCCCTATTGTCTGCTTTTTCCCAAAGGTCCCTACAACTATAGTATTGTGGATGTTTTGATCAGTTCCAACTACTGTAGAAATCTGGAAATGTACTTGGCAATACATGCCCATTCATCTAGGACAAGATATAACCATACAACATACTGAGGTGAAATTGTGTTGCCAAAGAGAACAGTTACTGCAACTTTTAAACAGACAAGAGTATGCTCAAGCAAAAAAAATTCTAACGAGGGAAATCATACCATTGGAAGATTCAATTAACCCTTAAGTCAACATTGAAAAGCTCTAGGCAGAAATTGACTACATATCTCGCTACGTCCTTCAGAGTAAGGCTTCCACCCCTCTGTAAATTATCTAATTTGTTCTCTATCTAAATTTAATTTCTTCATCAAAATTTCGTTACGCTGGTGGACAGGGCTTTTACAAACCTAGAGACCGATATCATGGATACAATCAACGATACATACGATTTTACCTGCCAAAGGAAATAGGGTATAATTATGTTATCATGCATGTATTTTTATGCACGGATTCATACATATATGGATATGCATGTATTTAATTGTAAACTAATTATTTATTTTCTACCAATCTAGTTTTCAGCAAGCCGGGCTCAACAGTGCTTATTGGCGGTTTGCGCTACTGATTAAAGCCTTGAGGACTCTAGGTGTGGTCACGGCTCGTTGCTGCTCTGCCATTGGATCATGAAAGTCAATTCTATTAGGCAAGGTGTGGCTCATCACATTGGAGATCAACGCTGTCAGAAGCTAACTCCATATACACTTCAGCTTTACGAGTTAATTGTTGAAAATGGAAAACACAAAGGTATCAAGAGGAAGCCTAACGTTCTCATGACTACTGCTGACCATAAGAGCCGTGGAAAATCTTCTCAGATTGGCACATCAGTGAACACAAGAAGAACCCACGAGATAAATCGCTTTGAGGATATTAGTCGAGACTTAGATGAGGTGCTGACAAGAGCCGATGAAATCAGAGTGCTACATCAAACAACAACAATTGGGGACTTGAACAGGTAAATAGAATCGGCAACATTCGAATTTTAGTCAATCATATTGCTGGAAGTACTGGAGTTTTAGAGCTACCTTCCCATACGATCCCTGGCATCGGTATCAATCCTCCAAATTCAACCACACAAGTAACTACAGCTCAGAGGCAGACTGGTGATCAATTTAATCTTCAGTTTCTGCCTGGTGTCCGTACCAATCTACCGACAGAGTCAAGTGTGGATCCAGCTATAGCTCATGACCACCAGCAGTTTGTTGCACCGACCGATGTCTGCCTCAGTCTGTAGGATTTCATCAGCACCTTTCAGCACTCCTTTGAGCAGACCAACATTGTTACCTCAAATGCAACGATTCAAAACCTACAGAACCAAGAGTACCTTCGTCTGCATTCAATTGCTAGTTCAGAAGTAGCAATGTTACCCCAAAGTCTCCATGCTTTTGCTATGACTGTAGTGACTGTGCTCATTGTGGTATAGACATTTTGTGATGATTCCTATAATCACGTCATAACCTCTGCATGTTTGATTGCCATTGTTTTGTTTTTTTCGATGAACTCTTTTTCTCAAGGAACGGACCTTGGTTTCTTATTTTTCAAGGAGTAGGATTGATGCCTAATCCTGTTTCCAGGCCATGTTGATGCATGTCAATGTTTTCCATGGTATCTGGTCCCATCTCCAGGTCATGATGATCATAACCGGTTACAACCTCATGGTGGACATTATGCATGTCTCCTTAGTCTAACTCGCAGTTGGTTCTTGCTCAGAGTATCAATGAATACAAATCATAGAAGGGAAGCCACCAATTTCACACTCAGCCTATATAACAACATAAGTGCTCTATTTTTTAAAAGTGCATGAATCATGTAGGAAATTAATCTTGGTTAATTACCTAGCTCAGCCCAGCCAGGATCTGCTGGACCAACAGACCAACCTCATCCCAATAGAAAATCCCCACTGATCGCATCTTTATGTTTCGCGCTAGCTTGCTCGTCAGTTCCTATGTTAGCGTGCTACTGCTACCGTACCCTTTTTGCCGTCGGCGGTGGACAGTCGCCGATTTCGTCGTCCGCACTGGCACCAGACTTGCTTAAGAAAATAGGAACAAAAAAAGATGCCCCATTGGATGAAAAATGAATAGCTTTTGGGGCACACCAATGAAAAATGATAAATGAAAGTACCTGAAGCCTAAATGTCTTTCATGCATATTTTTCATTTGTTTCCAAAAGCCTTCGTGATAAAGGTTCCTCAAAACCATGGGGACAGATCCGGTGAAAAAAGGCGAAAAGATTGAAAATGGTGAAAATTGATTTAAAACCGTCCTTTAAAGTTCCGTAGAAAATTGGAAATTGGCACATCTTTTTTTGTGTTATTAACTTATTATGTACTATTTTTTTCTCAAATACGCAAAAGACTTGCATACTTTTGTAATTAAGATAGAAAGGTTGTGATTACAACGAGGAGCAATGCCCCTTAAAACTCTTAAAGAATAAAATATGAATTAGTTACATATGTCCAAAAAAAGATATATTAATATGGTGAAATTAATAGTAAATATTATCTTTAAAAGAAAAGAAAAGATGGTGCATCTTATTTTGCCCGTACCCTTTAGTATCTTATCTTCTTTACACTGATTTCATGTTTAGTAGCTTTGTTATAATGACATGAATCCTAATATAATTGATAATGATGTATTATTCTAAACTTTTTTCTTTCAGAAAGGAACGAGCGACAACACATGGCCCCATTAGCCATGCTTAAAGAATGTGATAGCTAACCATGATGTATCCACCAGCTAATATACCAACTAGACTAGAGTGGGGGTAAGTGATATATATGATATGAGTGATGACACACATAGCAGAAATCCAAACATAAAGATAAAATAGCAGTCTAGCTAGCACGGAGGACGAGTGAGCACAAGGTTTCCAATGATTCTAACTCTACTTCTATGGTTCTATCTTAATCACACAATTGCACTACTACATCTTGAGAGAGTGGAGAGGCTTCCTCCTTGTGGTGTGTCTTGAGAGTGAGCGATACCTCTCTATTTATACTACTTAGAGTGGGCCCATAGATCCATGTGATGCATCTTCTATTCCCTTGGATCAAACCCCCATTCAATCAATGGTGAGGATCTTCACTTAGTGTGTTTCTTTGCATGGGAACATGCTGGAGGTCGGTGGGGGTACAATAATGGTGGTTGGCCGACCATAGAGGGCATAGGCTAACCCCCTCCTTGCCATGTGGGGCCATCGCCTCAAGTGTAGGCCCTCTTAGCATGATCAAGAGTGGGTATATACATGTGGGACCTTCTTGTCACGTCAATTTGTGGAGATGTCAACCATCCAATCCTTGTGCTTTGATTGTGGGCTATTGAGAAGAAGCACAACTTGCATCCATGGGTGGATATTGATTTGGAGTGTGTTTCTTGGATCATGGGAAGCTTGAGAGGGTAGTGGGACCCACTAGGGTGGTCAGCCGACCCCCCTAGTGTGGGCCCACAAGCTCCATTTCTTCCCCATTGCTAAGTCCTGCAGAGAAATACTCCATATACATGTGGAACCTGTTATTTGATAAAATTATGCTCATGATATGCTTATCTTCCTTTTATTTGGAGACTGCTGGTGGTGTTTTGAGTATGTGAAAGTATGACAATTTCTCACCGAGTCACCATCAACAAGAAAGACTTGTTGTCTAATAGAAAGAATGAGTTACCTGATGAACGTCATGTTCAACCCGATGCCAAGTGGATTTGTAGAAACATACATTCAGGCCATCTAGACCTACAGCGGCATTGCTTCTCATTCATTTAACAATTCGCTGAAGTTCCTGCAAATTAGGGATGGGGTCAATATATTCATTTGTTTGGTTTACTCGGTTGGGGTAATTTGAGTTGTCATTGTCCTTAGGCGGTAGAGAGTGATTTTGGGATGTGAAGATATTGTTGAAGTAGTCATTCATAGTGGTTGCAAGCTGCTGAGGAGTTGTAGATATGGTGCCATCCAGGTTGTGAAGGTGGGTGATTCAGTTGTGTCTGGTTCTTTTGAGGATGGTTTGGTGGAAAAAGAAGTGTTTGTCCCCTTTGGTAGCCTAGTCTTTTTTGTATCTTTATCGGTGGAAGATGTCTTGTTTGGTAAGGATAATGTGGTGTTGGTGAGTGAGTTCTCTTTGGATTGATTGGTTCTAGAGGTGTGGTGGGTTGGCCAGTTGTTGTAGAAGTTGTTGTTTTATTGTTTCTAGCTGGTCTGAGAGTTTTGGCTTGGATTTTCTCCATATTTTGAGCTCAGTGGTAAGAAATTTTATTTTTTGGTGAAAGGGCGTTGAGTTGAACGTTGCCAGCTTGTCTTTGCCACATGCTAGAAATCATGTTCCAAAAGCCACCAATTTTCAAACTTGAAAGGTTTGTTAGTTTTAGTTTGGTTGGAATTGAGGACAAAAAGAATGGGTGTGTGATCACTCCTCATCATGGGGAGATGGTAGACCATGGTAGTTGGGAAAGTTGTACATCATTTTGCATTTGCTAAACAATGATCCAAGCACTCATAAGTGGGATTAGAATTGAAACGTTTGTTGGTCCATGTGTAACCCAAATCAAACAAAACACATTGCTTAACCATGCAACAAAAATCAAAAATACGCCTAGCATCTGCCGGTCTAGGCCCTAGCTTTTTATTGGCATTCATGATATTGTTTAGATCCCCCATGCATAACATTGTAATTTAGGATATTTTACTTCAAAAGCTTGCACTTGGGACCAAATATTAGTAGTGTTTTGGTGGTGGGGATCTCCATACATGCAGATTAAGCCAAAGTTCATCATATGGTCTGCTTATAAACACACAAAGCAAGGATGTAGTTCTGGCTATAGCTATCTACATCAACATCTACTTCCTGACTCCAAAGAAGCCAAAGACCACCAGAAAGGCCTTGGGATGGAACAATGTATGCATGATCAACATCAAAACCATTTATTAGAGCAATTTTAGTCAATCTAGAGTTCCTTGTTTCTAAAATGAAAATAACATGTGCTTTGGTTGAGGCGATGAGGTGGGCGATGTGCAACACTTTAGAACTACCGAGGTTCCCTCCTGAACCCTGACGGTTCCATGCCAGGAGACTCATGGCGCCCATGGTGCCTTAGAGGCTAGCGTCAGAGCCTGCTGTATGTTGTCCTTAGCAGAGTGGCAATGTAGGACTTCAGTCGGAGGCTAAGATCCTATGGCGCATTTGGATGCCTATTTGGGAGGTCTTGTTGCACAAGCTGAGGATGAGTGGCCAGATCTAACCCCCCCCCCTGACTAGGGAAGCGAGAGGAGGAGGAACACCCCTTTGTGGCAAATGTTGGTAGTTCTAGAGCTCCATGTTGTCCGTAGTAGTCGGTCCTTGGACATGATAGGGGGTGAACCCATGGAGTTATGGTTGTTGAATCTGGCTTTGAGCCAACCTACGAGAAGGGCGCAACATCTCTCCTAGAGGTTCGCTGCTAGAGAGGCCAAGAGGATCAAAAAAATCATCTACAGAGGCCTATGTAGCTGATCCTGTACCTGGTGTGCCACCAACACTTGGATCCATCTGTTGAGAGCCAATGTCGACATCTCTAACACCGATTGGGGACTTTGCGTCCCAGTGACGAACGCTAACCTAAGATCTGGTGTTGGGGTCGTCGGATGTGACTCCTCCCGCGGATCCTCAAACTGCAGATGTAGCTTGATGTTCCTCTAGTTCTTGACTGTGAGCGAGGCCTATGACAGCCTTGAGGCAACAGTGGGTCCTGAGAGATAACTCCATAGCTCTATTTCCATGCTCTTTTCAGGTCCGACCGGACTGCCTAGAGAGATATATAGTCGTTGTGGTCTGGCTGTCCACCACCTTCATAAGAAGGGTGAACTGCGATTCAGCCGCCTCTTCATGCATCCATTATTGATTCCTTGCAGCACGTGATGAAAGTTGCAGAGCCTGCATGGACCTTGCAAGCTCCACAACAAGTGGGGCGAGTTGGTGGATCGAGGGATTCGTCAGTTATGCGGGGGAGGATCTAGCGGAGAGGGTGGGATTGGTGGTGGAGCCCTATCGAGAGAGTGACCCTTTTCCATGGTGGCGAGGGGAAACAACAACTTGGCCAGAAACAGGAGAAGAACAAATCTATAGGGCTCATCATCGGAGTAAAGCATGTTGGGGGATTCGGATCAGTGAAAAGAAGAGCTGTGGAATCAGGCCGATGGGGGAGGAGGGGTGGACGCGTGGGGAGCTGAGTCGATTTACTGAGCAGGTGTTGATCTGCCGGTCCGATGAGGTTGGGAGCGAACAGATTGATGAGCAGGTGTCAATTTGGGGTTGGATCTAGTGGAGAGATCAAGTTGGAAGCGGATTGGAGGAGAAGGTGGGTGGGGAACTGGCTGTCCGCCTACTTTCTGAGAACTCATGACCTAGAATTTATTTTGACGGAGATTGAGAAAGAGAGGTTGTTGTATGTGTGAGTGTGTGTCTTCTTTGAATGTGTCAGACATGGTAAAAGATGCCATTTTAAGATACTGTATTTTCTACAATGATTGGAGGTCATACATTGAGACCACATTTTTCTAGGATAATAAATACTCCATTCTAGATTAATTATTCTGATTTTTCTAGATGCATAGTTATATCTATGCACCTAGATATATATTACTCTCCATCCCAAAATTAGTGTCATCCTCACTTTCTAAGAAGTCAAACACTTTTAGCTTTGACCAAATATATATAAGAAAATATTAATATTTATGTTGCATAATTAGTATCATGATATAAATCGTTGAATATATTTTTATAATGAACTTATTTAAAGATTTAAATATTGCTAATATTTTGTACAAACATAGTCAATGTTATGACACTTATTTTGGGAAGGATGGAGTATATCTAGACACTTAGTAAAACTATATTAAAAAAACAAAATAACCTATATGATTTGGAACTAATAGAGTATTAAGGTTACGTATTTTGTGATTAGAATCATAAATTGGTTCCAATCGTAAAATCGTACAACTACAACAGAATTAAGATTATAAGGAAAAAAAATCATAGTGAGGCGTGTGGTCGGTTGGACGTAAGAAGGTGCCAGGTTTGGTGGCAGAAAAACAGAATCAAAGCCACCTTTCAAATTTCAAACCATCAGTCCATCACTCCAGCAGACTCCAGTAAGGCTTATTTGCGCATATTCAATATAGATTTGATTTGTTTTTGTTGAGCTTGTTCATAGATTGTTTGATTTGCAATCTAAATGGTAACACGCTTACAAATTAAATGTGTGTTTTATTTTTGCGTGCTCACTGGAACGGAAAAAAAAACACATGATACTCCTGAGTATTCTGTACTCGGACAATTTAAGTCAGTGCTTTCTGGGCGCGGTCGGCACGACGCCTTCGTTGCCGGCGAGCGTCATGTACTTGTCCTTCCGGGTCAGCCCGGTGAGCTCGAACCCCAGCGCCTCGCTGAGCCCGCGCTGCACCCGGTTCGCCACGTCGATGCTGTCGCCGCGGCCGCCGTTGTCCACCGGCGTTGTGGCGGCGCGCGGCAGGAACTCCACGCGGTAGGCCGGCCGCGGGTTCATCATGAAGTAGAAAGGGTCCATCCACTTGGCCCCCGGCTTGGTGGACGTGCCGTAGAACATGCCGACGCGGGTGTCCAGCGCCACGGGGTTCACGTCGACGCCGAGCTCGGCGAAGAGCGGGCTGAGCCGGAGCAGGTACTCCTCCCGGCACGTGGTCCCCTCGGGGCACACCACCAGGTCGCCGCGCGCCAGCACCGCCGCCATGTTGCGCTGGTCCTTCTCGCGGTCCCGCGTCAGGCGTGCCGTGCGGATCGGCGCGATCAGCTCCGACACCGGGCTCAGGCTGTACGTCACCGCGGTCACCGGCTTCCCCAGCGCCGCGGCCACGATGATGGGGTCCAGCAGCGTGCGGTGGTTGGACACGTACAGTCGCCCGCCGCCGCCGCCTTCGCCGCCTTGGCGCGCGGTGGGCACGTGGCCGCCCACGAGGCGGTAGTGCATGCCGGTGAACGCGCCAACGGGGAAGCAGACGCGGTACGGGAGGAAGGAGAAGGCGATGGTGCGGAAGACAACGAGCGCGATGCCGAACGGGAGGAAGGTGTACATGGCGAGCGCGGCCGGCGGCGTGGGCGCGAAGGCGAGGCGGCCGTCGTGGAAGACGAGGGGCCTCGGGTACTTGTCCCGCGGCAGCGGTCGCCATCCCCGCGTGTCGGCCTCGCTCACAGCGAAAGTTTCCTGCACGCACAGAAGGTGTGCAACGTAACGTCAAGGGCGCTGGCGTGTGCCGTCACGAGGATCAGCATTCAGCACTGGCGTTAGTTGACTGCGACTATATTTATTATGACAAAAATATATATATAATAAACCTTTTTGTTGCTAATTTGGCGAGGAACATTTTAATTGCTGATAATAATGTTAATGCAAATTACGGAAGATTATTCAGAGTCCGTACGTGGATTAGGTAGGATTTCATTTTCAATTTGATCTGATGGGGCTCCTGGTCATTATACTTTTTACAATTTTACTCCTAGCCTGGACCTCTCTCCTGGTCATTCAAAAATACTACCTGTGTTCCAGAAATAATACAATTCTAAGTTTAGTTAGAGTCAAACTAACTTAACTTTAGCTGAATTTGGGAAAAAATGATACTAACATTTAAGACTCTAAAAATGTATATTATGATAATATCTTCCATGAACATCTAATGATGTTTATTTAGTACAATAGATAAACATTAATATTTTTTATATAAATTTAATGAAATTTAAGATGCTTTGACTAAGCAATACTCTAGGATTTTTTTTTTTTGAGACGAAAGGAGTAGTTTTCTAATAATATAATTTTGTTATGTGTAACCAATATATGAAAACAATAAATGATAGTTAAATAAAAGTTATGATTTGTAGACTGATGTGTAAAAAAGTCTAACTTATTTGTAATTGGAAACCTATATTAAAAACGCTATACATGTGAGTTTCAAGCTATTAATGTTCCATGATAACCAAGAAATCGCTTGTTCCTGGTTATGTTTCCACGATCAGAGTTCAAATTGTAGCACCTACTATAGGTGCAATTTACACACATATAAATGCTTTTAATTTAACTGTTATATTTGCGATGCTATGATTACGAACCAATTTATGCTAATAAAAAATTATTTTGCAAGAACATCATGGTCTACGTTAATTATGATCCACGGAAGGAATATACTCCCCCATCAAAAAAAGAATGTTATTTTAGTGTTTTACTAAGTTAATCAATCTTAAGTTTAACCAAATTTATGTAAAAAATAACAAGATTTATCAGACCACAAATAGGGAAACTATGAAAATATATTTCAAGATGAATCTGGTCATGTTTATTTTGATATCATAAATACAGTTGTTTTCTTAACATATTAGTCAAATCTAAGATAGCGTGGCTTAGAATAAAATTAGAATAACTTTCTCTTTAGGATGGAGGTACATAGCGATGTGAAAGGCTAATTAATCAGGAGGTTGTGTATCGCACTGCTATATAGGCCAACATGGACTTCGACGTTAACAGCCCAATTAAGTAGTTTTCATGCAGCAACCGCAAATGTTATTCCTAGTAATATTCTAAAAATGACCTTTGATGATGTGCTGAAAACTCATAATAATAATAATTCCCATAAAAAAAGAAAACTCATAATAATTTAATAAAATGTGATGTGCCTACAATTTATAGCGCGTCGTTTGGAGGGAACTGAACCTGTTGATTGAGTATGGTTAACCAATACAAAAAAGACACTTTCATGCATGACTAAGACTTGGAAACAAACATGGTTATATGGACCCAAGGCTCGGTGACCCTAGGCTGCCGCTCGAGCTCATCAGCGTCAATTCCCCTATGTAAAATCAGTGTTTAGCCTATATTCTTAAGAGATTAGGCTTAATCTCATACTTAGCCATGAGATCCGCCCAGGCTTATAGAAAGTTCTAGGTCCACTACTGGTTATATATACTTGTACACTCCTATGGTTTTCTTCATAATCTTACTACAACACTTCTATACTATTCCCTCCGTTTTAAATTATAAGTCGCTTTGACTTTCTTAGTTCATCCATTTTGCTACGTATCTAGACATAATATTATATGTAGATGACATAATATTATATGTAGATGCATAGTAAAATGAATGTACTAAAAAAGTCAAAGCGACTTATAATTTAGAATGGAGAAATTATATATCCATATGTATGATATCACCGTTATTAACTATATATACTTATTAACTATATTACTTGTACACTCTATGGTTCACCACCAATGTTGACCTCCTAGTTCACCATTTGAAATTTTGGACTCATTTCCCTTACGCTACACTTCACACGACCTTCCTATATATGAGCCCGTGGCTGGCGTTCCTACCATTATCATATAGAGTTCTTTTTTTCCACCCACTATCACTACACTTCTACCGTATTGCTTGACCTTTTCTTCTCTCTAAATA
Organism: Miscanthus lutarioriparius; assembly: GCA_904845875.1. Lineage (NCBI taxonomy): Eukaryota > Viridiplantae > Streptophyta > Magnoliopsida > Poales > Poaceae > Miscanthus > Miscanthus lutarioriparius. Next base: position 87,255,351 of record CAJGYO010000006.1, read on the forward strand.
GTAAATTTTAAAACTACCCTAAAAGATGAGAAAAGCAACTTTTTAAAAGAAAAATAATATCTGGGTGTTATATATATTATTGCAACGTTTTATGCGTCTTTGACGTACTGTAACATCACGTATATCGGACGGTTAATGTTAGGAGAGTAATAAGCAATGCTCTGACAGTCTCACCTTGCAGTAGTAAGGAGAGAAAAGGTAGTGCACCCTACCGCTGCTCGCCGGTCCGACGAGCCCCACGGCGCCCTTCTTTCCGGCCACCTCCAACTCGTCGCCAAACAGCGCCCTGAGCTTCTTCGCTGCCATCTCGGCTGCGTCCTCCTCGTCCATCAGCCCGGCGAGGACCCCACCGACCGACCTCACCTCAGGCCCCACGACGGCGTCCACGCCGACATACTCCTTCAAGAACCCGTCCACCATCACCCTCGGGAACGTCGCGCTCACGGCCACCACCCGCGCCGCTGCCTGCACCGCCGCCACGCCCTCCGCCGCCGTGGCCTCCAGGAAGAACTTGGGGAGCACTACTCTGCCGACCCTGGCCACCTCCTTCTCCTCCAGACCGACGAGAGCGACCGTGGCCATGGCCCTAGCCCGCGCGCCGTCGCCGGGGAGGAGGAACATCAGCGGGTAGAGCAGCAGCAGGAGAAGGCCCCGGAGGAAGCCGCCGGCCTCGACGGCCACGAGCATGAAGTACGGGAAGGCGGACACCGGCGGGCGCAGGATCCACGCCTCCACGTCGACCACTAGGGTCTGGCCATGTAGCATGTCCAGCGGCGGCGGCGGCGGGCTCGGCTTCATCGTCACTGCCATCCTGGTGGCACGGTGGTGCCGACGACCGGCGAGCTTCCGCAGGAGGAGGAAGAACAAGGAGACCAATGGCTTGGACAATGATGAAGATTTCATGGTCATGGCTATCTATACCTTGCTGGGTAGGTATCTATTGCCTTCGATCGCGAGCCCTATAGTCTGTGTCGTGGTGTTGCATGTACTTGTCCTCTGGCATGCAGTCTGGCTTCGATGGGCGTTTGTGTACGTATCTGCTCAGGAGCCACAAGTAGAGCGCTGTGGCTTATTTATATACTCGGCTTAGTAGACGTGCCGGCGTGTGCCGTGCCGTCTCGGGGATCAGCACTGGTGTTAGTTAACGTCACGAGGATTAGCACTGTGTTCGTTAGAGTAGCTGTTGGCTGCAGCAAAAAGACTTTGGCCGGTGAATTAGTCATTTTTTTTATGGATCTGGTGATATAGCCCGTTTTTAATTAAGAGGAGTGAATTACTAAGTCAGCTATGAGAGAACCCTCGTAGCACAGATTATAAATCACTAAGACAGTAGTGAGTGACCTGGAATGAACATAGAAACAATAAAAAAGACATAAGAAAGAGCGACTGACCTCGACACCCTAGACCTACAACTGTGCCTGCAATAAAAGTAATCAACGCTAAGGTTGCCCACAACAAAGACAAAGCCGTGGTGGCAAAGTATCCACCCAGAGAAGACACATCAATATCCAGTAGCAACGGCAGCAAAGCATCCGTCAGTGAAGACCAAGCGACCACAGCGGCCAAGCACCCTCCAAGAAGTGGGCCCGCACGCTCTCGGCAGCAAAGCATCTACCAGAGAGGGGACCAAAGAGCCAACAGCGGCAAAGCATCCGCCAAGGGTTCCATCGGCGGCCAATAAGTATCCGCCGAGGAAGAAACGAAGACGCCTCCTACGGCAAAGCATCCGTAGAGGGGAGCGGCCATGACACCCTCGGCAGCAAAGCATCTGCCAGAGAGGAGACCAGCAACAACAGCGACAAAGCATCCGCTCGAGAACGATAGACGACGACGGCAATGTCAAGAGCTGCAAGATAGACCAAAGCGAGTAGAATTAAGGCACACACAGGCACAGTGAGGAGGTCCACCAGAATCCAACGGCTCGGCAGCAACCACAGACGATAGCGACCACATGAGGGAAAAAGCGATGAGCCATAGTTGATTCTTCAGCGACGCCTTTAGGAAGGAGGTGACACCCAAGGGTCGCACCCTGAATGCCATCGGCGCGGGCCTTAGAAGCATCTAAGGCAAGGCTTACACCCAGAATCTGGCAATGACGACGCAGAAGCATGGGTTCAACAACGACGCCTCCAAGGAGGTATGTGGCACCCGAGGCATCACCGTCATCCACCCAGCCAAAGCCGGGCTAAGCTTTCGCTCAGAACCCATGCAACCACCGCCGCATCATCGAGAGACCCACGAGCACCACACCCCAGCCACCACAGCATCATCCAGCCATGCGGGGCAAGATGCAGGCCAACCTACAGGAGGATCTGGCCTGCCGCAGGAGAGTAGCAGCCAGCTGCAGCTCAGTAGGCAGAGACCCTGCAGGGCGTGGCTGAGTCGAGGTAGGGCGCATCCAGGCATCGGCCGTCCAGAACCAGCCACTAGCCGCTGGCAGCCCAGTCCCAAGCAGCCGCCAGCCGATGGCCGTAGGATTCCCAGCCGCCAGATCTGGCCGCCGGTGGCCAGTAGCCGCAAGCCCCAACCACCATTGCCGATGGCCCGGCCATGGCCAACCGTCGTAGAGGAGTAGATCCGGGCACCGGTGCACAGGCGCATGGCCTAGGCCCCACCATCGATCGCCCGGACAAAACACCACCAGCTGCCGACGAGGAGGGGAGGGCGGATGTCCAGGGCGCCATCGGATGACAGATCTGACCCCAGGGGGCCTAGATCTGGCCAGCCGCCGCCAGAAGTGGAGAGGGTGGAGGGGGAGGTGGAGGAGCGAGGGGGAGAGAGGGGGAAGTGTGAACGGGCACCGCTTTTCGAGACCGCCACTGGCCGCTGCCGCCACATGCCAGAGGGCGGCGACGGTGGCCGGAGAGGAGGCCTAGAGGGGGGTGCTCAGACGCCGACGTGGTCGCCCCCGAGTCGCCCGTTGGGAGCACTCGGGGGAAGGGGGAAGGGGGAAGGGCCACGCGCGTATAAAGTGTACTACTCTGTAGTACGCATAGTAGTTCCCTTGAAACACATGGTCGTTCATGCCGTTTCGTTCTCTGTAGCATGTTGGTAAAAACGGCTGTGATGGGGGTTATGAATCGGACAACCGGTTGTGGTGAACTTTCTGTAGCAGTGTGTACTTATCCTCTGGCTTCAATGGGCGTTTGTATCTGCTTGACTGCTCACGTAAAGCGTTGACCTATTTTTACTCAACTTAGTATCCGTGGTTTGGTTTCTACTATAGTAATTACATGGCTAATTATGTTGATGCTTCAGTAGGTGTGTACATGGCGAGCGTGGTGGGTGGCGTGCGGGGTAGGGGAGGAAGGAGAAGGCGATGGTGCAGAAGACAACTAGCGCGATGCCGAATGAGAGGAAGCTCTATATGGCGAGTGTTGCGGGCGGCATGGGCATGAAGGCGAGATGGTCGTAGTGGAAGGCTAAGGGCCTTGGGTAGACACGTACTTGTCTCATGGCAATGGTCGCCATGCATAATGCATGTCAGGCTCGCTCAAACCTTGTATAGATACACTCGTATTCAGCTCAATCCATGTGTGTTAGAGCGATAGTTTGTTGGACACATAAGAGCTTGCAATTAAACTTTCAAACAAGTCCTTACAGAAAGTTTCCAATACACGTGCAATTATGCAACATTCAAATGGAATTCACACTATTACACTGGTGGGTTTCAATACCTGTTGGGAACTGGCTTTAATCCTAGTTTTCCAACCGGGATTACGGATCCGGGACTAAAGGTCGGGACCTTTAATCCCGGGTCACACAACCGGGACTAAAGCCTATCTTCGGAACTAAAAAATAGTTTAAATCCTGGGAGACCTCTCTTGCGATGCATGAGATTCGAACCCAAGACCCCTTGTCTCGCGCGTAGCTTCCTTACCGACTCAACTGTACACCACATGTGACAAAATCCTGGACACTCTCCTTTTGAATTCACCCGTGGGGGAACTTTAGTCCCGGGTAGGAGACCTTTAGTCTGGGTTGATGACACCAACCGGGGCTAAAAAGTCACACTTTAGTCCTAGTTGGTGTTACCAACCGGAACTAAAAGTGGGAGGACCTTTAGTCCGGGTTGGTAACACCAACTAGGACCAAAGGGTGTCTTTTAGTCCCAGTTGGTGTTACCAACCGGGATAAAGGGGTTTTTGGCGCTTGTAAAATTTAGAACCGGGACTAATAATCACATTAGTCCCGAACTCCAATACAACCGAGACTGAAGGTGCGAAACGAAAGTCATTTCTCTACTAGTGTCAATATCCTGAGACGGAGTGGCGGCTAGGAAAGATGTCATAGATGCACAAGTGACAATTAAGTACCCTATCTTTCTTACTACCATTGAAGATGGCCCTACCCATTCTATGACGGAGGTTAAGACAGAAGAGCCACGATTGATAGAGGATCCACCTCCAAAGGCATCATCTTATTTAGCTGTCATGGTAGGAAGAGCGAGAACATCGCATGTCCTTCTATGCATCGTCATCCTTCACCATTCACCACGACAACAAGACAGCGGCGTAAGTCCTACGACAGATTGACGCTTCATCAAAGTGCTCTTCTTGCACAACGTGGTGTGCTAAAAGATATAGGCATTATTGGAAATGATTGGAGGCTTAACAAGGGTGCAAATCAAATCTATGCAGAGTAGTTACAGAAATCTTTACTGTCAGATCTTCTTAAGCTATTGATGGGTTTAAAAGACCGTGCCTTTTTTCACGAACACGCTTTGATCGCGCGCATTTCATTAAGAGGGAAGCAAGTAGTGCCTTTTGAAATTAGGTGGCAGAGGTTTCTTTGCTTCTTGGTTAGGTGCTTTCTTTGTTGTGGGTTGCTATGTAGCTACTTGCTCTTATTGCAAATGGGTTGTTGTTAATGGAGCTGCCTTAGACACTGTAACTGCTTGTTTTATGTTTTAAACTCTTTCTGGAGGTGTCGTTTGTCCTATTTAAACTGTTTTTATTAATATAATCGACAACTCTACTGCTTGGTTGGTTTTATAAAAAAAATAAAATTGAATATTGTCAAAGGTGCCACTAAATGCTGGATAGTTCGTTGGTTACTGTTTCCAACCATAGTCTACCTAATAACTTTGTTGCAATCAACTTGGATTTAATTTCTCTATAAAAAGAAAATATTTAATTTAGTACTCTTGACTGAAAAGCACCTTGACGTTTTCTCCATCACCGCCTGATTTGGCACCAAATATGAAATGTGACAAACTGGCAACAACAATTACTACGACACTGTTAGATCATGAGTGTGTCAAGAGGTATTTTCGAAACTGGTCCGCTGTTAGAGGTTAAGGGCTCAAGAAGTGAAAAAAAAAAGTAAATTATATTTTTCAACCTCCAGCTTACAACATAGTTCGACAGTCAACCTTGAACTATGATATCTCCAACTTACACACACCCTCCAACTGTTAAAATTGAACTCCTCTAGCTGCCTTCAAAGTGGTTTTCTATTTTCTAATAGAGTAAAATTCACCACCGCTTCCTAAACTTGGTCGGCGGTGTCATTCTGGTCCCCGAACTTTCAAAAATGATATATGCGGGTCCTTAAACTCGACCAACGGTGTCAAGCTAGTCCACGAACTTCCAAAGTGATCACCGTCGGTTCCTAAACTTGGCTAATGGTGTCATCCTGGGCCCTAAACTTGGTTTTGAGTCTCATCTGGATCCAACGGGCCCTAACTCACCCTATACACTAACATGGCGTGCTGACTGTGTGTTTGACGTGGACCCGATATATGAAATATATCTATATTTTAATTTTTTGGAGGAGTAAAATTCACTGCCGATCCCTAAACTTAGCTAGCAGTGTCATCACAATCCACAAACCGATATATAGGTCCCACATGTCAAAGATGAGGAATAGAGAGGAGAGGTGGATCTCACATGTTGGGTCCACGCCTAACACACAGTCGGCGTGCCACACCAGCGTATAGAGTGCGTTAGGTCCTGTTTGGACCCAGATGAGGCTTAAAACCAAGTTTAGGGTCCGAAATGACACAACTTGTCAAGTTTAGGGACCGATGGTAATCACTTTGAAAGTTCATGGACTAGGATGACACAGTTGGCCAAGTTTAGAGACCCACATATATCATTTTATAAGTTTGGGGATCGGAATGACACCGCCGGCCAAATTTAGGGACTGGCGGTGAATTTTACTCTTTCTAATAATAGAAAAATCTGGTTTGATCTCAAGAAATTCATAATTAATTTATTTTAAATCATAAAATATGAAACTAGTTCCAATTTTCTTCTAAAAATGTCATTTATCTTTTGGTGCTATATTTAGAATTATTCGGATCTTACTTGTTTTAAATAAATAATGAGTGCAACTATGAGCAATAAAGCAATGTAGGAACGGAAATAAACAAATAAATACCTATATATAGATCATAAACAAGTAGAGAATATTTTTAGAAAAAAAGTGGTACTAATTTCATATTTTCCTGATTCAAAATAAACTATTTATGAATTTTTATATAGTAAATCAGATTTTTATTATTTTTACAAAATATAGAACCACCTTTAAAACCAACACAATGACCAAATTCGTCCAATTTTGATACTTGGAGGATATATATTACCCGGTTTCGTAGTTTAAGGTTGAAAATCATACTACCATGCAAGTTTGAGGGTGAAAAATATACGTTGCCCCCTAAAAAAATCAAGAAATCAAATGAACATTTCATCCTTTCAGAAAATACTTTATCACATGTCCTTGCAATAAATCTGCACATATCTGAAGTTCAGGAACAGTTATCAGCAAAAGTTCCATCACCACTCATTATTCGAACCATATAAAGGTCTCCCATGTCTAATATTTGTATTGATGTTCTGTGGTATAATTTCATTTGGGCCAAGTTTCTAATCAATTGAATTTTATTATTGTATCTATCTCTCTATTTTTTGCACTGAAGGACATTGCCTGAAATGGGCCCAGGGTCAACTGGTCATACAGTCGCCACTACTACACAACCCTTTTACAAAGATGGGTGATTTTCTTTTTCAGAAAGAAATGGATGAAACGCCCGCCTGTCATACATGGGCAGGGGCTGTGTAAATCGGTTTTTGCAGAGGCAGCAGTCATTTTGTTGTGAAGTTTCAATTTATAGAGACAGTGTAAATTGATTTTTTTTATTAAAAAAAACTGCCCTAGCTGCTAGCCTCTGCGGCTCTGCCGCTCTGCGTTGCCTGCCATTTGTGGGCTTCCGTCGGTGCTGGCCATCAATGAGTGTACCTGTCGTCAGCGTTGAGGAGGACGACGACGCAGTCCTTGCGTGCGCAGCGGACGTCAAGGCACCACGGTCCCGAGATCTCGACAACCTTGATGGGTGGTGTTGATGGTCAAAATTTAACATCACAGACGTGATCCGGGGCGCTGTCAAGATTGTGTGTGCTTTCCAGAGATCACATGCAGCAGCTGCAGGGATCTTGTCTGCCCTCTCCAGGGACTACGTGAAAATTGTGTTTGTTTAGTAGGTCCTTGTTTAGTTGACGAAATTTTTTGAAAAATGATACTGTAGTACTTTTATTGTTATTTAGTAATTAGTGTCTAATCATAGTCTAATTATGCTTAAAAGATTCGTCTTGTGGATTTCGTCTAAACTGTGTAATTAGTTTTATTTTTTATTTATATTTAATGCTTCATGTATGCGTCTAAAGATTCGATGTGACGAGAAATCTTAAAAAATTTTACAAAATTTTGAGAACTAAACAGTCACCAGGTTTCAGCTTTCGTCTGTGTTTTCCAGGGGCTACGGGCGAATTTTGTCTGCCCTTTCCAGAGGCTGAGAGAGTTCTGTCTGCTCCAGTCAGCGCCAATGAGAACTTGTGTTTCTTCTTGTCATCGTGCGGAAGCCGCCTATTCAAATCAGAGTCCAAGTGCTGTATACTGGAGTTCACGAATAAAAAAGGAAGCTTGATCTATATGCTGGCCAATCGTATACTTGTGTATACATGATTAAAAGGCAAGAAACAGAGTCCGAGAAGGAATAAAGGGCTCACGTTCATGATTGTTTGGACGCGTTTTTGATTGGCCGGCCAAGAGAAGGAATTGTCCGTGTAGAGGTTCCGATGGGATTCTTTATCCAGTTTGGACTCTGAAAATAGATGCGTCCGAATATAGTTAGAGGTATTTTATTCGGTCATGTAAATTAATATGGACTCTTGTACAGAAAGACCAATCACCCTATAAATATAAAGGGTGATGGTCAATTGACAACACACATTTGACATATCAATCTGCTACATAATTTTGCATCTGCTATTTTCTCTCTAGTTTTGCTTCTTGTTCTTCGTTGAGGTCTACTTTGTTACGACAACTAGCACAAGGTCCTAGGGGCGGTCAGGCCGATCTAGGACAACCCATTGCCATCGTTCTCCCTAACGGGGTCCCTCTCGGGAGCATGGGGTGTCGGGTTCCAAGAGCTCTTGTCAGCGTGTCTTATGTATCGCACTCCCAACGAGACTCCACTTACAACATGTCTTGCACATCACGCTCATCGCCGAAGACACATGTGATGTGCTCGTGTGCGAACAGGTGGTTGCTACACCATCCTTGTCCTTCTTCTTCGCACACACCACGTGTCGCCTCCTCGAACGTCTTGCTGCCTACATCATTCTTCGTATACACTCATATGCCACTCTTTTAAGCGGAAAAAAGATCTACTGCACTCCAAAGTGTCTTGATACCCCCCTTAACTTGTGATTTCTTTTATGTTTTTTTTTTGAAAAAAGACACTCAAAAGGTTCCTTCACTTTTGACATGCCTCAATGAGAACAAAGGCCAGTACAAACGAAGGACAAAAAAACACAAACCGATCTCCAAAAAATAAGAGTACATCTGTCGGATACCAGAAAATGGGGTACCCCAAGCAAAGATCAAAAAACTACTTAGACCCTAAGAACAGAACCAACGGAATAAACAAACGAGGTCTCGGCCGAAATCTCCGATTCGCCCGAGACCGTCGCCGCCCCAATGAGCGAAGCGATTCTCCGACTACTTGAGACCGCCGACCGCCTTGCCGAGGCCCCCTCGTCGAGGCCCCTCGCGTCAGGGGCCTCGGAAGAAGTGCCGATTCTCCGATTCGCACGAGGCCGGCTCGGCACCAGCCCCGTGACCGCCTCTTTGACCAAACTGCTCTGACCGAACGCCGCATTCAAGCGCCTCAACCACTCCGGCAGACGCACGATGGCACAAGATCAGCGGTGCACCGACCGACTACAATGCCCGATCACCTTTTTACGTCAACCTCTCCAGCGCCATCTGCGGCGACGCAGGGACCCGCAGCAGACTGGGGTTACCGACCAACTCGGCTGTGCGCCTAACTCCTGCGCCAAGGACATCGCCATCAACGTGGGGAGTCGAACGGGTCCTCAGTAGCCTCGGAATCAGCGGACCGACCGCTCCGCCTGCCTATAAAAGGAGCCCGAGCCCCCCCCGACAGGCCTCGGATTCACCGATCTTACTCCGCCTCGCCCGTCCGCCTCGCCCCATCTCCGGTGGGGCCTCGGGCATCCATTGCCCGAGGCGGCATCACCATCTTCGGTTGGGAGCACGCCTCGCTAGCCGAGGCCCCGGGCTCGCCATAACCTCGTCGCCTCCGCCTCAAAGGTCTCTCTAGGCAGTCGTCGCATCCAATTAATGCGCTCGGCTACACCCGCCACGTAAGCCACGATCGGTAGTCTTGCGCGCGCCAGGCAGCGACGGACAATGGTCGAGATCACCTTTTTACCATCCTCATCGACAATACAGTACCAGTATCCTGTAGGGCGCCGTCTCGCACTATTCTCGCTTTGATGACCGGGCCCAATGCGCCGCCTGGGACCCGCATTCATCACACTGGTCATTTCGACCCCTCGACTCCTCGGAGACGGCGGTTGGGCGCTCCGGATTCGCACCTCGGCTGTGGCGAGACGCTTACGGCACAGGTCTCGGAATGCAGCACGACAGCCTCGGCACGACCACGATGGCGATGGCACGAGCCTCTACAATCCACCAAGTCAACAAATGAGCAAAGATGTTACTTGCGGTGGAGACCATACCGATTAGACATCTCTCACGGAACTCCCACGACGCGCCATCTTCAATGCTCCAGGAGTAAATCGTCATCAAATAGTCCTTGCTCCACGTGTAGCTCTCTTATGTACTTCTCCGGGTTTCCTCCTGCGGCTATAAAAGGAGGCGGTCAGACCGTTTCTAGGGATGGCGGATAGAGTCACGAACACTCGCATACGAACAACACGCCAGTGATCTCAAATTCATATCACCTCCCCTCACGAGACTTGGGACGAACTCCCTCTCTCGCCTAGCTTGTAACCCCCTACTACGAGCACACCCCGTGCAAGGAATACAAGAACATCTTCTCGGATTTGGACGGGGGCATCCATTGCCCGAACCAAGATAAACTTTGTGTCTCTTTGCATCACCATCCGGGATTGGGAGCACGCAGCACAAATTCACTAGTCAGTTAAGGACCCTCGGTTCCGAAACACCGACAACATCAAAGACCAAATCGGTCGCCTTCTTCTTCATTCGAGCGCCCGCTTTGCCGTCGAGGCCATCTTCCCCAAGTTTGAAGATAGCACTACAAAGATGGCAAAGGAAAGGGACACCTGCAAACACCCTCGCCAAACATGGCTTTGAAGACCGCAAAATTCACTCGCCGCTAATAGCATACGATGCACGATGCTCCGGTGATCTCGAGTGCATCGAAGAAGTCACGCCGAGGCTATAGTGGAGTCCGAGGCCCTCATCGCCAACGGCGTGCCTCAACCTCGACCAGCTTCGGCGATTAAGGTGCCTGATTCAGCGTCGTGCGTGACCACCCGACATTCGAGCCCACGGAGGCCGTCAAGCTCGTCGGAGGCCGCCAACCTGTTGGGGCTCCTAGGACCCATGCTCAAATGCTAGGGATGCGAAAGACCCCTCAGTCTTTGGGTCCCGTCGCGACCCCCTCGGCTACCACAAAATAGGGGCGTGCTCGTCGACTTCTTCAAGCTCAAATGACGCCGACATATTCACGAGCATGGAGTCCCTCGGACATGCCGGGCATACCGAGGGAGGTTGCCGAGCACGCCCTCGACATCCAAACGGCTCCGCGACCGGTGAAGCAACGCCTTCGCCGATTCAACGAGAGAAGCGCAGGGAGGTCGCCGAAACATGCCCTCGGGCCATCCCGAGGAGGGCCATCGAGGAAGCTTTTTTGGCGGCCGATTCGTCAAGGAAGTGTCCCATCCGGAGTGGTTAGCTAATCTTGTATTAGTTAAGAAGAAAAATGGAAAATGGAGAATGTGTGTGACTACACCGTCTGAACAAGGCATGCCCAAAAGTCCCATTTCCATTACCTCGAATCGATCAAATCGTTGACTCCACTGCAGGATGCGAGACCCTGTCCTTCCTTGATGCATATTCCGGCTACCATCAAATCAAAATGAAGGAGTCCGACCAGCTCGCAACTTCTTTCATCACCCCATTTGGCCTATACTGCTATACGACTATGCCGTTTGGCCTCGAAAAGCAACGCGGGCCACGTACCGTGTGTATGACCCAGTCTTTAAGCGAGCACATCGGGCGAACCGTCAAGGCCCTACGTGGACGACGTCGTTGTCAAATCCAAGCGGGCCAATGACCTCGTCAATGACCTGGAGGTAGCCTTCAAATGCCTCAGAGAGAAGGGCGTCAAGCTCAACCCCGAAAAGTGTGTATTCGGGGTCCCCCGAGGCATGCTCCTGGGATTCATAGTCTCAGAGCGCGGCATCGAGGCCAACCCGGAGAAGGTCTCTACCATGACCAATATGGGGCCGATCCGAGACCTCAAGGGAGTCTGAGAAGGTTATGGGATGCCTAGCGGCCTGAGCCGCTTCATCTCGCGCCTCGGCGAAAAAGGCTTACCTGTGTCCGTCTCTTGAGAAAATCTGGCGCTTTTCACGGACCCCGAGGCCGAGGAAGCACTCACCAAACTCAAAGCGCTGCTCTCCAACCCCCCTGCTACGGTACCACCGATCGAAGACGAGGCCCTCTTGCTCTCGTCGCCGCATAACGACCCAAGTGGTCGGGCGTGGTAGAGTGGTCGAGAGGCGGGAAGAGGGCACACTCTCTACCCGTCCAACGACTGTCTACTTCATCGGTGAGGTGCTTTCGATACCAAGACACGCTACCCCCACGTCCGAAAACTAATCTCCACGCCATAATCTTGGCTCGGCGCAGTCTGCGACACTACTTGAGTCCCACCCGGTGACCATGGTGTCATCTTTCCCCTTGGGAGAGATAATCCATAACCGGGAGGCCTCGGGAAGGATTTCAAATGGGTCGTGGAACTCATGGGGAAGCCACATCTTTCGCACCCCGAAAAGCCATTAAGTCTCGTGTCTTGGCGATTTTGTGGCGTAATGGACCGATACCCAACTACCACCTATTCATGTCCAAAGTGAGTCTTGGACCATGTACTTCAACGGGTCTCTGATGAAGACCGGGCGGTAGCGTGGTCCGCTCTTCATCTCACCCTCGAGTCCATATCGCTCTACGTAATCCGACTCTACTTCGCCGCCTCCAACAATGTGGCCGAATCACGAGGCCCTCATCAACGGCCCGCAGATCGCCATTGAACTTGGGGTACGGCGTCTCGACGTTCGAGGTGATTCACGACTTGTCATCAACCAAGTGATGAAAGAATCAAACTGCCACGACCTCAAGATGGAGGCATACTACACGATGGTACGCCGCCTAGAGGACAAGTTCGATGGCCTCGAACTCAATCACATCGTGCGAAAGTTCAACGAGGCCGTGGACGAACTGGCAAAGATGGCGTCGGCACGGACCCCGGTCCCCCCGAACGTCTTCGCCAGAGACATTCACAAGCCATCCGTCGACTATGACTCGGCGACGGTAGAGGTCCCATCGGTCGAGCCCACCATAGGGCCCGAGGCCCCCTTTGCCACCGAGACCCCGCCGCCCGAGCCCGAGGCCATGGCAATTGACACAGAGCCTCCCGAGGCCGACCGAGGAATGGACTAGCGAGTCCCTTTTCTTGATCGCCTCGCGCGAGGAGAGCTTCCCACGGACAGGACCGAGGCCCGACGGCTTGCGCGACGAGCCAAGACTTACGTCCTCTGCAACGGCGAGTTGTATAGGCGTAGCCCGTCTGGTATTCTCCAACGGTGCATCACCACCGAGGCTGGCCAATCACTACTCCGGGACTTGCATGTGGGAGCCTGCGGGCACCACGCAGCGCCTCGGGCGCTAGTGGGAAACGCCTTCCGCCAAGGTTTCTACTAGCCAACAACGGTGGCTGATGCCATGGGGCTAGTATGCTCCTGCGAAGGATGCCAGTACTACGCTCGACAGACGCACCTCCCGGCCCAAGCCCTCCAAACCATCCCTATCACATGGCCATTCACCGTGTGGGGGCTGGACATGGTTGGGCCTCTGTAGAAGGCACCCAGGGGCTATACCCATCTGCTCGTAGCCATCGACAAATTCTCCAAATGGATCGAGGCTCATCCAATCACCCAAATCAAATCCGAGCAAGCAGTGCTGTTCTTTACGGATATCATCCACAGGTTCGGAATCCCAAATACCATCATCACCGACAACGGGACGCAATTCACCGGCCACAAGTTCCTGACGTTCTGCGACAACCACCACATCCGTGTGGTCTGGTCGGCCGTAGGACACCCTAGGACAAACGGCCAAGTAGAACGTGCCAACGGCATGATCCTACAAGGCCTCAAGCCAAGAATCTACAACCGGTTGAAAAAGTTTGGCAAGAAATGGCTTGCCAAACTCCCCTCGGTCATTTGGAGCCTGAGGAATACACCGAGCCGAGCCACGGGATTCACACCGTTCTTCCTGGTCTATGGGGCCGAGGCCATCCTCCCCACCGACTTGGAGTACGGCTCCCCGAGACTACAGGCCTACAACGAGCAAAGCAACCGCACTGCCCGCGAGGACGCCCTCGACCAACTTGAGGAAGCCCGAGATGTTGCCCTGCTACACTCGGCCAAATACCAGCAAGCCCTACGATGCTACCAAGCCCGGCACATTCGGAGCCGAGACCTAAAGGTGGGCGACCTGGTGCTGAGGCTGAGGCAGAGCAGCAAGGGCCGCCACAAGCTGACCCCGCCATGGGAAGGGCCGTACATCGTCGCCCAAGTACTGAAGCCCGGAACCTACAAGCTGGCCAACGAGAAGGGCGAAATCTTCACCAACGCTTGGAACATAGAACAACTACGTCGTTTCTACCCTTAAGTTTCCAAACCTTGTTTACATTGTTTCTCGGAATACAATAAAGAAGCGTTCTTTAGTTGTTACAATCTTTCGAGGACCCCCCTTAATAGGCAACTCGATTGTATGGAACCTAAGGACCAAAAGTTCGTCTCAAAGGCAAAAGACCGGGCCGGTGAGCCGTGAGATGGCCTCACGCCTGGCAGGCTCTGGCAGCTCCTCGCCACCTTTTTGCCCAAGAGACGACTTTAGGCTCGAGGAAGTTCTTTGCAAAGAGCTTGTCTATCGATAGGGGCTCGATGTCACAATAACGCTACAAGAGAGACTCGGCTCTGCCTCTGCAGAGCCGAGCCTCCCTCGGGGGCTAAAAAGGGGGGAAACCCCTAAGTCCCGGACGCTTGCGTTTCTTAACCGTCTTTCGAAAATTTCCACGCCAAACTCTCTCGCGCTCCGGCAGGACCATCGCAAGAAACCTAAGGACCAAAAGCGTGTCCTGAGGCCAAAGGGCGATCGAGCCATGAGAATGCCCTCGCCCCAGACTCTGAAGAACTCCCTCACCACCCTTCACCAAGGGGCGGCTTAGGCTCGAGGAAGTTCTTTGCGGGTATCCAAGAATGAGACAGGGGCACATGCTCGAAATGGAATAAGAAAGCGGTTAAAAATGCACATACGCAAGTACTTTAAAAAGGCCTCGACGGCCACAAAACGTCACGATGTGACAATTAAACTAATCCATTTACATGGCTCCTGTCGGCCCAGGTCAAAGCTCAGGGATCGGCGGCGGGCGTGGGAGGGACCACCTCTTCTTCAAATAGGCTGGCCAGCGCTATGCCAGGCGCCTCCACCGCCTCCATCAGCTTTGCGACCTCTGCGTCGGCCTCCTCGTCATCTTCCGGCAAGACATAGCCGTCGCTGACAGCCTCGAGGTTGACGGCGTAGTGTGAGGAGACGACGGCCAGGGCGCGCTTGACACCCATGTGCAACGCCTCCCGGAGCCTCTCGTGGACGCGGCCGCTCAACGCAATCAGGCGGTTCCCAAGGGAGCTGGCTGATTGGACCCCCTCGACCTCCAGAGCCTCGCAGGCGGTATGGGCGGCGCTGCACATAGCCTCATGCTCCTGGACCTCAACATCCAGCGCCGCTTGTGCTACGACGGAGGCCTTAGTCGCCTGGGAGGCCTCTTTCTCCAGACCTACACCACGACAAAGAGTCAGGGGTCGAACACAAACCAGAGCAAACGGAACAAGGAGCGCGGTTCAGCGGAACTTACCCTCGGCTTTGTTCTTCTAGGCTAAAGCCTCGACTCGAGAGGCCTCGGCCGCCTTGGTAGCCTCTGCCAAAGCGACTTTCGTCAGCTGATGTTCACTCTGCTCTGCACCCAGCTGCCTGGCGATGGCCTTGGCAGAGGCCGTTGCTTCTTGGGCCCAGGACTTAAGAGAATCCCGCTCCTCCTCCAGCTCCTTGATCTTCGCCACCAAAGGGGCAGACTGCTCCTTAGCCATGGCCACCTCGGCCTTCAGATCGACACAGCGAAGGTGGAGGTCCTCCACTTCAGCACTCCGCACTGACAAGAGCTCCTGGGCGTCGACAAGCAGGCCCTTTTGCCGTCGAAGCTGCTCCCAGACTCCCCTCTCCCTTCGTAGGAACAACAATTTCCCAAGGGACCGGGTCTCGAGCTCCTGAACAGGCAAAGACGTACGTCAAACACCGCAAGGGAGGCTCGGAGAAAAAACAACGCGACACGAGAAAGGGAAATGCGTACCTGGGTAACACCGGGCAGGTCCCTTTGCATAACAGACATCGATGTCTGCATCGACTGCACCGCCAGTTCACGGTATTGCTCGAGGGTGTCCCAGTGCCCCCCCTCGGCGACGTCCTCAAGGGCAAACACAGGCTCCCCCTCAGGGTCGGCCCAGTTTCCCCATACAACACGCGGGCTATCCCACCCGCGGGGCTCGGGTCAGACCCGGACAAGGACCGAACTCCCCTCGACAGAAGTCGGGACCGGCTGCTCCGCGGTGCTGGCCGCCTCGGCGTCCGCCGCCTCCTTCCCCCGGGAAGAATCCTCAGACGAGATCGTCTGAACCAGGGGTGGTGCCGAAGCCTGCCCCGCCTCTGTCCCGACTGCCTCAGACTCAACGGAACCGGGGGCTCTGGCCTCTGCCATCTCTACCTCGGTGGCCCCGGCGTCCACCGCCCTGGCCTCGGAAGCCTTGGGGGCTCTAGCCCCAAGACCCACGACCTCGCGGGGCATGGACTCGTCCTCCCCCGCTCTTTCCATGGCCACCTCGGTGCCCTTTCCTTCAGCAGCCGGCTCCTCTGAGCCGACCCCGCCCGACAACGCGCCATGCTGCACGGCAGCCAGCGCCTCCACCGCCCGATGAGCGGTGGAGCTGGTGCTCACCTTGAGCGCCTTATAGGGCGCCAAGGCAGGTTCCTCCACCTGGCGCTTCTAGCTGGAAACGAAGATGCTCCTAAAGGTCAGCATACGACCAGGGGGCAAGCAGGAAATACTACAAACTCCGCCAAAAAATACACTTACCACGAACGAGGACACAACCGCTTCTGGACAGCGTCCCTCCTCTGCAACGGCGGCGGTGGCGGCGGTGGCACGGCCTCTGTATCCGCCGGTACCGGCTGGTCTCCGCCGGACCCTAGCACCCCCTCGACCGTCCGCGGAGATGGTTGAGCCGTCCCCGGCGTCGCTTGCTCCACCTCCTCCGCCGAGCCCACCGGGCTGACAGCACGCGTCTCGGGCGTGTCGCCCTCGACAACGAGACGGACGTCTACCAGAGACACCCCGGTCGCCACCTCCCTAATGTCGGGAAGGTGGTCCAGGGTACCCTTCCCTTCCTCGACCTCGCCAACGTCGCCCGAGGAACCCGACACCAATAATGAGGGAGACGACTCCAACGGGAGACCGTCGAGCCTCTGTTGTCGGCGGCGTGCGTCCAGCTTTTCGTGCTCAAGGATCCTCTTCGTGCGCCTTGCCACCTTGGCGTCTTTCTTCTTCTTCTACTCCTCGGCGTACGCCCTATTCATGGCTCACCACTGGGCGTCCTCAGGAACGGGCGGCGGGGAGGTTCGCACGTCCCTTATCCCCTGCAGAAATGATGAAATAAGGCAACGGGCGAAAAAAGCAATGAGCAAGAAGGCCGTGAAGGCCTCGGCAACACCCAACTTACCAGGGAAATGTACCCCCATGACGGGCGCGCCGAGAACGGCATCAAGCCGTCAATCTTGGTTTCCCATCCACCGCCTCCCTTACCCGACGTAGGATCTCCTCATCGAAGGGCGGGCGGACATCTTGATGCCTTCGATCGGATCGCTCGGGGTCATCTCGAACAGGCGTCGCCGCCAAGCCATCAGCGGCAACACCCTCCGGCGGTGAAAAGCCGCCACGACCACGACCGCCGTAAGGCCGCGATCACGTAGCTTCCCCAGGGCCCTCAGGAGCGGTTCCAGCCTAGGCTGATCGGGCTTGATGATGCCATACCCCCACTTCTCCGGCTGACTCTCCACAACCCGCCCGGTATAAGGGGGAAGCCCGTCGTCGCCGTTACGGAGGTAGAACCAGCTGTCATACCAACGACGGTTGGATGATACCAGCTGGGCTGGGATGTAGAGGTGCTGCTGGTCTTGGCGCACCTGAAGGGTGCAGCCGCCGGCCCTCAACGCCTTCCGAGCCCCCTTCGCTCTCGCCGACTTGGTGGTAAAAACCGCCCAAAACAAATGGAGCCACAGCTCCTAGTGGGGAGCGATCCCTAGGTACCCCTCGCAAACGGCGGCGAAGATGGCCGCCTGTGCGATGGAGTTGGGGCTGAAGTTGTGGAGCTCCACGCCGTAGTAGTCGGAGGGGCGCCGCATGAACTGGTCACCCGGCAAGCCGAGGCCTCGCTCATGGAAGATGACGAAGCTCACCATGTAGCCATCACATGGCCTCGGTTCCGACTCATTCCCCGGAGCAATCCACTCCGGCTTGTCAGGATCGGTGATCGGGTGGAGGAGACCGGCGTCCACCAGCGACTGTAGCTTCTCCACACTGATGTCAGACCGCTCCCAGGGATCTGTCGGGAGGATGATAGGACCGCCAGCCATGGCGCGGTGGAGGACGCTGCTACGGCGGTAAATCTCTCTCCCTCTCTTTCAATCGATCTCTCTCGCCCTTCTTCTCTCGGTGCTTTATGCTCTCAGCAACGGCTTGGAGGCGGCGAAAGCAAATGCAGGCAAGGTAAGGAGGGGAGGGGCGAGGCTCTTTATGTATTTATGTAGGGGTAAGACGAAACCGCTGGGCGACGAAATCGGGAAAGTTTCCCTCAGATCCGGCGCATATAATCCAGATCCGATATCTCCGCCCACGTGCCCACCTTCTCCACATTTAATCGCGCAGACGGTTATGTCCCATCCACTGACACCACATCACGCAGCAACGGCAGCTCCCGAGAAGACCGCCTCAAAAGACGCACCGTTGTCAGCCGATGGAAGGGAAATACCCCCTAGCCGATTCCTTTCGAGCTAAGGAACCGGGCGCCGAGCCCGCTATGGTCCAGAGGTTCGAAGGCTAGACCGTTTATGGTATCGATAGCTGCCTCAGGACGATAGAGTCAGGGACAACTATGGGCGAGCCCGTACATGGCGAGGCCTGAACAAGCGATTGCTTGGTATGCCCTAAGTCGTGTCCGAGACCAGCAGAGTTCTCTAAAGGGATCCCACCGTGAGGAGGCACCGAGCCCCTAGGGCCAATCGAACAGCCCCAGCACCCGCTAGAAGAAGCCTTCTGGTACTTTTTTTGGAGCGCGTCTCGGACCACTAGCCGACCCCTATCGAATGGGGCACGGGCCTCCACTCGGACTTACCCGATAAAAGCTCACCGGAAATGTCACCGCTCACGCCCACCGAGGGTAGCACGCATGTTCCACCCTCCTTCCGGCGAAAAGGATGCGCGAGGGTCATACAAAAAGCCGGAGAACTCCCGATTGCCCTCTCGCTCCATCGAGGCTCGGGGTCTCTTCCCGCAACCTTGCCGAGACCCAGCGACCTAGGCTCGCCAAGGGCTCAAACAAACAACCCCTCCTTCCAAGCGAAAAAAGGATGCATGAGGGTCGTACAAAAAGCCGAGAACTCCCGAGCCCTCTCGCTACGTCTGGAGGCTCGAGGGCTCTTCCTGCAACCTTGCAAACAACCCAATGAACTAGGCTCGACGCGAAAGGAAACAACCCCTCCTTTCGCGAAAAGGATGCGCGAGGGTCGATATAAAAGCTAAGGGGAACTCCCGATCGCCCTCTCGCTAAATGCGGAGGCTCGGGGGCTCTTCCTGCAACCTTGCCGAGACCCAGCGAACTAGGCTCGCACATGAAGGGCTCGGCAAACAACCCCTCCTTCCGAGCAAAAAGGTTGCGCGAGGGTCGTACAAAAAGCCAGGGGAACTCCTGATCGCCCTCTCGCTACGTGCGGAGGCTCGGGGGCTCTTCCTGCAACCTCTCACACCCCGAGGGTCGGAAAAGCAGCGACGAAAAAAGGCACCAAGCCCATTACGATCCAGGGTACGAAGGCTTGGGCCATCTAGGGCCCTCGACAACCGCCCCGGACAACAGAGTCGGGGACAACTATGGGTGAGCCCATACATGGCCGAGGCCTGTGCAAGCGATTGCTTGGGATGCCCTAAGTCATGTCCGAGACCAGCAGGAGTTCTCTAAAGGGATCCCACCGTGGGAGGCACCGAGCCCCTAAGGCCAATCGAACGGCCCCAGCACCCGCTAGAGAAGCCTTCGGTACTTTTTTTGGAGCATGTCTCGGACCACTAGCCAACCCCTATCGAATGGGGCACGGGCCTCCATTCGGACTTACCCGATAAAAGCTCACCGAAAATGTCACCGCTCATACCACCGAGGGTAGCTGGCATGTTCCACCCTCCTTCCGAATGAAAAGGATGCGCGAGGGTCGTACAAAAGCCGGGGAACTCCCGATCGCCCTCTCACTACGTCATGGAGGCTCGGGGCTCTTCCGCAACCTTGCCGAGACCCAGTGGCCTAGGCTCGCACACGAAGGGCTCGACAAACAACCCCTCCTTCCAAATGAAAAGGATGCGCGAGGGTCGTTACAAAAAGCCGGGGAACTCCCGATTGCTCTCTCGCTATGTCTGGAGGCTCGGGGCTCTTCCTGCAACCTTGCCGAGACCCAGCGGCCTAGGCTCTCGCACACGAAGGGCTCGGCAAACAACCCCTCCTTTCGAGCGAAAAGGATCGCGAGGGTCATACAAAAAGCCGGGGAACTCCCGATCGCCCTCTCTCGCTATGTCAAGGAGGCTCGGGGCTCTTCCCCAACCTTGCCGAGACCAGTGCCTAGGCTCACACATGAAGGGCTCGGTAAACAACCCTCCTTCCGAACGAAAAGGATGCACGAGGGTCGCACAAGAAGCCGGAGAACTCCCGACCGCCCTCTCGCTCCGTCACGAGGAGCTCGGGGGCTCTTCCTGCAAACCTTGCCGAGACCCAGCAACCTAGGATCGCACGTGAGGGCTCGGCAGGCTCGGGGGCTCCTCCCGCACCCCAAACGAAAACAAGCGACCCGAGCTCGCTCTCATGGGTCTAGCGAATGCGATAGAGCGCCTTACTCAATGAAGAAAAAGCCCCTAAGGAGTAAACTCACTCCTCTAAGGCCTCGGGGCTACACACCCAGTGGAGTGCCTTCATGCGCACCCACCGAAATCATGATATAAAACAAACCCGACAAGAGCCACCGAGAAACAAAAGTCTCGAAAAAAAACCTCGGGAGAGTATCCCACAATCCCTTGAGAGGCTCGGGGCTACTCTTGTCGGATACAAGAAAATGGGGTACCCCAAGCAAAGATCAAAAAACTGCTTAGACCCTAAGAACAGAACCAACGGAATAAACAAACGAGGTCTCGGTCGAAATCTCCGATTAGCCCGAGACCCCGTCGCCGAGCCCCAGCGAAAGCGAATGATTCTCTGACTTGCCCGAGACCGCCTCGCCGAGGCCCCCTCGTCAAGGCCCCCTCGCCCGGGGCCTCGGAAGAAGTGCCGATTCTCCGATTCGCGTGAGGCCAGCTCGGCACCAACCCCGTGACCGCCTCTTTGACCAAACTGCTCTGACCGAACGTCGCATCCAAGCGCCCAACCACTCTGACAGACGCACGATGGCATAGTACAATGAGTGACCGACTACACGCTAGTCGCGTCAACCTCCCCATCATCTGCGGCGGCACAGAGCGAGGTTACCGACCCGCGGCGCCTAACTCCTGCGCCAAGGGACATCGCAATGTGGGGAGTCGAAATGGGTTCCTGTAGCCTCGGAATCAGGGGACCAACCACTCCGGCTCGCCCGAGCCCCTCAACAGGCCTCGATTCATCGATCTTACTCCGCCTCGCCCGTCGCCGCCGAGACCCCCGGTAGGGGCCTCGGACGAATTGGCCCGCTCCGCCTCGCCCGGCCGGGCTCGTCCCGCAACCTCGTCGCCTCCGCCTCAAAGGTCTCTGGCGGTATCGCATCCAATTAATGCGCTCACCGCACCCTTCACGTAAGCCACGATCGGGTGGTCTTGGCTGCAACAGAGCGATGGGACAACGGTCGATCACCTTTTTACCATCCTTTCGACAATACAGTACCGTATCCTATAGGCACACGCGTCTCGCACTATTCCGCTGATGACCGCTTGGACCCGCATACACTGGGTCATTTCTCGAGGCCTCGGCACGGCGAGCCTCGGCAACAGCCTCGGCACAAACAGCCTCGGCACGATAGGCCTCGATCGACCGGCTACGATGGCCAGCCGAGCCTCTGCAATCCACCAAGTCAACAAATGAGCAAAGCATGTTACTTGCGGTGGAGACCATACCGATTAGACATCTCACGGAACTCTCCACGACGCGCATGCTTTGCTCCGAGAGTAAATACGTCATCAAATAGTCCTTGCTCCACGTGTAGCTCTCTTATGTACTTCTGGTTTCCTCCCTCACGGCTATAAAAGGAGGCGGCCAGACCGTTTCTAGGGGCCGGCGGATAGAGTCACGAACACTCGCACGAACAACATTCGTTCTCATAATTCATATCACCTCCCCACACGAGAGACTTGGGACGAACTCCTCTCTCGCCTAGCTTGTAACCCCCTACTACGAGCACCTCGGTGCAAGGAATACAAGAACATCTTCTCAGACTGGACGTAGGGCATCCATTGCCCGAACCAGTATAAACCTTGTGTCTCTTTGCATCACCATCCGGGATTGGGAGCACGCAGCACAAATTCACTAGTCGGTTAAGGACCCTCGGTTCCGAAACACCGACAACATCAAAGACCAAATCGGTCGTCTTCTTCATTCGAGCGGCCACTGCCTACCGGAGTTTGAAGATAGCACTACAAAGATGGCAAAGGAAAGGGACACCTGCAAACACCCTCGCCAAACATGGCTTTGAAGACCGCAAAATTCACTCGCCGCTAATAGCGATATCCAGTATCCACTGAAAGAATATCGGCCGGAGAAATCCCCCAAAGAACATAGGCTTACAATCCTCCAGCATTAAAACAAAGTGTTGAAGATTTCAGACCTTGTTGTAGAATAGACCAAAATAAGAGGTCAAGATCGCCGCATCAAAAGCCAGGCAACTGCTACCTCTGATAAACACAACAAATGCCAAGATCCGAAGAAAATCCACATATCTGACAACCAAACTCCCACTAGCAAGAAAATCCACGTATCTTACAACCAAACTCTCACTAGCCCTTCAACGACGCCAGATCGAACCTCGTCAAAGTAGGAAGGGGTCGGACAGACTTTATTCCAAAGTATCATCATTGCCACCATCTCATCAATAATAATAGAACCAAATCCTACATCAACAAAGATCCATAAACTTAATCTAAAACTATGAAGGAAAAAGAGATCAGGATGAGATTATGGGTTAGGAGTGAGGAGGGGGACAGAGCCGAGGGCGGCGGCAGCGGCAGTTGGGATCGGCGGTTGGGATCGGCGGTGGCGTTGTGTGCGTATTGGATCCTGATTTCTTTTACTTCAACCCAGCAAATTCTCTTTACTCGAACAATGGTTCCAACTTCCAAGAGTTGTTTTGCATGCAGCCACTAGGAATCACCGTATTTATTCAAAAAAAAAGGAATCACCGTATTTATTTGGCCACTAAAACAGGGTTGATATGCGGCTGTGAAAATCATTTTCGATCACTAAATAATGACGCACGCTTACAGACACTACCGTCCACATGCACGTATGTGGATGAAAACAAAGGGAAAACAAATCACATTCGAACAGATATATATCGATATAAACATAAATAATTGTTATTTAGGTTTGGGTTTAGAAACTAATAGTGTCAAATGTGTTGAATATAATTAGTTGTGGTCAATGGATAATCGGATACTAGAAGTGAGCTACGCAAATATCCATATCAAATATATTTGAACTCAAATACGAGTTATCCAATTATCCAATTAGTATATATAAACCTCTGAACTATTATAAGTCTTAACCCTTCGAACGTATAGAAATTATATGTCAGACTTGTTTTTACCCCTACACGTGCTTTTAAAATAAGTGACATTCCATGTGCTCACCGCAGCTTTTCTTATCTGCAGCTGCAGCCGTGGCTGCAAAAAATAAACTAGAATATACTAGAACACGGGATATTTTACATGTTCATGCGTTTTTCACGTAAAATTGAATTGATTCTTATAAAATTTCTACATTCTAAACAGACCTAGAAATATTCGAAGGGCACAAGCGGGCAAAATATTGAAGAAGCAAAGCAACCTTTTCATTCATTCAAAATTGGTGTTCAGTAATATTTTCTACCAACAGAAAACGGTGAATATTATTATCACACACATTTGAGCTCCTCGGTTCTCTTTCCTACTATTGCTTTTACGTTGCTATAGATGTTGATGTGCTTTCCTTTTCGAAATTTCTATCTGGTCAACACGGTTGTATGTAGTCACGAGCTGTCAATTTTGTCCTTAAAAGATACTATAATAATGCCCTTGCTTAGCCGAAACTGCAGTTGGCTTTTCAGTTTTCACAGTATAGAACTGGCTGCCCATTTCCGAGCTAGAACGGATGACCTTTAACATAGGACGTGGGTTGGGTGGGGTCCACTTGCAGCTACTCATCAAGGGTGGCTCCATAATCAGATGAAAAACGTACTAATCATGGAATTAAAGAGCAAATTGTTGCACAACAAGTTGGTCAAAGCATGGTACAACATAGTACGATATATGCCAAAAGAAAGTAATTGTGTGTTAGGTGGATGAACATATCTACAATAAAATCGACATTATTTAGAGAAGGTGGTTTTGTGCGTGTTTGGGGCTAACACACACCGAATTTCTTCGGTAGTCCACCGAAGAAAGCACCAGAGTTTTCACATAGTGCACCTGAACCAAACCCTAGCTACCAGAGTCATTACAGGAGAAGACCAACTATTCATGTTCATTATTACTATGATGAAACAAGTGTACTACTAGATTAACCACAACTAATAACCATATAAAACAAGTCATTACCATTCTAGAGTACATAAATCTTCAACAACCTTTCACGAGAAAACGAAGAAAGAGAGATGTGGATGAGCCTTGTCGCCCCACATTGAGCACCGACTAGAATCACCTATTGTTTGGCTTATATTCCTACTTAAAGGGAAAATGCAAGGTTTTTTTTTAGTCTGCACCTTAGATTTCTGACATGTGTACTTTTTCCCAACCTAGATCAAACGGCTTTGGAAGAAGGTCCACTAGGTCACTCATGGTTATGGATGTAGCAGTTTTCAACTAATACACAGACTCTAAAAAAAAGTCCCTTTTACCACTGCAAACTATCGTCATGGTCTGATTTCCTTCTCAAACTTCAAAACCATTTAAATTACCTCACTGTCTTGGTTTGGAGTGCTTGTAAATGCCCGATGAGGTTTTCAAACAATAAAAATGTCTTTAAGATTCTAAAAATTTTGAGAAAAAATCATAGATACATATTAGGACACGAAAAATCAAAATAACATATTTAGAATAGTGTAAAAATCTCTATGAGCTTCCAAAAAATAGATTTAGGTATAGAGAAATGGAAAAATATCCAAAAACTATGAAAAAATCCAAAACATTATAATCAATGTTTAAACGCATTTTGAAAACATTTCACAATGAAAACACGAGATACAATCAGTACAAATGCATAGCATGAATAAATTCAACATCGATTGGAATGTTTGTAAATTTTCAAAATGTGTTATATTCATGATGGTTGCATCTTGTGTTTTTGTTGTGGAAAATTTTCGAAATGCATTTATACATCGAGTATAGTGTTTTGTGAATTTCCAAATTTTCCTAGATTCTTTTTCCGTTTTCATAGAACCCTTCAATATGGGATACGAAGCTAACGTAAACGGTTTTAATAATAGTTAAAGAATATTGATATTTAATTGTAAGAGTACGTTGGAGTTGGAAAATCAGGCCACGACCACGATGGATTTCCGAGAAACTACTGCGCTGCGCCGAGTGGCCTAGCCCACAGGATAATTGGGTAAGGCCATAAGGGACATGCGCGCCAAGCTCGCCGTGCTCGCCACCGGCGCCCCTCCGCCACCACGGCCGCCCCACCCCTCGCGGCACCAGCGGCACATCCCGCGCCGTCGGTCTTTCAAGCCACCCCATTCTCTGCTCGACGGCGGACAGCCGTCGCCCCCGGTCCCCGCTTCGAGGAGGCGCGCCTGGCCGGCCGTCTCGGCAGCGCTCTTCGGTGAGGGGTTCCTCCTAGGCCCGCTCCTCGACGGAATCCACTCCCGCGTCGGCCTCCAGGTGTACGGAAACGGCGCCCTCGACGCCGGCCCTCTTCACACCCACATCCTGGTGCCGCCCCTGCTCGGCGCGTTCTACCTCACCGTCGGCCTTCTCCACCTGTTCTTGGACCAGAGGGCGCCCCCAAGATCCAAGGCCACCGGGACCGCGCGGAAGACGGCGACGTCGCTACTGTGCGTTCTAGCTAGATACGCTCATGCTTCTTTATCTTCTGCTATGCATTGATCGAGACATCGAGTGTTGTAAATGATCCATTGATTTACGCAGTGTTCTTGCTCTGTTCATCGAGCTGAGCGCGGAGCTGTACAGAGCAGGGGTGTCCAACAACTTGGAGGCCTACATCCTGTTCGCCGCCGCCGAGTTCGTGTGGGTGTTCCTCGATGGCTCCTGGCTGGGCTTCGCCATCGCCTGTCTCGTCGGCACAGTCTGCCCACTCGCCGAGATCCCATTGATCAAGTAAAGACATTCGTTTCAAGTTTGTACCTACCCGGATCAATAGCTTCGTTTGCAATCTGCTGACTGTAGTCTGTACCACCTGCTGCGTGCGTTCATCTTACACTTTGCTAACATTATTTCTGGCACTGCCACTGCTAATGTCGCATCTGCAGATTACTTGGGTGCTGGAGCTATCCGAACGCCGACGTCCACCTGCTCGGCGAGGTACGTTTTCTTCTCCGCCAGGCGACAGGACCGGATCACGCACGCATCTCTCTGTCCTCTGTTAAATACTAGCGTCAGCGTCACGTCGTTGTGTGCGGGTTGTTCAGGGGCTGGTGAGCTGGACGACGACGTGCTACTTCGTCTACACCCCGTTCCTGGCGAACCTGGCGAGGTGGCTCGATTCACGGCTGGCAACCAACGACGGCAGCGCGCAGGGAGAGACGACGAAGCAGCTCGGTCTTGACACCGGGATCAGCAGCACGCTCATGACCTGCTCCGTTCACCTGCACTGCATGATTCCAGACTGAAAAAACATTGTGCAGAGTTGCACGGTTCAGGGCTTCAGAGCTCCCTCCCGCTTGCATTGCGCAGTGCCAAATGTCACGATGGTTGTTGGGTCTTGCGAAGGTTCTCTGAGAGAGTAATACTCGGAGCATATGCCGTGCTGTTCCGATAAGCGTCTGATGGCGATGCGGCCTTAATTTTATGATGGCCGTAGGGGGAGGAGGAGAACGATGGGCATGGTTGTGCATAACTTTTGTTATAATGATCTGAAAGCATGGCCGCATTATGTTGCGGATTTGTCTTCAGGAGAGACACTCCAGCGACGTACGTGGCGACAGGTGTTCTGATACCTGAAAAATAGTGTCTTTTTTGTGTTGTTCTGCTTTGGATGCACGCCTGAGAAATACTGAATCTATTGGGATTGTCAACAAACTTTTTACGTTGCTTGTGTACATCGCACTTCTCTGCACCCAATTATGCCATTGACACTGTGCACAGACTGACAGACATTAGTGGCAAATAACAGAAGGATTAAAATTGCCAGTATGTTGTTTATCTGAAAGAATGGACGTATGGCTGTCAACTGAGCTTACTGGGTAGTGTGACATCTATGCGGCGTATTACCTAGCTATCTAATTGGCATGTTCCATCAACTAGAAAGAACACTCAGACTAAGCACATTATTACGAACAATGGTGTCAGTAACTGAAGCCTGAAGGAAATGAGCTGTCTTAAGAGCAGTCCAGCAGTTGGTATGACCAGAAGAGCACTAGTGAAGACGTACACCCCACTGGGCAACGCAGTGCACGAATCTAACGAGCTCCCACGTGGAATTCAGTTAGGTGTAAGAATTCAGTCAGGTAACGCACCCACTGCAAACCACATGCAGAAACGAAGAAAACTTGCGCAGTGCTGTTTTGGAGTTAAAAACAAAAAACACGTATAAAAGCAGAACCGAGATGTGGGGTGAACAAGCATTCACCGGCAAGCATAAATAATATCAGAATATCTTCACGACATCACTGCCAAGCACCAACCACGTCCCAACTGGCTCACCTACAGCCCAGCAGACAGCAACACAACCAAACCCTGACCATGGCCTTTGTGTGATGTACTCCACCTGACAAGATAGCCTTGCACGAACACAACAGATTTCTTGCAAGAAATGCAGATTCACCTGAAACCAGTAAACAAAAAAGCCCGTGCGCTGTCAGAGCTCGTAGGACACTACTATATGAAGCTGTTACTACGACTGTTGATGCTTGAGCAGGCAGTTGAGCATTGCCATCATCCACCTGCGTTCTGACTTCAAGGCTTTTGAGAGTAGATCCATCGATCGAGCCACTGAACGATGGCTTCCCTCCTCCTGTTCCTGCGAGCCATTGTCAGTGCCAATGACGAGGGACTCACGGGCGCGGCGGCGGAGGAGACGACGACACCGACAACGCATGAACAGCGGCCGGGGAAGTGGACGTTCCCGTCGACGCGTCCGGCGACGGCACCGGCACGCGACACGGAGGAGGAAGAACGGTGGCTGGTCTCCTGCCTGCAGTGGCCTCGCGTCGATCGCAAGTCCGCGTGGATGCAGATAGTTTGACGGCCGGCCGGGTCCGACCACCGAGTACTTGAGGAGACAATCTGAGTGTAACTATATATTACTCGATGGCGGTTCATCTCGGCTTGCCCTTGCCATGTGTTTCCTGGATGAATTCCGTCCCAACGTTTCCACGTGGTGCTGCCACTGCCAGCAGCCTTGTGACCCTTAGCCAAGCGTCAAGTCGTTCCACGCTCGCTTGACCGCTAGAGGTCGTGAAAGCTCAGGTCTTGGTCCCGGATTCCCCAGCGAGCCAGCCCCGCCGAGACCAGACGTTGCCATGCAACGGCCACGAGACGGTTGCAATAGTGCTACCAGCCTACCAGACATGGCTTCCCTTCTCCCCGAGCCCGAGGGGAGCGCGCTCCCATGGCAATGGATTGGGGCCTGGTCCGTCCGGGTCCGGGGTACCTACCTGAAAACCGACGTGGCCTCGTCAGCACGGCTCTAGGTGCGGCTCATAGTCTTGCCGGCGACGGCAGCGTCCTCATGTCGTCATGTTCATTCTTGGAGGTGTCATTGAAGACCCACTTGCCACCTTGCCATGCGTGTGGTCTTAGGGTGAAAACCCAATCCGGTGTCATAGATGTGTGATGGTGACATCTTTCATGTCATTCTTCTCCTGAAGGCGTCGCATTTGGAGACCACCTACACCACGTGGATGTTCATCTTGCACAAGCCCAAATCCACCTTCAATGATCAACCCTTGGTGTTTGCACAAGTTACTAACCGACAAATATCACTGTCGGTGTCCTTAATTGATTGCTTTGTGTCACTAAATGTCGGGTTACCGGGACCTTGATCCTCTCTTGGATCTCCTCCTCCTATTGGCGGTCCACTCTCCTTTGTGGCTTCCTCTCTCTAAATGGGCGTTGGTGGACGTCGATCGGATCCTATATATGCTTCAAAGACATTGTAAATCACGGTTGTCATCTTACTCGACATAAAAAAAAAACTTAACAGGCACATGTAGAATGAAGATCGCTAGAGTAGACATGTCAGAGCATCCCCAATAGTTTCTAAAAAAACTATTGGTAAATCAATGAGCTTTCTAAGTGACTAAAAAAAGTTGGGAGCATATTTGTTGAGTTGCTCCTACAATTTTTAAAATCTCGATCCTAAAATATATAAGACAATTTTACATCAAGAATCTCATAAATCATCCTAATCACTTTTATATTTTCTCTCTCTTGTATATTTGTATCAGAAACTCTGTCCTACTCTTTATTCCTCCCCACGTCTGCAATCAGGTAGAGTTTCCCATGTGCGGAAAGATTGGGAGTTGACACAGAGAGTTGTTGGATATGCTCTTAGTTGAGTACAGTCACTTGATAGTGGTATTAGTCTTCTTTTTTTTTTTTGTGGGGGATAGGGATTTTCATTACTCCGACAGAGCTGAATCATCAGTAATTATAGATTGAATACATGCCGGAATGGAGATAAAAGATTGTTCCTCCTCCAGATCACATAAGCTACCTAACATTGCCAATTCATGCACTACCCTATTACACGATCGCGGCCGTTGCTGAATCTTCCAGGAGATGAAGTTCAGAGCCAGCAGACTTCATAGTTCAGAGATAAGGTTGGTATTAGTTGGTGAACAACGATGTGCTTTTGTGATGGGAGTTTTTTATTTCCCCCTTATTTGTTATTGCTTTTGTCATGGGAGTTTTTTATTTTGGAAAATTTTATGTGAAAGCGAGGTGCTGCTCACAGTAAGGTAGTAAGTGCAAATTGTACACGGATTCCAACTGCCAGAAGAGCACCATTGATACACAGTATATTTTTTCAGTTACTTCCTCTTATGTCTTATCACAAATATAAGTTCATTCAAACATCAACACAATCTCCAAAGTGTGACTTTGACTGTAAATATCTATAGAAATAAACTTACGATCAAAGGTAGTAAACTGGGATCCTCGTTATTCTACTGCGCTGAAAGCATATGCGATTTAGCACAACCAATCAAGGTACAAAATGTTAAATGGTTCAAATTTCAGGGAGACAACACCCCTTCAGCCCCAATCGATGAACGGGAGGGGAGGATAGCCGCCTTCAGGAGGAGGTTGCAGTGACGGCCGCAGGTTGCCCCAGGAGGTGCGCCCCCCCAGTATGTTCCCTGCGCAACAATAACAGAGGAATGAAACAATGCCAATGCAAACTCGCTAAAGGTAAGTGTGATGGAACTCATTAACGAGATAAATCATGATGGAGCATTTGCAAAACGGTGAACCCTATGCTTCCCTGGCAGTTTAAGCACTTGAAAGCATCACAAAATTTCAGAATTCAGACCTGGAAGCTGACAACAGCTCCAAACCAAACAAATTTAAGGCCTTTAATCTGTAGGCCCTCCTTCCTAGTCGTCTTGAGGCACCAACCGACAGGCCCGCTTGCAATCGAATAGCCTCGAAACATCCAAACGGCACGCGATCAGTCTCTGGTAGGCACCAAGTCACTAACCAATGGACCCGCTGGCACGTGATCGTGTAATTGAAAACGTCCAAATAGGATGATTGTGTGGCAAGGGCTCCATTCATGGCAGGACAGCTGACTAAACTGAGGATATGATAAGCATATAGCTTATCGCATATCACAATTCTTTCTGTAAGGTGGGTGCCAGAATTTAGAAATCTTTTGTTGGTTTTCAGAGGAGAATATATTAGTACCTTAATTATGTGTGTTTCTTCTAAGAGCAGGTGTTCTCTACTTACAAGTAGAAGTAGGTTTCATCTCATTCAATGGTCATCAACACAATTTTCCCTTCATGGCATGTTAAATGGCAACCCAAATATTTTTTTTTTAAATACTAGATGGAAAAAAAATTTGTAACACTAGAACTCGAGAAGTGCAATTGTTTATTCTGGATTGGTGAGACCATGAGACACCTACAGTTAAGCACACTTTTCATATATTTACTAGTTACTTGACTGAGTGGGTGTATATAACTCTTAAAATTTTCATATCCATTGTTTTCAAGTTCGGGCTTCATAAAGAATACTGTAAACAATCTCTAAGCATTGACTAGAATGCAGAAATTAATTGTTTATGAAGCAAAATCTAACTAGTAATTTCAAGGTTAGGCATGCAATCATACAGTTAACTATAACAATATTGTGTTGATAAGAATCTCATGCAATAAAAAGATTACCTGAGGAAAAATTTCTGTCTGCTCCCTGGTATCCAACAAAATTGGGTTGGTTCCCAATAAAATCAGACTGCTGCACCAAGGGTCCAGGACCAGACCCAGGTCCTGAATGATACAAATTTATTGGAAACATACAAGGCCTATCCATTGACTAAACCAACCTCAGTATTGTTTTAGCGCTGACGGAACTAATAAACAAATGTTTCTCCAAGTTATAAGCATCAGGTGTTACCAATAGTAATTGTAAATATAAGCTTTGTAATGCATTCAAGATAATTAGTCATACCTAACGATTTATACCTAACAAGGCTAAAGGTTCCTTGCTGTACTGGTCATGGGGTCATGCCCTTTTTAGGGGTTGTATGAGTCACCTACACACCTTTTCTTCTATTTAATAGAATGATACACACCTCTCCTGCGTGTTCGAGGGTGGAAAAAAGGCTAAATGTTCCTACACTCCAGCAGATTTGTGTACAGACAATTATTTCCTCTGAGGCAGAAGGGAGATCCAAAAGCTCTGCTTGGATTCCGCAGAGGGGCACAGATATCACCTAAAATCAATTACAGTGTCTGTTGCTCAAATGAAACGGTATGTGTGGAAAATCAAATGTAGGAACATGTGATCTTCAGGAGGCGTTCCATTTTTAGAGTTCTTTAGAGTTTTGAGGTGTTTCATTCAAATAGAATCTAGCCCAAATGCAACATACAACTCGATGGATACTTAAAATTTTAGTATGAGTAGATGTTCAAACAGCCCCTAAGTTGCACCCAATAGCATACCTGTAGGCATGTATTGATTTATACCCTACCAGATGTGTGGATGGCACGCTACTTTAAGAAAAATGCAAACCCTTACCAGATGCAGCTAATGCTGGATTGACACCATCTGGCTTCGGATGGGAGTACCTGCATGAATCCCCATACTTGCAAGTCCCCTGCAACATGAAGGAATTGACCTCAAAATTCAGAGCGGCCTACTCTTGGTGCATGTGAGGCAGCTGCTAAGTTTCCGACGCAGCGTGAGATGACTCACCGTGCGGACGAAGTGGTGACAGATGCCCTTAGCGAGGGTGCCGTCAGGCAGGAGGAGGGAGGAAGCGCCGCCATGCTGCTCTGCCGACGAAGGAAACAGAGGAGTCAACCGGAAAGACCTGAACGGCCCCGAGCGCGGTGGCAGACACGGTGTTCGACGAAACGCGCCAACCAGAGAGCAGATGAAGCGACGACTGCGAAGGGGAAGAAGGGGAAGGGGAAGGGGAGGGTTTCCGGCTGACCTTGGTGGTGGATGGAATCGTACCAGAGGGCGCGGGCGCGCTGGTGCTGGACGCTCTGGAGGTGGCGCCTCCGGGCGGCGGGGGTGTCCTGGAACTGCTTGTCGCAGTAGTCGCAGTGGTACTTCCCCAAGGGCACCCTGCTGGGTGTTGGCAGCTCTGCTCTCTGCTAACCTGCAGCAACAAATCCCACACAATTTTTTACAAGAACTGAGAATTTCCTTTGCTAATCCGAAGCCAGCCAAAACCCTAGGTGGCGTTTGGATTCAGACCAGGACGGAGATAGGGACAGGGATATCCCACCCTAAGAGTAATATTGTATCTTGTCTGTCCATTCATCTTGGTCGTCTATCCCATCCTCTATATCACTTTATCCAAACGCCACCTTGAGGTACCAAAGAAACATCTGTAGTTGAACAGTCCAATGCTTAGATTGCAACTTGCAAGGGAATGACTCAAAAATATCATCCACGAAGACTGATACCAAGAATCTGTTTGGCATAACGCTTTATCTCACAACAGCTTCGATCAGAAAGAAAAAAACAAAGACCAATCATACCGAACACCTCATGAGAAGAGGCGGCGGAACCATACCAACCACCTCGAGAAAGAGCCGTTTTTTAAGGAAGAATTGTAATGGTAGTTTCAAAACTTGAATTGTAACGGTATTGAATCCAAATAACCCGAAGTAATACCAAACCAAGGATACTGGGAGTGTTTGGCTGTCATTATAAGCCGGCTTATAAGTCATGGTACAGTATTTTTCTCTCCAAACAAATTAGCCATACAAATCAGCACAAGCGGCTTTACGAGCAGCCGAGGGGCACATTTCCTCAATCGCATCAGATTTCCTTGAGAAAATTGCTACTTCGCCATTATCAAACGTGGGCTTTGCTCTTTTGCTATCCCGCAAATGGGATTCGCCCGTCTGCCATTTTCAAACACGGCGCACCGCCAGAATGCCCTGGACCAGTATATGTACCGTATTTTGATTTTGATTTTTTTTTCGTTATTTCCTTTCCCCTTTTACCCCTCACCCATCCCCATCAGAACCTTGTTTTGTTCGCACGACAAGGACCGGGAGGGAGAGAAGGAACGGGGGAGAGAGAGGCCAGCAGAGCGACGTGGGTGGTCGACGGCGCGCCGCCGCCTCCTCCCAACCCGACCACCGAGGCCACCCACCCTTCGCGCGTGGCGTGGCGGGGACTTCTTGCCGCTGGCCAGTCTCGCCGCACGCAGGCGACAAAGGCTGGTCGACGGCGCCGCCGCCCTCTCCGTCTCCTTCGCCTTGCGGCCGCCCCCACTGGGCCACGACGTGACTTCACCGGCCGCCCCCACTCGCCCACGCAACCTGGTGTCACGACTCCGCCGTCGCCGCCGTGCTTCTCCAAGTGTTGGATGGACAACTTGCCAGATCTCATCCAAGGGTACGTATTCTTGCTGTTGTAGAAGTTCTCGTGGTAATCTAACTGTGCCAATTTAGTGTAGAAGTTCTCCAAGCGTATAGACTCTACAGGGCAGAGGTCATGAAGAGGTCTCCAGGTAGTGTTATTGAGATTGGTGTTAAGGAGGTAGATGGCATATTCTATTTCCACAGATTTTTCTGTGCACTGAAACCTTGCATAGATGGTTTCTTGGAAGGATGCAGGCCATATCTTAGCGTTGACTCTACTGCGCTTAATGGTAGGTGGAATGGTCATTTAGCTATAGCTTGTGGTATAGATGGTCATAACTGGATGTACCCAGTTGCTTTTGGCTTCATTGATGGTGAAACAACAGACAACTGGACCTGGTTTATGACTTAGTTGCATAAGGCCATAGGAGACCTTCCTGTTTTAGCTATCTCGTCAGATGCATGCAAAGGTCTAGAAAATGCGAGTTAAGAACATGTTTTCAAGAGCTAAACATAGAGAATGCTTTAGACATCTAATGAACAACTTTATTAAAAAGTTTGGGGTGACGTATTCTCTAAGATGTATCCTGCAGCCAGATCTTATAGAGAAGAAGTTCACCAGTACTTTTTCAAGTCAGTTGTTGAAGCTAGTCCTGCTGTTTTGATTTGGCTACAGGCTCACCATTATAAGCTGTGGATGAGATCTGCCTTCAACCCTGCTATTAAATGTGATTATATCACTAATAACCTTGCTGAGTCGTTTAACAATTGGATCAAGGACTGGAAGGACCTTCCTGTTGTGGAGCTCGCAAACAAAATCAGAGAGATGATAATGATTTTGTGGGCAAAAAGGAGGAAAATTTCAAAAAGGCTTAGTGGTAAGATCCTCCCAGCAGTCATATATGAGTTGAATGCAAGAACAAGAGGACTTGGGCACTTGACTGTCGTGGATGGTGGATATTCTGCAGCAGAAATTTGGGACACCTCAAACACTTATAGTAGACAGTTGTTAAGTCATATCTGCATGAGTGCACCTGTCTTGAGTGGCAGCATACTGGTAAGCCTTGCCAGCATACTCTGGCTTTGATAACAAGTGTGCAATCTGCTAATGTGCATATGGAGGATTTTGTGCACGAGTATTACTCTGTAGACAGGTTCAAGGCAGCCTACAAGAGACTCATAGAGCCACTGTCTGATAGGTCACAGTGGCCAAATGTTGAATTGCCTTTTGGTCTTAAGGCACCCCTTGACAAGAAGGAAGCTGGGAGATACAGAAAAGTCAGAACAAAAAGCTGTCTTGAAGGTGGAAATAGCGGAGGGAAAAGGGCAGCCAAGGAAGCAGAATAGAGGCAGATAAACTAGCTGCAAATGAGGTGCAAAAGGGCAACAAAAGGATGATTAGAGGCAAAAGGAAGTGCAAGAGATGTGGAGAATTAGGCCATGGTGAAACAAGCTACAAATGCCATCTTAATGGGACTAAGAAAAGGCAAGAACTCCTATATTCACTTGCTGCCTTGATTTGTTGAGCTCATTAACTTCAATATTTCACTTGCAGGCAAAGGAAGCCAAGGCCAAATAAAACAAAATATGGTGAAAATGCAAAGATGCCAACAAAGAGAGCAAAGAAGGCGGTTCACAGTGTTGCTGAATCAACAATGGAAGAAATGCCACCAGCTGCCCCAAATGACCAAGAAATGGCACCACCTAGCCCAAATGACCAAGAAATGGCAACAGCAGCCACAGATGCAGTCTGCAGTCCCACAAGGCTCACAGTAGACCAGATCATACAAAACAGCCCCATTAGGGTGACAAGAGGGTACGCAACACATTAGTTCTCTTTTTTTTACAGATATACACAACTATAATCAATATTGGTGCTTCTATTACAGCCGACTCCAAACTTTGCTGGGAGAAGGTGTGGATTCAAGCATTGCTACCTCACCAGACAAGACAATCCAGAAGAGGAGCCCGACGAAGAAATTGAAGCCCAGGAAACTGAAAATCAAATGATGCTTTGTGCTGTTGTATTAGACCTATGTAGACCTATGTTATTGTATTAGAACTTAAATGCTACCTGGCTATGGTTTGGGATGTGAAATTCATGTAAACTGGCTATTTGAACCTATCTATTTTGTGAACCTTTGTGCTGCCATTGTTTATGTGATCATGACATTGTCAATATTCAAGCTATGCTTCTGTGATCATGACACCCCTTGCTCTGTCAAAATTCTGTGAAAATTCGGTGATCATGACACCCCTTGCTCTGTCAGAATTCTATGAAAATTCTGTGATAATGTACATCATATGACTTTAGTCAGTATGATGATGTTCTGTGAATTTGGACCTTTCACATTTCTAGTAGTCTGACAGATCCAGTGCTTTTCGTTCTAGCTCTTGTTCATTATCTACAGAACCATTCTGGGACTGTTTCCATATTTAAAGCATCTGTGCAATGATATTCCATACTTGATAAGTAACCAGTCATGGTTATCATGCTGGGAGGATCACATATTTAAAGCATTTGTGCAATGATATTCCATACTTGATAGACTGCCTTTGTGTGCCCATCTACATGGATGGTAGGAGGCTCTTTCTGGCGCTTCTTGGTTACTGGATCATTTATGTGAGAACCTAGCTTTGTATGACAGTC
Source organism: Miscanthus lutarioriparius (assembly GCA_904845875.1). Taxonomy (NCBI): domain Eukaryota; kingdom Viridiplantae; phylum Streptophyta; class Magnoliopsida; order Poales; family Poaceae; genus Miscanthus; species Miscanthus lutarioriparius. Next base: position 87,292,390 of record CAJGYO010000006.1, read on the forward strand.
TCAGATGATGATACTAGACAAGTTTCGATGAGCAGGTTTGAGCACTTTCGATGCTTTCTCCAATTAACACAGGAGCAAATTGTAATTGCCCACTGTCCAAAAGGCATGTACATATCTTGAAATGGACAGGCATTCATCAGCCAAAAGCTACTGCTCTTACAGAATAGAAAATCAACTCTGGAAGGCTATTTCCAAGATGCATTTATTTATGCTAAATGCCAAAGCTTCAGGCATTACACGACGAGGATGTTGTATGAGCTTATGTGAAATCATTACATTTCGGTCATCTGCAAGATGACATACTCTGAAATGAAATACGACTAACAAAATACTCAGGCTCTAAACTAGCAGATGAGATGATTGGAAAACAACTTCATTCCATAGTGCTTACATGTCATTGCAACACATCTACTGGTCATTTACTAACCAGGAGTCTTACAACACACTTGCTTCACTTGGTAATGAGCACTACCACACCTAGAAGAACTGTGACAACAATTACTAAACACAGCACCACCAACAATTGGACCAGACCAATAAGCTTGTCCATCGAGGTCCATCCTCCCTTCATGCTTGTCCATCTTGAGATCCATCCTCTCTTTTTCATACAACCTGCTTTTAAGCTTCATTTCGACCAAGCCTTTAGATTCACCATTACCTTGGTATGGCAATGCTTTAGTTTCACCATGACCTTCATATGGCACTGCAGCTTGCAAGTCTTCTTTAAGCTTCTTTGCGACTACTTTCTCGTAATCTGCCAACCAAGCAAAGAATGGACATTTCTTCTCCGCCTGTGAATGATAACACATAACACAACTTATTTATCTAAACCTTGACAAAGTAACTAGTTCATTCAGTTGGATACGACAAATATAGCAATATATACTCACATATTCATTGTAGTTTACGCATTTGAAGAAGACTTCGCCTTTGTTCTGCCAGGATTTGCATTCCACTACTTTATCACCGCATTTTGGGCATGGAATAAGGGGGACCCCACTAGGACCAACTGGATACTGGGAAAGGGCAACTGTTGGGATGAACGACGAACCAGAAGATGGCTCACCCATAGCAGGCTGGTGTCGGGGAGAGCGTCGGGGCGTCGCTCCGTGGCGGGCTGGCTGCGGCGTGGATGGGGCGGCCGCGGCGGCCGGCCTGGAGGAGATCTCGGCCTAAAGCGTCGACGCGGTCGCGACGTGCTGGCCGCAGGGCGGCGTGGGGTGTTGGGGAGGCTGCGCCGAAGGCGCCGGCGGTGGCAGTCAACGACTCCGTCTCGCGTCTCTCTCTCGACCGTGAGTCCTGAGGATAAGGTTCTGAGGAGGAGATGAGGAGTGGAGATCTCGGTTCTGATGGGGATGGGTGAGGGGTAAAAGGGGAAAGGAAATAACGAAAAAAATCAAAATCAAAATACGGTACATATACTGGTCCAGAGCATTCTGGCGGTGCGTCGCATTTGAAAATGGCAGACGGACGAATCCCATTTGCAGGATGACAAAAGGGCGAAGCCCACGTTTGATAATGGCAAAGTAGCAATTTTCTCGATTTTCTCAATCGTCTCAAACGCTGCAATTGCGCAACTTTCTGGTAAGAGCGATCAAATCAGCATACTTCCAGACTGAACAAATAACTACATCTCAATTCTCAACCAAAAGATTTCGGCAACAATCAACAGCAGATACCATCGCCAGTGTGCAATAATCGACAGGAGCAAGCTGGTTGGCACTAGGTAACAGGTAGCTAGGAATTTAGAGACAAGGAAACATGGAAAAACGAAGTGAATCCATACATAGATTCAAAGCTACCATAAATACATTCATACTGCTCTATAACAAATTACAAGATCAGCTGTGGCAATCTCCAGTAAGCGTCAGTCAATAGGAAGGGGGTGCCGTTACATGTCACTGCAACATAGACTACTCAGCTACACAGGTCACATTGTCATACATGTAGGTAACCTTGCATCTTCAACGACAGGCTCGCATGCCTCAGATCATCCAACATCCCAGGGGAAATGCACAATTGCAACCACAGGTTCCAGTCTCAAGGCGCGATCGTTTTCACAATCCAACATAGGAGCATTGCTTCTTTGCATGTTCTGGAATCAATTTTGCAACAATGTCTGCTGGGACTCCTTTCAATTCTGCAGAACAGAGGTGGCAAGCATGTAAGGTGGTGATATACAAAGAACAAACTTGGAACTACACTGCTAGCTGGTTGTAACAGCTACGATAACAATGCTGAATTGAGTAGGCATGAAACATACCGTGAGCCTTGAAATTGAAAAGGGGTGGCAAAAAGCGGCCATTTGGAAGGCGGGTATTAGGATCCCGAAGCTCATCAAAGAATGGGTGAACAAGTGCCTCCACCTGGACAAAAGATTCATAAAGATCTTAGAAAATCATAAAGTCAACAGGGGTAATGCAGGAGCTGGCACACAGGTCTAATGCTATGACTATTTCCATCATGTAATGTACAATGACATGCACTTACAGCAGTGCATCTCAGATTTGGGGAGTACTGGAGTAGCCGAGAGACCAGATCAACAGCTTCTGGCGGCATCCTTTTGTGGAATACCTGAAAGATAAAATGTACAAAAAGGCAATTAGTAACACAACAGCAACAGTTTTTTCAGAATATTGTAACAAAATGTAGAAAGATTTGCACCTTGTGCCATGGGTGTGCTTTGATTTGTGGGAACTTAAACTCTGTGTAATTCGGGTTCATGCATTTAATTTCCTCCCTTGTTGGAGTACCAAGGACCTGCCATACAAAATCAAATTAAGGGTGATCAGAATTTGTGTTTCTGTAGAAGATAATTTACAAGTTCACAGAACCGACAACTACCTTGATGATTTCTACAAGTTGGTCCACACCACTTTCACCCGGAAACAAAGGCTGTCGAAATAGTTCTTGTAAGACAATGTGAACTGAAAAGACTTTTGTTGGCTTCAATTTTTTTTTTAAATGGCAATAAAAATTTGAGACACCTTACCTGCCCTAGCATAAGCTCAGCAAGAACACATCCAGCAGACCAAATGTCAATCGCTGTGGTATACTCAGTAGCACCAAATATGAGCTCTGGAGCCCTATAGTACCGGGAGCAGATGTACGATATGTTTGGTTCCCCCTTGACCAGAACTTTTGCACTACCAAAGTCACATAGTTTAAGCTGGTGGGTGTGTGGGTTCACCTGTAGTGAAGTTTGAAAATCAATTTCAAAGTACAAAACCATTTCTTCTAGAAAAAGATACAGAAGCAAAATAGAAGATTTTCCAGCATACCAGAAGATTCTGTGGCTTAATATCTCTGTGGCAGACACCAATAGTACCATGAATGTAAGCCAATGCCCTACATATCTGCCAAAAACCAATACAATATCAAATATTGAAAAAGAACAAGCACATCTATTGGAGCAGCCAATATTTAGGTGAAATGAAATATTTTGTTTAGCTTCAACATCAAACATTCTCAAACAGGATCCAAAACATAAGCTTTAAAGTATAATTAAAACAATAGGAAAAAGGAAAGGTACAAATCATTACCTGGTACATATACAGCTTCACATAAATAAGTGGCATACGTTGGTTCATCTTGTTGTGATGCTTCACAACTCGATGAACTGTCTCCGGCACATACTCAAGGACCAAGTTTAGATAAAGCTCATCCTTCTCAGTTGTTGAAAAGAAGCAATGCTTCAAAGCAACAACATTAGGGTGGTCAAGAAGGCGCATGGTCTGCAGCTCACGGTTCTTGTAACGCTTATCCTGAAGAACCTTCTTTATGGCAACAGTCTCACCCGTCTCCAGACACTTAGCCTATGAACAGGTGAAATGGCATTGCAAATTAGGAGAGGCATCTGATTACAAAAGGTAGCACGCAAGATATGAAAGATCTAAAATAGGTACGGCGCCATGGAAAGTATAATACCATCGACAGCTGCATAATAGAACATATCTAAGTCAGTCACAAGTTGTTGCAACTAACCTGGAAGACAATCCCAAAAGAACCTTGACCTACAATGCGCTCAGCCATGTAGCTCACTGTCTGCAAATGCAACCAATAAATTCGCATTATTAGACATACAAAAAGAAACTGAGAAAATTGATCTGAACAATTCCACACATCATGAATATGTTGGCAATATGCAAACGTAGCACATTAAATTATGGTCTTGTCTTTCAATTATTAGATTCAAGCACTGCACAGGAGGTGTGTCAGGAGGATGTTGCATGGGGTGTTCGAATACTAATAAAAAAACAAATTACATAATCCGTCATTACTACAAGAGACGAATTTTTTAAGCCTAATTAATCCGTCATTAGCACATGTTTACTGTAGCACCACATTGTCAAATCATAGCCTACTTAGACTTAAAAGATTCGTCTCGCAAATTAGTCGCAAACTATGCAATTAGTTTCGTAATTAGTCTATATTTAATACTCCATGCATGTGTCCAAACATTCGATGGGACAGCGACTAAAATTTAGGAGGGGCACCCAAACACCACCTAAAAACATGTACAATAGTTGATAAATCCTGATCAAATGCAGTAAAGCACTCTCACCTGTTTTGGTTGACCATTCTTGCCACCAGTAGTGGTGACAATTATGTGCCCAGTTTCAGTCCCTTTCCCATTAATTATGGTTGCTTCAACTTCCTGCAATTGGCATTCACGTAAAATGTTATATCACGGTCCCATTTTTCACATAATCTTGAAGAAATTCCCGAAACAAGATGTCAATGCATCTTCACCTTATCATCTCTAATCTTTATCTCGTTCATCTGATCTTGCAACTTCACCACACCAATGCTGGTGCTGCTGCTGTTCTTGTACCCAGAAGGGGCTACACCAGCTGAAGCCATCTCTTAAGAAAGCCAACGTGCAACAACTCAGCTTTGCATCAACTCCCCCAACAGCAGCAGATCTATTGGGCTACCTGTAAGTGGATTAGCAACCAAATCGATCAGAGGGATGGTTCTAGATACTGCAATGGCAACATCATTCGCAACGGCAGAGGCTTAATGTCTAACTTGCCGAACTTTGTTAACAAGTAGTACAGCCCATCCCTCGAATATAGGTAAAATGTAAGAAACGAGAACAAGTTCATCCTAGACTTGCAAACACGGCTGAAGTCATGAGCCAAGCAGGCAACCGACAGAAAATAGAGCACAGAATCACCTAATAGTTGACACACATTGCAAGAACCGCTCACGGCTTATCAAAACATCGTAAAACGAAGTCATTCGTGTTTACTGTACCAAAGTTTAGCCATGGCATCGAACTATCTAAGGGCTTTCTTATCTTGACCCTACTCTCCAAACATATAAAGCCAGACTGGCAGATACTCGTAAAGATACAGACGCTAAGTTCATCCGCGAAGCAAAACTTCCCCCCTTCTAAATGGCCTTAGAATGGAAGGGGAAAAAAAAGCTCGACTGTATATGTCTCGGCCAGAACTCAAGCATATCAAGGCAACGTGCTCCGAACTCTTGCAAAGTCAAAGCAAATAATCCTAATTTAGGACCCCCTCTGAATCTGTTCAGGGGGCATTTCCGAGCCTGTAACGAAGGGGAACAAGCAAATCCACAAAGAATTGACGGCTTGGGCACTAATTGATGGATTTCATTTCGCATGGAAGCTAGAGCAGCACCTATGCACCGATAGACAAGAGGAACAGAAGTCATGAGATCCGCGCAAACGCTCTAGCCTCTAGGCTGACTAAATCACTAAGAACATGAACACGGAACTCAGAGAAAGAGCGCATCTTTCACAGAACGATGCCAACTTCGTCAAGAACCCAGGAAACGATCCAGAAATCGTCACTGACCCGCGCGAAGAACAGGCCCAACCCGGCGGCGAACGGTCCGCGCCTCCCACCGGGAAAAGGCAGATCCCAGGAGACGGATGACCAGAGCTCCCAGAACCGCCAGCGGCGCACGCAAACATGGACCATTCGCGGTCACAAACGACCAACAGAGGAGAAGAAACCGAAAAAACAAACAGCCAAATCTAGGAGAAAGAACAGATGGGTTTCCATACCTCTAACCTCCCCCTGTTGCCTCCCTCCTTCCTCCACCAAAGAAATATCTCTGTTCCCCTCCGAGATGGTTCCTCCGCTTCGCCTTCTCCCTCCTCCTCCGCCTCCTCTCCACCAGTCTACCTCCCTGTACTCTGGCTGCTCGCCCTCCTCTTCCCTCCTTTCCTCCCCCTTTCTACCTCCCACCCCCGCCTCTTCTTTCCGCTTGTCGGGACGCAGGCACAGCAGAATACTGCTCCCAACGCGACGCAGCGGCCGAAATGATTTGTGCCTGCCTGCTGCCGAGGCCTGCAGTCAAAGCACCCAGCACCACCACACCACGCCCGCGCGCCGATCCCTCCCCCTTTAACGCCGCAGACATGTGGGTCATGTTCCTCACAGGCCCCACCTGTCAACCAAGCGTTCTCGGCACGAGTCACGTGCACACAGGGCGCCGGATCCCTTGGGGTTTTGGTTGGGCCACGCCTTTTGACTGGTCAAATCCTCGGGGCCCGCTGCCCGGACTGCGTCGGGGGGGCTCGGTTACTGTTCGTTTCCTCTGCCCCTGCACGCTGCCGCGTGGAGCCGAGCGCGGTCAGGGCCCACGCCGCAGCGGGTGGGATCCGGTGGCGGGGGGTTCCGCGTTTGTCCGTTATTTTTACCGCATCTGGGCATGCGAGATTCGAATACTGGGGTGTGGTGCGAGGGCGAGGAAAAGACGGTCGTGCCCCTGGGCTTGGTTAGATCTGGGCTCTTGTTTTGAAGTCGAGGCGAGGAACGGTAATCGGGAGGTGGGTGGCAGAGCAGCGAGGACGGAGGACCACCGCACCGGCACTCGCGAGAGACTGTTGACTCGAACCGGTGAGCTGGTGCAAGTGAGGTGAGCCGGGCTTTACAGGACCGCAGGAGCAGGTACTCCCAACCCCGCGGTGCGTTCTATTTTGAAATTTCAAATCTGGACGACCGTGGAACGTGGATCGGTGGATAGATAACTTGGACGCCAAACATAAACAAGCTGGTGAAACAAAGCGCCTCTTGTGCCTGAGACTGACAGGTTCAAATGCCTAATTAGTTGGTACCGTATTTTGTCATGCTTAGTTTTAGTTAAACTATAAAAACTGCTATAAACAAAATTGAAGCTACACTTATAATAAAGTTTATGAAGAAAATTAGTGTATGACATGTGAAACAGAGTGCTACGAAAATATAGTATACCATAGATGTGATAATGAACCAAACAACTGTCTAAAAAGCTGTGACATGACTACAATGGTAAGTTATGGTCATGAACCAAGCAGGCCCTTATTACAAGCAATGTTCTCCTTACGCGGAGCAACTAGGCGCGATATTGTGGCTATTAGAGCCTATTTGGATTGTTTCCGTTAGTTTACCACACCATAGCTGTGCGTGAGCCAAAAGCTTGTGGCGTGGCAAACTTACAATAAACTTAGGAAGCCATCCAAACAGAGAGCTAAGTTTTTGTGCCAAGTTGTGGCCAACTGTGGAAGCAATCCAAATAGACCTATTTACGAATACTCTAGATTATATCAACCAATGGATTTACATATTATCGGAGTACCATGGAGAAATGCCTAGTGCCTCAACTAACAAAAGTTCAAAACCGTTGCCCCATGGAGCGTTAGCAAATGAATTTGCCTGTCTTGGTTATGTAACTTTATGAGAGAAAGGAGGACCGTAAAAAGGTTTTACCACAAGATAAGGTGTTTTTTCTCAAGTGTTAGCTTGAACTTAGAGCTTGATAGCCTTGGTTCTCCTTTCATAGGAGGTTTGTACATCTATTCCAAAGCCAACAACTTTATTAGCGTGCATTGCTTGTGCACTTCTGAGCTCACACATTTTATGCAGACCAAGAGAAGAGGAATGCAAAGTTGGGCTCTAGTGAAATTATATATGAGCAAGGCTTATAATCATGTGAAGTTCGGATTCTTGAGAAGTATGATGACCAAGTTGTGTTTCCATTGATGTGGCCATGAATTGTTTCACAACAGTCTTATCGTATTAAAGTTAATGGTGAGCTTGCTAATAAGATGTAATTGATTCATGACATGGTTTGAGACAAGGAGATCCATCTCCCCTTTTATGTTCTTGATATGCACTAAAGCATTATCTTGTCTTTTGAATGTAGACAACAATAGTGATGACGTTGAAGAGATCAGTATATGTAACAATGTCCCAAGTATCAATCATCTTGTCGGGTTCATAAACCCAGGGTCCCCAATGGACCTGCTTCCCTACAAAACTCGGCCTAGTAGGCGGCGCAACGACAGCACATGCCTGGGCCGATGAAAGGTCCTAATGGCTAGAGGGGGGTGAATAGTCTATTAAAAATTTCGACAACAACACTTAGCAAACCAGTTAGATAAATATGAGACGAAGCGAGTGTTGCTTTAGCCTACTAAAAATGCAAGCCACCTACTACAATTCTAGTTTATATAGTCTCTATTCACACAATGGCTATGTCACTACACTAAGTTAGTGTGCTCTCAAAGGCTAACTAAAGAACCACACTAACCAAACTAACAAGCTCTCACGACTAGCTACACTAAAGAACTAATAAGCTCTCACGACTAGCTACACTAAAGAGCTAGTTTGCGGTAATATAAAGAGAGAGCAAGATGGTTATACCGTCGAGTCGAGGAACAAACCAATCAATCATAATAAATGAATACCAATGAAGACCAATCACCTCGGAATCAAATGAAGACACAATGATTTTTTACCGAGGTTCACTTGCTTGCCGGCAAGCTAGTCCTCATTGTGGCGATTCACTCATTTGGAGGTTCACACGCTAATTGGCATCACACGCCAAACCCTCAATAGGGTGTCGTACAACCAACATAAGATGAACATAAGTCACGAGCAATTCACTAGAGTACCTTTTGGCTCTCCGCCGGAAAAAGGTCAAGAACCCCTCACAATCACCACGATCGAAACCAGAGACAATCATCAACCTCCGCTCGACGATCCTCGCTGCTCCAAGCCGTCTAGGTGGCGGCAACCACCAAGAGTAATAAGAAAAATCCCGCAGCGAAAGACGAACACCAAGTGCCTCTAGATGCAAACACTTAAGCAATGCACTTGGATTCTCTCCCATCTCACAAAGATGATGAATCAATGATGGAGATGAGTGGGAGGGCTTTGGCTAAGCTCACAAGGTTGCTATGTCAATACAAATGGTCAAGAGTATAAGCTAGAGCCGGCAATAGGGCTTAAATAGAGAGCCCCTACGAATAGAGCCGTTGGCTCTCTGTTCACTGAGAAATCAGGGCGGCCAGACGCGCCGGTCGAATTGACCGGACGCAGGACCCCAGCGTCCGGTCCTCAGATTTTTGCCATGTGTCCCCTGCTTCAAATGCTGATCGTCCGATCTCAACGTTCATCAATACACTTGAGTTGTGATCGGACGCACTACAGTGTAGGATCGGACGCACAGTTGCCTAGCGTCCGGTCACTTCTAGTAAGGTTCCAGTCGCGATCGGACACGTCTGGTCACCGCTGACCGGACTCACCCAGCGTCCGGTCAACACACAGACCAAACCCCCGAGCACCACGTCATTAGCACCGGACACGCTAGAGTAGCGTCCGGTTGATTTTATCAGCCAGCGTCCTGTGCAACTCAGAGAGCGTCTAGAGAGATCCCTGAGCGACCAGACACGTCCGATCACACATGACTGGACTCGCTTAGAGTCTGATCAGTCTCTGTTGACTGACCGACGCCTAGGTTTAGCCACTAGACGTGTCCGATCCCACGAGGACAGCGTCCGGTGCACTCTGTGAAACCCTGTCTTTTCTGTACAGGGCGCCGGTGCCACCGTCGGACACTCCACCGGTGAAGTTTCGAACCCTTGCTCCCAAGTGCTAGACACAATGTGTATCACCTTTTTGCATGTGTGTTAGCATATTTTCACAAACATTTTCAAGGGTGTTAGCACTCCACTAGATCCTAAATGCATATGCAATGAGTTAGAGCATCTAGTAGCACTTTGATAACCGTATTTCGATATAAGTTTCACCCCTCTTAATAGTATGGCTATCGAACCTAAATGTGATCACACTCGCTAAGTGTCTTGATCACTGAAACGAAATGGCTCCTACCACTTATACCTTTATCTTGAGCCTTTTGTTTTTCTCTTTCTTCTTTTCAAGTCCATGCACCTTATCATCACCATGGCATCACCATCATCATTAAGCTTGGGCAAAATACCCGATACCCATTACCCATACCCGAACCCGGACCCGAATTACCCGAACCCGAGGTACCCGATCCCAAATTCGGATAGTGATTTTGATTACCCAAAATTAGTTCGGGTAATATCCCTCGGTACCCGAACCAATCGAACTACCCAAACATTTGTCCATGTCTTTGTATTTATCATGTGCTTTTAGTTGAACACTTGAACTTATCACTTTATTAGAATATAATTATCTCTGTTTGAACAAGTGACTATAATACATTATTCTTTACAAAATGCTATTGAAATTCTATACAAATTGCTGCTAAAATTATATATAAGTTGCTACTGAAATTTTATGTAGTTTGTTGTTTTCTGTAAATTCGGGTATATCGGGAATACCCGAACCCGAACTCGAATTATCGGGTACCCGAAATTGCGGGTAGTGTTTTTTGGGACTAATATCGGATAGTAGTTTTCATTACCCGAATTACCCGACCCGAAAAAAATCAGGTAACCCGAACGCCCAGGCCAAATCATCATGTCATGATCTTCATTTGCTTCACCACTTGGAATGTGCTACCTATCTTATGATCACTTTGATAAACTAGGTTAGCACTTAAGGTTTCATCAATTCACCAAAACCAAACTAAAGCTTTCAGCCAGCCTAGATACACAATGACAGGCCAAGACCATGATTCGGTCCTCGACTGGCACCTTCGGCCAGGAGATATGGTCAAAGCCCCGACCTTTGGGTCACGGGCTCCGTCTCGCCCGACCTTTGGGGGCGGGCTCCGCCTTGCCCGACCTCTTTCTCCGACCAAGGAAATGCTGGACCTCTACTCGCTGCTCTTTCCCGACCGACACGGTCGGGGACGACTGGGAACAACCGACCGGGAAGGCTCGCTCGGTGTGGGTCTTGGAAGCAAGCGAAGCAGATAAGGTAAGGCGCTCAAGTCAAACGCAATACCAAGGACCGTACCCTGCCATACCCTACGCACCTGCAAGATGGTGCCTCTAGGTCATGATAGACGGACACTATACAACCTTCCAGATGCATCAGACCACAAACAGTATTGTGGGCGTCGACGTTTGCCGTACCAGGCAAACACGGTAGAGCCTACCAGACGTGTCTAGGCATAAACAGTATTATGGGCGCTGGCAGTCATCCCGTACCTGATGGCGTGAGCAACAAGACTAGGCAGCACACGTATACACTTTCTCTCTTTCTCTCTGACTTGTAAGGCCATCCCTTTCAACTATAAAAGAGGATGCGCTCTATCATGAAAAAGGACGCTGTCTCTCTCTCTCGAAGACTCTTTCGACGACTCGAGAACACAACAGCTCAACAAGCTTTAGAGACACACAGAGCATATGCTCCAATACTTAGCATACGTTAGAGCCCCCATCATTCTTGGCCACTCGGTTCAAAGTCCGACCGAGCCTCTAACACCCCCTTCTCATTCCTATTTGTTTGTAACCCCACAGCAAATTTCGAGCACCTAGGCTCAGGAATAAAGTCATCTACCGACTAAAACTGGACATAGGGCACGTTGCCTGAACTAGTATAAATCTTGTGTCATTGAGTGCTAGGCCACATCCGATCACAACGCACGGCAAAACTACAAATATTTACTTGTTGGTCACTTTTCGCACCGACAGTTGGCGCCGTCCGTAGGGAAGACATCGTGCGTTCACACTTTTGGTCATCAGATGGCCCACCTTTCCACCATCTTCGGCATGGCGGGCTCGAGCGATACGATTCGCTTCGGCTCGCTGGAGTTTCCCATGCTCCCACCTGTTGGGATGTGGGTTCCTCCTGTCTTCGAGCAGCTCCAGATCTTCCTCTTTAGAAGTCTGGACTTCGTCGCCGACTAGCTCAGCGTACACCGCCTCCGCGAGGAGGCGCTCATCTCGAGTTCCACTGGAGTAGGAGCACCCTCCACTAGCCCTAGGCCACTCGACGACCTCAACGTCGAGACACTCGCACTTCACCTCAAGCCCATGCTAGGCTCGAACCCCACGGTGAGTGATGTACATATTGTTCTTTACTCGCTATTTAATACCTTTTGCCGACTCTCCAGAGGGACCCCATTGTCCTCACCATGACTGTCGTACGACCGGTTCCCCTATGACTTCGTGTCCCCCATGGACGTGTGCACGCGGGGGCTCCGAAGGATGCTAACGCTGCCCCCTCTCACATCTGAGTTCATGGGAATGATGGGCTATGCTCCCACCTCCTTCCATGACCTCATCGATGACGAGGTCGAAAGCGACGGCTCCAGCATCGGCGATGTCGTGGCACCTGGCCATCCTCTGTCCTAGGAGTGCACTATGGCGAACGCCTTGGGACAGCCACCAGTGGTAGTGGAGTCTGTGTAGACTCACACCCCTCCAAACCCCATGTGAAGGCCCTGGCATGTGCGTAGGAGCACGGTGAGGAGTTACAACAAAGGCGACACAAGGCAGTCGCCTCCTACACTGGCGTGATCGGCATAGCATGTTGCGCCCGTCAGGTCTAGTGTAGCATCCTGGATGGAGGGAACGCCCCCTCCCCCTCAGTTTGCTTGGGCTGGCGAATCATCACTGCTGCGGTGATGCTTCTGCGTGGCCTCCCCGAGCCTGCCGATCCCCAAGAACAGGCAATCCACTGAAACCTCTGAGCGCTGGAGGAGACCGCCGCCGTTCAGCAGCCGGAGAGCTCTACGTCACAACACCGGCTCGTGGCCTCTTGCCTGACTAGGGGACTAGGGTCGCACCAGTCGAATCACTCCATCCACTCACCACAGCAGTTGCCGGGCGTGAAGTAGGAAGCCACGGCTGCACCATAGCCTAACCCAGCCCCTGCTCCACACTGACCACCTATGCGTGAATGGCTCAGTGAACCATGATGCTCATAGCGTCATCAACAATTGATGCCACTCCCGGTGCGATGATGACGTCCATCGAATGGCGGTGAGAGCAGGCAGTGCGAGCCCCGGCCAGACCATCGAGGAGTGCGAGGACACACACACCAGGCATGGTGGCCGATCAAACGACCGAAGCCCTAGCCTCGATGACTCAAGGCCATGGGCCTTTGGTCGCCGCATCCAAAAAGCGTTGTTCCCACAACGCTTTCGACCGCCCACCAACATCGCCAGGTACACCGGGGAGACGAACCCCGATATATGGCTCGAAGACTTTCAGCTCACCTATCGAGCTGGAGGAGTGGATGATGACTACTTAATCATCTAGTACCTCCTCATTTGTGTGGGGGAGCATGTTTGAGCATGGCTCGAATTCCTTCCACCCGACAGCATCTTCGACTGGGCGGTCCTCAAGAGGGTCTTCGTCAGAAATTTCCATCCTAGGAATTCCTAGGACCTCAAGAGCTACCAGCAGGATCCCAATGAGCCCCTGCGGGATTACATCCATAGGTTCTCAAAGCAGTGCAACTCCCTTCCTGATGTCATCGACGCGGACATCGTCAGCGCGTTCCTCTTTAGGACAACCTACAAGTCCTAGATCCACAAGCTTAGCTGTGTGAAGCCCCATACCACCCGCGACCTGCTTTACATCACCACAAACCATGCCTTCGGTGAGGAGGCGATCGGGGCGGTCTTCAGTAGCGGTCGGGATAGGGGCAAGGCCAAGCACAAGGACCAAGGCAAGGGCCCCTCCACACAAAGGGGCAAGAAGAACAAGAAGGATCGGTGCCGACCGGCCAACCTAGCTTTGGTCACCGTGGCCGACCGTATGGTCAAGCAGCCCCAACGGGGCTAGCCCGACCATTTCGACAGGCTCATGGAGAGTCCATGCACTAACCACACCTATCCCGCCAAACACCTCTAAAAGGACTATGAGCTCCTCAAGCGCTTCCTGTGGCAAGCCGACAAGCCAAAGGAAGGGAAAGGCAAGGAGGATGCGCCCAAGAAAAGAGGCATGTCAGGCAAGGATGAAGACGGCTTCCCCGACCCTGAGGAATGCCCCATGATCTTTGGGGGATCCGATGCCATCCACTCCAAGCGCCAGCACAAGGTATGCTATAGAGAGGCATGCGTCGCTGAGTCGACCATGCTCTCTTTCCTTAGCTGTCCAGATTTCCCGATCACTTTTGATCAGAGAGACCATCCTTCCCTTGTCGCCCAACCGGGTCGCTACCCGCTCGTCGTCGACCCCATCATCCGTAAGAAGCGCCTCACCAAGGTGCTGATGGACGGAGGTAGCAGCCTCAACATTCTCTATGTCGACACCCTCGATGCCATGCGCATCCCTAGGTCGGAGCTCCGCCCAGTGAGCTCTCCCTTCTACGGCGTGATCCCAGGGACGCAGGTGTACCCACTTAGGTAGATCGACCTGCCCATCATGTTTGGCGACCAAGCCAATTTCCACTCAGAGGTCCTGACCTTTGAGGTGGTGGACTTTCTGGGGTCCTACCATGCCATCTTGGGGCGGCCATGTTATGCCAAGTTCATGGCAATCACCAACTACACCTACCTCAAGCTGAAGATGCCAGGACCGAACGACGTCATCACCATAGGTAGCACCTTTTTCGCACGCCTACGCGTGTGATCACGAGCATTACGAGTTCGCCACTGCCGTCATCAACTCCACCGAGCTCCAGAGCTCAGGAATTCAGCGACTCCAGCAGTCCTCGACTACAAGGAGCCGACCTCCTCAAGTGCCTTCCATCCGACCGAGGAAACCAAGGCACTAGAGATTGACCCTACCGACCCGACCAAGATGGTTCAGGTCGGGACCAAGCTCATGGCCAAAAAGGAAAGTAAGCTCGCCGACTTCCTATGTGTAAATCATGATGTCTTCACGTGGAAGCCTTCTGACATGCTGTGCATACCGAGAGAGGTCACCGAGCACGCACTACATGTCGTCTCGAGCTCAAAGCCCACCAGGCAACGCCTGCGTCACTTTGACGATGAGAGGCGCAGGGCCATAGGCGAGGAGATCGCCAAACTTCTGGCAGCCAGATTCGTCAAAGAGGTATACCACTCTGACTGGCTAGCTAATCCTGTTCTTATGAAAAAGAAGAATGGGAAATGCAGAATGTGTGTTGATTATACTGGCCTCAACAAGACGTATTCAAAGGACCATTTTCCTTTGCCATGCATAGACCAGATAGTCTACTCCACCTCAGGATGTGAAATCCTCTCTTTTCTAGAGGCCTATTCAGGCTACCACCAGATCGCGATGAAAGAGTCCAATCCAGTCGCGGCTTCTTTCATCACCCCGTATGGTTCGTACTATTATATAACCATGCCTTTCGGTCTGAAGAACGCTGGCGCCACCTATCAACGGTGCATGCAGCGATGCTTCACTGACCAAATCGACCTGCTCGACCAACCTAACCAAGTCGAGCAGCCAAAACCAACAATCGCTGTCTATGTTGATGACATAGTGGTGAAAACGGCTCAAGCTAGCGACTTGATCACAAACTTGGCCACCACATTCGCAAACCTCCGAAGGTTCAACGTTAAATTGAATCCCAAAAAATGTGTTTTCGGGGTTCCAAAGGGGAAGCTGCTCGAATACATCATGTCCGAGCGCGGCATCGAAGCCAACCCCGAAAAAATCACTGCCATCTCCAGCATGGGCCCTATACGCAACATCAAGGGCATACAGAGGCTCACCGACTGTTTGGCCACCCTGAGTCGGTTCATTTCCTAACTAGGCGAACGGGGGATGCCTCTCTACAAACTTCTCAATAAGACAGACGCATTCGTCTGGACAAAGGAGGCACAATAGGCTTTGGAAACCATCAAAGCATCACTGACGTCGGCCCTAATCCTTGTCGCTCCTGAACAGGGAGAATCCATCCTCCTCTACATCGCAGCAAGCAACCATGTTGTGATTGTCGCCCTCGTCGTCGAGAGGGAGGAGCCGAGACACCCTCTGATGGTCCAACGACTGGTGTACTTTGTCGATGAGGTACTCACCGATGCCAAGGTTTGCTACCCCTAGGTCCAGAAGCTTTTATATGCCATTTTGATGGTGACCTGGAAGCTCCTACACTACTTCACTGATCACGAAGTCATCGTCGTCACTTTAGACCTGCTGGGAGATATCATCCGCAACCGCGCTGCCGCCATAGGACGAATCTCCAAATGGGCTCTCGAGTTCATGGGCCACGACATCAGATATATCCCCCACACCGCTATTAAGTCTCAAGCTCTCACCGACTTCATCGCTGAATGGATGGAAGTCCAGCTCCTGACCCTGGACATCACCCACGAGTTTTGGACGATATACTTCGATGGGTCGGTCATGGCGCTCGGCTCAGGGGCTAGAGTGGTTCTGATCTCCCTAGATGGAAGCAGGCCCCGCTACATGATCTGTCTCCATTTTTTAGCCTCAAACAATGCCGTGGAGTACGAAGCCCTCACCAACAGACTGTGCATCGCCGTCGAGCTTGGCTCCACGCGGCTGTATGTTCGTGGCGACTCAGAGTTGGTCGTCGACCAAGTTATGAAGGAGTCCTCCTGTAAGTGCCTTCTCATGGCAGCATACTGCCAAGAGGTGCGCAAGCTTGAGCACAAGTTCTGAGGGATCGAACTGCATCATGTCCCCCAAAAGGACAACGATGCCACCGACTTCCTCGTGAAATTGGCCACCAGGCGGGTTCCATCTCTAGATGGGGTCTTCATCAATGATCTCCACGAGCCGTCTGCCTACGTTCTAGAGGATCCAACCTAGATGCCCTCCAACACCAATCTAGCACTAGAGGGCTCTGACCCCCCAACGTGACCTGACCCCGACCAAGTGCTCGGGGGCTCCGACCTTGGCGCCTCCATGGCAATGTCTCCTAGCGACATCGCCGTGGTGGCACTCGATCTGACTGACTAGAGAGCACCACTACTCACCTGCCTCCTCAAGGAGGTTCTCCCACCAAAAAGGACTAAAGCACGACAAATCGCTCGATGCGCCAAGACGTTCATCGGCATCAGTGATGAGCTTTACAAACAGAGACCGTTAGGAGTACTCATGAAGTGCATCCCGACCGTCTAGGGGAAACAGCTCCTCCTCGAGGTTCATGCTAGAATCTACGGACATCACATGGCCCCGAGGTCACTAGTCGAGAAAGCCTTTCGCCAAGGTTTCTACTGGCCCACTACACTCTGAGACACAGAGGAGGTTGTCCGCAGGTGTGAAGGATGCCAGCTCTACGCTCAACCAACTCACCTACCGATGCAGGAGCTTCAGACCATCCCCATCACCTAGCCATTCGTGGTTTGGGGCCTTGACATGGTCAGACCCCTCAAAAAGGCCCCAGGTGGCTTCACACACCTATTCGTAGCAGTGGACAAGTTCACCAAGTGGATAGAGGTGAAGCCCATCACCAATATCCGCTCAGAAGAGGTGGTCAAGTTCTTTCTCGACATCATCTATCGGTTTGGTGTCACTAACTGTATCATCACCGACCATGGAACAAACTTCACCGGAAAGAAGTTCCTAGACTTTTGTGACGGATACGGCATTAGGATTGATTGGGCCTCGATCGGACACCTGCGTACTAATGGTCGGGTCGAGTGGGCCAATGGCATGGTCCTCTATGGACTCAAGCCCCGCATCTTTGACTGACTCAAAAAGTATGCTGGGCGATGGGTTGTAGAGGTCCCAGCGATCCTCTAGAGCCTAAGAACGACCCCAAACCAGTCCACGGGATTCACCCCTTTCTTCCTGGCAAACGGAGCCGAAGCAGTGTTACCATCCGACCTCGATCACGGTGCCCCAAGAGTAAAGGCCTTCGACCAAGACTGAGCCGCGGAGGCTAAGTAGGACACGGTCGACCTGCTCGAGGAGGCTCATAAGATGACCATCATCCACTCCGCTCATTACCAGCAAACTCTTCATAGGTACAATGAAAGAAAAATCAGGGGGAGGATCCTTGAGGTCGGTGATCTCGTACTCAGGAGGACCCAGTCAACCAAGGACAAACATAAGCTCTCTCCACCATGGGAAGGGCCATACGCGGTGGCCGATGTGATTCGACTGGGCGCCTACCGGCTGAAGGACAACAATGGCAACGTTCTCACCAACATATGGAACATCAAATAGTTACGTCATTTCTTTCCCTAAAGCTTGGTCTTACTGCTTATTTCCACTCAACATTTGCTCCTACATCACCCAGTCTAAGTACTCTTGGCCTGGGTTGCTCGGGGCCTCCACGGGGGTGTGATACCACCCTCCTTTTTTACTATCATGTAGTAATACTTTTCTCCCAAATGAAAGGGTGTCGCCCAAACAAAAGGGCATTCTGTTCCTTTGATTACCCTATGTAACTTGTGCTTTAACCTCCTAACCGATCACACCCCGCCATGACCTACGGTTACGAGCAGCTGAGCCTCGCGGGCCACACCCGAGTTCTTAAGGTTGCAGCCTATGGGTCAATGGGCAGGTGCGAAAAAGAAAGGACAAAAAACAAAGCTATGCAATGGTAACAACAAGGGCGGACGGGACAAGCTTGCCCTCACGAGTGATTTCATCACAAAATGAACTTAAAATATTCACGAATGTAAAACTGTTCACATAGGGGCTCCCCCACAAACTTATGTTTTACATAAACTGACTATTTCTACTCTAATTCCATTATGCCCCCGGTTGCGTCGACTGACGATGCGATTGATGAGGACGATGGCATTCGGCTATGGTCGGAACGACGTTTGGCTCGGTTGGGGATGGGACAATGCTCGCATTTGACTCGGCCTCCGCTGCCTTCGTCGGCTGGACGACGTCTTCCCGGTGCACATCTACAGCCATAGTCAAACGACGAGCCTCCATCACCCACTACGTGGTGACCTACTCCATCTCGCCTGACCCCTTGGGTTCGAGCTCCACCTCACCTGACCTCTAGGTCTCGGGGTCCACCTCGCCCAACCTCTAGGTCACGGGCGCTGCCTCGCCCAACCTCTGGGTTGTGGGCTCCACCTCGCCCGACCTCTTGGGTTCATGGCCCTAGGCTGACAGGACGCAGCCTACCCGACGAAACGTTGCCTGGCGGGGCCCACCACTACCGCAACCCAGGCACAGGAAACAAGACGCAACCACATGCGAATGACCCTCCTCCTTCCTAGGCAGGGTTTGGAGGGGCCCACCGATGGAATCTCCATCGAGGAGAGGCCAATTGGTCACCCGAGTCAATCGGACGGCTCAGGCGGCTGCCGAGAGACAGGTAAGGAGCAGTGGGATGCCCCATGCGGGTTATGCCAACTCTATCATGAATGACAGGCCCGGATTCCACTCGAACATATCCAATAGGAGCTCCCCGAACCCATCAATCGAGCCGTCGAGGTAACTTTACCAACCCCCGTTCTACTTTTCCAGTGCATGATCATTCATTCATCCATTCTCATGCATGCATTCATACATTCATCCATTCTCATGCATGCATTCATACATTCATCCATACATTCATCCCATACATCTAAACATTGCATATGCAATTGTTGCATCACAACGCGTCACGTCGCGTCACGAAGCGATGGTCGTCTCATTCGATATGAGCGGCGACTGACTAGGGATCGAAGGCCAGCCCGCGAAGGGCTTGAGGCCACCTCATGTCAAACAGAGCCAGGGGAGAAAATGCAGATGAGGCCCAGTGGCCTTTACCTGATCTGTTCAGAAGAGGACAGGGTCATCTCGACCTTCTCGTTCGATCCTGACCTCGAGCCATGCCCACAGAATCTCCATCGAGAGGAGGTCAGCGGGGCACCTGAGTCAATCTCCGGAATGGCTTGGGCATCTATCAAGAGGTGGGATAAGGAGTAGTGGAATGCCACATGAGGGCTATGCCGATCCCATTATGAACGACTGGCCCGGATTCCACTCGGACATACCCGTTGGTGAGCTCACCGAGCATGTCACTCGAGCCATCGAGGCAAGCGACATTTGCTCAACCCCTCCAATTGTGGAAACCATAGATGGGGTGACGCATGAAACTCAACTGACCCCTACCGAGCCCAACAGGGCTCGGGGGCTTGGGCCACCCGACCCCAACTCAGGAGTCTAGCCGACCGCACAGGTTGCGGTCAAAACAGACACGGGCGAATACCTTGACCGGAAGAGACATAAGAGTCCGCAGCCCCAAAAAAGAGTACCAAGGTGCTCAGCCTCCGACCGACTCCCCAGTTGGCCGTAGGCTCAGGGGCTACACCCACTCGGTACGCTCGCGCGCACCCGATGGAAAACATATTACCAGCGAGTCTCCTCCTGAGGGGCTGGGCGCCTATGTCTGCACGGTGCGCCTCCGCAGCCTTCGCCAGTCCCTTCCTCAGCGGCTGGGTACTAATATCCCTTCGGCGCACCTCCGTGGCCTTCGCCAGCCCTCCCCACAGAGGCTGGGCGCCCGTATCCACTTTGCGTGCCTCCATGGCATTTGCTAGTCCTCCACATGGAGACTGGGTGCCTAAATCCTACTTGGTTACCCTACGCGGTACAACAAACCAAGGGGGGAAACACCAAAGTTCCAATAACAGCCCCTTCATGACTTCACAGAAGTCCCAAAGGGGCTCAGGGCTCTTGTCGATTTCATAAACCCGGGGTCCCTAATGGACCCACTTCCCTACAAAACTTGGCCCAGCAGGCGGCGCAACAACAGCACGCCTGGGCTAGCCCAGATACACAATGATAGGCCAAGACCAAGATCCAGTGCTCGACCGGCACCACCGTCCAGGAGATTTTGTCAAAGCCTGGACCTCTGGGTCGTGGGCTCATCCTTGCCCAGACTTCTCATTCCTATTTGTTTGTAACCCCACATCAAACTTCAAGCACCTAGGCTCAGGAATAAAGTCATCGATCGACTAAAACTGGACGTAGGGCACATTACCTGAACCAGTATAAATCTTGTGTCATTGAGTGCTAGGCCACATCCGATCACAATGCATAGCAAAACTATAAATATTTACGGGTCACTTTTCGCATCGACACATCTATTGTTTGCAGATGATTTGTCCTTGGTGCTCCTAAAAAATAATCAATGGAGTGTTTTAGATCATCTCCAAAAACATGCTTCCATCATATGAGAATTCGGGGCAAATCATAAATAAAGACAGGTCTTCAATAATGTTTAGTAAGAACATGGGTGAGGCTGCTAACTCTCACATGGTCCCTTCAAATCTCCAGCGTAGCAAGGAATGAGAAATACCTTGGCCTAGCTATTTATGTGGGAATATCTCAATCACAAACATTTGCCTATCTTAGAGACAAGCTTTAGAAAGGAATACAAGCTAAGGTTGGAAGGATAAATTATTATCAAAAGCAGGAAACGAAATCTTGATAAAAGTAGTTGCACAAGCGGGGCCAATTTAAGTGATTTCATTCTTTGATTTGACCAAATTTTTGTGTGATGATTAGTCATGATGGTATGCCAATATGTCATATCTAGATAATGAAAATAAGATGAGTTGGCTTTCCTGGGACACAATGTGCAGCCAAAAAAACTAGGAGGCATGGGATTTAAGGATCTACATCACTTTAACTTGGCGATGTTTGCATGACAAGGGTGGTGGTTTTGCTACAAATTCCAAAGTCATTGTGTGTGATAGTCCTCCAGGCCAAATACTTCTCATCAATGAATCCTTTGGGAGCAACATAGAGACCAGACATCTCACATTTTTAGTGGAGCGTAATGATGAGTGGTCTACATCCATTGAAGGATGGAGTGATCTGGCATGTAAGTGATGGAACACAAATTCACATTTGGTAAGGCCCCTCAATACGAGAGTGGCATAGAGGCCAATGACATAGTCCTTACTAGGGTGTATGGATTGATTAATCCGATATCAGGCAACTAGGATACACATACGGTATAAGATATTTTTTAGCAACAAGATGTAAAGAACATTCTAGCTATATCAACAAAGAAAGGTATATAGAACACTCATGTGTGGCAGGACAACCTAATCTAATGCCCTCCCAAAAGTACTTGTCCTCTATTAGACACTAAGTGCCCAAGAGAGTGCACTAAATCATGCCATTCCGTCGAACCCACCCACATAGAGAGCTCGAAAATCCACATTTTTCGTCAGGATCATAAATGAGGATAAAGCTTACAACATTTTTAGTCATTTCTTACATCACTTAATACAATAGAGGAATTATACACAAGACAATTGCATCAGTGGAATTAAACATGTGATCAGCGTTTCTGCGAAAAAGAAAGTTATTTAATGACAAGTTTAAATCTCATCACTATGAATACTTATGTACATGAGGTAATGACAAATTGTAGGTTTTTTCATTATAAAACATTTTGTGAAAGCAACAAATAATTCTAGGTCCACAACGTCAAGGAAATCCTCGCTGTTCCCACTAGGAGGGTTCCATACACAAGTGTTAGCTCAACCGTTCCTATCACCTACAACAGGGTAGAACAAACCCTGAGTACTCAATTGTACTCCACAAGACTTACCCCGACAGGAGGAAGTAAAAGACCAAGGATATTGTGGCAGAACCGTCTAATCTAATGCCTTCTAGGAGTACTTGTCTTCCATTAAACACTAAGTACTCGAGAGAGGACACTAAACTATGTAGTTCCGTCGAGCACACCCCAAGGAAGAACTTAAAAATCCACATTTTTCCATTTGCATCATAAATGAGGGAATAAAGCTTACAACATTTTTAAGTCATTTCTTACATCACTTTATTACAGTAGTAGAATATTACCTCAATTGATTATAATAGTAGAATATAACAATATTATCAGAGTTACAAAGGAAGCAAAGAATAATTTAATGACATGGTAGAACATTAACATAAGGGACATTTTTATTTAAGAGATGCTAGCAGATTTTACATCTTTTCATATAAAAACCTTTAGTGAGAGTTATAAATAAACATTACGATCGTAGCATGAAAGAAATCCTCTCTAAGCCCACCAGGAGGTTTCCACACACAAGAGTCAGCTCTATGTATGCTCCGATCACCTAAAATAGTGGGAATAAAACCCTGAGTACTCGATTGTACTCAGCAAGACTTACCCGACAAGAGGAAAATAAAAGACTCTAAGAATATACAAGGCTTATTTGGCTTGTGGGTTATTGGATCTGTGGAAGCATTACTAAATATACGTCCTTATATTAAATTTTATTAGCAGTCTTCATTAGTTCATTAACTATCCAATCTATGTAAGCTCCTTTACTACGTACAAGCAGGTGGTGAGCATTCAGAACCATTTTACCATCTTTTATATTCTAGTTCTTACTATGGTGCTAGACCATAGCCAAGTCGTACTGTCTCATAGAAACGACGATTTGCAAACCAGTGTATTCCAGCTAGGTATCCCAAAACACACTCCCCGTTTGTACCCCAGGCACAAACAAGACCAACCCATTCCACTCTTGTCACGGGGTCCAGGTCCCCGTCCAAACTTGGACTCCAAGCCCCCACACTTGAGACCCGGTCTTAATATGGTGCTTAGACCTCCACCTTTCTCCGTCTCCAATTAGTCGGTCTGAAAAGAGCCAGAACCCATGACAAGAGCATAACGAGCCTTCCCGCTCACATAAGTAAGTATGTGCTCAGGATAATAAGTATGTGACCTGACTACCATCCACAACAATGGACGGTCCTTAATCGACACGAACAAGGGAAACAGTGTACCCAAGCTAAGCCCCGTTGGCCGTAGGACACAACCTGTTACACCCACCAATACCCATATCATATCCCTACCTGTCTTCATTTTTCCTTTCATCATTTTATCATAAGAGTAATTATAATAATCACCTATTGTGAGTAACGGTAGGTTACTAACGCTACCAAAAACCTAAGCATAGCAGCTACTCGAACCTGTACTAGTAGGACTCATAAGACAGTTATATCTATGCATGTGGTTTTCATAAAATTCCTGTAACGTAAATGCACATCATATATATATATATTCAGTTATTATAAAAAATAAGGGTTATGCACCGGGACTTGCATGGGTAAGATATAACTAAAAGTTAGCATTCCATCATGGTGACATGATCATCAAGGCACCATCCTTTTTGCTACTCCGATCATCTCCACGATCCATCATTGTTCCTATTATGATATACGTGGATGCAACGCAGAGACGTAAATAATTAATGGCAACCGAAACTCTTAGAAATACGATTACGCCTCGTAAGTTAACGAGATAGCTCTAATAACTAATGTGCTAGGGTATATATTCATGTTGTCGAATAAGGCGTTGTTTCCTGGAAAATATTCTAGTTTTAAAATCCCAAGGTGTTTCGATATTTTATTGATTAAATATATATTTTTGAACTAAGGCTCATTTAGCTACCTTAGCAAACTAATTATTATGGAGCTACAAAATTACAGTGAGCATCTAATAATGTTAGAAATTTACTGTGAAAGTTTTAGAGCCAACGCTATCACCAATTTATCACAAAAATTCCTATAAGTTTATATCTTACAATATTAAGCATCTTAAATTAATTAGATAACTCCTGAAAATATTATAAAACTATACGAACAAAATATACTAGCAGATAGATCATGATTTTCGGAACTTAACAAAATTGGTTTCACAATTTTTGGCCAACTACACAAATTTATATTGCATTTACAAGTTTACCTTAGAAACTAAATTAGAAAATGCATTAGAAAAAATGAAAGGGCCGACAGCAACACCTTCAGGCCCGACAGCTCTGCGCGGCGCGGCTGCACGCGTGTCTCGGCAGCCCAGTATAGCCCAAGGACAAAGACCGCACGAGCGTGCTCATTTTGCAAAAGAGGACTCATATTTTTAGACAATCAAGCGGCACAGCGAAACACTATTAAAACAGATTCAAGTGTTGCACTTAGGACCCTAGAATGTGTCGTCTTCGCAATGGGGCGGTCCCCGGTGTCCCCGCGCGTGATGGCGCGGCTCTGGCCGGCACAGCACGGCCACGCCGGCCTACCGAGGGCCAAATTTGTGAGTCCATCGGGCCTACTTGGACCCACGGGCCAACGCCCAATGGTGAGAGGTAGCAGAAACTCCAACGGTGTGCTACTCAACCCTAGCCTTGATGACGGTGGATCCGTACGGCGACGCAAGCATTCCGACGAGCCTATGCCCTCATGGAAAGGTAGAGATGGCGGAGAAACATCAGTAGGTCATCGTGGTGTCCGCTATAGTGACAGTTGAAGCAAGGAAAAGCTGAGGTGGTCTAGCCACGTGCGCCCGGGCACGGTGGCGATGCCCCGAGCCGGACACCGACGTGTTACCATGTTGTCGATGAGTTCCCTAGCCAAAATAGTATGAGCACCGGATAGAGGGAGTCAAGGCAATTTTAGGGTTACGAGCAATTGAACTGTTACCACTCCTACGAGCCTTACCCCCTACCCTCTGGTCACGGTGGCGCACATGACTAGCAGCGAGGAGAAACCAAAATTGACCACTGACAGACCAACGCTGGGCTCGATGAGAATGCGACACCTAGCTAACTTGCTAAGCCACCCACCGGTGCGACAAATTGGTCCAGGAAGCCCGAGCTGGCGATTTTGAAAGGAAGGAATGGTGTTTTGCCGTTGCTACATTGTGGACAGTGGCCTCGACTTTACGTGGCCCAGCCAAGACTTGACGAAGGCACAACAGCATGGGGACATGACCGTGGGGGCGGTAATAGAGGCGCGTCGGTTAGCGAGGGGATAAGGACAGGAACGGGACAGACAAGAGCGCTAGACACAGTGCGCGTCTTGGCGACAACGGCACGTGGGTGGTAGGGCAGTGGTGGCGAGATATTAGCGCTACGAGATAGGGCAGGCAGTGACTCGGCATATAGGTGGATTGAGCGGTGAGACGAGCGCCTTGACGTCCAGACAACGACTGCCATGGCGTCGGCTTAGCCCCGTGCATGGCCTGGTCGGTAGCGCGCATGCGGCAGCCACGTAGCAGCACAACAGCTTAGCCTAGCCCTACAGAAGGTGACTGTGGCCGGCACAGCCCAACGTGCGGCCAGCGGTCGGCAGCCGACGAGGCTGGCCAATGGGGCAACGACCATGGCTAGGAACGCCCGGGCAGCAATAGCGTGGTCGCATGGTGACTGCGAACCCAGGCCGAACAACTACAAATGGTGATGTGCATGTGTTTTAAAGCGAAGCAAAGGATGCCGATCATCTCAACCGAAATTCAACCAATCGTACTAACCTAAAGTGAACACTACCAGCTATCTAGCGGAGCAATCGTCATAACCCGAGAGCGACTAGAGAGGGAGATAAAAGGATGCCAACTTGAATTCATCGCGTTGAACGCTAGTTCACGAATAGAGCATCAACAACATGGTTACAGCACATTCCATCAAAGTTAGGGCAAATTTAGAGCGGGCAACGTAACATCCAACACAACTTCGACCTACACCATGCTCAAGTGCTTACTCAAAAGCAACCAACAGTACAAAAATATGGATCTAGTATTTAAACATTTTAGTTAGAATTTAAATACCAAAATAGCATTGTCTATTATCCTTCCATACTTAGAAAAGTTAGGGATTTTAGTTGGGGCTAAGTAAGCATTAACTCTTTTGTCGTAATTTTTAATAGGTCTAAATCTTGTTAACTTCAACCAACAAATACTTCATGCAGTAGTACATACCTTATACTAACCCATAGGAGCAAAATATTTCAGCACTATTTAACTATTTTGCTCAATATAATTTGCCAAAAATGGTATTTTACCAGTAGTTCAAGTGTTGGCCGACTTAACGAAAAGAGCTTATCTTAACGTTAAATTTGATTTTTGAGCTCTCAAGAACACTAGTTAACAACATTTATTTTCACAAATTAAAGTTGTATCTTCAACTACACCACTTGCTCGTATCTTTACTTAAGTATTACACACAAGTTATAATTTATTTTTGTTTATATAAATTGTTTTTCGTGCCAAACAATTAAAACGGCTTATCCCACATTTCTTGTTAGGATTTTCATTAGCATTTTTACGCACCGAGTAAGTTAACTTGGATATTTATTTGAGTCCATAAAAGTGAGTCACGTAGGATTGGCTTATCATTTTAAGCGAGTTATAAATTTTTAAAACCTGAAAACTTGTTAGGTTAATCCCTCTCGGACCTAAATCTTGGTGCTAAGCAAGCTCGTAACACCAGGGGTGTTATAGATATGCAAGGCTATCTAGCTCATGGGTTATTGCATCCGTGGAAGCATTACTAAACGTGCATCCTTATATTTAAACTTTTATTAGCAGTCATTATTAGTTCATTAACTAACTATTCTATATAAGTACCTATGCTACTTTCAAGCATGTGGTAGCAATTAGAATTATTTTATCACCTTCCATGTTCTAGTTCTTACTATGGTGCTAAACCATAGCCAAGTCGGTACTGTCTCAAAAGAAACGGTGATTCGCGAATCAATATATGTCTCCATCCAAACTTGGACTCTAAGCCCCCAACACCTGAGACCCGATCTCAGTATGGTGCTTAGACCTCCACATAGTACCCACCCCTAAAGCCGGTCTGAAAAGAATCAGAACCCATGACAAGAGAGTAACAACTCTTTTCGCTCTCATAAGCAAGTATGTGCTCAGGATAATAAGTCTATGACCTGACTACCATCCACAGCAACGGACGGTCCTCAATGACTCAAGCAGGACAAATGCAATTGGAGCCTCGCTCAGTTGCCTAACCAAGTCCAAATCTAATGTACAATCCTGTCTTGTCTCCAATTATCATCCATATATATTCCATGTGGTACTAATGTGGTAATAACAACAATAATATCTTTCCTATCTCTCGCGAGTGACAGGTAATCACACGACTTCTACCAGGGTCCTATAGCATAGTAGCTATACGATCCTGACATACTAGTAAGACTCATAGGATATATATATATATGGACTTCATTCAACTCCTTAAAACTTAATGCACAAGCATAAAATAAAGTGCAGAATAATAGGGGTTATGCATCGAGGCTTGCCTCGGTAAGATATAACCAAAAGTTAGCATTCCATCGTAGTGACACGACCATCAAGGCACCATGTTTTCTGCTACTCCAGATGACTCCACGATCCATTGTCGTTCCTATTATATATGTGGATGCAACATAGAGACGTAATTAACCAACGGCAACCGCAACTCTTAAAGTATGCTGACGGCTCTCAAGCTAATGAGCCAACTCTAATGACTAACGTACTAGGCTACATATCCACATTGCCGAATAAAGCATTATTCTCCAACAAATGTTTTAGTTCTACAATCCCAAGGTGTTCCTTTATTTCATTGATTTAATTTATATTCGAACAAGGGCTCCTTAGTTATCTTAGCAAACTAATTATTATGGAGCTATAAAAATTACAGTGAGCCCCTCATAATATTAAGAATTTACTATGAAATTTCTAGAATTAACACTTGCACTGATTAATCATAAAAATTCCTACAAGTTTATATTTTAACAATATTACTGTCACACCCTCGGTGTTACACTGTAAATCATTTACTAAAACATGTCATGAGCATCATGTTTGTGTGTTAATGCATGTGATAAAGTGTGTAGATCAATTTCTGTAACTCGAAACGATCAACTAAAATGCAAAATAAAAGTTGATTCGATAGTCATGTTATATCACTTAGGGTTTAAAACCAATTTTTATTAAGCAAAAATGCTATAGAACATGTATGTGATACTTAAATAATGTTTGAAGAACAAACTTTGTAGATGACAATGAAATACTTGCGGTCAAAAAATGATATTACTAGCTAATATTTCCACTAGCTTAGAAATCACAAATGGAAATCAAATTCAGCACAAAAACTTAGAAATTTTCAAGTTTGTCGACAGTTAGACACTGCTATGTTTAGTAATTTATTGTGAGAGATTGGGTTAAGGAGTAGGGTAGTGTTATAGCTCAATTTGGTTGTCTGATGTGTCATCTTAAGCATGGTGAAGATGGTTTTGGTCCTAAAGCAATCGTTTGGTCGTGTTGAACGCTTTAAAATTCGTGCGTGTCACCGTCTCGGGTTGGTTAGCGCCGGGTGCGCGGTCACCACGCGCCCTTCTCACACCGTGCTTGGCCAGTCAAGCTGCCTGGCTTGGATGAGGCCGACCACAGCGAGCCACTGGCCCTGCGCCCTGCTGCTCTGCCTCGCACTGTCGTTTGGGTGCCGCCACGGCGGCGCTGCTCTGCCGCCGTGTCCGCACTACCGACAGTACTCATGTCGTGATGCTGCCGCTATCGTCATGTCTACGCTGATCCGCTGCACCTCTACACTTTTGCCAGCCCTATGCGTGTCGCCTCTGCCGCACGCACTTGGGTGAGCCGCTGTCGCCACGCCATTTATGGCACTGCGGCGCGCGGGCCACACCGATCGAACGCGTGCACGTGTTGTCCGTAGCACCGGCACGTGGCCTCTCGTGCTCGCCGCTCGTGTCCCACCAAGGTGTGGATGAACCGAGCCCACCTGTCGCACCGTCTCTCTCTTTCCCTCTTTCTCCCTTTGTTTCCACCGCCGTCGCGTCGTGTCACGGTGAAGCTAGAGAGTGAGCACCTCTCATCAATTCCTCATGCTCGTGTCTCCACCTTCATGCCCCCTCTCTAGTCGACCCCACCCCGCCTTGACTCGCATCACGCCGAGCTCCAATATTGGAGCTTTGCCCGTCGCCGTGTCGTTAAGGCCCGTCGCCGCCCGCGTCATGGCCAGTCTCCACCACCTCATCCCACGCCAATTCCTCTACACCACTAGCTAGCCATGGCTCCCTCTTCATCGTGCATATGCTAGTCGCAGCACTAGTGCCACCTCCTCGCCTCTGACATGGCCGTGGCTTTGTGGTCTGCCGTTCACCTCGCAGCGCGCACGTGGCCTGCCTCGCTCGGGTCGTCTTTAGGCGAGCCAGCTTCTTGGTAAGGTCACTAGTGAGTGGTCGTTGCTCACCCTCTACCCCTACCACCTTGTTGTTGCTACGGCTTGCCTAAACACCATCGCCATTGCCGTAGGGTGCCCACCATCGTGGAGAGGTCCCTCTACGGCATCCCTGCTCATGCAACCGCTGCCCATCGTCTCACGTCGAACCCTAGGTGAGTGTTGGCCTCATAGATAGGTCAGTGGGGGTCCCGTGTGGCTAGCGTAAGTGCCAGTGCCACCGCTCGCCGTGCCAGAGCGCACGGGGATGTCCGAGGACCTTGCCGTTGAAAAGAGGAGAAAGATCCGAGGGTTTCGTTGCAAAGTCATTGTCTATAGAAATAGTAACATGGACTGCGAGTTATTTTGCTCATAGTCCAGGGGCATTTTTACAAGAGTGCCAGCTCGCGCGGGCTTCCTCGCTATGGGCCGCCTCCGCGCGTGGGCCACGCCTCACCTGTGGCCCGCGTTGGGCCGAATTGAGTTTATCTTTTTCATGGAGAATAGAAATAGCTTTTCATTTTAATTATGAGCTGAACTTTGATAAATCATATAAAATCATGTAGGTATCCAAAAATTGTGAAACTAATTTTTTTAGTTCCTAAAATTGTGCTCTATCTGTTGGTGTATTTAGTTCATATATATTTGTTGATACCAGGAACTATTAAATCATTTGAGAGTGCTTAATATTAGTAGGTTAAATATTGTAGGAATTTTTGTGGTAATATGATGAAAGTTGTAGCTTTCAGAATTTTACAGTAGCTTCATGGTATTATATGTGCTCACTATAATTTTTGTAGCTTTAGAATAGACTTAACATAAGGGTAGTTAAATGCTCTTTGTTTCAAATATACATTAAATCATTAGTAGAAATAAAGATATATCCTTCATTTGTAAAGCTAGGTGTTTGTTAGTTGAACCCAACACTTTACTTGATGAAGATGATAGTTAGCTTAGTATCTTAGTCATTAGAGCTAGCTTAGTAGTTTACCATGTGTATTCTTAATTTAGGAGCTGTTGTTGCTAAAATACTAAGTGTTGCACCATCATCGTATGCATGTAGAGAACGAGTTGGCGGAGATCGTAACCATTGGAGACCACAAGTTTGAGGAGGTGATCAAGGAGTATGAGGAGGAGATCCTCGTGCAGGAGAAGGTCCTAGAGCCACCACTGACTGAGCTGAGCTGACACCGCGCCTGCCCAAGGCAAGCCCCGGTGCATAACCCTTATTTTGAATGATCACTGGATATATATATGTGATATGCATTTACGTTACAGGATTTATATTGAAACTACATGCATAGATATACCTACCCAGGAGTCCTACTAGCATAGGTCGAGTAGCTGCTATGTTTAGGCTATCGGTAGCGTGAGTAACCTGCCGTTACTCATAATAGGTCATTATTATTATCACTCTCATGATAAAATGGTGAAAGGAAATGGAGACTGGGTAGGGATATGGGACGGGTATTGGTGGGTGTAAGAGGTTGTGTCCCACAGCCAACGGAGCATAGCTTGGTTACACTGTTTTCCCAATCCGTGTCAGTTAAGGACCGACCATTGCATTGGATTCTAGTCAGGTCATAGACTTATTATCCTGAGCACATACTTGTTTATGGGAGCAGGGAAGGCTCATTGCTCTCTTATCGTGGGTTTTGTCTCTTTTCGGATCGACTGAGTGGAGGCGGGGATGGTGGAGGTCTAAGCACCACACTGAGTCCTGGACTTAGGAGTGAGGGCTTGGAGTCCAAGTTTGGATGGGGACCTAGACCCCTTGATAGGAGAGTGGTGGGTTGGTCCTGCTTGTGCCTAGGGTACAAGCGGGACATGTGTTTCGGGGTACCCAGCTGGGCTACATTGATTCATGAATCACCATGTAATATGGTATGACTTGTCTACGATCTAGCATCGTAGTAAGAACTAGAAGATGAAAGCTGGTGAAATAGATCTGATTGCTCAACTCTAGCTTGAAAGTAGAACATGTGCTTACATAGAATGACTAGATAAATGAACTAATCATGACTGCTAAAAAGAACATCCATAAGGATTCACTACTAGTAAGGCTTTTCGCAAAAAGGAAACCCAGCAAACCATAAAGCCTATCATATCCTTTGGAGTCAAAAATTATTCCCACTACTCGGGTAAGTCTTGTGAGTATATTGTGTACTCAGGGTTTGTTTACCCCTGTTGCAGGTGCAGCTTGACGAGTAGCTATTGTATGGAGGATTCTTCTGGTGGGCATAGACGGATCCTTGTATCTTATCATTAGACGTTTAATGTAATTCCACTCTTTAAATTTCACACTCCGAACTTGGTATTGTAATAATGTATTTCTAAAAGCTCTTGTTGTATGAAATGGACTAAGTATTGTAAACTCGTTCTCATTATTGGATCCTGGAGAAAAAATGTGGATTATTTGAGTTCTCACTTAGGGTGTGCTCAACGGAACCGTCCGACGTAGCTTACTTTCAGGGTGCTTAGTGTCTGGTGGAAGATGAGAGCCACCGAAGGTGTGTTATTTCGGACGGTTCTGCCACGGTGATTTCAGAGCCAATAATGAGTCTACGAGTTTCATAACTCTTTTCAACACCTAAAATTTGACCAACAAAAGTTTTGTAAAAAGTAGGATGCAATAAAATTATATAAATAAGTATAAGCCCTAGCAATATGATCTATCGAGGATAGCGGCACTGGTTTTATTTAATCATGTTTTTGCAGGTGCACTAACTGACGCTGCGTAAAAATCGTTTAGCGTACAGAAAGTGAGTGTGCAATGTGCCAAATTTTTTTGCAAATGCCGCTATATTCTGGCTTGAGTGAACAGGTAGGCCGATGCATGCATCATGAAAAGAAAATCTTGCTTAAACTAAACTTTCCCCACACATATAAATGGATTAGTGAATCAATAGGATAACTTAAAAGAATGCCTTAATAAAAACCTTATCATTTCTTTAAATCTCTTGTTCCTAATATGGAGGGTTGTCCCTAATGGTTGGTTCATATCTGTGTATAGATGAACCTGAGGTCGGGTCGCGGGAGTACCAGCGCTGGGGCAGACCTGGGCCATGGTCTTGGTGAAGGCCAAGGTGAAAGTGGTTGTGGCAATGAGAACGGCAACGGGGAGAGCCACGAAGCCCCACTTCTGGCTCCTCCTCCTCCGCCACCACCACCTCCGATGACCCATGCGGAGATGATGGCGAAGATGCTAGCTGCTCAGCGTGAGTCAGCCCGTGCCTTGGAGATGCTAGCCTAGTCGATTGGTGGCTTCGCCCGTGGGGGCCACGGAGGCAATGGCGGGAACGGGGGTGGTGCCCATGGTCCTAAGGGGCCCTGTTCTTCCTAGGATTTCTTGAAGACGCACCCACCCATGTTCACGCCGACTGCTGAACCTCTGATGTGGAGCATTGGCTTCGTATTCTGGAGCAGAAGTTTCATCTGCTCACTATGACTGAAGAACAGAAGGTGTGCTTTGCAGCGCAGCAACTGTTGGGTTTTGTCAGTGCATAGTGGGACACGTTTAGTGCCATGTAGCTGGTGGATCATCGTGTGACTTAGCAGGAGTTTACCGCCGCTTTTAGAGAGTACTACATTCCTGCTATTGTGCTGAATAGGAAGTTCACGGAGTTCCTAGACCTGAAGCAAGGGAGCATGTCTGTGATGGATTATGTGAACAAGTTCAACCATCTAGCACAGTATGTTGGGACCCACGTCGATACTAATGAGAAGAAGAGGGACCATTTCTATCGTGGCCTCTCTTGTAGTCTGTAGAAGGAGCTATACATAGGGAACTACCAGACTTTTGGTGCTATGATGAATGCTGCTATTGTCATGGAGGGACTTCAGCGTAACTCTCAGGCTGAGTGGAAGCGCAAGCGGGTGATCACTAGATCTTCTAGTCACCCCTAGGCTCAGAAGGTACAGGTTGTCAGGCGGGTGACCAATCAGTCTTCGGGTGGACAGTCATTTCGTTAGCCTCAGCAGACCTACCAGGCACCTCCCACTTAGTACCGTGCACCTACTCAACAGGTGCAACCATAGCCTTAGGGACAACAGGTTTTGCCTCGTCAGGGGCAGGGGAACAAGCCGAGTGCTTGTTTCAAGTGTGGCAAGGAGGGCCACTATGCTCGGGAGTATCCATAGAACCATCATGCACAGTCTTCCCAGCCTTCAGCCAACTCCCGTCTGGTCAAGAGGACGATTATCAAGAAGAAGGTGCCCCGTAAGCCGCTCTAGACAAGTCAACTTCACTGAGGCTGAGGAGATCTTGCAGAATGAACCTGTGATGGTTGGTATGTTTACCATTGATTCCCACCCAGCATATGTGTTGTTTGATTTCGGTGCATCACATTCATTCATGAGCATGGGTTTGCACAGATGCACAATATATCTCTTATGGCTATTCCTATTGCCTATAGAATCAGTACCCTAGGTGCGTAATTGTGCGTTAATACTCGGACGGACACAATTAGATTAGTGCTAGCCACTCACACTTACCGCCTCCAGTTCATGGTGCTGCCTGGGCAAGGCATAGATGTAATTCTAGGCATGAACTGGTTGTGAGTTTATGGGGTAGTCTTGGACATTAAGCAGAGAGTTGTTGAGTTACGACTTCCTTCTTTCGAGGATAGGATGTCTCTTCTTATGCCCTCAGATCCAGCCTTACCAGTTGTTGCTCATGTTGAAGCTTCTCCTGATCTTGCCTCTATTCTTGTGGTATGTGAGTTTTCGGATGTCTTTCCTAAAGATCTACCTGGGTTGCCACCAGATAGAGATGTGGAGTTTTCCATTGAGTTAGAACCTAGCACTGCTCCTATTACACGACGTCTCTACCGCATGGCTCCTAAAGAACTAGCAGAAATGAAGAAGCAGTTAGAGGAATTATTGGAGAAGGGCTTTATCCATCCTAGTTCTTCACCATGGGGTTGTCCAGCTATTTTTGTGAAGAAGAAGGACAATACTCTACGGATGTGTGTGGATTACCGCCCTCTCAATGCAGTAACCACTAACAACAAGTATCCTTTGCCTCGTATTGATACTTTGTTCGATCAGTTGGCTGGTGCCAAGGTGCTTTCAAAGATTGATCTTTGTTCTGGGTATCATCAAATTAAGATCCAACCACAAGATATACCAAAGATAGCTTTCTCTACTAGGTATGGACTGTATAAATACCTAGTCATGTCTTTTGGTCTCACCAATGCTCCTGTATTCTTCATGTATTTCATGAATTCAGTCTTTATGCCGGAGTTGGATAAGTTTGTAGTGGTGTTCATTGATGATATTTTGATATACTTAATGAATAATGAAGAGCATGCACAACATCTTCGGATAGTACTGACTCGATTGAGTAAACATAAGTTGTATGCCAAAATTAGCAAGTGTGAGTTTTGGTTGGATCGAGTCCAGTTTTTGGGACATGTTCTGCCAAGCAAGGTGCAAGATGTGCTAAATTGGAAGTCTCTAAAGTCAGTGCATCAGATCTGTCAGTTCCTTGGTCTTGTTGGTTATTATTGGTGCTTCATTCCTGACTTCCCCAAAATAGCTCAATCAATGACCAAGTTGCTCTAGAAAGATGTCAAGTTTATATGGAGCCCGGCTTGTGAAGGAGCTTTCTAAGTCCTGAAGGAATTTCTTACCTCTGCTCCTATTTTTGCCCAATCAGATATTGATAAGCCATTTGATGTGTATTGTGATACCTCAAGGACTGGATTGGGATGCGTGCTTATGCAGGATGGACGTGTGATAGCTTATGCTTCACGCTAGCTGAAAAAGCACGAGGTGAATTATCCCACCCATGATTTAGAGTTGACTACTGTGGTGCATGCTCTAAAAATTTGGAGGCATTATTTGTTGGAAAATAAAGTGCATATTTATACGGATCACAAGAGCCTCAAATATATTTTCACTCAGTCCGAGCTGAACATGAGGCAACGGAGATGGTTGGAGCTAATCAAGGATTATAATTTGGAGGTTCATTACCATCTTGGAAAAGCTAATGTGGTAGCTAATGCTTCGAGCCGGAAGTCATATCAAGTTGAAGAAGCACCTTTATCTCTCAACCATGCTGAGGTGCTAGCCTATATTGCTCTAGTCTTGGATTTACTTGAGCAAATTATTATAGAGCAAAGGCAAGATGTTTTAGAAATCCTGCATATCAAGGAGTTAATTGCCGAAGGGCGTGGTCCACATTTTAGTATTGATGATCAAGGTGTAGTGAGGTTCAAGAATAGATTGGTTGTTCCATCAAGTGATGAGCTTAGAAGAAAGATTTTAGATGAAGCTCATCATTCCATCCATCCATCCAGGAAGTAACAAGATGTACCATGATTTGCGCCACTTGTATTGGTGGTCAAATATGAAGCAGGATATCACCAAGTACGTCGTGGAATGCGACACTTGTGGAAGAGTTAAGGCAGACCATATGCGTACATCGAGATTTTTGTAGCCCTTGCCTATCTCTGTTTGGAAATGGAAGGATATTTCCATGGACTTTGTTATGGATTTGCCCTGCACGGCAAAGGGGTATGACACTATTTGGGTCATTGTGGATCGCCTTACTAAGTCCGCTCATTTTCTCCTGGTAGATACCTGATATTCAGCCAAGAAGTATGCCAAGCTGTATTTTGACCAAATTGTGATCCTGCATGGAGTTCCTCTTACTATCGTCTCTAATAGAGGGTCAGTCTTTGTCTCTTATTTTTTAGAGCAACTCTAGGAATGTCTTGGTACTAGTCTCCTCAGAAGTTTAGCTTATCATCCATAAACTGACAGCCAAACAGAAAGGGTAAACTAGGTACTTGAGGATATGTTGAGAGCTTGTACCATTTCTTTTCCTGAAAAGTGGGACGAATGCTTGACTATAGCTGAGTTTTCTTATAACAATAGCTATCAAGAAAGTATTCGTATGGCACCTTTTGAGGCCCTATATGGCAAGAAATGTAGAACACCTCTTAACTGGATTAAGGTGGGTGATCATGAATGTTTTGGGCCTAATTTTATCAAAGAAGCTCAAGAGCAAGTCAGTATTATTCAGAGCCATTTGAAGGCAGCTCAAAGTAGTCAGAAAACTTATGCGGATAAGCGAAGAAGGCCCTTGCAATTTGAAGTTGGTGATCATGTGTATCTCAAAGTGTCATCCATGAGAGGGGTGCATCGATTTGGTGTCCATGGGAAGCTAGCCTCTCGCTATGTTGGACCTTACAAGATTTTAGCCCAGTGTGGTTCTACTGCCTACCGTATCCAGCTCCTGGATATTTTGTCAGCAGTGCATAATATCTTCCATGTTTCCCAGTTAAAGAAATGTTTGCGAGTCCCCGATGAAGTAGTGGAAATTGAAGGACTTCCTCTCCAGCATGACTTGTCTTATATTGAGCATCCTGTTAAGATCTTAGATGAAAAAGAAAGGGTGACTAGAAACAATGTGGTGAAGTTTTATAAAGTTCAGTGGTAAAATCACTCGAAGGATGAAGCAATGTGGGAGCAAGAAAGATATATCTTGAAGCATTATCCCCACTTTCTTTCTAGTTCACCGAGGTAATTGTTTAATCGGGATTTATTTCTTATCTCTTTTCCTACACTAGACACATGAAATCTTGGGACGAGATTTTGTTTAAGGGGGGTGGATTTGTAACATCCTCGGTGTTACACCGTAAATCATTTACTAAAATATGTCATGAGCATCATGTTTGTGTGTTAATGCATGTGATAAAGTGTGTAGATCAATTTTTGTACCTCAAAACGATCAACTAAAATGCGAAACAAAAGTTGATTAGATAGTCATGTTATATCACTTAGGGTTTAAATCTAATTTTTATTAAGCAAAAATGCTATAGAACATGTATGTGATACTTAAATAAAGTTTGAAGTACAAACTTTGTAGATGACAATGAAATACTTGTGGTCAAAAAATGATATTACTAGCTAATATTTCCACTAGCTTAGAAATTGCAAATGGAAATCAAATTCAGCTCAAAAACTTAGAAATTTTCAAGTTTGCTAACAGTTAGACACTGCTATGCTTAGTAATTTATTGTGAGAGATTGGGTTAAGGAGTGGTGTAGTGTTATAGCTTGATTTGGTAGTCTCATGTGTCATTTTGAGCATGGTGAAGATAGTTTAGGTCCTAAAGCAATCGTTTGGTCGTGTCGAACGCTTTAAAATTCGTGCGTGTCACTGTCTCGGGTTGGTTGGCACCGGGTGCGCGGTCACCGCATGGCCTTCTCACGCCATGCTTGGCCGGTCGAGTCGCCAGGCCTTGGCCGAGGCCGACCACAGAGAGCCGCTGGCCCTATGCCCTGTTGCTCTGCCTCGCACTGCCGTTTGGGTGCCGCCGCGGCCGCGCTACGCTGTCATCGCATCCGCACTGCCGGCACTACTCACGTCGCAATGCTGCCGCTGTCGTCGTGTTGTCGTCGCGTCCATGCTGACTCGCTACACCTATGTGCTTTTGCCAGCCCTATGCATGTTGTCTCTGCCACACGCACGTGGGCGAGCCACCGTCGCCATGCCATTTATGGCACTGCGGCGTGCGGGCCATGCCGGTCGAATGCACGCACGTGTTGTCCGTAGCGCCGGCGCATGGGCCTCCCATGCTCACCGCTCACGTCCCGCCAAGGCATGGATGAACCGAGCTAACCTACCATGTCGTCTCTCTCTTTCCCTCTTTCTCCCTCTATTTTCCACCGCCGTCGTGTCGTGTCACGGTGAAGCTAGAGAGCGAGCACCTCTCATCAATTCCTCATGCTCACATCTCCACTTTCACGCCCCCACTCTAGTTGACCCCACCCTACCTTGACTCATGTCACACCGAGCTCCAATTTTGGAGGTTTGCCCGCCGCCGTGCAGTTAAGGCCCGTCATCGCCCGTGTCGTGGCCAGTCTCCACCACTTCATCCCATGTCAATTCTTCTACACCACTAGCTAGCCTTGGCTCCCTACAGACTCACAGTGGGATTTGAGCCTAGAGTGGGCTCAGAGTGAAGTGCAGGTGTCTCATCATTGAGGTCGTCGGGTGGCCCGGGGCTGACGGAGGGTGCTCCTCCTATGACGGCCGCCGGGACAAGTGCCTCCTTACGAAGGCGAAGCACGCTGAGCTGGTCGCTGACGAAGTCCAGGCTTCAAAAGAGAAAGGTCTGGGATGGCTCGAAGATAGGTGGAGCCCATAACCCAATAGGTGGGAGTGTGGGAAACTCCAGCGAATAGAAGCGAGTTGTATCGCTTGAGCCCATCATGACGAAGATGGCAGAAAGGTGGGCCATCCGATGACCAAAAGCGTGAACGTACGACGTCCTCCCCATAGACGGCGCCAACTGTCGGTGCAAAAAGTGACCAATAAGTAAATATTTGTCGTTTTGCCGTACGTTGTGATCGGATGTGGCCTAGCACTCAATGACACAGGGTTTATACTGGTTCAGGCAACGTGCCCTACGTCCAGTTTGAGTTGGTCGGTGATTTTATTCCTGAGCCTAGGTGCTCGAAGTTTGCTGTGGGATTACAAACGAGTGGGAATAAGATGGGGGGTGTTAGAGGTCTGGTCGGACTCTGGACTGAAGGGCCAAGAGTGACTGGAGCTCCTACGTGTGCTAAGTATTGGAATGTATGCTCTATGTAGCTTTAGAGTTCTAGAGCCATGAAGTTGTTCGAGTGCTCAGAATGTCTAAAGCTAGCAGAGAGAGAGAGAGAGTCGGAATGACCATCCTTTGTTGGGAGAGAGTGTATCCCCTTTTATAGATGAAGGGGATGGCCTTACAAGTTCAAGAGAGAGAGAGAGAGTGCCCTAGTCTTGTTACCCATGCCATTGGGTACAAGACAATTTGTCGGCGCCCACAATACAGTTGATGCCCAGATGCATGTGGCAGGCTCCATCGTGTTCGTCTGGTATGGCAAATGTCGATGCCTACCATACTATAGGATAAATGTCGGCGCCTACAACACTGTTTGTGTTCTGACATGTCTGGAAGGCTACAAAGTACCCTTCTGGCATGGCCTAACAGTACTATCCTATAGGTGTGCACGGTACGATTCTCGGTATTGCGGTTGACTTGAGCGCCTTACCTTATCTGCTCCACCTGATTTCTTGGGTCCTCAATGAGCGGGCGTCCCTGGCCGGTCGTTCCCAGTTGGCTCTAACCGCGCCGGTCGGAGAAGAGCCATAAGCAGAGGTTCAGTGTATTCCCGATCGAAGAAGCGGGTCAGAGTCAGAAGCGAGCGTCGTCCCCTCCTTGGCCAGGCCTTCCGGTCGAAGAAGCAGGTCGAAGTCAGAAGCGAGCGTCGTCCCATCCTTGGCTAGGCCTTCCAGTTGGAGAAGCGGGTCAGACTCAAAAGCGAGCATCATCCCCTCCTTGGCCAAGCCTTCCGATCGGAGAAGTGGGTCGAGTCGGAAGCGAGCGTCGTCCCCTCCTTGGTCAGGCCTTCCGGTCAGAGACTAGATCGCTCTTCCGGCTTGTCATTAGGTATCTAGGCTAGCCCAGGAGTTGTGCGTCATTCGTAATGCCGTATGCCGGGCCAAGCTTTTGCTGGGAAGCGGGCCCATTAAGGACCTTGGGTTTATGAACCCGACAGTATGAATAGCGGGATGTTTTGCAATTGCAACAAATGAGGTACCATTGCCATCCTTTCTAAGCACATCATGATCATCAATTGAAATAGACTTAGAATTTTTACCTAGGGGACATGAATGAGCCATGTGTCCTCTTTCCCGGCATGAGTAGCACTTTCTCTTTGCTTGAGCCTTTTCTTCCTTGCTCATGTCGTGCTTCTCATTGCCTTGCTTCTCCTTGTTTGCTTGATCCTTCTTCTCAAGCTTGTTTGGACAACCCAAAGCTAGGTGGCCCAATGTGTCACAACTATAGCATCTCATGTGAGCAATCTTCTCTATTTTCTCTTCTTTGTTCTTGCTCATTTGCTTTGCATCTTGATTCATCCTTGGACGCATCGCTCTTTCTCTTACTTTTCCACTCCTTCTAGTTTTTTTCTTTTTTTATCATCAAATCACTACCATTATGGTTGATCTTGATTTGCTCTTGGGGTGTCTTTTCTTGTTCAACTTGTGGCTTTGGTTGAGGCTTCACTTGTTGCTTCACCAATTGCTTGGTTGGGTACATAGAGGTGAGATGACCCCATGTGCGGCATTTGAAGCACTTGAACATGCCTTAGCCTCTCTTCTTCTTTCTTCAACTTGAGCTTTTCTTCATTGGGGCAACCATTTGCAATATGTCCCACTTCATGGCACTTGAAGCACATGAAATGAGAGAGCTTCTCTTATTCTTGCTTCTTCATCTCTCTTTCATATCTTCTCTTGCCCCATCTCTTACCCTTGCTCTTGCTCTTGTTGAAGCCAATGCCACTCATGTCACCATAGCTTCTTTTGTTGTTCAACATATGCTTGAAGGTGACTTGAGAGTTGTAGCACCTCTCTAACTTGTTGCTTAA
Organism: Miscanthus lutarioriparius; assembly: GCA_904845875.1. Taxonomy (NCBI): domain Eukaryota; kingdom Viridiplantae; phylum Streptophyta; class Magnoliopsida; order Poales; family Poaceae; genus Miscanthus; species Miscanthus lutarioriparius. The sequence goes on from CAJGYO010000006.1 coordinate 87,333,837, forward strand.
GTTCTTCATTTCACTTTTGAGCACATTGTTCTCCTCCAAAAGGTTAGTCTCACAAGACATAGAAGTAGAACAAGAATCTATTTGTGAAGAACATGGTATAGCCAATAAATCATCACAAGAGGTGGATACATGCTTCTTGCCTTCATCACGAGGGTTAGCAACAACATGTGATTGATCAATAGACCCATGTGATGAGCTCTCACTAGTTTTAGATTTTTCATTTGAAATTTCCTTAGTGAGAAAAGCATGGTCTCGTACCAAATTATTATGAGCAACACTAAGTTCCTCATGAGCTAATTTTAGCTCCTCATGTGAACAAGTAACATAAAGTAGATGCTTTTGTTGTTCACATGTGTTCTTTAGAAAAGAGTTTTCATTTTTCAATTTATAGGTTTTAGCCATCTCTTTTTCTAAAGCTTTGATCATGCAACCATATCTATCTAGAAGCTCCTCATATGAATCAAGATCAATCACATTTGCATTAGATACCTTAGTGTCACCTTGTGACATGAAGCAATATGATGTAGTTGGAGAGCTTGAAGAAACATCACTCTCATATCCCGAGCATGATCCATCATCATCACCATCAAGTGTGCATGGAGTAGCATCATCATTGGCATCACTTGTGGCATCATCATCAATCTTGTCAAGTGATCTTGTGGTATGATTATCATCATCATCACTTGACCATAAGGTGGAGCAATCTTCCACAATCACCAAGTTGTGGTCATGCTCAACATCCTCATGTGCCTCCTTCTTGTGCTCATCATCATCACCAGAGACCGTCCCATACTTCTCATTGAGATAACTCCAAATCTCATGGGCGGTCTTCATGTCAATGATCTCTCCAAATATGTTATCATCCAAAGATCTATACATGATGTCAATAGCTTGGGTGTTGAGATCTAGGCATTTCTCTTGTGCTTGAGTTAGATTATCTTCATCCAACACATGAGAAAAGCCTACATCTATCATCCACCATATTTGAGGGCAAATAAACTTAAAATTGCATATCATACAATTTTTCCACCGTGCAAAGTGTGTGCCATCAAAAATATGTGGACACTCAACATCTAGCCCATAAGTCGCCATCCTCTCGGGTCGGTGAAGACCACAAATGAGAGACCTCACTCTGATACCACTTGAAAGGTCGAGATGACGGACTAGAGGGGGGCGAATAGTCCTTTCTAAAATTAATCGTGTCGGCTAACAGAAACAAGCGCGGAATTAAAACTATCGGTCTATCCAAGACTACACCCCTCTATCTATATTCTCTAGCACCTTGCAAAGATCCTAATTAAGCAACTAAGGTGCTGGGCTAGCTAGAGCTCACCTAACTAATTTTAGAAGTAAGGTCACACAAACCTATGTCACTTCGTACTTCAAGCAACGAGGGAGCTCCTACACATGCTAGTAAGCAAAAGCATAAAGCCACCTAAGCTCACTAGCAATGCTCAATAACAAGGCAACTAATGCCAAATTAGAGAGCACAAATACTTAGCTACACAAACTAAGCAATGTGACTAGCAAGATTACACAAACTAAATTAGCTACGCAAAGGAGCTACTTCTATGCTACACAAGCTAGAAGGTAACTAGCAAGCTACACAAGCTAAGTAATAACAAAAGCAACTACACAAGCACAATGTATGTGCCAATAATTACAAGCTTGTGTAACGAGGATACGAACCAACGAGAATACAAGGATGACACGATGATTTTTTCCCAAGGTTCATGTGTTTGCCAACACACTAGTCCCCGTTGAGACAAGCTCCAAGGTTGCCACCGGTCCTCTTGCCGAGTTATGACCCTCAAGTCACACTCTCCCACGTGGAGTGCTTACCACAAGCTCTAGCACTTGACCCGGCCGGACCACTTGTCGCCCTTCGCGTCTCGCTTTACTAGAGTTGCTCTTGGTGGCTCCGTGGGGCGAGTACAATGTCCCTCACAAAGCTCTTCTCCGGAGCACAGCACAAGCTTCTTGCGGGCATCGATGGAGACCACCACCAAGCCATCTAGGAGATGGCAACCTCCAAAAGTAACAAGCACCACCTGCTTGCAAGACGACCATCTAGTGCCACTCGATGCAACATCATGATGCAATCGCACTAGAATCGCTCACTCACTCGATCAGGTGAACACTATCAAGCTCAAGTGAGTTAGAGGGCTCCCAAGCACCACCACATAAGCCACCAAGGCTCTAGTGTGCTCAACTACTGGCCAAAGGCCAGCCAACACTTCTATTTATAGCCCCATAGGCTAAAATAGCCGTTACCCCTTCACTAGGCAGATTTCGGGACGACCGGACGCGCCGGTTAGATCGATCGGACGCACCCTGCCAGCGTCCGGACAATGGATGGCTGCCACATCATCCCTGGCTTCAAATGTTGAGCGCCCGATCTCAACAGTTAAGTTATGACCGAATGCACTGCTAGGACGATCGGACGCTGCTAAGCCTGAGTCCGATCATTTCTAGAGAGCTCCCCGAGCCTTTGTTTTGCGATCGGACGCGTCCACTCCTGCACGACCGGACGCAGACCAGCGTTCGAGCAGCTCTACGCCCACGCGCCAACTCTAGCGCCGCCTACATCACCATACGTCACACGCAACCGGATGCAGCACAACGAGGATGACCGGACGCTGCAACGCCTGAGTCAGGTCGTTTCTAGATAGCACCCTGAGCCTTGTTTTGTGACCAGACGCGTCCGATCATAGGTGATCGGATGCAGATCAGGGTCCGGTCCTCACTGGCTTCTCGCGCCTACCTACGTCAGCGTACGTCAGCCTGACCGGAGGCAAGCCCTGTGCGTCCGGTCACTCTTCGTGCGAGCGTCCAGTCATAAGACCAAGACCACGCGCTCAACTGCTGCCACTGACCGGATGCGCCAGTCCTACCGAGGCCACTGAGGCCAGCGTCTGGTCACTCACAGTGACCTCCTTTCGCCTCCTTTTCTTCACCAAGTTGATCCTCATCAACTCCAACGTCTTCTCCTTTGCAAATGTGCCAACACCACCAAGTGTACACCACCATGTGTATGTGTGTTAGCTTTTCATAAATATTTTTCAAAGGATTAGCCACTCAACTTGCCACGCCACTCAATCCTAGCGACGATGCAAAGTTAGATCACTTGAGTGGCACTAGATGACCGATATGCAAACAAGTTTGCCCTCTTGATAGTACGGCCATCTATCCTAAACCCGGTCATAAACTTCTCTACACACCTATGATCGGTGAAATAAAATGCCCTAGGTTATACCTTTGCCTTGCGCATTCTATTCTATCTCCTCCATTGTTGATGCAACACATGCACCAACCAATCACCAAATGATATGATCCACTTCATATCATCACATGACCGTATTAGGTCATCGATCTTGACTTCACTTGCTTTTCACCATTGCCTTCGTCCATCGGTGCCAAGTCTTGCTCAAGCTTCACCGCCACGCAGTCCATCACTCCAAAGCCTCCGACTTGCCCTTCACGCTTGCAACCGGTCCATCAAGCCAAGTCATGTCTTGATCTTCTCCACCTTGATCATATGACTCCATGTCATGTCTCATGTGCAATAAGCTCCTTCATCATCACATGTGTGAGCTTTACAACATCCTTGAGCCATCATCACCGTCATGGCATATGTTGCTCACACACATATACCTATGGACTAATTACATATGTATCTCACTTAAACACATTAGTCCACCTAAGATTGTCACTCAATTACCAAAACCAAATAAGTAGCTTTCACTACCCCATGCCCAAGAGCATACTTAGAAGCAACAGACAATACAAGAATATGAAGCTAGTATTTAAATATTTTAGTTAGAATTGAAACGCCAAAATGGCATTGTCTACTACCCTTTCAGACTTAGAAAAAGACAAGAGTTCAGTTTGAACTTAACAACCATGAACACTTTTGCCACAATTTTTAAAAGGCCTAATCTTTATTAACTCCAACCAACAAGTACTTCATGCAATAGTCCATACTTTATACTAAACCATAGGAACAAAATATTTAAGCACTATTTAATTATTTTGTCCAATATAACTCACCAAAAATAGTACTTTAACATAAATTTAGATCTTTGATTTTTTTGGGAGCTCCCAAGAACATTAATTAACACGTTTATTTTCCAAAAATTAAAGTTGCATTTTCATCTACACCACTTGCTCATCATCTTTACATAAGCACTATACACAAGTTATATTTTATTTTTTGTTTATAGAAATTGTTTTTCATACCAAACAATTAAAACTAGTTATTTTATTCTTTTTGTTAGGATTTTCATTAGCACTTTTACGCACTAAGTAAATTAACTTATATATTTGTTTGATTTCTCTCAACCATAAAAGTGAGTTGCACAGGGTTTATTTATCATTTCATGTGTGTTTTAAATTTTTAAAACTCGAGAACTTGTTTTGCTAATTTCTCTTAGGCCTTAACCTATGTGCTAAGCAAGCTCGTAACACCAGGGGTGTTACTTCATGCATCACAATATGATGGGAAAGGGTGTGTTCTCTATTAAAACTGCTTACTGAAACACAAATGGGAAAGTCAGTCCATCAAACAGAGAAGTAAATCTAGTTTCAGGGGCTCTCAAGATGACAACTTCAACTGGAACAAAATTTGGATGATACAATGACCAGCTAAAGTGAAGCACTTCTTTTGAAGACCTACTTATAATAATTTGTCGCTATGGAGAAACATCTCGAGGAGAGGCTTGGACATCGACACTAGATGCCCTAACTGTTGGATGAAGATGAAGGACATTGCTTACTCAAGATGCAAAAGTATTAAAAGTTACCCATAATACATGGATCTAGAAAAACATTCTAATACAGTTGGTGACCATGGAACCCGATCCAGGAGTTGTACAACACATACTTTCTATGGGAGAAGACAAAAACCTTGTTTTGTTTGGTTTGATGTATTATTGGTGGGATGCTCGCAACAAAGCAAATACAGGTGAACACATGCTGCCAACAATGAAACCATCTACAAGGCCAACAGTATCAACTAGATCTTTTACGAGAGAGCTAAGATAAAAGAAAAAATGATCTCACCCAGCACAAGACACTCTTAAGATAAATTTTGTGGTGCCTTCATATAAAAGGAGAAAAGAGAGCTCTGGTGGGTCCATGATCAAAGACCACGACTCTCAAATAGTGCTTGCAGGCGCTAGACATCATTGCACATATTCTAGCAATGTGCGTTGAAGGCAAAGCTTATTTGGTGGCCATTCTAGCAGTTATGGAGCATGGTACGTCACATGGTAATGTGGAGATGTATTCAGTTTGCTTGTCCTCTGCTCTGCATTCAAGAAATTTTGATCAATTGCCCGGAGGTGTGTTGTTTACAGAAGCTGAAGAGTTTTTAACCCTGCATTTTCCTTAAGTTCATATTTTTGTTACTCTTCGTGCTTCTAATGCTCATGATTTGGAGGGGTATAAGCATTATTTTGGAGGGCCAGGTGCGCAAGGCCTGCGTGCATGACAGTTCACCAGCGGCAGTACATAGCCAACGACGTAGCAGGAAGAGGGAAGGTGAGGATCTAAACCCTAAGGCCCCGTTCGCTGATCTGAAACTTGACTGAAAAACACTGTTCCGGCTGGTTTGTTGTGAGAGAAAAACACTGTTTGTCTGGTTTGGTGAACAGTAACTTGAGAGTGATGATCAGCCGGCTGGCTGAAAATTTCAGACCAGCGAACAGCCCCTAAGCCTAATTAATACCATGTTAGAAGATAAAATCTCAGTCTATTCTGGCCTAAAGTGCCAAATACACAGTGGTAACGTTATACACAGGCCCCTCCAATTAAGGCCATATTCGTTTGATCCCATGATCAAAGGGATTCAAGAGGTTTGAAGGGTACTGAGGAGGATTTTGACTTGTAGGGGATTTAATCCCTCCCAATCCTCTCCAACCCCTTTCTTCCTGAAATCAAAAGAACAAGCCCTAAAGGGAATATATATAAACAACTTTATATGCATCTAACAAGTGGAGCATGAAGAGCCAAATTTAGAGCGTTGGTTGAATTGAACCGTGAAAGACATAGTGATATCTGCTGGGACACGGAGCCTTATTTTGGAGGGGTATAAGCATTATTTGAGTGATCAATTTGGTAAGCTCAAGTAATCGTTGCTGCGCGATATAAACAGAGAGGGGAAAGAAGTGAGAAAACATTTTTTTTTTGTTTTTAAGTAGCAACCCTTCAAGGCTTCTAAGTTGTTGATATATGGATATACCTTCACGGTCACAGCCTCACAGGTCTTCTACTTCCACAGTTTCCTAGAGTCAACAACTGTTTTCAGTTTGGGGACAAATAAAAAAGAACTGGAGCAAGTGCTATATTTTTATGAAAAGGAAAAATCAGCCCCTGTCAACTGCGTCAGCACCACCGAATGACTGCAGCGGGTCCTCGTTTTTGAGGTGGAAAACGACGAAGTCCATGGTCATGATCAACCACTCCATTACCACATCGACATGACGGCAGAGATGAGAGGAGAGAACCCACAGCCTTGGCCTCGTCTGCTTGATACAATAATATGGTTTTCAGATCCCGTTTAACACGTGCTAGAAACAGGGCCACGAGCCCCCTCTTGTTGTGCTGTGACTGAATTCATCCTCGGTGGGTGCCGTGCCTGGCGCGTGCCCATTGAACGCTCGCTCTCTTCGTCTTCTCTCGTCCTGGCCTACTACTGGCGACAGCCGAAGAAAAAGAGACGACGCGCCAAGTGGCCGGGGGATATGGCTTCGGCTTGGCGGTTGGCGCTAGCTAGCTAGCGGACCGCGACGGGGAGGAGAGGACTACTAGCATGCAGAGAGCCGGCCGCCAGCCAGCGAGAGCCGAGAAGGACAGGCGTCGCGGACTCGTCAGCGCACGCGGAACGGACGGATCCGAGTCGGACCGCTTCAGAAACGACGTGGCGCAGCCGCGCTCGCTCGCGACCGTGGACCTCATCCTCATGGGTGGTCTGGAGTCTAGACAATTGGTGCCGTTGCCACGGTGGCACGGTCAGCGACCAGGAGGAGGGCCGCCGGTGCATGCATGGTCGACATATGCAAGAAATCGCACCGAGAATTTGGACCGAGCTTTTTCCTTCTTTTTTAAGGTGGTGACAAGTTAGAGAAGCTTTCGGTTCGTTGGCACCTTGCCAGGCTATCGATGGGCTGGGCCGCTTATTTAGCTATCGCCTATCGCTACCTGCTCCATCGATCTTGTGCATGCAGTATACCTGCAGGTCGCCCCGACCAAATGACGGCCTATTTTTCAACCACGAAATAATGTTTCGCTCTTACAACATTTTAGTATGAGCATTAGCATAAGCTAAGTTTCAACATAAGTGAATAGGGTGGACGACGCACGCTAGCTGCACGCAACACCTGCTCCGTTAGTGACGGATTAATAAACTACTAGCTGAGCATTGCCTGGTGCTGGGGCTGGGAGGGAAGGGAACAAACCCGTAATGGCATCAGCTCATCGCCTCTAGATCTACTAGTTGAACCGTCAATGATGGTTTATGGATAAGACCACCTCCCATGTGACGTCCCCCACAGCTGACAGCCCTAGCGAATAGCTTAACCACCCCAGCCAATCATCACGAGAGCTGATGATGGCACCGCTACTAGCTTTTATTAGCTTCTTGATTAAGCCGCTAAATAAGCTAGTGGTACAGTACTCCAGCCCGGCCACACACTCACACCAGTGACCAGTGGATCGGCGAGACACACCTGTCAGTGAGAGCGAGAGGTCAGGGATGCATCCCAAATATCCAGGGGAATTTCTCGTGGGTCATTAAAAAATATCGCAATGCCCTGTGTGCTTCTGTAAAAATTCAGCGGACTTCAGCGTCACTACTCTAACTTTTTCGTGTCTCCCATGCCACTTCCGTCAGTTTAGGCTCTACCGCCGTCAAACTGCAGGTGTGAAAAGACGAAAATACCCTTAAGTCTAAATATGTTATTAGTTTTTTTGAGCATCTTAATGACTTTAAATGAAAAAAAACTCAAAACTAGAAAGTTGTAGATCTCGTCAAGGTCTATAATTTTCATATAAAAATTATTTTTATTTAATTCCGCAAAAAAAATGATTTGATATGATTAATATATCTTAGAAAAATCATATTATTTTTTGCGGAATTAAATGAAAATAATTTTTATATGAAAATTATAGATCTCGATAAGATTTACAACTCTCTAGTTTTGAGTTTTTCATTTGAAGTCGTTAAGATGCTCAAAAAAATTAATAACACATTTAGACTTAAGAGTATTTTCGTCTTTTCACACATATAGTTTGACGGCGTTAGAGCCCAAACTGACGGAAATAGCATGGAGAATACGAAAAAGTTAGAGTAGTGGCGCTGAAGACCGCTGAACTTTTTTTAGAGACACACAGAGAATTACGATCTTTTTTAACGGCACACACGGAATTGTCTCAATATCCAATGGTCACCTGTTCTCGTTCTCGGGCCCCGTGCACAGGTAGCGGCTGCAGCGCTCCCTCCTGACGTAGCACCACCAGCAGTGGCGGATGCACGATGCGGGATAAGGGGGGCTAAAACAATGAAGATGTTGATTTACATAAAGATTTAATGGTGAAATTAAGTTTTTGCTACCGTGATTAGGTTTAAAATCAAGACATTAGGAAATGAGCCCCCTAATCCGCCACTGACCACCACCAGTAGGGGCCTTTTAGATTGCTTTTCAACTCGATGAATAGTACTTTCGTTATTTGAAAATATTGTCCAATCGTGGACCAACTAGGGATTCATCTCGTGATTTCCAACTAAACTGTGTAATTAGTTATTTTTTTTACCTACATTTAATACTCCATGAAACGGCTCCGGAGAGAGTGAAAAAACTTTGGACTTTGACCATCTAAACAGTTAGATGCTGCATTGGCCGGGCCGCCTTTTCTTTCTTGGGGATTGGGGCTGCGTCCTGTGAGCTGTGAGTGACACGAACTTTGAGGCCAGTCAACCCGTGATAACGTTGCGATTTCACCGTCGCTCCGGTTACTATACTACTGGCCGTGGATTCGGGGACATGGCCCTGGATCCACGCGACCGCTGTTCCCCCACAGCGCCAGAGGCCAGGGCGGAGGAGGTCGTTTGTCCGGTCTGGTCGATCCTCTCGTCGGGCGCAGGGAGCTGCTGGAAAAGGAATCGTCCGTCGTCCGTTTAGCGCGTGGCTACGCGAACGCGACACGCTAGCCTGATGCCCTGCCACGCCGCACTGTTGTGTGGAGGAGAAGCTACGTACCGGCCGACACACACAACCGTGCTGCTTGCTCCATCCGTTGTACACTGGCCAGCACCGTCAGCTTGTACAGTAGAGTATGAGTAGTCGGTGCTCTGTTCGCTTGAGCTGCTTTTCAATTTTAAAATTGTATTTTTCTCTCCCAATATTTTAGAACAAATATCAGCATAAATCAAATTTCAGCCTAGACCGGTATCGATAGTGCACGTACGGAGTAGTACGTACTGAGGGTGGGCAGCGGACAGCGGTAGCGTACGGGCAGTAGAAGGGACTAGCAGCCTGTTCGGTTGGCTGGTTCATATCGTTGCTGGTTCGTTTATGTGTGAGAGAAGTACTATTAGCTGGTTCTGATGAACAATACTTCTGTGAGGGGGCTGGCTAGCCAAGCCCCAGCCAGCCAGCCCAACGATCACGCTGTAGGGAGGGTCTGCATCCTATTCCCCTGCTCTCTGCAGATCAACGTGTGTGGTCTTGTCTTGGGTCCAGACGACAACAGACGCTTGTCTTGGGTCCAGTACGTCCAGACGCGACGGCCCCATTGCCCATTCTGATTCCGTCCGGTGCGTTCCAACGGGCGCCGGTGTTGACCATCAACGTTTACAAGATCAGTTGTTAGTGTTATTAAGCAGCAGGATCACACACGGGAAGTTAACCAGCAGGTAGCACCTGATGCATGGCCGGTCGGCCCGGCCGGGCTCGTCTCAGGTCTGTCCAGCTTGCCTGCACCGCACGCATGTAGTATAACCGTAGCAGTCGCTCGTTCTCCGTGGTGACTTGCACAGGCAATGACCAACCCAGCCGGTGCCTGTGAGCCACTGGTCTGGACCTCAGACGAGACCGGTAGAGCAACGATGTATATGGACCAACGTGATCAATCCATAACTATTTAGGCCATGTTCGCTTCGCTGAAAAAATAAGCCGAAACACTATTCCGACTGATTTGTTGTGAGAGAAAAACACTATTCTGGCTGAAAAAACAAGCTGAAAAGTACGAATTATAGAAGAAGCGAACAGTGCCTTATTTGTTTCCACAATGTTTTAGATAATAAGACTGTGTTTAGTTGGAGGGAAAGTTGGAATTTGGGTACTGTAGCACTTTCGTTTTTATTTGACAAATAGTGTTCAATCATGGACTAATTAAGCTCAAAACGTTCGTCTCGCGATTTCTAACCAAACTGTGCAATTAGTTTTTTTCGTCTACATTTAATGCTCCATATACGTATCGCAAGATTCGATGTGATGGGTATTGTAGCACTTTTTTGGAACTTTTTTTTACAACTAAACACGCACTAAGTACTAGTCTATAAGGTGGGTTCTATCTGATATAAAAATTCGTCATATCCAATCCTGTGCTAAGAGAGAGGAAGGAGTAAGAAAAAATAATATTTTTTTTATTCTCTATGGATAGTCCATAATCTTATAGTACATTTTTCTATGGATTACCCTGTAGACTAGTCTCACAACGTTTTAACTAGCTCTGGGTATTATTTTAGTCTCTATGACTGTTTTGAGCAACATTGGTGGCGTTCGGCTGGTCTGAAAATTTCAGACTAGCCGGCTGCTCCGGCTGTTTTTCCTCACATGCTACAGTATATCTTTTAGCCGCTACAATATTTCTCTCTCACACACAACCAACCGCTACAGTGTTTTGGCTTCTTTTTTTTAGACAAACGAATGGGACCATTGTGGTTGCTCAGCCAGCTAACAACCTTCGATGCTACTGCTAGGCAAAGCGGAAACCCTGTTTGTTTTCGTCGTTTCTATGGCACAGCACTGATGCAGCGGGGCCCCGCCCGGCCGGGCGGGCGGATCCAGCCGCCATGATTCCGCTGCCTCGTGGACTCGTGGTGGTGGATCGGTGCTGCATGGGCCACGGCGATAATGGTGTGTAAACCTCCCGAGCTTATCATGTGTTTGTGTGTGGTTGCCCCAACCCCAGGGCCCAGAGTTTGTTTTGTTTTGTCTTCTGCGGAGAAAATGATTCCCTCCCGTTTTTCGTCGCCGTCCGGTCCTCCCGCCACGGCCTTTGCGCTTCTGTGTGTTAATAAAATCTTCTTGTTATATCAGTTAAAAAAAATCTTCTTGTTATAGATTGAAAAAAAAATCTTCTTGTTATGGGCCGATAGGGGCCATTTGCCCATGAGATAATGGACAGCCCGAAAGGGGAACTCTCAGTGGGCACTAGGCTGAACGTACATGGGCCATACTCTACCTGAAAGGCTGAAACACGCACATTCGTCGCCACTGGCGATGGGTAGTATGGCCAGCGAAGTGCTAACGATAAGCGGCTGGTAAAGGCCCAACACAGTGGCGCTCGATGGCATGGCAGATGAATACTCAACTTTTTGCTAAAACAAAAAGAAGAATACTCAACTTTGGTGCAATTCGAATCTAGATGCTAAAAGTTAGATGTGTTAATGATTTTTGTCTATAATGCCCTTAACATTTTAGAGGCTTATGGTAAAGCATGTGGGTAGCGAGGGAAAAGGTACCTTTTCATAATATGTTTGCTATTAGCAGAGTTGGACCAACTAGTGATAAAACTGTAGGCTGTGTGTAGTTAACAATTAGCTAAGCCTATTTGCATCGATCCATCAAGCTAGATTTTAGCAGCTAACTGTCTTCTAAATGGGCTTTAGTTCTGAATTTTGCTTATTTTCATGTAGATTGTTATAGAGTTTTGTAAAATGAAGAAGAATTGCTTAGTTTCATGTAGATCGTAATAGAGTTTTGTAAAATTAAGAAGGAATCAATCGGCGCCAAACCATTTTCAATAAATTACTGGTTTTATAGCGTGAACTATTTGCATTCAAGTTTATCTTGTTGTACTCCTAAATTGTTATGTTGGGAATACACAAACTCAAAAATCCTAACTCAACCAGTGGTGCATGGTTGTGAATTGTGATAAGCGTGGTGTGTGTGTGTTTATTAAGGTAATGACTCTAATACGACCGGACACTTTTTTGACGCCGATCACGTACACGCCCAACGCGTCTCTCACCACGCGCAGCGCCTTCTTCCATCTCGCGCCCAACGCGGCACCTTCATCCTCCCCCACGTGGCTCCTCCCTCTCTCCCCTCCAGCAGCAGCGACTTCCTCCTCCTAGATCTACGAGTTAGTGTTCGGGCGAGCTCTCCCTCTCATCTTCCCCAACACCAGCGAGCTTAGAAGAGAATGTTTGGTGGGAGGAAGGCTGTCCAGACGGTGGGGATGAGTGGAGGCAGTTAGGGCCCCGGCGGCGGTGAAGACGACCGGACCAAGTCAGGGCGAGGGAGCTCCGGCGAGAGAGGGGAGTGAAGGCATCCACCGTTGGCATGCTAGGGCTTTCGCTGGAGAGAACGAGGTGTGCCGGAGAAAAGGAGTGCGGGGAGAGGGAGCCTTTGGCGCCGGAGAAGAAGGCGGCCGTGCGGATGTCCTAGAAGTGTCCTTTTCTTAAAGCAACTGCAACTTTCTCGAGAGGCAACGCGCACTGCAGTTGCGCAGTGCAGCAGCAAAGTGATTGGTGATCTTTTCGAAAGAGATCGTGACGACTGACGACTACGGATGCACGCGGATCTAGCTAGTACGCAATGTGGCAACACCAGTAGTAAATGCCATTTTTTTTTGTTAGGCCTTGTTTAGATACCCTCAAAATTTCAAGTTTTTTCACTCTCTCTCCATCACATCAATTTTTAGCTGTTTGCATGGAGCATTAAATGTAGGTAAAAAAAATAACTAATTGCACAGTTTAGTTGGAAATCACGAGATGAATCTTTTGAGCTTAGTTGGTCCACGATTGAACAATATTTACCAAATAAGACGAAAATGCTACTATTCATCGGATTGAATTTTTTTATTCTAAACAAGGCCCTAATACACCTCACAGTTTCTCGTCTTCAGTCTTCACACCTGCCTGACTTCCACACATGCCAGCAGCCCGTTTCTAGGCTAGCTAGTACTGGTCGCAGTAATAAGGACCAAGGAGGAGGAGGACCGCCGACCGCGCCCTGGGGCTGGGCCGCTGGGGCAAAGGCGTTAGCTATCAACAGTGAAGCGCAGCAAAGCCAAAAGCTTGCAGGTGGGCATGCATGCAAATGCATGTCCGGCCCGGCCGGGATCTCAGATTTCTGGTGCCAGCTGCGAGACGTCCTGCTGTGCGCGCACGTACGTAACGTACACGTACGTGCAGGGGGCCGCCGCCCGCCGGACCGTGAACCGTCGTGTTGATTCGCACGCGAGCAGTAATACATAATGGCGCGCTGCGCTCTCTCATCACAAGTCTGAAGTCTCCCCTCCGTTCCGGTCCTCCGCTGCCGCTGCACCTCCTTGCTGGCCATGGCCATTGCCAGGCAACATCGCCAGTCCAGCGGCCAGTCCAGGCCATGGCCTCCGCCCTCCGATCCATCCACCACATCGCTCTGCTGCCTCTGCGTCTGCTCTCTGCGCATCCTCGGTGCCTAGCTAGCTATTGGCAACCTGACGACTCCAAGCTCCAACGAGTACTAGGCTCATTCGCTCACTGCTACTACCGGCCGGTGGCGGGTACAGCAGAAACGCCAACCACCGGCCGGGACGCGTTCCTGCTGGTCCTACGTGGTGAAGCAGGTGACTCACGATCGACTCACGATGGTGAAGAAGGTGAAGTACACCACGCGGGAACATGCATGGCGTCTTCCTGGTACTACGTACTGCACCGAAGCAATTCACCATCATGTTTTATGGCCACATGGGAATGTTCTTTATGCTACAAAACATAACTTTGAACACCATTTGATTTACTCATGTAATCTTATTATGTTTTATACTAAAAAACATAACTTTGAACAACATTCAATTTCCTGATGTAATTTCAAAATAAAACCAAATTTAATGTATACTTGCAATCGTAATCTTCAATACTTAGGCCCCGTTTGACGATTGGGCTCTCGGAGCGGCTCTAGCTCCAGCACGGAGCCCCAGCTCCTACTGAAGCCCTGCCAAACGCTAGTAGGAAATTAAAAACGGCTCCAAATGAGAAGTCTTTGGGAGCCGGAGCCCTTTTGTGCTGGAGAGCGAAAGCTGCAGAAACATGACTCCTTCCAGGTCCTCTCCCCTTCTTTGTGCCATACTACCCTCTAATCTCATGCTCGTAGTCGGGACTTGGGGAAGAGCAATGGATCGGACCCCGCCAGAGCTCCTCCACGGTTGGCCACGCCGCCCGGCCGCACCTCGCCCCTAGCCTCGCTGGAGCTCCTCCGCGCAGCTGTGCTCCAAAGGGCTTCAGCTCCTCAAAGAAGCCACTTATTTTCCATGGGAGTCGGAGCTAAAGCCCTACTAAAAACTACTAGCTACAGTAGGTCAACTAGCACCTAGCAACAGCTACTATGGGCATGTTTAGTTCCCAAAATTTTCACCCTAAAGTGTCACATCGAATCTTGCGGCACATACATGGAGTCCTAAATGTAGACGAAAAAAAACTAATTGCATAGTTAGGTGAGAAATCGCAAGACAAAACTTTCAAATATAATTAGTCTATAATTAGACACTAATTACCAAATACAAACGAAAGTACAATAATAGCCAAATAAAAAAAAATCGGAACTAAACGCGCCCTATGAATTGAAGACGTCCGCGCCGGTCCCCAGGCCAGTGCTAGCTTGCCCTAGCCTGCTGGCCCCGTGATGAAACAGCTGTAGGCAGAGAAGAAGTGCCAAGCGGCGATGCTGCTGAGGTGGCGTGCCACCGAAGCCCGGGTAGTTGGCTGGTGACGAAATTGAAGGCGGCAGCCGGGCAGCGTGAGTACTGTCGTCTACTACACCACTGTTGTTCCTGTTCGTGCTCGGCACATGAACCACTACTGCTTTGTGCTTTCCTCTCGCGCGCAGCTGGTGGGTGGAATGGTCAGTGGTCACTCACGCGCGCGCGCGCGCTTGCGTTTGGCGTCGCCGAGCAAGCTACGCCTACGCTGTTTGCTTTTGCTCATCCATCGACATCCATCCATACGCGGGAGCGGGACGGGAGTTATTTCGATCCACGGGCGGTAGATATAGATATGCATCGTCGTGACTCGTATGGCATAAAGCAGCTGCATGCGCAGGTGTACAACGCACTGCTACAGTGCTACTACACCCACCGTACTCGTACGTGTCAGCGAGCCAGCGTGCAATCATATGTACAGTGCATGGGTTGATCTGGACGATCAGCTCCACGTTACTTCTGTGCAAAACGCTTTACTTGCCAACAAGGTTATTGCACCAAAGAGAAACTACTCGCTCAGAAAGGTTCATCGCGCGCGCGGTAAAGAAAAGTTGAGATAGTGGACACGAGATGCTCATTCGATCGGTTGCCATTTCTCAGACATCTTGCATGCATGCATCAAACTCTCTACAACATTACATTATTCTTCTTTTTACGGATGATGAATATATATATATATATATATATATATGGACATCATGTATCATTTCTCAAGGAAGGCAATAATGAAGATAGCCTTGATGAAAAGCAGCAAAGAGTACCTTTACGGATATTATAGTTTATTATCTAGAGAAATCAAAAACTGCCTCTAAAAATATATTCCCAACCGACGTGCCTCTAAAAATTGATTTTTTACAACCATCTCTAAAAATGCTATTTAGGTGGCTAGGCTTTCCAACCGCCTGCGGTTGGTAATTTATCCCACCTCTAAAATTATATGCAGCATAGTAACTTTTATAACATTTTCAAATTAATTTAGATGAAGGCAAACTTTATATGAAAGTTGTAGTAATCAAAGATATCTGTAACTTTGTAGTTGATATTTTTTTTTGTTTGAAATCATTTATGGACCTAAAATATTGTTTAAGTTTTCATATTTTATTTTTTTTAATTTTTAAATGGTCTTGTATGGAGAAATGACCTAAACCAAAGTTGTAGTGCTCAAAGGAATCTAAAACTTTTTAGTTTAAACTTTTTTCATTTAAATTCATTTAGAGTCTTAAATATCCATTACAATATTCGTTAATGTGATGTGGCTACAAGTCACTTCGAGGTGGATTCATAAGGAAGGATTGCGTGAGACCTGAGGTTGTGAGTTCAATTCCTTGCAGCCGCATGCGCATGAGAAATCACACGACATGTGGCTTCTCTTGAATAAAAATAACTTTTTTTGCTTTTTTTTGCCCAATTTGCAAATTCTCTGTTGGCTTTCAACCCGCATCTAGAAATCAATCTCTAGGGGTATCTAGGTTTCGGCCCACCTCTTGGAATCAATCTTCAATTGTAGAGGCGGCTAGATATCCGCCCCTACAAATTGTTGATTTTGAGAGACACATAAGTAGAGGCGGGCATAATTGCTGCCTCTACAAGTGCTTTCTGCAGTAGTGATAGTTGTAGATCACATGGAGTCAATCTTAAAAAAAACACCAGTGCCAGTTTAATAATTGGATCAAGTCCTAATATTTTCCTCCTTTTTTCAAATACTCCACTACTTTTGTTTGTTTGGCAAAACTTGTCAACAAAATTTGCCTTTTCCTTCTCTCTCTCTCTCTCTCTCACACACACACACACACACACACACACAATTTAGGGTAGTGCACCAACCTTTCATTTAAAATCCAACAGCTGTAAAATTATCCACCAATACCCTCAAACTTTGCGCGCGTGCTCAATATGCTGATTGACAAGTAGACCGTGTTTCGCCTTAATTTGTTGTTCTATAGCTAGGTTCTTATTTCTGCAAATCTATGAACCTATTCTCGTGTGCAATGACTTAAGGAGTCAGTTTAGTGTGATGGTCCTAAGGACTTACTCCATCCGTTCCAAATTATAAGTCACTTTGACTTTTTTAGTACATCTATTTTGCTATGCATCTAGATAAATAATATGTCTAGATACATAGCAAAATGGACAAACCTAAAAGCATCTAGCCCCTAGTTGGGTTTCGGTGATTAATAACAATACGTGATTACTGTGACTAACGTGTGTTTTGCAGAGGCAATTAAGTTAGGTCACGGTAATGGAGATCGATTGGGCTATTATGGTGGTCATGCCCCTATGATGGAAATCGTTTCGGTTTTCAAATTAGGACGGACGACAAGGTTAAGGATGGACTAGTTCTAAGTGTTGTTTGATGTTGAAGAGACACTTAGAGTAGTTTAGGACTTTGTTTTTCCTTTGGCCGTACTATTAAGGAGGGTATGGACGGGTAGCTGCACCTAGGTGAGTCTAGTGGGTTAGGTGTGGTGCACACTTGCTAAATCTAGCACTAGGTAGCTCCTATAAAGCTCTTAGATCAATTGGAGCAAACTTCATTCACGTATGATCGAGAGTTGGAAGTGAATGGAGGGTCAAATACTGACCGGTCGCTGGTTCCGGTGTGACCGGACGCTGGCGCAGAGTCCGATCAGTTCATTTGATCAAGGTGAAATCATCTGGTGCGACCGGACGTTGAGAGGTGAGCGACCAGACGCTGGGTGCCAGCGTCCGGTCGACTCCAGTAAGGTTCCAGAGAGGGAAAATCGTGACCGGACGTGTCCGGTCACAACTTAAACACTGGAGTTCTAGGAGAACTGACCGGAGAGTCCGGTCACCCCACAGAGGCACATAACGGTTCGTTTTTCAACCAAGGTTATAAATACTTCCTCCATTCGTGTGAGAGGGTACTTTTGCTCATTCCAATAGCTGAGAAACACCTTTGAGAGTGCCAAGAAGAGTAAGGTCCTAATGAGGTGATTGAGATTTGAGAATCCCAAAGAGAGCCCTCATTAGTGAAAGCAAGAGTAGCAAAGTGTGCATCCACCCTTCTCATTAGGCTTGTCGTGGGCAAGTAAGAGTTCGTGCTTGTTACTCTTGGTGATCGCCATCACCTAGACGGCTTGGTGGTGATTGGGAGCTTGGTGATCATCCAGCGGAGCTTGTGGATGACCCAACTCAAGTTGTGAGTGGTTGTGGGTGATTAACCGCGACGGAGTGTTGAAGAATCAACCCATAGAGAGCACTTGATCCTTGCGCTGATCAAGGGGGAGCTACACCCTTGCGCGGGTGCTCCAACGAGGACTAGTGGGGAGTGGTGACTCTCTGATACCTTGGCAAAACATCGCCGCGTTCCTCCTTCTCTCTTTACTTTGAGCAATTCAATTCTTGTCATTTACATTCATAGAATTGCCATGTTAGAGTAGCATTGGAACATAGGTTGCTAAACTTTTATGGGGTAGATCAACAGAAACGCTTTCTAGGCACAAGGGGTTAATTGGGCTAACCGTAGGACTTAATTATTGCAAATAAATTTAGAAGAAGCCCAATTCACCCCCCCTCTTGGGTATCTTGATCCTTTCAATTGGTATCAGAGCCTCGTGCTCACGTATTTAGGCTTAACCGCCTAGAGAAAGATGTCTCACGGGGATGGTCCTCCTCGTATCTTTGAGGGGGATGGCAAGAAGAAGGACTTTCACAAGAAGAAGAAAAGTGGAAAGGCATACACCGTCGGTGATTGGCTCACGGACATTGATTCATCTAGTGGCTCATCTGATGATGATAGTGACAACGAGAAGGTGGCCGCCATTGTTATTGACTCTTCATCATCTTCACCGCCACCACCGCCATCATCCTCTACACACCTATGCCTTATGGCCAAGGGTGATCGCAAGGTATCAAATGATGATAGCAGTGGTGATGAACATGCTAGCAATGATGATAGCGATAGTGATGATGATGAATATGAATCACCTTCTTATGATGATCTTGTTAAATTGGTAAATCAATACACTAAGATCATTAGAAAGAGTAGAGCTAAGAATGAAAAAACTAGAAGCTAAGAATGATTCTCTTTTAGCTAAATGTGATATAGCCGAAAAGCCTAGTGTTGAGCTTAGAGAAGCAAATGATGCTATATCATCCAAACTCAAGGAGCTCAAATCTTCTAAGAAAGAGCTTAAAGATAAATATGATAAACTTGAGGGGATGCACAAAGAGCTCATCACTAGCCACAACAAACTAAAAGAAGAATATACTACTCTTAAGATTAATCATGATAACCTTGTTATTGCTCAAGAATTTCTATCCAATGAGCCACATGATGCTACTAACAATGTTGTTAAGATTGATATAGCTACATCATGTGATGATTTGATCATTGAGAGCATTGAGTAAAGTTCTAGTGGCAAGGGCAAGCAAGTGGTTGAGACCAATAGTTATGATGAGTATGTCAAGCTCAAGAATGATAATGAAAAACTCAAGAAAGATCTTGAAGAGATCAAAAGCCACAACACTATTGTGCTAGAAATCCTTGATCATGATGGTGATTTGATTCTTGAGAATGAGAAGCTCAAAGAAGAAAATAAGAAGCTCAAGGAAGAGAAAAATAATGATACACTCAAGGAAGAGAACAAGAAGCTCAAGTTGGAGAAAGAACATCTCAAGATTGGATTGAGCAAGTTCACAAGAGGCAAACATCTTCAAAGTGAGCTACTAATGAACACCGTCATGAAGATGGATAGAAGTGGTATTGGGTACATGGCAAATAAAGAAAAGAAGGCTCAAGCTCAACAACAACAAAAGCCAAAGCCAAAGAAGTATTTTGAGTGTGGACAAGAAGTCCACTTTGCCCATGAGTGCCAAACTCCGCCACCACAACCCTTGCCCAAGCATGCTAGACCTTTTGCTTTCAATGCTTATTACATGCTTAGAAAGGATTCTAGTGGGAAGATGAAAGTCATGTTCTTAGGACCTCCCAACAAGAATAGACCTAAGAAAATTTGGATAGCAAAGTCACTTGTTGAGAAGGTGAAGGGCCCTCAACAAGTTTGGGTTCCTAAAGCTTGATCTCTTGTGTGTAGGTGAACTACAAGACCGGTGGAAGTCATTGGGTTATTGATAGTGGTTGCACACAACATATGACCGGTGATCCTCGTATGTTCACCTTATTAGATGAAGAAGTAGATGGACAAGAAAGAATCACATTTGGAGATAATTCAAAGGTCAAGGTTAAAGGATTGGGCAAAGTGGCAATATCAAATGATCATTCTATCTCAAATATGCTATATGTTGCTTCATTGAGCTTCAACTTGTTATCCATTGGACAATTGTGTGATCTTGGCTTCCAATGCTTGTTTACTGAGAAGGAAGTTGTTGTATCTAAGAAGGATGATGATCAAGTGATATTCAAAGGATTTAGATACAACAACCTATATCTAGTGGACTTCACCTCGGAAGATGCTAATTTGAAGACTTACCTATTCATCAAAACAACACTTGGGTGGCTATGGCATAGAAGACTTGCTCATGTTGGGATGAGCTCACTCGAGAAGCTAATGAAGAATGATTTAGTGAGAGGGTTGAAGGATGTGAAGTTTCAGAAGGATAAGCTTTGTAGTGCATGTCAAGCCGACAAGCAAGCTGCAAATACTCATCCAACCAAAGCTTTTATGTCAACAAAAAGAGTGCTAGAACTCCTTCACATGGATTTATTTGGACCAACAACATACAAGAGTTTGGGAGAAAATCTTTATTGTCTTGTGATTGTTGATGATTATTCAAGATATACATGGGTATTCTTCCTTCATGACAAATCCGAAGTTGCATCATGCTTCAAGAAGTTTGCCAAGAAAGCACAAAATAAGTTTGAAGTGAAGCTTAAAAAGATTAGATATGACAATGAGAAAGAATTTAACAACACAAACATAGAAGCCTATTGTGATGAAGTTGGGATCAAGCATGAGGTCTCCGCAACATATACTACTCAACAAAATGGTGTAGTTGAGAGAAAGAACCGGACATTAATCACTCTTGCAAGAACAATGCTTGATGAGTACAACACTCTCGAAGCTCTATGGGTGGAAGCTATCAACACCGCATGCTATGCATCCAACCGCCTATTCCTTTAAAAGTTTCTTGGCAAGACACCTTATGAGTTGCTTAATGGGAAGAAGCCGGACATCTCCTTCTTTAGGGTGTTTGGTTGCAAATGCTACATCTACAAGAAGCGACAACACCTAGGGAAGTTTCAAAGACGTGATATTGGTTTTCTTGTTGGTTACTCATCAAAGTCCAAAGCATATAGAGTATTTAATCATGCCACCGGCTTGGTTGAAGAAACATATAATGTGGAATTTGATAAATCTAACGGCTTTCAAGGAACACATGAGAATCTTGATGATGTAGGTGATGAACCATTGAGGGAGGCCATGAAGAATATTCTGGTTGGAGACATCAAGCCTAATGATGATGAAGATGATGTACAAGTGATCAATCCACCTTCTTCATCAAATGTGCCATAAGATGGTGAAAAAGATGGGAGAGTAGAAAATGAAGATACTCATGTCTCCCATGAGCAAATGGTGACACAAGCACAAGATGTTGATGCTCCATATCCTCCCCCTCAAGTGGTTGATAGAAGAAATTCACCTCTACTACAAGCTCATCCACAAGATCTCATCATAGGGAGTCCATCAAAGGGAGTAATGACTCGCTCACAAAATTTTGCTTCATTTATTGTACATCACTCTTTTGTCTCTTGCTTTGAGCCTACTAAGGTAGAAGAAGCTCTTCAAGATCCGGATTGGATAAATGCCATGCATGAAGAGTTGAACAACTTCACCTGCAATGAAGTTTGGACTCTTCAAGAGCGGCCAAAAGGTGCAAGAGTCATTGGAACAAAATGGGTGTTCCGCAACAAGCAAGATGATCAAGGCATTGTTGTGAGGAACAAGGCAAGACTAGTTGCAAAGGGATTCTCTCAAGTTGAAGGTTTGAATTTTGGAGAGACCTTTGCACCAGTTGCAAGACTAGAAGTCATTCGTATCCTCCTTGCATATGCATTATATCATGAAATGAAACTATATCAAATGGATGTGAAAAGTGTATTTTTAACTGGCTTTATTAATGAACTAGTCTATGTTGATCAACCTCCCGGGTTTGAAGACCCTAGATATCCTAATCATATTTATAGGCTGTCTAAGGTGTTATATGGGTTTAAGCAAGCCCCAAGAGCTTGGTATGAGCACCTTCAGGACATCCTCAATGAGAAGGGTTCACCATTGGGAAGGTCGACACCACACTATTCACCAAGAAGCTTGATGGGCATATCTTCATTTGTCAAGTGTATGTTGATGATATCATCTTTGGATTATCAAATGAAGATTCTTGCAAAGAGTTTGGTGAATTGATGTCGAAATAGTTCGAGATGTCAATGATTGGAGAGCTTACATTCTTTCTTGGTTTTCAAATCAAGCAAATGAGAGAAGAGATTTTCATCTCTTAAAAGAAATATACAAATGATCTTCTCAAGAGATTCAAGATGAATGAATGTAAGCCAATCAAGACACCAATGCCAACTAATGGACATCTCGACCTAGATGAGGGAGGTAACACGGTTGATCAACTCGCTACCGCTCTATGATTGGTAGCTTGTTATATTTAACCGCATCTATGCCCGACATCATGTTTAGTGTGTGTATGTGTGCTAGATTTCAAGCTAATCCTAAGGAAACTCATTTGATTGCCGTTAAAAGAATCCTTAGATATCTTAAGCACACACCAAGCATTAGCCTTTGGTATCCCAAAGGAGCTATATTTGAATTAGTTGGCTATTCCGATTCGGATTATGCCGGTTGCAAAGTTGATAGAAAAAACACATCCGGAGGGTGCCATTTGCTTGGTTGATCACTTGTGTCTTGGTCCTCCAAGAAAAAAAATAGTGTGGCTTTATCCACCGCCGAAGCGGAATACATTGCCGCGGGTGCTTGTTGTGCAAAAATACTTTATATGAAACAAACTTTGCTAGACTATGGTGTAGTTCTAGAAAAAGTACCTCTTTTGTGCGACAATGAAAGTGCGGTAAAACTTACAAATAATCCGGTTCAACACTCTCGCACCAAGCACATAGATATCCGCCATCACTTTTTAGAGATCATGTTGCAAAGAATGATATTTCACCAGAAGGTGTAAGGACCGAGGATCAATTGACGGATATCTTCACTAAACCGCTAGATGAGGCGACTTTTTATCGATTGCGGAATGAGCTCAATGTTCTTGATTTTAGCAACTTTGCTTGAAAATGAGCTTGTGTTGTCCCTTGCATTGCATTGTAATATACAACATGTTTACTTTATGGTAATGTATTTAGGGCTTGTCTAACATGGTTAAGATAACCGCCGTAAAGCGTGTGAAGAAGCTTAACCTTGGATCAAACTTGACAAGTAACTAGATTTACTTTCAAGTATTGCATTGCATATGCATGAATGTTGCTTTGTTGTTTATCTTCAATTGTCCTCTTATTGCCTATTTTCTTAAAAAGAATTATAGCCTAAGGTAAAATATTTTTGAAAAAATTGAGGGTTTGAGAGAGGTCACTCACATCAGTCCCAATTGGTGTTTATTTGGATCTTATTAGACTTCGGACTTGATTGGAAACAGGTAGCACGAAGGACTTTGAAGATTTGCTGGAAAAAGAGTGACCGGACGCTGCACCGGACTCTAAAGTCCAGCATCCGGTCAGTTCACAGGAGGTGAACCTGCTGCGATGGAGTGATCGGACTCTACTGTTCAGCGTCCGGTCAGATGGTGGTTCAGCGTTCGATCAAGAGAAGGCGATCAAGGCAGTGAGGACTGAACTCTAGCTGCGTCCGGTCGGGGTTCACCGGACGTGTCCGGTCGCGATTCTAGGGGTTTTGGACCTCTCTGGAATCGACCGGACTCTGGGTGGCAGCGTCTGGTCGTTGCCACCGGAGCATCCGATCAGTAGATATCGTGCGGGATTCCAACTCTTCTCTGTTTCCTTTCCTGTCACGTTGGGGGCCACTATTTAATCGCGCTGGTGTTTTGACCTAAAGCCACATCCGCCGACATCACCGTTGCGCCTCCACTACTCGAGCTCGCTGTGCATCCCATGCCCGATTCGCCGTGCCCACGCTCGCGCAGCCGCGCCGCCCTGCTCCCGTGCCAGCGCCGCCGCACAGTCGCGCCTCCCCACGCCAGCGAGCCGCCCTACTGCACCGTCACGCCCACGCCGCAACTCACCCACGCTGTGCCCTAGCGCCGCCGTGCCCCTGCCCTGCTCCAGCGCCGCTGTGCCAGCATCCCCAGTCACGCGCACGTGCTGCATTGCTCCTCGTCGGTGTCCTAGCCACTGCCTCCGCATCTTCTCGGTCGCCGAACTTCGTCGAGCCGGAACCCTAACCCTAGCCAATTCGGTGGTTCCCCGCGTGTCGTTTCTCTTCTCTTCGGATCGTCGGTTCGTCAGGTAGCAAGCCCTTGATTCTAATTTCGTAACTATTGCTTGCTTCTTAGGGTTTCATATCTCTAGATATAGTGTAATTATTTATATATCCGATCTACTCTATCATGCAGCGAGTCGGTGTTTCTGAGGTCTCAGTGGCAGTGGTCAGTCAACTTGGGGCCAAGCTCACGAGTATGGATCGAGGCCAAGCCTCGGAAGTGACAGTTGGAAGTTGATCTTTGTTAGCGGCAGTTGTTCTTCTCAGCTTCATCAGATGGCTCGTATCAAGAATGTCGGAGGTGGTCCTGGTGATGAGGATTCGAGGCCCCCGCCTCGCCAGCCTGTAGATGCAAAAGGCAAGGTGACAAAGAAGCTAGCGACGAAGATACAGTGAGAGCAGCCGTAGTTGCAGAGGCCGCTGAGCGCGTAGAGAGAGAGAGAGACGAGGTGTTAGGAGTGGTGTTGTTATTGCAGATCAGCTTTCACCAGCAACGAGGGCTGCACTTGAGCAGGTTGAGCGCCGTCATGGTGGCCTAGCTGGGACAGCCATGGTTGGAGGACAGCGTGTTGCTATTGATGAGAGTCAGCCTCAGGGGGAGTCACAGCAGCAGCCACAGCCAGCAGAGCAGACTCAGGAGGGAGAGCAGTCCGAGGAGATAGAGCAGGCACCTCAGCCACAGTTATACCGCTCTGGTCGTACCCGTGCTCCAGTCACACCAAGGCCAGAGACACAGCGGAGGGGTTCTCGTCTGCCTCCTAGACCACAGGGTCTGCCTCTAGTGACTCATCTAGATTTGAGGGTCACCACGGCCAAGCAGGTGCAGCAGCTCAGATTTGTGGACTTTGATCAGTGGTTTTCGCCGAGGTGGGATGAGCGTGTATCAGAGGGCTTCTATACACCACTACATGAAGATTTTTATAATGCATATCTTAACAGTGGGGCAGTTTTTAGATATCAGAGGGTGTGCAACATTGAGTCCATTGTAGCAGCAGCTGGAGAGCATATTCACCCTTACCTATCTTATTTGCCAGGGCTGACAGATCTACATGGACGGACCGGCTTATATGTTCCATCTTGGGTCCATGAGTTCTATGCTACACTATGGATTGACCCGCAGAACAGATTCATTCACTTTGCTTTCAGAGGCAGAGATTACAGGCTGATGAGCTTTAGGGTCAGGGAGATTCTTAGGCTTCAGGAGCTGCTAGTCCGGCTACATGAGGTTTGCTATGGACAGACAGCACCTCCTAGACGCCCTCATGGCGGTATGGTGCCTTCGACAGATTTAGTCTGCCATTGCTTCACAGAGCCTTTCAGTGAGGGGTCGAGCAGGACATCCAGTGATCTCACTCCTATAGCTAGAGTGCTGGATGCCATTATGAGGAGGACCTTGCTTCCGAGGATGGGGTATCGCGAGGGCTTGACTCGCATACAGTTATGGCTACTGAACTCTCTGATGCAGCAGACTGTGTTTGACATTTGGGATCTTCTTCTATTAGAGATGGATGATACTATTGCAAAGGGGTTCAGGGGTCACAGGCAGCTGCCATATGCTCACTGGATTACATTCCTAATCTACAGGGCAGTTACTGTGAGGCCACCTGAGATGCTGGCAGAGTATAGTGGTGCTACTACAGAGTTCCCTACATACAACATGACTCAGATGATCCGCCATAGTGCAGTGAGGACACCCAGCCAGCCACGCCATCATCTAGAGGTGCCAGAGACTGCAGCCTAGCAGGATGAGACCATCAGGGGTATAGCAGCTATAGAGGAGGAGCAGCTTGATGCTCAGTAGGAGGGGATGGTCGAGAGCGACCCCCGCGATAGCTCAGATGATGACTACCAGGATATTCCTCAGATGCCTCCACAACGACATGACCATGAGGCCGGTAGCTCCAGTTCAGCTCCACCTGCACCGTAGACAGACCTCGCTCTACTTGCCATACTTAAGCGGATGAGGCAGGATCAGGCTCGCCAGGCACAGGAGACCGCTGCTACATTTGCACAATTTTAGACCAGGTAGGATGAGTTCCAGCGATAGCAGCAGGCGATCCAGCAGCAGCAGCAGGCTATATAGCAGCAGCAGCAGGCCATGCATCAGCAGCAGCTTCTCATGCAGCAGCAGCTACTTGGGTTTATGTAGCATGTTGTGACAGCTATTGGGGCTCCACCGCCACAGCCTTCGCCCCAGCTTGGTCAACCTACCACCACTTCTATGACTCCAGCTTTCTAGCCTAGTGGGCTTCAGAGTCAGGGACCGCCAGCGCCACAGTTTCCTTCACCTATAGAGCAGGTGTCCCAGTGGTTTGCTTCACCAGTGCCAGCCCCGCAGTTCACTCCTCTTCATACGGGCTTTGCTCTGCCTCAGAGTTAGTCAGTGCTCACCCCAGTTTCTAGGAGCCTTGGTGCTTCATTCAGTGAGTTGACAGGGCAGCCTACACCGCCAGAGCTACATGTCCCAGGTCCTTCCACAGTTGCACCTATTACCGAGACTATAGAGACGCTCCCTTCTTCAGTTGCATCATCAGAGCAGGCAGCGCTAGTTCTAAATCCGACCCAGACCGCTTCAACATCGCTTCCAGCTACAGAGGGTCAGACTGCTCAGAGCTTAGGATCAGATGATGATGGCACTCAGTTCTAGCTCGCTCCTCGCACCTCAGCGCCCGACTCGTCCACTGCAGCCCCGCCGATCGACCCTTAGGTTTTGGTGTTTGATGCCAAAGGGGGAGAGGGATCGAGTATGCTAGACTTAGGGGGAGCGACTTATCTAGGGGGAGTTTAGTTTATCTATTACATTTGGAGTTTTATGTGTGATACATTATGCATTCATGTTTACTATTATGCATTCAACTACATAAGTGTGATCGTAATCATGATATTAATGTGATCGTGTTTTTTATGTGATATGTGACATGTGTGCTCTCTACTTTGAATTATTTATATGTCATATCACTTGTGTTATGCTCATTTGCCTTGCTTCCGCGTTTTACTCCGATGCAAATGAGCTTTATTACTTGTACTCATGCTTATTTCATATCTTTTGAGTACATCATGTTGGCTTGGGTCATATAAGCTTGTCTAATTCTTTTGTTCTTATTACCAAAAGCTTATATGATCCAAGCATGTTAAAAACCTCAACTCTTTCACATACTCGAGGTAGTATTGTCATCAATCACCAAAAAGGGGGAGATTGAAAGTATCTAGGCCCCTAGTTGGGTTTCGGTGATTAATGACAATACGTGATTACTGTGACTAACATGTGTTTTGCAGAGGCAATTAAGTTAGGTCACAATAATGGAGATCGATTGGGCTATCATGGTGGTCATGCCTCTACGATGGAAATCGTTTCGGTTTACAAAGGATGGACGACAAGGTTAAGGATGGACTAGTTCTAAGTGTCGTTTGGTATTAAAGAGACACTTAGAGTAGTTTAGGACTTTGTTTTTCCTTTGGCCGTACTATTAAGGGGGGTATGGACGGGTAGCTTCATCTAGGTGAGTCTAGTGGATTAGGTGTGGTCCACACTTGCTAAATCTAGCACTAGGTAGCTCCTATAAAGCCCTTAGATCAATTGGAGCAAACTTCATTCATGTATGATCGAGAGTTGGAAGTGAATGGAGGGTCAAATACTGATCGGACGCTGGTTCTGGTGTGACCGGACGCTAGCACAGAGTCCGGTCAGTTCATTTGATCAAGGTGAAATCGTCTGGTGCGACCGAACGCTGAGAGGTGAGCGACCGAACGCTGGGTGTCAGCGTCCGGTCGACTCTAGTAAGGTTCCAGAGAGGGAAAATCGTGACCGGACGTGTCCGGTCAATGCTGGCCGAACGCTGTCCAGCGTCCGGTCATAACTTAAACACTGGAGTTCGGGGAGAACTGACCAGAACGTCCGGTCACCCCACAAAGGCATATAACGATTCGTTTTTCAACCAAGGTTATAAATACTTCCTCCATTCGTGTGAGGGGGTACTT
This sequence comes from Miscanthus lutarioriparius, assembly GCA_904845875.1. NCBI lineage: Eukaryota > Viridiplantae > Streptophyta > Magnoliopsida > Poales > Poaceae > Miscanthus > Miscanthus lutarioriparius. Next base: position 87,362,219 of record CAJGYO010000006.1, read on the forward strand.
TTGCTCATTCCAACAGCTAAGAAACACCTTTGAGAGTGCCAAGAAGAGCAAGGTCCTAGTGAAGTTATTGAGATTTGAGAATCCCAAAGAGAGCCCTCATTAGTGAAAGCAAGAGTAGCAAAGTGTGCATCCACCCTTCTCATTAGGCTTGTCGTGGGCAAGTGAGAGTTTGTGCTTGTTACTCTTGGTGATCGCCATCACCTAGACGGCTTGGTGGTGATTGGGAGCTTGATGATCATCCGGCGGAGCTTGTGGATGACCCAACTCAAGTTGTGAGAGGTTGTGGGTGATTAACCGCGACAGAGTGTCGAAGAATCAACCCGTAGAGAGCACTTGATCCTTGCGCGGATCAAGGGGGAGCTACACCCTTGCGCGGGTGCTCCAATGAGGACTAGTGGGGAGTGGTGACTCTCCGATACCTTGGTAAAACATCGCCGTGTTCCTCCTTCTCTCTTTACTTTGAGCAATTCAATTCTTGTCATTTACATTCATAGAATTGCTATGCTAGAGTATGATTGGAACATAGGTTGCTAAACTTTTGTGCGGTAGATCAATAGAAACATTTTCTAGGCATAAGGAGTTAATTGGGCTAACCGTAGGACTTAATTATTACAAAGAAATTTAGAATTAGCCCAATTCACCCCCCTCTTAGGCATCTTGATCCTTTCAGAACCAAAAAAGTCAAAGCGACTTATAATTTGGAACGGAGGGAGTATTTTACTATGATCTTGATTAGTTCTAGGGCTAGTGCACACAAGTAGATAAAATAGTGTTTGAGTAGGCTAACGTTGTTGTTTAAATTTTTTAGAGCCCAATTTAAACACTCCTCTCTTAGGCCATTCTCCTCTCACCAATAGAGGCAGACTTCAAAGTTAACACTTGGTATGGTACGACAGGATATGGCAATTACCACTACTACTAAAATAGTTTACATAGACATCCAAAAATGGTTTCGAGAGGTGGGTGGAGCGTCCACCTGTTAATCAACATTAACAGACAGTTAGAAGTGCCCGTCTATGAAAATAATTAAAAAACTAAAAAGTCCGACAAGTCCACTGGGCTCACCGAGGCCCATGAGGCCATGACCCAAGGCTAGACCACCCCTCACTTCCCACTGGTGCCGCCCGAGTGCTGTTGTGGTTGTTGAGCCCGCCAAGCCCATCATGGAACCAGCGATGTCGGTCGTGGCCACAGATCTCACCATAGAACCCGCCATGGCCGCATATCTCATCATGGAACCTGCCTTGGCTACAGATCTCGTCGTGGAACTTGCCATGGCCATCAACTTTGCCATAGAACCCGCCAGTCGCAGATCTGAGAGAGAGAGAGGATGAGGGAGATCGAGATTTGAGAGAGGAGAGTGAGAGAGTGACGAAAACATCACTCCAATGGATACACACAACACACTTTAAGTTGCTATGCGAGGTAACCTCATCCCTATGTACTTTATTTCATGGTTATGTGAATAGATATGATACTATTATATTTGAAAATATTTAGAGGACAAGGAAGTACTTGGAAAAAGACATGGAGGCGAAAAAGGCCAATGCGCGTGACCAAACCAAGGTGGAGGCACAATACATATCGAGTTTGAGTGCATCTTGGACCCAAGGAACAACCCGCACTAAAATGGACGCCTAGGATGCATACGGACTTCGTTTTCGATATTGATCTATCTATGCATGAAAAGATAATTTCATAAGCTAACCAATGGTGGTGGTTTCACATAAAAATTCCTTCGCAAGCAACAAAAACCGTCGAAATGAGTGGACATCTAGAATCTGTTAGGGTGCTGTGTCACTGTCCTTTGAGGCGTTGGGTCGTGTACCGCGTAGGGGCCAATTAGGTGCATGAAGATGGGTTCTTGGCCACCCCTTAGACCTTATAATCAGTAGGCGCCGCTCACGTTAGGGTTTGAAGATTTTGCTTTAGATCAATCTGTCATCAAGAATCGTCGTTATCGTTTGTTTGAAACCCCACTTTCGTGAGCATAATCACACATCCACAATTTGTCACTTTAATTGAGTAATTGAATTGCGTATGTTTAAGTTCTTGTGTTCTTCGATTAATAGGCCGGGATTAACCTTCTCGGCGAGGTCAACCCGAATTGTGACACAGTTGATAACAAGAGACGTTGTGCTAAGGTTGTAGGGTTTGAATCTTTTGATCACACTCCAACCAAAACGAGAGTTGTCTAGCCGGATCATGGTATCCTCTTGCATTGTGTCTTGACTGCAGTATGCAATAGCCGTTGTTCCGCTACTTGTCGCTGCTCTTGTGTGGTGCAGGTTTCCCCACACCGGCATCGTGATTAGGTCGTTAGAGCAACTTCAGTAGGGCCCCAACTTGAGTCCCCATAGCTAAATATGGGGGATCAGCCCAAAAAACGTGCTCCCGCAGGGCCCCTACTCAGGCCTCAAAATTTGTGTGGGCACTCAAATCCACCCTCAAGACCCCATTATGGTTGGCTCTAGGCCAAGCCCCCATCCTCTAGTTTTGGTGGTTTGTTGCCCGTGCTCGCACGGAAGCGAGCACCGGCGGCGCCCTCCTCTCCGACGGCTTTGGCCCAGAGCTCTTCCCCGCTCCCCAGCTGGATCTCCTCCCCGCCCGGATCTCCCTCCCGCGACCTGCCGGCGCCGCCACCTGCCTCGTCGGAGCACCGGCACTTGCCCTGGCTTCCGCCCCCGTGCTAGTCATCTTCCTTGATGTCACCGGCGAGGTGTGCTCCAGAGCGAGAGGAGCCGCGGTTCTCTTCCGGTTCTCCACCGGCGCCCCCTCCTTGCCTAGCTTTAGTGCCTGTTCCTTCTCCCTCGCTTCTGGTGGGAGCCGCTCCTCGAAGGCGATGACCCCAACGAGCCTGACAGCGTGAGGCCCTCCTCTCGGTGACCGGTGTAGCTTCTCCCTCTCTTCCCCAGCAACAGCTCCTCCTGATCCAGAGAACAACGGGGAAGAGAGGGAGAAGTTTCGGATCTGGAGAACGACGGCGAGGAGGAAGGTGCGGCGTTTCTGTCGGTGCTTGCGTCCGCTCGTGTCGAGGATGGGAAAAGGAGAGCGACTAGTGGGGAAAAGTAGAGTGACGAGTGGGTCCTGCCTGTAAGTGTCTATTAAAAAGAATATTAGGACTCTCATTTGAGGGCTTTCAGTGGTGTAGATGAAAAATTATAGACCCGAAAAATGAGGGGAAGCTCCAAATCAAAAGTACGGGACTTGATTTATGTTCTTAGTTGAACTGAGTTCAGTGGAGGAGGAGCCATGTCCGTCTCGCCGTCCACCTGCGTAGAAGAATCCGGCATTCCGGGGAAGAAAACATTAGAAAAAACAGAGGTATATCTGAGCTACTTTATCTACTAGTTGGGTCAAAACAGAAGGATTGCAATTACTCAATGCTGCTGGATCGGCTGAGCACTAGAGCAGTGGCACTTTTTTTTTTATGTAGACTATGGCTCTGTTCGGCTTGCTGAAACTTGGCTGAATTGACTGAAAACACTGTTCTGACTGAATTGTTGTGAGAAAAAAATACTGTTTCGGTTAAAAAAATAAGCTGAATAGTATAGATTATAAGATAAACCGAACGGAGCCTATATACTAGGTAGGCACAAAATAAGACATAAAAAGTCATCATTTCTCCAAGCACACTAGTACTGCATGCCATTCTAATAAGAGGGCATGATGAAGCGATTTATTACTCCGTAGTTCTTTTTTTTTATATATAAAAAATGTAATAATGCCCCTTTATTCCTCTGAGGGCATGTTGCCCGTGCCCATAGCATTATGTCACCAACGACTACCATCCCTTGCACAAACCATATACGTACATGATCTGTTTAATGTTCATACGAGTGCACCCGCCGATCCATCTGGCATGCATGCATCAACAGTGCCGGTCACTTGTGCTTATACTTGTTCCGCTTATCTTCGTAAATTACGCACAACAGAAGCAGTAGTTTGTTAAACTACTTTCCCCTGTATAGAAATTTATAAATAAAGCCGGTGCAGTTTTAGTTCAGTTTTAGCCACCCCATCGCTCTGTTCGCTCGAGCTTATTCAGAACTACTTTTCAGCTATGAAACAGTGTTTTTCTCTCATGACATTTTGGCTCTGTTCGCTTCTCTTATAATCCGTCTTTTTTAGCTTGTTTTTTCAGCCGAAACAGTTTTTTCTCTCTCACAACAAATAAGCCAGAACAGTGTTTCGGCTTATTTTTTCAGCGAAGCGAATGGGGCTTTTAACATAATCATCAGCATAAGCCAAATTTCAGCATAAGTGAACAGGGTGCATGTGTGCAAATGAAACACGCATATTAATTACTGTCCAAAGCCTAGTTATTAGTGTATTAATTAGACCCCACTTCATCAACAGTAAAACGACCCAGAGAATGGAGAATAGTCTACCAAGTGCATGCGAGGCAGCAATGCCAAACCTGAGGGTATCTGGCACACGCCAGCGTAAATTAAAAACGACTCGGACTGATCGATCCACCCGATCGGCGCCGTACTTACACGCTTAATGGTTTGTTCTTAAAATTATGAGCTGGCTTATTAGTTAGAATATATAATATTTTTTTCTTATAATAAAATAGTTTTAATCGACTTTAATACCAGCCGAACAGACCTTAACTACCATGACGAATAGCATTACCACACTCACGTGTTGGGATGACCACAGTTCCGCGCGCGTGCTCTCTCAATAGTCAATACAGTCGCCTCGATCAATTCCGATGCGCTACCTCCGATCGATCCAGCTGCAATGGAGCAGCAGCCAGGTACTACTACTCCGATCCGATCCATCTCCGAACGACGCGTGTGTATATAGCACGTACGGACGTACCATTCCAGGGTAACGGAAACGCAACACTCTCCAATCGTCTCGCTTTCGTTCAGTGTAGAACGATACGCCACGCGGACATCCACGACTGCTGTTAACTGATTTATTATGAAAGAAAAATATTTATTTTAGTTGAAAAAACACACCTTGTAAGTCAAACCAACGGGGCGATACCACCGCTACCGGCCCGGCCCCCGTCCACCACCCAGGCACCCACCATGCATGCATGTGTCACGCATGAATGCATGCAGCCGTAGCTAGCGGAAAGCCAGAAATGTCAATGCAAAGCTTTCACTGCATTTCAATTTCAATTTCAAAGGCATGCACGCACTACTGCACAGGCACAGCTGGGTGGCCGGCCGGCCGGCCGGCCGGTGTCACCGTACCGTACCAGCTTCATCAACCGCGTCGATCGAGATCTGAGAGTGAAAAAAAAATCCCGCCTTTCGTTAGCCATCTCTCTAGCACCTTTTAGGCCCCGTTCGGCTGGCTGAAACTTGGCTGAAAAATACTGCTTCGGCTGGTTTGTTGTGAGAGAAAAACACTGTTTGGCTGGTTTGATGAACAGTAACATGAGATGAGGTATCAGCCGGCTGGCTGATCTCATCAGACCAGCGAACACCCCCTTAGTCTCTTTTAGTAACTTTTTTTTTTGTCAAACACCTTTACTAAAAAAGACTAAACAGTCTTTAGTCAGCTAGTCACCCAAACCTTACTAGCAACTCCTAAAACCATGTCTGAACAGGGCTTGCCCTTCATCGATGCATCCTGTCTGAGCGCACCGGTACCCCCTCACTCATAGCTCACTCTCTCAGCTCGCTCACTCTCTCCCTCTCGCGCTCGCTCTCCTCTGTTTTCCCCGCCGCCGCCACTTCGCTCAACGCCGCTACCGCTCCTCCCAACCCCTCCACCAGTGTAGCAGCTCCTCCGCTCACCGCTTCCGCCATGGACGGCCACTGGTCCGAGTATCCAGACTATTACTCGTAGTCCTCTTCTTCGGTGGATCTAAATGGCTCCAGTCCGTCGTTCCCCCCATCGCCGACGACTTCGGCGTCTTCTCCCAAGAGCCATCTTACGGTGCAGGCTCCTCCGCTCGACGCGGCATGGAGGGGCTAGATCTGAACACCGACGCCGCCGGCTTCCCCTACATGGGCTCTTACCAGGGGCTCCTCCAAGGTGACTTCGCTCCCGGCGGTAGAGGGCTTCTTCCTCTTCGCATTGGCGCCAGATCCAGTGCTGGAGGGTTCGTTCCTCCTCAGTCGACCGTAGGAGCGACCGGATCTAGGAAACGCCTGGCTTCTCGCGCTGCTGTGCGCCGCTCTAGGGTGGGAACCGGCAGTAGCCGTGCCCACGCGCGCGGCAGGTAGGATGCGTGGAGCGGTTGCTTCGGGCAGCTCGTATCCTCCAACTGAAGGAATGGAGTCAAAAGATGATGACATCATCCCGCCCGAGGTGAGCTTGTTCTCTGATCTGATTCGTACTTTACTCTGTTTATTATTTATGTTATGCATGTCTTATTTATGGTTCTGTATGTCTGTTTTTTTATTAGATTCTCATACTTTTTATTGATCTGATGTGTTAGGTTTTATTTATTCGATGTACAAGTGTTTATTTGTCTAATCTGTTTGATCTACAGGTGTGTGTTAGGTTGTATTTGTTTGATCTACAAGTTTGTATGAACTACTACTGTTTAGTTGTTTGTTATTGAAGTGTGTACATGTTTCATGTAGTACTGTGTATTTGTTTGATTTATATCTGCCTATTTCAATTTTTGTCTCTTGTTTTCTGACCTGCTTCTCTACTAGTTTGACAAGACAAATTGATTCGATGCAAATACATTTGTGTTCTCTTGTCTTGCTGTTGATGAAATGAGAAAGAGCAATTCAAGTAAGGGGACAATGACAAGGAGAGGTTATGATAATTTGAGAGATTTCTATGAGCAACAGACTGGCCTAAAGCATGACCTTAGATGTATGAAGAATAGATTCCGCCAGCTCAAGACCATGTACAGTTCTACAAGTGGGCACAACTACAAACAGGTGTTGGCCGCTAAGAAAACGGAGGGATAGATGCACCTCTATCTTGGTGGGATAGGCATACCAGGGTAATCTTTGTGTCTAATAATTTGTTTGCTTGTTCTACTTTTATGTTGGTTTTTGGTAACAGTGGATTTTTGTGATTTTTCAGAAGAAGCCAGAGTGTAGGAAATTCATATATGGGTTGCCTAGATTCTTTCCTCAGATGGTTGAGCTCTTCCAGAACACTACTGTTGATGGATCAACTGCCACCATCGCTGGGTTATGCCGTGACCAAGACACAGGGATAGATGAGGATGATGAATATGGTGTTGCTACTCTAGACAACTGTGGCTTACAGGCCAGTTCACCAAGTATCACAAACAGCCGTAAGAGGACAAGCAGCACAACTGACACAGCCTCAAGTCCTAGCAAGAACAAAAAAGTTCCAGTGAATGTTATCATGCAGGGGCTGGTCACTCAATTAGAGATTGCTGCTGAGAAAGAAGTCAATGCATTGGAGCGAATAGCACAGAGTAAGAGAGGGGAAACTGCAAAGGTAAAGCAAGCCAGAGTTGATGATGTTGCTAGGTGCCTCAATTTGGCTGTGGAGGCTGGGGCAGACAGCTTCAAATGAGTACTATGTGGCTACCATGATGTTTAGAAGTAGCTACAACATGTTGGGCTTTAGTGGCCTTGATACAAATGAGTAAAGGATGTCATGGATGAGGAGGGCTGCCCACAATGCTTGAGGAGGATAGGATAGAATGGTAGAAGACTTGACAGATGGAGTCTCCAGTTTGACAGCCTTAATTTTATTTTGCTTAGGACCTTAAATTTATGATGAACTATGTAATCGTAATGAACCATGGTTTATGTTTGGACCTTGTAATGCTTGTTGAACAATGTAATTGGTGTTGCTACCATTGTTGTTGATGTTGTTGTGATGCTGTCTAATTATTTTTATTCATGTCAACATTCAATGCTCTTTTAACACCTATTTCTTATGATGACCAGGGAGCATATGAAGTGGGATTTGCTGTTGGAGTGGTTCATGCTAGACTTTCTGATGCTGGTGTAGGGGCTGCTGCTGGAGTGGCTGATGCTGGTGTGGGATCTGATGATGATTGGTGGAGTACTACTGATGATGGTGCTCCTACTGAAGACTTAGATGATAAGTGAAGTACTGATGATGATTGGTCAGATGTTGATGATGAAGGGGACTGCACTGATGATGAGGAAGCAGGTTTGATGATGCATGCTACTAGGTGTCAGCAGAAGAGGAGAAGGATTGCTACTGCTGTGCTGTTGCTAGGTATGTACCGTTGTGACAGGTTCATGAACAAGGCTGGTTATAGAGTCCCACTTGAAACTGGATATCAGTGGACTATGAGAACCCTAGGACATAGGACACAATGCTATAATATGTTTAGGATGTACAGCGATGTTTTTTTATAGCCTTCACACTTTGCTAGTTGAGAGATATGGTCTGTAGTCCACTACAAAAATGACTTCTATAGAGGCTCTATCAATGTTTTTGTGGATGTGTGGTGTCCCTTAGTCTATGAGACAAGCTGATGATAGATTTGAGAGGTCACTAGGGACATGTAGCAACAAGTTTGATAAGGTACTATCTAGTGTGATGAAGCTAGCAATTGATATCATTAGGCTAAAGGATCCACAATTTTTAATTATTCATAGAAGGTTACAATCTCCTCAGTTTGCTCCGTACTTTGATAAATGCATTGGAGCTATAGATGGGACACATGTACCTGTCACTGTGCCAACTGCGAAGGTAGTCCAGTACACAGGAAGGAAAGGAATCACCACGCAGAATGTGTTAGCCGTATGCGACTTTGATATGAGATTTACTTTTGTTCTAGCTGGATGGCCAGGATCAGTTCATGATATGAGGGTGTTCAATGATGCACTTGAAAAATTTGGTGACAAGTTTTCACATCCACCTGTAGGTATGTATGAACTTTTACATTTCTTCATTGTCTTTGTCATAGTATTTGTCATGTTACTTACATAAGTATTGTGTTGTGTAGACACATTTTATCTTGTTGACTCGGGGTACCCAAATCGACTGGGTTTTCTTGTACCGTACAGAGGTACAAAATACCATGTCCCTGAATGGAGAGAAGGGCCTGCACCTAGAGGTAAAAAAGAGCTGTTCAATTACACACATTCTTCACTTAGAAATGTTATAGAGAAGTCTTTTTGAGTCCTAAAGATGAAGTGGAGAATTCTTTTTGGATTTGCCTAGTTTTCCCATGGCAAAGCAAAGTAAAATAATAATGGCATGCATGGCACTGCACAATTTCATTAGACAGAGTGGTATGATGGATGACCTCTTTGACTTGTGTGATCAAGATGAAAACTATATACCAATAGAGGAAGGAACTTCAACTCAAGCAATTAGAGGCACCACACGTTTTGGAGACGAAGATGAAAACATGAATCAATTTCATGATTGGATAGCGAATGATTTGTTTAGAAGGTCATAGCAGCGCCATGGTCTGTAATAATGAAGTTTTTTTTAAACCATTTGAACATTATTTATGATAATGTACATTGCGGCAAACAGCTACCATAGCAGTCAAGCAGAGCTGCAAGGAATGGCGCTAGCATGCAGCCAAGCAGAGCAGCCAAGCATCTAGCAGAGTAGCAAGCCAGGCATGCATTTGGCGCCAAGGCCTTGGCACCAAGGCCGCACGCGGGAGGCAGCAGCGCTAGCAGGAGCCAGCAGCGCGGCACCATTGACGCCAAATGCCAGGGGCACCAAGTTAGCATTAATGAGTGATGTTTTGGGGCTTGTTTAGATGCAAAAATTTTTGCAAAATGAGTATTGTAGCATTTTCGTTGTTATTTGGCAAATAGTGTCCAATCATAGTCTAATTAGGCTTCTAAACTGTGTAATTAGTTTTATTTTTTATTTATATTTAATGCTTTATGCATGCGTCTAAAGATTCGATGTGACGGGGAATGTGAAAAATTTTGCAAATTTTTTTGCAAACTAAACTGGACCTTGGTCTTTATAATCATGTGACTTTACTAAAAATTAGAAGATAGTTTAACTTCCCAAATTTAGGAGCCGGGAAACAAACAGGGCCACAGGATGGCACGCAGTAAAGAGCAGCAGCAGCCAGCAGGTACGTACCCTGCCTCTCCTTTAAGCCGGCCTCTCCCATCCTTTAACGCCCTCCACCTACCGTCGCTGCTGCTGCCCCGGGCGGCCGGGCCGCGCCCTTGCTCCGTCCGTCCGTCCCTGGCTCCCTGCATGCGACCCGGCCGATTAGCGCGCTGCGCTGCGCCGCCTTCAATGCCCCCCGCCGGCCCGCCCGCCTCCCCCGCTATAAAGCACCTGCCTCGCCACTTCTCTCTCACGACCACACACCACAGCAGCAGGCACAGCAAGAGAAGAGAGAGCAACAAGAGCCAGCAGGCAAGCAAGAAGAGAGAGCCGAGAGCGCGATGGCGAGGTCTTCCAAGACGATGGCGGCGGCGGCGGCAGCTCTGCTGGCCCTGGCCCTGGCCCTGGATACGACCGCCGAGGCGAGGAACATCAAGACGACGACGACGGAGAAGAAGGCGGACAACGACGCGGTGGTGCAGCCGCAGACCTTCCCGCCCTTCGACCGCCTCGGTGGCGGCGCGTCCCCGGCGTTTGGCGGCCTCCCCGGCACCTCCGGCGGCAGCAGCATTCCCGGGTTCAGCCTCCCCGGCACCTCCGGCATCCTCCCTGGGTCGTTCTTCCCCGGCAGCGGCAGCATCGGCAGCATGCCCCTCTTCGGCGGCGGCTCCCCGGGCTTCAGCGGCTTCGGCGGCATGCCCGGCTCCCCCACCGCCGGCTCCGTCCCCGAGCACGCCAACAAGCCCTGAACTCCGTCCGTCCGTCGGGCCAGCGCCGTGGTAGAGTGATGCTCTAGTACGTCGTCGTCGCCGTGCGTGCATGCATGCATGCATGCGTGGTTGGTTGGTTGCATTGGTTTCCCCTAGCTACATATGAGCAGTTCTTGTGTTCTAGCTAGCTATAGCTTGTGTTCTAGTACTGCTTTTAGTTACCTGCATGCATTGGAGAGTTGGATGTGTTTGATTTGGTGTTTGCTTTATTATTATTAGTTCTGTCTATGTGAGACATGGTGTTTAGCTGTTGGTGACTGGTTGTATGGTGGTGGTGATGTTCTTGAGGCATGAATAATGCTACATGTGATGTGATGTTCGATCGTTGTGGTAAACAGGTTGTGTGCATGCTGCTTCTAATTTGTCTTTGTTATGAATCGTTCACATTATTAATTTGTCACTACTTTGTTAATTTGGTTTTCGGGACAGATTCAAATTTCAACCTCACTTCTGCTTCGAAAAGCTGGCAGGCATACACTTTGAACTGCTCATGACATTCCTTCGCTGTGAAAGTTGTAGTAGGAATTTCGGAATCTCTGAAAACGGCACAACTATAACACAATAACACTACCTCTACGTACTAGTACACAAGTACTGGGAAGCAAATTCAGATCACATGCACTGCATACCAACCCACGAACAAAGCATCAAACAGCTGGATATTTTTCAGTAAATTACGATCAAGCTTTTAAGTCACGGACATGTGTACTGCTGCAGCAATTTACTGCTCTTGGTGGTGCAGTTACTGCCCTATGTCTTCGCATCCCATCCAACCACATTGTAGTCCTTGGAGACGAGATAAAATCGACCCAACGACACGCAGTAAAAACGTTTGTGTATTTCCCCACCTAACCATCCGTTCACATGCTCGATGGGATTTCTGTACTCGGCTCTCAAAACCGAACAACAACGACTGCCCTCCGCTAAATATAACATGGTGGTTTCACGTAAACGGCAGTGGTGATCACTGATCAAACATGGCCTAAACCTTTAGCTCATCCCGAATTTGGCAGCATAGAAACCTGTAGCTCAACTAGCATAAAGAATTTTGCAACACCATCTAGCAGACCACCAATTGACCCACAGACTAACTCCAGTTTTCTAAAAACATTTGCAGTAGAATATTTTACCTTCATTGGTTTGATAAAAAAAAATATTTAGCCAATCTTTGCCACAAACAAGAGCTCGAGGAGTTTGTGGCGTGTACTACGTATTCATCAAGCTTCAGTTGTCACTAGAATCCTAATGCACAACTGAAGCACTTGAGCCAGAATGTACGTCAGCTGAGCAACGGGTTCAACAAACACACTGATCATATATATAGACACAACAGCATAACTTAATAATCTCTCTGAATTAACGTGCACGGTTGGTACGGTGCAGGCACTGTCATGAAACGAAATACTGAATTAGTCGGGACGCCTAAACCACGTAAGAATTTCAACGAGAAACAGAAGTAGATCAACATTCCAGGAAGAGGAAGTACAAAGAGCAAAGAAAAACCAGCAACCAACTAACCAAGCTAGTTTAGCACGGGGAGCAGTTGCTCGACAAACTGAGCGCCTGGTCCTCATCAATGAGAGCATTCTGGTTTAATCTTTGTCCAGCGGCTTTTAGCTTGAGGATCGTTCTGCTAAAAAAAGGCATAACCCTTTGCATCGCAAGATCCAAATAGTTACGGACTTAGGATGAATGGATGATCACGTACTGAAGCACTCCCTTTCCATATTTTTCTTTGATGAAACAGGAGGCGACTGGGTCCCTACTGGCTATTATATATATATATATATACTCCATTATAAACTGAAAACAGAAGAAAAAAGAGAGAAACAAAAACAAACAAGCAAAATTAAAGAAAGGAATCTAACCATTGGGATGAAACACCCACGCACCCACTAAAACTGGACTTGCCTTATGATATACTCCCACAGTCTCGTCTCATAATAGATGACGTTTTAGCTCTGGGCATAGGAATCAAGAGGAGTTGCACAGATGAGAAAGAGAGAAATAGAAATAAAGATATATTGGAAAAGACAAAGTTGCGTTGAAAAATACGAATGATAACTAATTTAGAGCGTGTAGAAGGCTAGAAGGTCAACTACTATGAGATGGAGGGAGTGTATAAGATTTTTTAGTGGAGCCAAAGCCATTTTGAAAAAGCCTTTGGCAAAAACGGCTCCAACAATAGTTTTGTAACATTTTACGTCGAATTTGTGAGAAGCCGAAAGAAGTCACGCTTTTGCGGCTCCGGCTCCTCGGCCCTACATCTCAAAATAGAAAGCGAGATTTGACTTATGTGGATGTGGTCATCAAAATCACACTTTGGCCGTTAATTTCTCTTGTAATATAGTAATATATAATAATTTGTGGCAACAAAAGTATCGTTAGAAAGTATTTCTAAACACAAATCTAATATTACTGCTTTTGTACTTTAAACTTTGTATATGGTTAGAGTAGTTATTGATTAAAGATAACAATTTTGAATTTTAAAATACATGTGTATTATATTTCGAGACGGGGAAGTACAAAAATAGCTCCACGGCAAAAGCCACGAGAAGCCAAAGCCATGGCAAAAGAGCCCTGCATATACGTGATAAAAAGAAAGACACCATCGTAACGCTAAACACATTTTTTCAATAAAAAAATATTAAAATTGAAAAGCACAACGCAGCTCGCGCAAAGGCAGAACACAATCTCAGGAGTGAAATATTCCGATTTTATATACTACCTGTGGCTTCGCGTACAACTTATTGAAAAAAAGGGTTCCAATCAAAACAATCATCTAAAAACCCTAATTGAATTAGGGCCCTGGTATACTTGCCAGGTAATGTACATGGAACAACATTGATCAGGCTAGCCAGTAACCGGGTGAAGCTTGTGATTCAGGAATTGCTCACATATCCACCGAGAATTTGACAATCTCAAGGAATGGACGAGCTCAAGGAGTGCATAAAACACTAAGGGAGTTAACCAACTTTGTCCATTGTCTTCTAATCAGCTGCCATGAATGGGTCAACATCACCAAGATCAGCAATCAGGGGCTCCAAGTCTTCAGGCCCACCTTCTTGCGTGAAATATGTAGGAAACGGGAGCAAAGCCGTAAAAGTTCATGAGCTTTGTAATTGTAAACATTACATCTACATTTTTTTCCAGTGAAGGCCCAGCTCTGAACAAATAACATACTTCAGGAGGCAACCATGTACGATGACATCATTTAACAGACTCATTGTTCATAACAAGTAAAAAACATTGAGGAAATACCAACAATACATAAGGTCTTATCATCTTAACTATTGAGGAACACAAAAAAAACCTGTGAGTAAATACTTAAAATCCATAGTTCATCTTGTTAAGAGGAAATGTAATTCATAGCAAAACCTTACTATTGCCTATCCTATGGAGAGTAAAATGACACTATTGCGAGAAGGGAGATGCATAACATTTTTTCGATACATAAATGTGATACTATTATATAACGTACCCTTCCAGGAGCATCTCTTTGACCAGTAGAGCCACCACTGCGATGCGACTTAGATGCCCCATGTGACGCAGGCATCCCACTGAAATCATATTTTTTTCATTACACCCTACAAGATTAAAAGAAGGTTAAATTGTTAAACATTGACAGTCAAGAAATTATTACTTCGTTCTAGAAGGGAAAGTAACAATCAGCAGTCATATTACTTCTGTAATCACAATGTTTTAATGAAGAATTGACCAGTTTTGCCGAGTTCTGTAACACTAGCACATTTCCCCAAGAAAATTAATCTAGGGTCTTGGAAATCATGGGAGAACTTGCACTACCACGCAAAGAAGTCCTCAAGAGCTTGGCCATTTACCAAATATTGGTCCTCCTAGTTTCTCAAACCTCAATAAGACTTTTCCCTTGTGGATGGATGTTACCAGCTAACAAAGCAGCACAATGCACATAAAAATAGGATCACTCACACTGCCTTGCCCTCTCACATGTCCAGCCAAATGCTGCTCTTTTATGTTCTAAGAGTTTATAGAAAAACTACTCAAGATCTGAAAAGACACTGATCCCACAATAACACTAAGGATAACTATAGTTTCTAAGATGCACACTACTTTGGACATTATGGCATTTAATTCTCAGAAAAAATCAGTCAGAATCTAATATTTGAAAAAGTGGAAATTTTCATTAACGTCTTTGTTATCTCATATAAAACGTCTGTGATTTGTAATTGGCACCGGTCAAATTTTAAGTTTTAACGCTACAGCACTCAGTTTGAATATTCCACCAATTGTAAGAAACACATACAGTGTTTGCTTTTATTAACAGAAAAGCTAACATATAAATTGCAAGAGAATAATTTTCATCAAATAAATGTTTGAAGTGGAGTAACTTAAATTCAGGGCAGAAACTAGAAACTTAAGTATTACAAATATCTCTTGCATAATTCCCTCTGGATTCATTTCAACTAATCAAATAGAGGTGTTGCTGAAAGAAACACAAACTAAAACCCTGGTGATAGCTTAGCTGGTTTACAGCAATGTAGTGAACTGTCTTGACAAGTGAAATCACAGAAAATAGATTGGACAGGAAGAATACATAGCGCAAAACCTTTCCCCTTCGTGATTCCAGTGACATCAACAAATTGTTCAGGCACAAAGTGGCGAACTGTGATGGTTGTGCCAACAGGAAGAAGCGCATCCTCAGTGACAGGAAATTCCCTTAGCTTTCTCTTCAGAGGCACTCCCTGTGCTCTAAAGTGACCAACTTCAGGCTTTGTTAGGTGTTTTTCTTTCTTTTGACCTGCGCCAAGCTAACAAACACAAGAAGAATTTAGGAATTTAGCAATACTTTTTTCTTTTGCAAAGTAAATATGAATGGAACAAACAAAGAAACAAATATACAAGTTAACCACTCTACATTGCATTAGGTCAACTAAACAAAAAAAAGGCAGGATACTTCTTACTAGAGTGTTATTCATGGTGCAAGTGCACGAGATGCTTTATGGTTAGTGGTTACCAAAACTTAGGTCCAGTAAATTGTCACAATTGACTTATGAACCCCTTAGCAGTAAAATTGATCAAGGATTAAGTTGATACAATAACTTGCATTTACCGATATTATGTTGCTGAAGAGAGTAAAATGGCACAAGAACAAAAGAAAATTCGACACCGACACACCAAAATAACTACCCTTGTGAAGAGTGGAATATAAGAATACACACAACCTTCTTCGATTGATTGGGTACATATATATATACGTCCTTGCACACATGCAGCCACACACGCAACACACACATGCAACCACACAGTGCCTAGTCTAACACTCCCCCACGGTCTTAACTGGGAGAACCGCAAACATTAAGACTGGACCTAACTCTGTGAACACGGACGTCGGCAAACCTTTGGTGAAGATGTCGGCGTACTGGGACGTAGTCGGAACATGCAGGACGCGGACCTCACCAAGGGCGACTCGCTCTCTGACGAAGTGTAGATCAATCTCGACATGCTTTGTTCGCTGATGCTGAACTGGGTTACTGGAGAGGTAGACTGCACCGACATTATCACAATAGACCATGGTGGCGTGGCGAAGAGGATGGAGGAGCTCCTGCAGGTTGGCACAACCAGCAGAAGCTTCGCAACACCATTCGCCATCGCCTATATACTCCGCCTCTGCTGCCGACTGACCACGATGGGTGACGCTGATGACCATGAGATGAGATTGTCCCGAGGAACACGGCATAGCCAGTGGTGGACTTGCGCGTGTCAGGACATCCCGCCCAATCAGCATCCGTGTAGACAATAAGATCAGCCGGTGTGGTCCGGTTAAGGTGGAGACCGAGGTCCAAAGTACCCTGAAGATAGCGAAGAATCCGCTTCATAGCACCAAGATGAGGTTCCCGAGGATCATGCATATATAAGCGCACCTGCTTTGAAAACAAATAGTAGGCGATGTCCGGACAGGTGAAGGTGAGGTACTATAAGGCGCCAGCGATGCTGCGGTAGGAAGTGGGGTCGGCCACGGCGACACCATCGGTAGACAGCTTGGCGTGAGTATCCACAGGGGTACTGCAAGGCTTACAGTTGAGCAAACCAAAGACGGTCCGTAATATCCAAAGATATCTTGTGTTGTGAGAGGAACAGATCATCATGTTGGCGCTGAACGACTCCAAGAAAATGATGAATGGGTCCCATATCTGTCATAGAGAATTTCCGGCAGAGAGCTGCAATAATCCGCTGAAGAAGACGCATAGAAGAGGCCATCAAAACGATGTCATCAACATAAAGAAGCAGAATAGCCATATCGGTGCCATGACGATAGATGAAAACTGATGTATCAGACTTCGCCTCAAAAAAACCAATGGAGGTAAGATGAGAGGCAAACCGATGATGCCAAGCGCGGGGAGCTTGCTTCAATCCATACAGGGACTTGTTCAGGCGGCAGACAAAGTCGGTCTGGAGGAGTCAGCAAAACCAGTCGGCTGTGCACAGTAGACGATCTCATTCAAGGTGCCATGGAGGAACGCATTCTTCACATCAAGCTGATGAATATGCCATGAATGAGAGAGTGCCAGAGTAAGGATAGCCCGAACAGTTGCTGGCTTGACCACAGGACTGAAGGTTTCATCATAGTCGATGCCAGGACGTTGCGTGAAACCACGAAGGACCCACCGAGCCTTATAGCGGTCAAGAGTGCCATCTGACTTGAGCTTGTGACGAAAGACCCACTTGCCTGTGACAAGGTTGACACCAGAAGGCCGAGGAACCAGGGACCAAGTGTCATTGGCTTGCAGGGCATCAAACTCCTCCTGCATAGCCTGGCGCCACACCGGATCCGCCAACGCGGAGCGGACCGAAGTTGGCACTGGAGAGAGCGCGGCCGCGTGAAGATTCAGGCGGTCGATGGGGTGCCATGTGCTGTCCTTGCCACGTGTGCGCATGCCGTGCGCATTGGTGACAGGAGGGATCGCCTGAGGCACTGTGGTGGTGGTGCGGCCGGAGGGACGGCTGGCGCCGCTGGCAACAACCTGAGACGGGGCGTCCGCAGGGGCAGCAGAGCCGGCCATCCCGGTGGGGGGCACGCCGTTGGGGGCAGCCGTGGGTGGCGCAGGAGAGGGCGCTGCCGAGGCACCAGCCGGTGGGGGGCTAGGTGCCGGCGCGCCGCCGCTGCAGCTGGGGCTGCCAGGGGCGCCGTCCATGCCGCCGGGAAGTCCTGAACCTACATACACAGCTCTTGACCCATAGGGCAAAGAGGAATCATCAGTGCTGTCCAAAAAATCGAGTGTGGTGGGATCCTGGGGCGAAGTGGACATATCGGCGAAAGGAAACACCGCCTCGTCGAAGACAACATGTCTGGAGACGATAATGCGGTTGGAATGAAGGTCAAGGCACCGATAGCCCTTATGATCGGATGAGTACCCCAGGAAGACACACAAGGAGGAGCGAGGTGATAGTTTATGTGGAGCTGTGGATGACAGGTTAGGATAGCAGGCGTAGCCGAAAACATGAAGGTGGGTGTAGTCAGGCTGCACGCCGTGTAGAACAAAGTGGGGGGTGCGGCCGTCTAAGGTTTTTGTGGGGTGGCGGTTTAGGAGATAGGTGGCAGTGTGGAGTGAATCCGCCCAATAAACTGGAGGGAGACTGGCCTGAAAAAGGAGAGAGCGCACAATGTTATTAATGGTGCGAAGAGTGCGCTCAGCCCGCCCATTTTGCTGAGAGGTGTATGGGCACGACAGACGGAGGACGACACCATGTGTGAGGAAGAACGTGCGGGCCGAGGAATGATCAAATTCACGGCCATTGTCGCACTGGACTGCCTTGATGGAGGAGTCGAACTGTGTGCGCACATGAGAGAAAAAATTGGTAAGAGTGGTAAAAGTGTCGGATTTGAGGTGTAGCGGGAAAGTCCAGCTATAGTGAGTGCAATCATCAAGAATGACAAGATAATATTTGTATCCAGAAACACTGACAACTGGAGAGGTCCAAAGATCACAATGTATTAAATCAAATGGGCGCGACGCACGCGAGGTTGACAGGCTAAATGGGAGGCGCACATGGCGACCAAGCTGGCAAGCGTGGCAAACATGAGGATCGTGGCGCTTATTACAGGAAATAGCATTGGAAGTAATTGTAAGGAAAATGGACCCTTGGCCCATTTACTTTGGATTTTGGTGTTTGATGACCAACACAACCAAATTAGACTAATGAATTTGCAAGTGTTTGTTTTGTAGTCCAATAGGGTGCAAGACATGACTTGGACGAAGGCGACGTGATGATCCGATGATCAACACCTCAAGCAAGACCTTAGAAGCACAAGAAAAGACCCAAGATGTCAAGCAAAGTCCAAGCATGAAGATAGGAACCAAGCCGTGCGCAAGATCGCAAAGAAACGAGCTCGTAGAGGCGACCGGACGCTGGACCGGACGCTGGACCGGTGGCTCGGCAGACAGGTGTCCGGACGCAAGGACCGGACGCTGGCGGCAACCGATCGGACGCAGGAACGCAGCGTCCGATCGAGTACAGAGAGGTTCCAGGCGCGCGAAACTGCGACCGGACGCATCCGGTGGCAGGCGACCGGACGCTGGCAGCGTCCGATCGGTAGTTCGCGGCTACAACGGTCGGGACGACCGGACGCGTCCGGTCAGGACGATTCAGCGTCCGGTCAGTAGCAGTTTCGCAGGAGTTCGACCCCAACGGCTACTTTCTCAGTGGGGCTTATAAATACAACCCCCAACCGGCCATTTGAGAATAGTGGAGCTGAGGAAACATATCTAGGGTGTTGATACACCATTTTAGTGATCTCCACTTGCATAGTGCTTAGTGTTTCATCAGGTGATTAGCGTAGGTGCTTTGCGAAGTGCTTAGGTTGATTAGACCACCGCTTATGCGCTTGCTCTAGGTGTATGCCTAGTGCTTAGTGAGGTTTGCATACCTCTTGCCACCCCGTGCTTGCGAGCACAAGAGTTGTACATCGGAGGGGCTTGAAGTCTTGCGAGATCGCACCAACCGCGTTTGTGGTGCGGCCGCCACAGTGTACCGAAGGGAACAAGGCCCGCGGCGTTTCGATCGAAAGCTTGATAGTGAAGACGGCGGGGAGCATCCGGGAGAGGCTTGCCGGAAGGCACATCGGAGACCCACTTGCGCGTGGGGAAGGCCCGAGGCTATCCACGGAGTTACCCGACTGGGAGCTTGGCCCTTGCGAGGGATTCCTTGCGAGGGGCTCCAACGAGGACTAGGGGGAAGCTTGCGCGCTTCTCGATACCTCGGTAAAAATACCGGAGTCGTCGACAGGAGTTTGCATATCTCTACCTTGCTCTTTAAAGCTTCCGCATTTACATTGATCATATTATTATCATTTGCGGTAGAGATAGCAACACACTAGCAAAACTGTAGTTGCACATCTAGATAGATTATCTTTTGCATAGGTTTTGCTAGAGGTAGAAAAAGAGGCCATAGCTTAGAGTTAGATTTTTAAGTTGCCTAATTCACCCCCCCTCTTAGGCGTCCGCGTGTCCTACAAGTGGTATCAGAGCTGGTTGGCTCATATTTGGACCTTTGGCTTAACCGCCGTTGAGCCGACGCTATTGTGGAGTGTTGGGGATGGATACCGCTAGGCCTCCACAATTTGACGGCACTAACTTCCCATACTATAAAGCTAGAATGGCTTGCCACCTTGAGGCGGTTGATTTGGGTGTATGGAGAGTCACTCGTGACGGGATGAAACCCATCAAGAATCCCGAAAAACCCACAAAGAGTGATGAAATAGAAATGCATTTTAATACGAGCTAAGAATTGCTTGTTTGAATCATTTAGCATGGATGTGTTTAACCAAGTGTTCACCTTAAATACGGCACATGAAATTTGGTTAAAACTTCAAGAGCTCCATGACGGTACAAGTAATGTCCGTGAGCAAAAACATTGTCTAGCTAAGCAAAATTATGATTCCTTTGCTATGAATGATGATGAGCTTGTTCGTGATATGTATTCTCGATTGAATCTAATTATCAATGAGCTCCATTCAATAGGATTATTAAAGCTAGATGATGCGGACATCGTGAGGAAGATCATCTCCGTTCTACCACAAAAGAAATATGCAAGCATCATCACCATCCTTCACAACATGGAGAACTTGAGCACCATGACCCCGGGCATTGTCATTGGCAAGATAGTGGCATTTGAAATGTCACGTAAGATGGGTCAAGGAGAAGCATCTTCATCAAGCAAAGGCAAAGCTCTCGCTTGTAGCGAAAAGAAAAAGATGAAGGGCAAGAAAGTTTAGTCAAGCTCAAGCTCAAGCTCCTCAAGTGAAGAAGAAGAAGATGAGGATGATGATGATGAACA
The DNA here is from genome assembly GCA_904845875.1 of Miscanthus lutarioriparius. Lineage (NCBI taxonomy): Eukaryota > Viridiplantae > Streptophyta > Magnoliopsida > Poales > Poaceae > Miscanthus > Miscanthus lutarioriparius. The sequence goes on from CAJGYO010000006.1 coordinate 87,383,278, forward strand.
AGAATCAAGTGATGATGATCAATCTTCCTCCTCCACCTCCGACCTTGATGAAGAATCAATCAAATTAATTAACAAGGTGGAGAAGATGATCCAAAGGCTCAATGTCAAGGGTGTGCCCATCCAAATTCAAGATCTCATTTTCACCAATCAAAGAAATGAGCAAAGAAAGAGAGGATGCTACGGATGCGGCGAGATAGGGCACTTTGTGGAAGTTTGTCCAAACAAGCCCACACCCAAGACAAAGAAGAAGGCGTGCAAAAACAAAGCCCTCACAACAATAAGGTCATGGGATGATTCTTCAAGTGAAGAAGAAAACCATCACAAGAGGCAAGGTCATAAGCACTCATCATCAAGCTCTTCTCATGTGTGCCTTATGGCACGAGGTAACAAAAGCTCATCCTCTAGTGAGAGTGATAGTGATGATGATTTGCCTTCTTACAATACAATTGTGCAACAAAATCTTAAATATGCTAAAGTTTGCACTAGTCAACAAAAGAAGCTCAAAACTTTAAAAGAAGAGCTAGGTAGTTCACAAGAAGCATACAAGAATTTGCTTGAACAATATGAAAACTTTGCAAATCTCAATGTTGAACTATCTACTAAAATTGAGCAACTTGAGGCTAGTGCAACAATAAGTGTATGCACAATTAATGATAAGCAACTTGAAAAGAAAAATGAAAAATTAAAAGAAAAGTTAGCTAGCTCACAAAATGATTATCAAAGTTTGCTTGCTAAAATGGAAATCATGTGCAAACATTGTGATGAGCTAACAAATCAAGTTGCTAATCTTGAGGCCGTAAAAAATACCCCCACCAAGGCATCTAAAAGAAATGACATAATTAAAAAGGATGCATCTACCTCTTGCAATGATTTATGTTTAGACTCACCTTTGTGCAACCAAGTTTGTGTTAAGAAAGTGATTGTAGATACATGCACACAAGAGGTTGCAAAAGAGAATGAGCAACTCAAGCAAGAAGTAGCTCGCCTCACCAAGGACTTGACTCAAATGAAAGGCAAGGCGAAGCAAACCCAACTTCATCAAGATAACACCGTCAAGGGAGTGAAGAAGCTTGATGAAGGACAAACCGTGGTTTGCTACGTGTGCCACAAAGAAGGCCACAAGTCCTATGAGTGCAAGGTGAAGAATGGGGGAGGAGCAAAGAAGAAGGAGAAAAAGCAAACAAGCAAGCTCTCCAACACCTACACCAACAAGGTGGACAAGAAGGCCTCCACACCTTATCTCTTGAAGAAGAAGAAAAATGACAAGGTGGTGGCCATCAAGGTGAACAAGCAAGCAAACAATGGGGTCAAACGCTTTTGGGTGCCAAAGGAAATCATTTCCAACATGAAGAGTACCAAGAAGGTTTGGATCCTGAAAGGGAAGTAAGAAGTCCGTCGGTCCTCGGGGAATTTGGAGACTTGGCAAAGTATGGGTGCATTTCATGGGGTGCATCATGATGGACAAAATCATTGACAAGTGGGTTAGTGAATACTATAGACCCAAATTCCCCTTCCCATGTTAGGTAACTAGATGTTATTACTGTTTAATTGGTACATCTTGCAATTAGATTTTCCTACAATTGGTATCTTTAAGCATCTAGTTACTCCTAATGCCTAGGGTTGCATTTGCATGCTTATATCTTTTGTCATGCATACACTAGGTATTTCATATGGTAGGCTTGCTCGGTCTCATTTGTAATCCTTGGAGCAAACCTACATGGTTTAAAATTGCTTAGGAGCACGGCACATAGCTTGTCTTACTATTGTTTATCTAATATGTGCCAAAGTCCAAATTGTAGATAATTTTCTCCCAAATATCATCTTTCAAGTGGTATTTTGACTCCAAAATCAATTGTGCATGAGTACTACAAGTATTCCATGTCTCCATGCACAAATTTAGGGGGAGGATCATCTACAAGATGGACGCTTTGAGACTAACACCTTTTTCAAGTTTATCATGTGTGTAGTGGTCTCATTGCAAGGAAAATGGAGTCCCCGAAGAGAAGCATCATTCTTCAATTGGCATCATCATGTTGATTTCATTTTATATTTATATGCTTTCTCCATGCATTATATAGATTAAACTCTCTTGTGCAACAAATTGCTAATTATGCATATGCTTTGCTTTCTACCATATGTATGCATATATTTAGGGGGAGCTTAGTCTATATAATGTGAGAGTCAAATTTTGTGATCCATTTCACTCTATACACAAAGGATCATGAAATTTGACCCTCCCTTGTGCTACTAATGTCTTCCTTTTTAGTGTTTGATGCCAAATGGGGAGAATTTGAAGGACCAAAGGCAAGCATTAAGTTGATGTCTACAAGTGGTAATGGTCCGAGAAAGGGAGGAAAGTGAATTATGGATTAGTCTATGTAATGGGAGAATTTTTTTTAGAAAGATAGGCTTTAATCCATAATATCACATGGGGACATTTGCAAGGGCAAGACATGCTTTTAAGTAAAGTTTTAATTGGTATTTATCAATTAGTATCATATAACCTTGCCCTTTGCATTGCATCCTAGCAAGTAGATAATTTTTAAATTTAATTTTTTTTATCATTTGCTTGCTTTGGTCGTGTTGTCATCAATCACCAAAAAGGGGGAGATTGTAAGAAAAATGGACCCTTGGCCCATTTACTTTGGATTTTGGTGTTTGATGACCAACACAACCAAATTAGACTAATGAATTTGCAAGTGTTTGTTTTGTAGTCCAATAGGGTGCAAGACATGACTTGGACGAAGGCGACGTGATGATCCGATGATCAACACCTCAAGCAAGACCTTAGAAGCACAAGAAAAGACCCAAGATATCAAGCAAAGTCCAAGCATGAAGATAGAAACCAAGCCGTGCGCAAGATCGCAAAGAAACGAGCTCACAGAGGCGACCGAACGCTGGAAGCGCGACCGGACGCTGGACCGGTGGCTCGGCAGACAGGCGACCGGACGCAAGGACCGGACGCTGGCGGCAACCGACCGGACGCAGGAACGCAGCGTCCGATCGAGTACAGAGAGGTTCCAGGCACGCGAAACTGCGACCGGACGCTGGCAGCGTCCGATCGGTAGTTCGTGGCTACAACGGTCGGGACGACCGGACGCGTCCGGTCAGGACGATTTAGCGTCCGGTCAGTAGCAGTTTCGCGGGAGTTCGACCCCAACGGCTACTTTCTTAGTGGGGCTTATAAATACAACCCCCAACCGGCCATTTGAGAATAGTGGAGCTGAGGAAACATATCTAGGGTGTTGATACACCATTTTAGTGATCTCCACTTGCATAGTGCTTAGTGTTTCATCAGGTGATTAGCGTAGGTGCTTTGCGAAGTGCTTAGGTTGATTAGACCACCGCTTATGCGCTTGCTCTAGGTGTATGCCTAGTGTTTAGTGAGGTTTGCATACCTCTTGCCACCTCGTGCTTGCGAGCACAAGAGTTGTACATCGGAGGGGCTTGAAGTCTTGCGAGATCGCACCAACCGCGTTTGTGGTGCGGCCGCCACCGTGTACCGAAGGGAACAAGGCCCGCGGCGTTTCGGTCGAAAGCTTGATAGTGAAGACGGCGGGGAGCATCCGGGAGAGGCTTGCCGGAAGGCACATCGGAGACCCACTTGCGCGTGGGGAAGGCCCGAGGCTATCCATGGAGTTACCCGACTGGGAGCTTGGCCCTTGCGAGGGATTCCTTGCGAGGGGCTCCAACGAGGACTAGGGGGAAGCTTGCGCGCTTCTCGATACCTCGGTAAAAATACCGGAGTCGTCGACGGGAGTTTGCATATCTCTACCTTGCTCTTTAAAGCTTCCGCATTTACATTGATCATATTATTATCATTTGCGGTAGAGATAGCAACACACTAGCAAAACCGTAGTTGCACATCTAGATAGATTATCTTTTGCATAGGTTTTGCTAGAGGTAGAAAAAGAGGCCATAGCTTAGAGTTAGATTTTTAAGTTGCCTAATTCACCCCCCCTCTTAGGCGTCCGCGTGTCCTACAGTAATTAGCTTGGACAAAGCCTCATGACCGATGTGACCGAGGCGGCGATGCCAGAGGGTGGTGGACGCTGCAACAGTGAGGGCGGTGGCGCTGGTGGTGCTGGTGGATGCGGGCGGGAAGAACGAGTAGAGATCACCCATGCTATTGCACCTGGCAATCACGCTCCGTGTCTGAAGGTCCTTCACAGAGAGACCGAAAGGATCAAACTCAATGGAACAGTTATTATCAGTGGTGAAACGACGAACGGAAATTAAGTTCTTAATAATGCCAGGGGAAACTAGAACATTAGAAAGAATTAAAGGCCGTTGCGAAGTCGAAAAGGAGTGAGATCCGACGGAAGTAACAGGAAGTGTAGCCCCATTACCAACAATGATAGATGAAGGATTTGATGACAAAGGAGGGTGAGAGGATGAAATTATACCAGCGTTGTTGACCATATGAGCGCCGGCACCAGAGTCGACGTACCAGTCGCTAGGGCCCGAAGGAGTCAGCGACATGGTGCTGAAGTTGCTGGCGAGCGACGTCGTGTCAAATGACCCCCCGTGCATGGGAGTCCACGGCTGCTGTGGCGCCTGCTGCTGCGGTGCTAGAGCATAGGGGCTGGGTTGCCTGTACCCGAACCCTGGAGGTGCGCCATAGCTGTATGGCGCAAGGTAGGGCTGAGGCGGCGTGATGGCGGTGAAGGCCGGGCGGCGATGGGGTGCTCTGGCGCGCAGGGCCCGTGGGTGGTCGGTGCGGCCAAAATCTGCAGCGTGCCGCCCACGGGTTGTAGATCATGGGCGGCGGACGAGGAGCACCGGGTTGCCCAGCGTTGGTGCCCTCTTGCTTGCTTGTTGCCGCCACGACCACGCCGGCGCCCGTTATGGGTTGCCACGACCGCCCGCCAGTAGCCGCCTCTTTGGCCGCCCGTGACCACCGCCTGTTGCCCCCTTGAGCGTCACCAGTGCGCGATCGGGAGGGTGGTGAGCTACTACCGGCGAGTCGATGAAGAGGGGCGGCGGGCTGGAGGTGGTGGGGACGGGGTGTCATCGGCGGCGTCGTTGATGTCGATCTCCTCGGCGGGAGCAGACATGCGCGCCTCGGCAAAGGGGGGGGAACGGTACCGCAGCCTTTGATGTTGGTGACCATGGGGCGGAACTTGTCGGCCGAGTCCACGGAGGAGCGTGAGGACGAGGGTGCGGTCGCCAACGGGATCGTCGAAGTCGTTGAGGGTGGCAGCCATCGTCTCGAGCTTGCGGCAGAAGTCGGTGATGGATGACGACCCTTGCTTCACCGTGCGGAACTCGGCGGACAGCAGCAGCGCGCGCGATTCACGCTGGCCGAGGAACTCGTCCTCGAGATGGAGCCAGGCGATGCGAGCGTTGGGGTTCTTAAGCATGGTGGATTGCTGAAGGTCGGCGTTGATCGTCCCGTAGATCCACGTGAGGACGGTGCAGTCCATCTGCACCCACGCCGGCCGATCGGCGTTGACCACGTCGGTGAGGACGTGATCAGTGAGGGTGTACTTGCCGAGCACGACGAGGAAGAGGGAGCGCCAGCGGTTGTAGTTGTTCGCGGCGCAATGAGGACCACCGGACGAAACACCTTGATGTTCGTGGACGGCGATGGCGGCGGAGTGGACGTTAAGCGTGCTTGGCCTCGTACTCGCCGAGAGCCTTGGTGCGGTCGGCGGCGATCCGGCGGAGGCGGCAGCCTCGGCCTCGCTTTCGCGCTCTCTCGCGCTTCCATGGCTCTGGCGCTTCGCTCGGATTCGCCATCGGCGAGAGACGCGCGTCGGGGACGGACGAGTCAGGATCGTGGGCCGGCGGCAAATCACGCGCGGCAGAGCACGCGCGTCGCGCGTCGGGATCGCAGGCGTCGACCGTGTCACGCGCGGGAGAGGCAGGCACGGCGCGATGGCGCTCGTGCGGGAAGAGGAGGCCGGCGAGCGAACTGCCCAGTGACGGCGGCAGCGCACCGTTCGTGGGGAACGGCGGCGGTTGAGTAGGGTTAGGCGGAAGCGTTGATTACGGGATCGTAACCTCCTTTGATACCATGAAGAGTGGAATATAGGAATACACACAATCTTCTTGGATTGATTGGGTACATATATATACGTCCTTGCACACATGCAGCCACACACGCAACACACACATGCAACCGCACAGTGCCTAGTCTAACACCTTGTACCCATTTATCTTCCTTAATTTTTTTTATAGTTCTTTCTGCAGGCACTGCAGGAAGAGCCATAACCAGAACATTGCCGCATGAGTTTAGAAACATGGAAAATTAGAAAACAACCCCACGTCTCTCTTTCGTTTGGAATACCAACACATAAAACGTTTTGTCGCAAAGACCCACCACTACCCAACTCGGTTTTGTAGCAGAAACCATCCCACCAACATGCAACAAGCTGATTTCCCCCGCTTTTGCTATCCTAGAGTGCCTGATGCATTCTTTACAAAAGTTAGATACACTAAAAATACAAGCCCTGCATTTCATTAAATCCATCGGTTTATGCTATTTGCGAAATTCTTCACCACAACATGATCCAAGCACCAGAACAAGCTTTACTCAGTTAGCATGGACTATAGTGGCTCCACATGGGCAAAGTCAGGCGGAATCTGCTGAGCCTATGCTCTGTGGGATGGCTTTTGCAACGAAATACCTTACGGGGTGGAAATCAAAATACAAGTGAATGTGGGATAGTTTGCCATTTTCCATTAAAAATTAACTAACCTACCGCTTTAAAGTAGGAAATGTTGAGATATACTGAATCAACAAGATATTACTGATCTAAAAAAATAATTTACAACATCTCAGCCATTATCATCCAGGTTTAAGCGACATCATTGCTTTCAAGTCTAGCGAGTGAATCGAACCAGCAGCCGTTCAATACTTCATTTATTTCAGTGGAACAAGTTTCACAGAGAGAACTCGGGGGAATTTCGTGTAGCGCCTGTAGGGCGAAGAATCCCTCCTTCTCGGCGGTCTTGACCTGGGTAACAACGTTATCGTCGACCCAGAGGACGGTGATGGGCACCTTGGCGCCCCACTTGTCCCACATCGCCGACATCCCGCACTTGATGCCGATCACGCCGGTGCGCCGCGAGGTGGGGCCCATCACCCCGGCCCGCGCCTCGATGATCCGGCCCCGCCGCCGCCCTCGCCCCCAGCGTCGTCGTCGTCGGAATGGGAGACGAAGGCCTCCGCGGAGAAGAGCCGGGAAGGCGGGAAGGGGAGGCGCGGGCTCCCGCAGGCCCCTCGAGGCGGCCGCTATGGTTGCGCCTGGGCGAGGGCGGGGAGGCGCGGCGGCGGGATGGGTGCTGGCGGGGTTTACGTGGCGGCGCGGCGAGATGAGTTGGTGCTGCTGGGCAGTAGGGTTTGCTGAGCTGGGAGCCTGCGAGGGGAATGAATGGCCCAATTGGGGCAAAACAAGCGCGCACGCGGGCTCACTTGCGAGTGGGCCTGAACTCTACTGGGGTTTCCGCTTTTACGGTTTTCTGTTTTTGAGTGCTGCAACGCGACGCGAGTACCCAAATTCAGCTAAAAACCAGACACATACATGTAGAAATTGAGTTGCACCGATTTTAAAGTTTTGAGGGCAAGTCACTAGAGTAAAGAGAATATACAAATTCGCTTCAGCATTCGTGACGCATAGCATCCCTCCTGGCTCCTATGAGGGCTATCACAAACAAATGCTAACGCTTCAGGATTTGTGTTGCATGATTCAGCTGACTCTGAGTTTTGTCAAAATGATGAACAAATGGATGTCTCAAAAAGGCTAATCCTTTAATTAGCTTATCCTAAACTTCATATATTTAAAAATTAAAAAAATGGAGGGAACATGACTTTTGTACACCGACAAAAGGCAATCAGAAACATAATCTCACATAGGTTCACCTAGCAAGTTCACTACTCTAAAGACTCCAAACAGTATAACTTCCTTCGCAGCAAATAAAAAACTGATGACTCAACCAGTAAAAGCAGGTCATAAATAGATTTTACAAGGGGGTCGATTCATCTGACCATCACGGCGTCAACCATTCATATGATCTGATCCTAGTGAAATCAGCTATGTTCGGCACTGTTCGTCCAGGAACCAGGCATTATTTTATACAAGGTTCATGATGAACAGCTTCAGGCTTCGTAGAACCGGAGCTCAACAATGGCCTCCTGATGCTTGGGTGAATACCACGCTGTGGCCTTTGCTGAACCAAGGACCTTGAGAGCCCAATCAATTGCAAAGATTGGATCATCCACTCGAACAAAATGGTCCTGGCTTCTGGGGTCAATGGCAACAGAGGATTCAACACGAAAACTGAAGGGCCCAAGTATCTGCAGCAAGAACAAGGAAGAGCTTCATTGAACACGAGAAAACTTCCATATGATACACATAATGATCATCTTGTCTATTCTTATAATTTATTGATGGTAGGCAATCAGAGAGAAATGGCCAAAAGATAACAAATCCTATGTTCTAAACTGATACCATCTATTACTACCATCATCATTGGCAATGCTGTATTCATCGTAACAAGTTTACCCCCTGGCATTTCAGTAGATGGAATTTGTTCCTCAACAAGTGTAAACAGTAGCTGAAGTCACAAGCACTAGTACTTGCATCAAACTGTAACTAATAAACCATAATTTACATTACGGCACAGAAGATAAAGAGTCAGGGTGTTTGCATATCTAAGCATAGCCTAGACTTCAAATAAGATTAAGCTCTCCTGCAAGGCAGTCATTAATATCATTAATATATAACGAAACTTTCCTGAACCATCGTGGTTAGTCCCAAGTACCTCAGTTTTTTTTCATAACTTTCAAGTGCAATAGATTGAGATGTAAGCAGTAGCTACCAAAGTACCCATAGGAAAGAAGACAACACCCTAACCAGTGGTTAGAATTTCTAGTTAACAGGTATCAGAGAACAATGAAACGAAAAAAAAAATGAATTACCTGTTGTTGAAGGGAAACAGTGACATCAGGACAAATATCGCAGAATGTCTCTACATCAGGTCTTCTAGAGAAGAAGAAATCTTGTGCAAGGCGAGAAGCACCACATAAGAACAAGGAGCCAGAGGTGATATCAAATCGGGCACTTGCCCTAGTCAAATCCAGAAAAAGCCTCTGAAAATTCCCATATTGAGCAGTGAAAGTAACAGAAGCAAAGAGGTCCGCAAAGGCAGCACATCTGTTCCTTTCGTCGAACATTCTAAAAGCATTACTCTTTTGTGTTTCATCTCGTATAGCCACTCTCCTTGAACAGTCCCCCAAATATCCACTAGCTACTGCACCTGAACAAAGGAAAGGAAGGAAACTTGAGAAACATTGCTGATTACCTATAAATCCAATACAGTGCTATCAACTGATAACCATTTCACATAGCCATGCAGAGATGCACTAGATGTCAGCACCAACGGAAAACTAGGCAGTAAAGCATATAGGGAAATCAAGTCGTTCATGATACTGTATACCAGCATCTATATGAAGTGAAGGATATTATTGGCTTCCAAAGTCTTGTAATATCACACCAAAATTTTGAAAAGGCGCTAGGCACTGGTTGAGTGGCAAAGTATCGGGCTACTTGGACCCCTAGGCAGTCTAGGAAGCAATTAGACACTAGGCTTGAGTGAGGTGTCTAGTACAGTAGTACCTAGGTGCCACCTAGCCACATAGGCGAGGGCTAGGTATCTGATTTTTTATACAGTGAGCTCAGCAATGGGAAACAAAAGGACTAAGTTACGATCAGGTTACATTCTGGATATCCAGGAAATGAATGGTGTGTCAATGAAAAGGTTTCTAAAGCAGTTTGAGGGGCAGCAACAGAACCTCCAAAGTCCAAGCAAGTGGATGCAAGGAATTCTCATTAGGAGTATCAACATCAAATGGAAGGTGGACACTTACCAACGATACCAGTAAGAGAAACATGTGAATCCGAGAGAAATATATCATATGGCTGAACGTTTTTTAGCTTATCTTCTTTTTTCCTCCAAGCATCAATGCTTTTCTTGATGGAAATAGCCGCTTTAGCACATAGGCCAGGTAGCAGAGCAATAGGAACATCATCTGTTTTATCACCACCAAAATATTTTGGTTCCCCACTATTCTGCTGCAATAATAGATGATAACTCAATCCAGAACTGGAGCCAACTGAAGCAAGGTCAGCCGATAATGACAATGGCACATCCCAATATGCTCCCCTTTTATCAACAAATAATCCAGGCCAAGATGCTTGGAATGTAATATTATGATGAGGAAGCTGCAATAGGTAAAGAGGTGTCCTTTAATCCAAGCATTTAGAACAGTAACAACATAAACTAGTTAAGTAAACTAACAACAACAACAACAACAACAACAACATAGCCTTTTAGTCCCAAGCAAGTTGGAATAGGCTAGAGTTGAAACCCACCAAGAGCCCCAAGTCATGGTTCAGGCACTTTAATAGCTGTTTTCCAAGCACTCATATTCAAACATAGATCTCTAGGTATATCCCAAGCTTTTAAATCTCTTTTTATTGCCTCCCCCATGTCAATTTCGGTCTTTCTATACCTCTTCTTATATTATTAGCTCGGCTTAGGACTCCACAATGCACTGGTGCCTCTGGAGGTCTCCTTTGAACATGGCCAAACCACCTCAACTGATGTTGGACAAGCTTTTCTTCAATTGGTGCTACCCCTAGGCGATCACGTATATCATCGTTCCGAACTCGGTCCATTCTTGTGTGACCACAAATCCATCGCAACATACGCATTTCTGCAACACTCTGTTGTTGAACATGTCAGAATCTTTGTAGGCCAACATTATGCTCCATACAACATAACCGGTCTAATCACTGTTCTATAAAAATTATCTTTTAGCTTTTGTGGTGCCCTCTTGTCACAGAGAATGCTAGAAGCTTGTCGCCACTTGATCCACCCTGCTTTGATTCTATGGCTAACGTCCACATCAATATCTTCATCCCTCTGTAGCATCGATCCCAGATACCGAAAGGTATCCTTCTTAGACACTACTTGACCTTCCAAACTCACATCTCCCTCCTTCTGTGCAGCTCCGCCAAAGTCGCATCTCATATATTCGGTTTTAGTTCTGCTCAATCTAAAACCTTTAGACTCAATGGTCTGCCGCCATAGCTCTAGTTTTCTATTTACTCTTGCCTGGCTTTCGTCCACTAACACAGTAACACTACATCATCAGTGAACAACATACACCAAGGGATATCCCCTTGTATGTTTCTGGTAACCTCATCCATTACCAAGGCAAAGAGATACGGGCTTAAGGTTGACCCTTGATGAAGCCTAATTTTAATCGGGAAGTAATCTGTGTTACCATCGTTTGTTCAAACACTAGTCACAACATTGTTGTACATGTCCTTGATGAGGGTCACGTACTTTGATGGGACTTTATGTTTGTCCAAAGCGCACCACATAACATTTCTTGGTATCTTGTCAGAAACCTTCTCCAAGTCAATGAAAACCATGTGGAGGTCCTTCTTCTGCTCTCTAAACCGCTCCATAACTTGTCTTATTAAGAAGATTGCTTCTGTGGTTGACCTTCCGGGCATGAAACCAAATTTGTTTGTTGATATCTACGTCGTTCCTCGCAGGCGCTGCTCGATGACTCTCTCCCATGGCTTCATAGTGTGGCTCATCAACTTAATTCCCCGATAATTAGTACAACTTTAGATATCTCCCTTACTATTGTAGATTGGTACCAATATGTTTCTTCTCCACTCCTCAGGCATCTTGTTCGATCGAAAGATATTGTTGAACATCTTGGTTAGCCATACTATAGCTATATCCCCGAGACATCTCCACACCTTGATTGAGATACTATCAGGGCCCATCGCTTTGCCCCCTTTCATCATTTTCAAGGCTTCTCTGACCTTCGATTCTTGAATCCTCCGCACAAAGCGCCTATTTGTGTCATCAAACGAGTCGTCCGCTGAACGGTGGTGTTCTCGTTCTCACCATTGAACAATTTATCAAAATACTCTTGCCATCTATGTTTGATCTCATCCTCCTTCATCAAGAGCTGCTCCCTCTCATCATTTATGCGCTTGACTTGATTGAAGTCCCTTGTCTTCCTATCGCGAGCCCTAGCCATCCTATAAATGTCCTTCTCTCTTTCCTTCGTACTCAAACGTTGATAAAGGTCCTCATAGGCCCGCCCCTTTGGCCCACTCACCGCTCGTTTTGCAGTCTTCTTTGCCACCTTGTACTTCTCTATGTTGTCTGCACACCTATCATGATACAAGCGTTTATAGCACTCCTTCTTTTCCTTAATAGCCTTTTGCACATCTTCATTCCACCATCAAGTGTCTTTCGAGTCGCATCCGCTCCCTTTGGTCACTCCAAGCACCTCTGAAGCAACCTTCCGAATGCATGTTGCTATCTTCTCCCACATACTGTTTGCATCGCCTTCATCCTTCCAAGTGCCCTCTTTAATGACCTTTTCCTAAAAAGACCTTTGATGCCTCCCATTCTAATTTCCACCACTTCGTTCTAGTAACCCTAACTTGTTTGTTCCCACGAGCTTGCACCAGAAAGCGGAAGTCAACCACCACCAGCTTGTGTTGAGCGACCACACATTCTCTAGATATCACCTTACAGTCCACGCATGTTCGATTATCCCTCCTTTTTGTAAGGACAAAGTCGATTTGACTAAAGTACTGGCCACCACTAAAGGTCACTAAATGGGATTGTCTCTTACGAAAGAAAGTGTTAGCTATCATCAGATCAAAAGCTATAGCAAAATCTAAAACTTCCTGTCCCTCCTGGTTCCTACTACCATATCTGAAACCCCCATGAACCGCCTCGAAACCTGCACTTGATGTACCTACATGGCCATTAAGATCACCTCCTATAAAGAGCTTCTCGCTACTAGGGACAGCTCTAACTAAGCGATCTAAGTCTTCCCAGAAAAGCTTCTTAGCACTTATCATGGCCTACTTGGGGGCATACGCACTAATTACGTTTAAGACCATATCACTAATGACAAGTTTAACTAAGATGATCCTATCCCCTTGCCTTCTCACCTCCACCACACCATCCTTGAGGCTCTTATCAATCAAAACTCCTACTCCATTTTTATTTGAAGTTGTCCCTGTGTACCCGAGCTTGAAGCCGGTATTGTCCACCTCATTCGCCTTCTGCCCCTTCCATTTAGTCTCTTAGACGCATAATATATTTACACGTCTCATAACCGTTGTGTCCACTAACTCTCTTAACTTACCCGTAAGAGACCATACATTCCAGCTATCTAAACGGATCCTAATTGGCTCGACTAGCTTCCTTACCCTTCGCACCCGCCGAGGTAGGTGTGAAGACCCTTGCTCACTTTGCACCACATCTGGGCGCCGATGTGGCATGCCACTAAGGATGCAATGACACGATCCTTGCTCACTTGACACCGTGCCCAGATCGCGACACGGCGCGTCACGGGGGTGACGACCCGGCCCTTGCTCATTTAACACCATACCCAGGTTCCGACATGGTGCGTCGCTAAGAGGGTTACGCCCCAACGGGATTCTTTTGGGTTTCATCTCCATAAAAGTGGCTAAGTTTTTATATTGGCTCGCCGCGCCTAACACAACCCTCCTCCTTTACCAGGACTTGGGACCTGCTATGCTGGGACACCAAAAGCGCCCCACCATAGGCAAAGTAAACTAAACATTCCCAAAAAAGAAAAGAAAGGGAAAAAACAGGATAAAACTTCCACAAGCCATTATCAACAGCTAGGTGCTCTAATCAATATACTGAAACGGAACGTGATTTATTGAGAAAACCTAGTGCAAGCAACAAGAATACCCACAAATAACTAACTGTATACCAAATAGGTTAAGAGCGTCCAGATTTTTTGCCTCGTGGTGAAATATCGCTTTTCCTCGATTGCCTTTCTTGATATCAAATAGCTCCAGCAGCAAAGTGGTGTCTGGTGTGATCAAGATTTCTGTGCCTACACCTAGAGACATAACATCATGCAAGTGCTTCTTCAAATCTTTGGTCCAAGAGGCCTCTTCATGTCGATTTGCAAATTTCTCTTTCACGACAGACACAAGCTTGTTAACATTGATTTTCTCCAAGATGGTAGAAGACCTGAACAGATCACAACAGATTGTTCGTTAACATGATTTTGGTGAGAAACTTGTTGAACATTAAGTATAGCCTCTACTAGATATCTAAATTGGGCAGGCTATTTAGTCCATTAAATTAACCAAGGAGAAACAAACAATTGGACGGTACTCCCTCTGAGCCGACAATGTTATACATAACAAATAAGAGACGGAAATGATAGCCCATTTCAGGTCACTTAAAATCAACTACTAATCAAATCGACTCACATTTCATGCACTGAAACATCAATACCAACGCATATTGATAAGGGTGGCACATAATCCTAGTGTTGACATAATGATCCAAAATTAACCAATCTAAATTCATATATGTATCAAATCCAGGGTTATCTCAATCACACTACGCACACCAAGCCCACATTATCGTTGGCGCCTGATGCTACAAGATTGCAAGCAAAACATTGAGTGCCTCCCAACCGCAACATCCTCGGAGCAGTACAAGTATGTAATGGGTATGGTTCGTCACCATACCAGTTGTCCGTGATGTAGAGGATGTGGGCGTGGTTGACGGAGAGGCCGTCTCGGGTGGCGGAGAAGGTGGGGACCAGAGGGGACGCCATGAAGCGGTGGAAGAAGTCGAGCTGCTTGGGGCGGGTGACGCGGTAGCCCCGTGAGAGCCCCAGCGGCAGGGGGTCCCCCGGGACGGGGCGCACCGTGCCCTCCATCGTCACCGGGGTCTCCGCGTCCAGCTCCCACCGCCCGTCCTCGACCGACATCCATCGCATCCGCCGCAGCGACATCGGCGCCGGGCGGCGCTTTTTTGAGCCGGTGGTCCTTCCGATTTCGCGTCGGGGTGTGCACACACAGTTGGTGGGCGAGGAGCCGGATAGGGACCTAGCCGCCAGGTGGGTAACCTTGGTCGTTGGCCCTGTTTGGCAGATGCAGATGGCCGGGGCGCCGGGCTGAAGGCTCTCCCCTACCCAGCATCAGCTTAGCATGTGTTTGGTTTTTGAGCCACGTGGGTTGGGTTGGATCTATCCCAGTTTCCCAGTTATAAGGGTTAGGTTGAATTCGCATTGTGTTTGGTTCGAGGGTTGGAATCATTTTAATTTTTTGTTTGGTTTGAGGGATGGAATGAGTTAGGATGGATGGCATCTTTAATACCATCACTTGTTATTTACGTGGGACCCAGCGGTCAGCCAGCTTCAACCCATCTTCCACCTCCCGGTGTTGCCCAGCTAGAGGCGCAGAGCACCACGCGGCCCCAACGCAACGCCTCGGCGGTTAGCGCCCGCCCGCCCCGGTGGCCTGCACCTCCCCGCATCCGCTCGCCGCGCCCTAGCTAGGCCTGCGCGCGTCCAGCTTCGCATCTCGCGCCAGCGCCGTCTCGCCCCGCATCCCGCGTCCGCTCGCCGCGCACCCAAGCCAGGCCTGCGTGCGTCTGGCCTCCACACCTTGCATCGCCCCGCGCCCGCCCCGGTGGCTAGCACCGTCCTGCACCCGCATCCGCCCGCTACCGCCCCAGCCAGGCCCGCACGCGTCCAAGGGAGAGAGAAGGGAAGAAACGGAGTCGCGACGGCGTCGAAGTGGGTCGAGCCGGTCAGCTCGATTTGGAGAAACCAAGTGAACCCGCATCCACTGGGAATATTCCCTATGCAGGTCGAACCCAACCCAAACATCCTGGAACTAAACACCTCTAAATCTAGGTTCGACCCACCCCAACCCAATCCAACCCTTCAACCAAACACATACTTAAGGTTCTCTTTGGTTATTATTTTTGTAGTGGCTTTTCAGTCAACTTAATTAAAAGCCCTATCAAATGAGCACAATGACTTCTGAAAAAAATAGTTAAACTGAAGTCTGTTTTCGTTTAGAAAATGAAGCCATTAGAATATGATTTTTCCTAGCTTCTTCATATTTTGGAGAAACCCAAGCTCTAAGGCTAAAATTTAGGGTTTATTTGGCAGAGCTTCACCGGTGCAAAAAGTGAATCTACATCTGAGATTCATCCAAGTATTTGGTACAACTCCACATTTCTCTCTATCTCACTTCCATCTGGGTCCCATGCGTCAGAAAAAAGCTTTAGGCTTCTTCTTCCTCCCGACGAAAGTCGTGCGCAGGAGGGAAAAAAGGCCCTCGCGCGACCAGCCAGGGACCTCGCACGGCCGTCCAGGAGGCGGGTGCGGCCGGCCAGGGGCATGCGCGGCGGCCGGCTTCGGATGCTCGCACGGACGGGGAAGGGTGGTGCGGCGGCGGGCCTCAGATGCTCGCGCTGCCCGCTAGAGACCTCGCGTGACCGGCCAGGACGTAGGCGTAGCGGCCGGGGAAGGGCGGCGCAGCGAACGGAGGGGCCTCTCGTGGCCGGCAAGGGGCGGCGTGGCGGCCGGACGCGTGCGGGCAGGCGAGGAGCGACGAGGAAGAGGACTGGAAAGAATAGAAGGAAACGTTTTTTTCGTGTAACGAGTGGCACAGTTGGTAATTTTTCTCAACTCCACCAAACTTGGATTTGGGTAGATTCATCGTTTTGTTGGATCACATCCACGGTGGAGCTGGTGGAGCTTGAAGTGTTTGGAAAAAAAATTGGATCTAGATCTAGCTTTGGTAAATCTGGAGCTGTGCCAACCAAGCCCTTAAGGTGGCCATCCTGTCAAATCAAATGTGGATATTCTCGTGGACTTGAGGTCCTTGGGACTTCTATGCTCTAACATTTTTAGCTCTGCTCCACCAAAATTTATTATGGAGCAATTTAGTTTAAAGCAGGTGAATATATTTGGCATGCAGCCTAACTCCATCTCTAAAAATAGGAGATTTTCCGAGAAATGTCTTATATGCTCTTGGGTGATGTTTCTTAGACAATGTTTTTTAGATTGAACAATGTTTAGAGCGTGTTTTGACGTTTTGTAAGTATGAGTGGCAATTCACAAAATTAAGCCTATACTAGGTAACGTGCTCGTGCGTTGCTACAGGACAATAAAACTTTTATACTAAAAACACATGGATCGCACAACAGATTATATTGCATCCCTACTATTTACAATTCCAAAAAATATATATTCTAACATCTAAATTTCTTTTTGACAAAATTAATCTGCAGTTTGTTGAAAGATTACAAAGATGCCAGCCACCATGTACCCTGTAGCTATCAGATTTCGCCGTCGCTTGCCACAGCGTACTTTTAGTTTCATGAGTGTGCATGTGCCAACTCGTGGAGTCTCTATTTTGCATGTCTAGTTCTTAGCTTAAGTTGTGCCTTGCACCCAGGTCCATCTCCACCACTCAACTGTCAATACGCATTTGAAACTGGGAACAAATCCAACTATCAAAAGGATTCAATAATACTGAACAAAATGGGAACAAAATATCAGCATGCTATGCAATATAACTTCTGTTTTGTCAACATAAAAGAAACTTATCCATGCTAAAGGATCACAGGTTCATAGTGTACAATGCCAGAAGAGCATCCTTACCAGGTTTCAAGTTTCTATATATTATGCCATTGGCATATAAACAGTCCATTGCACAGTTAATTGCAGTGTGTGATGTGTGTATCTAGTTGGCTAGGCCAAATGATGTTCAGATAAGTTTTTAGTGACAGTCCTGGTAGTAGCTCAGTAACAATCACCATCAATGGTCCCTTCCCAGCTCCAATGAACTGCATGAGTGCATAAACAGTTGTGAGAAGGTCCCAAAAAAATGACAATCTATGTAGCTACACAAACATGTCATTCAGACCAGGAAGTACCTTAACAAGATTCTCATGTTTCACTTTACACATTATATTTACTTCTCGACTAAAACAGGCTTCAAGTGTTGTTTTTTTCTTCAGGAGTTTTTCCACGGTTAAGAACCTATCCCTACAATTTGATCACCATACCTATTCAGAGATACAAGGAATACAGGACTACTGAATATGACTTCAACATACTAAAAGGCAAATGAAAATAAACTAAAACAACAACTAATGCAGATACTTGAAATTCAGTCCAATAAAGTAGCCACGTACATGTGAAAAATTAGGTGCGAGTATGTGTAACACCTCGGGTGTTAGCCTTGCATAACTTGACTTGCATAACATAAGCATGAGCATCAAGCATTCATAAATCATCATTTACAATTGAAACATTCGATCGAAACATATGAAACATTGCTTGTTATCTCGTATTTCTTGGAACATATGCATATGATCATGTGCAAATAAATGCTAGTGTGTAATGTTGGTCACTATAACACTTTAGCTACACTTAGGTTAACAAAAGAAACATTGTTCATGAAGGCCACATTTCATGATCAAGCACTTAAGTGATATTTCGTGTGTTGACCTGAATAGCTATATGAGTGACTACTACATGAAATGCTTAAATGACCTTGCAAATTGTTTAAACATGCTTAGGATATCATTAGGAACAACTTTGGTATTTAGTGCTAAGGCTAGTTTGGTCATTTAGCCATGGTTTGTGTATGTATCATGATTTCAAAGTGACATGTTTGACTAAAGTTGAACTAGGTGTTAGAGACCTTGCATGGAGGAGTTCACTAAAGCAAAGTTGTAGTGTTTGACATAAGGAACAACTTTTATTTTTGGGTCATCACATGGTTCAGCTCCTAACATGTTTGAAATTGGATCACAAGAATCATCAAAATCTGATTTCAACACTTAACGAAATTTGCTAAGTCGTGAAACCACAGCAACTGACAAGTGACCTTGAGGCATTATAACTTGAGTTCGGGTGAGAATTAGAATGCGATCCTTGAACAACATTTGAAGCTGGTACATGGGTCTACAAATTCTATTCAGTAAGTTTGCACGAAGGAGCCACCGATTAGCCGGTAAATCAAGTTGAAAACGCTTGTTGTCGAGCTCGGCCATCGTGTTTTCGACGAACCCAGAACGACGTTCGATGGCCGGCCGACCGACGGCAGAGTTCGCAAGGCCGCGTGTCCCGGCGGCGACGGCGTAGCGTCGCCGCCGCCACCGACACAAGAGGCCACGCCGCGCGCGAAGCTTATAACGTCGCCAGCGCCTTGCCGAGCCATTCCAGCGCTCCCATTTCGCTCCGGCGCCTTCTCTTCCTCCTCAAAGAAGACCGCCGAAGCGCCCACCGCTCCGCCGCCGCCATAGCAGCCTTGCAGCTCTCGTGCACGCCACTCCCTTTCACCACCGTGATAGCTCCACCGTCTCCCCAAAGACCCCATTGTTTCTCCCGTGCCCGGCGACAAAGCCCGTAAAGCCACCGCAGTGGCGTGTAGGCTCGCCGGAGTTCCGCCGTGAGCCCCGTCGTCGTGTACCCACGCCGCCACGATTCTCCTCCTCCCGGTAGCTAGCGCGCGCTAGGTCCCCAGCGTTCATAGATGCTTGTCCACGCGTTGATTTGAACCACCGTAGCCCACACCGGCGTTTCACCGTCGACCCGCACCTCCACCCCCGCCATGGCCGCCGCCAGTGGCCGCTAGCTCCGATGAGAAAGCCACCCAAGTAGCTCAATCGATCGCGAAGTCTAGTAGATCATCGTGTGATGATGATGTCACCGCCGGCGAGTTCGCCGTCGGCGAAGCTCTCAACAGCGCCAACACCACAAGCAAGCACACACTGCCTTACTGCTCCGTGTCACTGGCGGCGGGGGTCCCCTGACCAGCGGGTCCCACACACAATGACAAGTAGTAGTGTAGGCTAACTCATTTTGAATCCAGCTTTTGATTTGTTTTGTGAAATTTGTATCTTCAGTTTGGTAGCTCCAAAAATTGTGAAATAAATATGGTTGTGTTCCTTAGGAAATGTAGTTTTAAAGAAAAATATGTTCTTGGGTTCAACAGTAGAATTTTCTAGAGATTTAAATAGGGATTTGAAATGTGCTTTTAAATACATTCAAATTTGTTTATTTTATATCTAGAGTTCCTGTGCTCCAAAAATTATGAAATTTTGTGGTGAACTAATCTTAGCATGTGTGAACTCTGGTAAAATTTGAGGACCAGTGCATGGGTAGATTTAAAGTTATAGATTTTTCTTTTATGACTAGTTAATCCTTGCATGAATTTTCATAAATTAAGTATGAGTCCAAAATTCATGAAATTTGTTGGAGGTAATCCTAGTACCATATGGATGCTAAGAAAAATATGAAATCTGTTGCTTGACACTTTTCAATAGGATTTTCCATTTATGCTATTTCAAGCCTTGCTTTGCCTTGTCATTTTTGTATAGAATGTTCTACTTGGTAAAATGACATGAAATTTTTACAGTAGTCTCTTGATAGCATTAGTAAAGCTCTGTAAATTTTTGAGAATTTATTAAGCACATCTGATATATATTTATTATTGAACCTAGATATCTAAATAAAATAATAAAGGCAATTTAATAAATAGTTTGGGCTTTACCATTATATCATCTTAACTGTATTTGGTATGCTTAAACTATTGGTAGGTTCTAGGTTGTCAAATTTTGAATGATTACCTGAAGTAGAAGTATTCTTACTTTATGTTGCATGTCAAGTCATTTCCGGACTGATTCTAGAATGTGAGGATTTGCATGTTTGAAACTGATGTGTACTGTAAAAATGGTTAATAACAAAGTTGTAGAGAATTGGATAAGCTTTCCAGAAAGTCCTAGATCACTAGATTTGGAATTGTAGAACTCCGGTTATGAGTGAAACAAGTAGCTACAGATTTGTGGCATAGTCGATGCATTATAGAAGTAGTTAAGTAATAATCGAGAAGAGATATGCACCTACTCAAACAACGTGATGCACTTGTTAACATATATGCATTCGTAATACTTATACCATACTCATGCATCTAGGATCGGAGGAAGAGATCATGTTGCTGGAATTCAAGAAGCGAGAGGAAGGAACCCGCAGGAGGATCCATAAGCCGCAGCTCCCAAGGCGTGGGCGCAGAACCTCAAGAAGAGCTTCGAGTGCCCCGACCATCGCCCTACTTCCTTTTCTGCGAGGCAAGCCCCGGAGCATTATAAGTCTCCCATAATTTATAAATGTTTATTTAAGTACTTATGATTGCTTTGCATTAGGTTATAAGAGTTGAATGAAACCACTTGATGCATGTACATTCCTTGTCCGGATATTACACCTTTAACCGGTATAGGTCCGTGGATCGAATATATGCTTAGCCATGCTTAGACCGGTAGAAAGTCGGGTGATTTCTGTCACACTGCGAGATATAGGTGGGTACCGAGCACGGTTGGTTATAATTGCTATCGTGGAAAGAAACCATGGTTAATGTAAATGGAGACCGGGCGGGATGTCGATAGAAAAGCAACAAGGCATGGAGGTCTTGGGTGTGGATCTATCCCCGTCTGTGTCGATCAAGGACCGTACCGTTGTTGGAACTTCTGACAAGATTGAACGCATGCCTCTCACTTAGCTGGCCGGATAATTCGTTCCGACCGCGAAGCCGAGTAATTCAACTCGGCCGGAATCGTTACATTGTGCGCCTTCCGGGAACGATCGAGGCCGAGCCCAAGGGCGAGCTTGGCTCGAGCATCCCGGCATCCGGTGTTCCAGTTGTGCGCGTAGCATCTGGGACCCGCGAAATGTGTACCGGAGTTGTACCAA
The DNA here is from genome assembly GCA_904845875.1 of Miscanthus lutarioriparius. Lineage (NCBI taxonomy): Eukaryota > Viridiplantae > Streptophyta > Magnoliopsida > Poales > Poaceae > Miscanthus > Miscanthus lutarioriparius. The sequence goes on from CAJGYO010000006.1 coordinate 87,404,882, forward strand.
AGGTGACCTAAGGTGACCGTTGATCCGAGTCTCTGCTGGGTTTGTGTTAGGAATAAATTCCAACCGGTTGAAATCGATTCAATCGCCGCCTCTCTCCGGATAGTGAGAAACTTGGCTAGCTCCAACATCGTAGTAACTGTATTATGGAACATGATGGTTCGGATGAAAATGGAATTTCAATACCTGCTATGGTTACTATTGTATGCTTCTAAATGATACCACATGTTTGGCACAGGATAGTTGCTAATCTAGAAATGGATAGTTATAATTAACTTGGTAAAGGAATCATAATTGTACAACGAATCAATTGCCTCTTTCGCAAAATGTTGTCAAGTTACGTCCACTTATACAGCCTTGCATACTCCTTGGAGTCATTTTATTTCTGGTTCATGACGGGTAAGTCTAGCTGAGTACCTTCTCGTACTCAGGGTTTATTTTCCCATTGTTGCAGATGGCACTGTGTATCATGGTTATTGCAAGAGTTGCTTCTATCCCGCTGTGGATGAGGAGTAAGCCTTGGGCAGGCTTCTTTAGTAATTCCTATCCTTGCTTTTGTGGATCATGATCTAGCTTGGCACTGTATCAAACTATGTTGGAAACTTTATCTTCGAACTTAATTGCTTCCGCTTTATTTATCAAACTCGGTTTGTAATAACTTTTATTCGTACTCTGATGATGAAAAGTATCTGTGAACTTTATGTAATATGTGGCATGTATGTTGAATCTCATTTGATCTTGGTTGTTGTAAATCGTTTATCGAGACCCGTCGTGGTACTCGACGGACTACCGGTTTATATGGGTTCAAGTATGACAGTCACGGTCGCTTATGCGATTGCCATTGTACTTGTATTCTTATAAATTGGTCGGATTCTGCGACGGTGGCATCGAGCAAGATTCAACGTTAATTGTCACAAGTGTATTTAAAACAAAAGTTTTTGTTTTCCGAAAACCCTTCTCTAGCAACTAATAGTTATATAGTAGGTATTTGAAATCTAAAGTGTGCCAATGATCACTTTCCTTACGCCCAAATTAAGGACTATTAGGTGGCTATTTAAGTACTAACATGGGGTTTTACTTAAATCGTCCATACTGGCGTGCTATTGTATGGATGCCATTCACTTGAATGGTAATGTATGGATCAAATGCCTCTACGCCAAGGTAAGATGAGTGTAGGACCGCAAGATGTGAGCATGCGGTCGGGAAGAGTAGCTTTAGTACGGCTATGTATGCATGCTTGCATGTGTATATGGTACGTATTTAATTGTGGGTTAAATTATTGTCGGGTAGATTGAGTACGGAAGTATATGTATGGGTATACATATATGGAAGTATTTACGATTACATTCTGCATATTCATTATGGGTTTGGGGCTGAAATGAGATCTTATGCAGGTGCACTAACAGCGAAACATGTAGCTCGACTAGTTACGCTATTTATGAGAAAACGTATGTATGCCACCGTGTCTACCGCAAGAAACAAATTTTTCCTAAGTTTGTGAGGACGCGTCGGAACGAGCATGCATCATGATAATTACCATTCACATAATTACATTGTTCCTCCCCTTATAAAATTCTTACTCGGTTATGTAACTCTTATCCATTATGGCATGGTCTCACCAAGGGGTACATGTTAATGGTGCAGATGGCACGCACAAAGCAGACCGCTCGCAAGTCCACCGGAGGCAGAGCTCTCTGCCGTCAGCTTGCTCCACGTACCCGTCAACGTCACACGTTCCTTGGAGAGTTTGGGATGCCTACACTCTTGTGGAGAGTGCTCGATTATGTAGGCTATCCCGATGGAATGGAACCTCGCTACTTACGGGCGAATGAGCGATTGGGGAAGGTCTCTTAGTTCTTGTGGAGGCCGTTGTTCGTCCCCGAGGTGACGATTACGAGTGGACAGGCTGGTGTTATGAGTCAACCTGGCAGGGCTAGCTGAAGAAGCACCGGCAGGGCAGCCTTTGGGATCTGAGGGACATCATGGATCGTTTTCCTCGGAGAGCGGCAGCCGCTTTGGTTGGAGTCTTTCCAAGAGGTAACCCTCCAGCGACTCATGGCAAGAGCAAGAGGAAAATCTTTGGAGATTGGTGCAAACAGAAAGGCAAAAGCGATGATAACCCTTCCATGAGCGCCATGTTCGCAATAATGAGAGTGTTGGATGGAGTTGAAGGTAGCCTCGGACGTGTGTGTCTGGTGCTCTTGGTCATGCCCACAGAGGACCGACGCGTCGACTTCAGAGGGAGCACGACGCCGAGATTGAAAGGCTCCTGAAGAGATGACTCGGTTAACTCATCAAATAAATGCAGCTTGGACAAGGGAAAATGTCCTAAGAGCTCGACAGCTTTGAGCTAGGACAGCGAGTTATTAATGCGGAAGAGTACAACGATAATCTACATGAAGAGGTTCATCTTCCGAACAATCAGCTCCACCCTTATGTTCCACCCGGAGCCGCAGAAATGGATCTAGAAGGGTGCGAGGAAGAAGAAGAAGTGGAGCTCAAGAAGAAGTAGAACACGAGGAAGGAGATGATCTTAAGGTCGACCTTGATAGTGATCATGATGAGGATTAGATCGCTTAGCATTTAGTGGAAGGACTAATGTATCACCAGTATTCATGTAATGGACCCAGTAGCTCGAATTTGGCCTTAGTAACCGGACTATCATGTAATGTCAATCGCATGTTTGGATGAACGTCAATGCAATTCCGTTCCTTGTTGGTGATCACGATTTAACTTTGCATACATTATGAGCGCGATAAGTGGTCAAATTGGGGATGCCATGTTGCGAGAATGAATTGTTATGCCTCTATTTTTATTGTGAATTTGAGAATTTCTCCGATAATTTCATGCCGCATGATTATGATTCATCTGCAATCTCTTGACATCAACCAATAATCGCTTATTGTTGCAACTTCAGAGATGACGCGCACCGTCTTTGAGTAGGTAGCGATCCACGATGGCAATGGTGATGACTTACCACCACCACCGCCACAAATGCGCTCGATAGTTCTTTGCTCGATTCTTGGGAAGCCAAAGGACAATGGAAGAAGCTTTGCACCTAATCGCGCAAAACACCGCTCGTGGCCACCCACAGCAACCAGGGGCCGAGCCAAATCAGCATAGTACATTCAAGGAGTTTCTGGACACGAAGCCTCCAATCTTCAAGGTGGCTGAGGAACCACTGCAGAGCCGATGGTGGCTGAATACCATTGAGCGAAATTCCGTCTGTTGAGGGTCACGGAGCATCTGAAAGCGTAGTATGCTTCCCATCAATTGCAAGGACCAAAGAGGAATCGGTGGGCGCTTCTGTCGTCTCTCACGCTAATGCGAGAGTGACACGGATCAATTCAAGCTGGCTTTTAGGGACATCATATTCCCCGGCCCGATGCGCATGAAAGCAAATTAATTTATGAGGCTCACTCAGAACAACAAAGTCACTCACAGAGTATATGCACGCATTCAACAACTTGTCAAGATATGCTCCGGTTTTGTGGATACCGAAGAGAAAAAAAGATAGAGAGTTTCAAGCGAGGGTTGGGTACCAAACTGATGAAGACTATGGCAAATTCTCGATGTACCACGTTACAACGAGTTTATTAGTGATGCCTTGACCCAAGAAAACCACAACAACATGCATGGAGTTGCTAAAAAGTCGCAAGAGGGCCTATGAGGCCGGTGCATCCGGATCTTTCCAATCAAAAGCGCCTATCGCGCAGCTAGGCCACAATTCCGCCACACACACCCAAGTTCAGGCCTCCACCACCGAAAGCTCGAAATAACAGCCACATAAACCGTTCCGTAAATGCGTTCACTATTGCCTTACCAAAAGGAAATGGTAATCGGGACAGCTCCACAGAGATTCGAAGTAATCAACCATGTTTCAACTACAACCAATCGGGTCATTGGTCCAAGGAATGCCCCCACCCCAAGAGGAATGGCAACCCAAATCGTAGAACAATCGAGGCGTGTGAATGCCGAGGCACGTCAAGGACAAGTGCATTACAATCATTGTGGAGGAAGTGCCCACGGGAGAAGTTGTCACGGTGGTATGTTTCTTGTCAACAAGCATCCCATTGTTGTTTTATTTGATTCAGAGCTTCTCATTCATTTATGAGTCAAGCATTTGCATCTAGACATGGTCAAGAAATAATTGAAGTAAACAAAGGGGTTTTAACATAAGTTCAAATAGGGTACTCTTATTACCAAAAGATAGTAAAAATGTACTCATCGTGATACAAGGGAGGAGTACACCACAGATTTGATAATATTGCGGGGTTGTCAATAAGTGTAATCTTAGGCATGAATTGGATGAAGTATCATGGTGCTCTTATTGACACTAGCACCCCGCACTATTATGTTGAGAGAACCCACGGAGGGAATGCTTTTCTAGTCCCACTCTCCCGCGATTTCAAACCCCAACATTTAGCTTTGTGCTATCCAAACCACCACAATATGTGATATCCCGTGGTTTGTGAGTTTCGGATGTATTTCCAGAGGAATTACCAGTCTACCACCGGATAGGGACGTGGAATTTAAGATTGAATTAGTGCCGTGTCTCGCACCCATATCCGAAGGCCCTATAGAATGCCACGCAATGAGTTAGCGAACTCAAGGTTCAATTGCAAGATCTATTGGACAAGGGTCTTATCCAACCTAGCTCATCTCCGTGGGGATGTCCAAATTGTTTGTGAAAAAGAAGGATAAGTCACCGAGAATGTGTGTACATTACGCACCACTCAATCTTGTGACCATCAAAACAAATATCCATTGCCCCGCATCGACATCTTGTTCGATCGCTTAGCGAAGGCAAAGGTATTCTCCAAAATTGATTTGAGATCGAAGTTATCATCGATAAAGATTAGACCGGAGGATATACCTAAAACGCTTTCTCGAGGTACGGCTTATACGAGTATTTGGTTATGTCTTTTGGACTAACAAATGCTCCACCTATTTCATGTACCGATGAACTCGGTATTTATGCCCGAACTTGACAAGTTCGTGGCCGTGTTTATCGATGACATATTGATTTATTCGTAAAGTGAGTCGATCACGAAGAGCATTTGAGGATTGTCCTATCGGTCGAGGGAGCATAAGCTATATGCCAAGTTTAGCAAATGTGAATTTTGGATGAGCAAAGTACCTTTCTTAGGTCACATTTTATCAAGAGATGGAATCTCAGTGACCCATCCAAAGTACAAGAGGTCATGAATTGGAAAGCCCCAACTTCGGTTCATGAAGTTCGGAGTTTTCTAGGGTTAGCGAGGATACTATCGCTCGGTTTATTCCAGATTTTTCAAAGATAGCTAAGCCTATGACCGGACTAGTTCGAGAAAGATGAGAAGTACAAATGGACACCGAATGTGAAACAAACTTTTCACACCCTCGTAACTTTGTTGACTACAAACACTGTGTTAGCACAACCAAACATTGAAAAGCCTTTTGATGTATTTTGTGATGCATCGAGAATAGGTTTGGGATGTGTGCTTATGCAAGAAGGAGAGTAATTGCATATGCCTCACGGCAATTGAGAAAACATGAAGTCAACTACCCTACACATGATTTGGAACTTGCAAACTAAGTCCATGCACTAAAGATATGGAGACATTACTTGTTGGGCAATGTATGTCATATCTTTATCGACCACAAAAAGTCTCAAGTATATCTTTACCCAACCAGCTGAACATGAGACAACGAAGATGGTTAGAATTGATTAAGGACTACAATTTAGAAGTGCATTACCATCCGGGTAAAGCAAATGTAGTAGCCGATGCACTTAGTCGGAAATCCCATTGCAACAATCAGTAGAAGCATTGCCGGAAGATGGATTCAACTTGTTACATCCTCATTGTACTACACAATATCACAATCAGTTGTTCACTTGAGGGCAAAATCATAGAGCTACAAAGCAGAGATATGGGAATAAGTCACATCAAGAGAAAAATGCAAGAGCAAGAAACCAAACATTTTAGATTGGACGAAAGAGGTGTATTATGGTTCGAGGACCCGACTAGTGGTGCCAAAAGACCATGAGCTAAGGACTCAAATTTTAGAAGAAGCTCACTCGTCCAAATTGTCTATCCATCCGGGTAGTAGTAAAATGTATCAAGATTTAAGAACCCGTTTTTGGTGGACTAAGATGAAGAAAGAGATCGCAGCCTCGTTGCTAGGTGTGATAACCTGCGATGAGAGTAAAAGTCATGTCCATATGAAAACTCTTTGGATTACTTCAGCCATTGCCTATTCCAGGATGGAAATGGGAGGAAATCAGCATGGACTTTATCACAGCCTTCCAACGACACCACAAGGTCATGATTCAATATGGGTTATTATTGATCGTCTCACCAAATCAGCACATTTTGTACCAGTTCACACCACATATCACGTGGGGAAATACTACGAGTTATATGTTTCCCGGATCGTGAGATTGCATGGAATACCCGACTATAATCTCGGATCGAGGACCACAGGTTCATAGCTCGTTTAAGGGAGCACTTACACCAGCTTTGGGAACCCAAATAATCGGAAGTTCAAACTTATCATCCGCAAACTTCGGAGATGAAGACAGGCGAGTGAACCAAATCCTAGAAGATTTACTTAGAGCTTGTGTTATATCTTCAAAAGGTTCATGGGAAAAATGGTTACCTTTAGCTGAATTCTCCTATAACAACAGTTATCAAGCGAGTATCAAAATGGCTCCATTTGAAGCCTTGTATGGCGAAAAAAGTGCAGAACTCCTTTGAACCTGGATTGAGCCCGGTGAAAGGAGATACTTTGGTATTGATTTTGTAAATGAAGCCAAGAGCAAGTACGTATCATCCAACACCACATGAAGGCAGCTCAATCAAGACAGAAAAAGTTATGCTTATAGAAGAAGAAGACCACTAACTTTTGAAGTGGGTGATTATGTATACTTGAGAGTATCACCCATGAAAGGCGTGAAAAGATTTGGGATGAAAAAGAAGCTTTCACCAAGATATGTAGGGCCATACAAAATTTTGGAACGAAAAGGAAGGTTGCATATAAGTTACAACTTCCTCCGAGAGATGAGTGCAATCTTTGATGTGTTCCATGTTTCTCGGCTAAAGAAATGTCTTGAGTACCGAAGAAGCTATTGCACCCACCAACGTGCAGCTTCAATCGGATTTGACCTATGAAGAAAAACCAATTCGGGTATTAGAAGAGATGGAGAGAGTGACAAGGAGTAAGATTATCAAGTTCTATAAGGTGGTGTGGAACAATCATAGTGAACAAGATGCTACGTGGGAAAGAAGATTATCTACTGAGAAGTTTATCCCGCCTTTTTCCAAGAATGGTAGGTCTTGCAAATCTCGGGACGAGATTTTTATAAGGGGGAGGGGCTGTAACACCTCGGGTGTTAGCCTTGCATAACTTGACTTGCATAACATAAGCATGAGCATCAAGCATTCATAAATCATCATTTACAATTGAAACATTCGATCAAAACATAGAAACATTGCTTGTTATCTCGTATTTCTTGGAACATATGCATATGATCATGTGCAAATAAATGCTAGTGTGTAATGTTGGTCACTATAACACTTTAGCTACACTTAGGTTAACAAAAGAAACATTGTTCATGAAGGCCACATTTCATGATCAAGCACTTAAGTGATATTTCGTGTGTTGACTGAATAGCTATATGAGTGACTACTACATGAAATGCTTAAATGACCTTGCAAATTGTTTAAACATGCTTAGGATATCATTAGGAACAACTTTGGTATTTAGTGCTAAGGCTAGTTTGGTCATTTAGCCATGGTTTGTGTATGTATCATGATTTCAAAGTGACATGTTTGACTAAAGTTGAACTAGGTGTTAGAGACCTTGCATGGAGGAGTTCACTAAAGCAAAGTTGTAGTGTTTGACATAAGGAACAACTTTTATTTTTGGGTCATCACATGGTTCAGCTCCTAACATGTTTGAAATTGGATCACAAGAATCATCATCAAATCCACGATTTCAACACTTAACGAAATTTGCTAAGTCGTGAAACCCACGACAGCTGACAAGTGACCTTCGAGGCATTATAACTTGAGTTCGGGTGAGAATTAGAATGCGATCCTTGAACAACATTTGAAGCTGGTACATGGGTCTACAAATTCTATTCAGTAAGTTTGCACGAAGGAGCCACCGATTAGCCGGTAAATCAAGTTGAAAACGCTACCGTCGAGCTCGACCATCGTGTTTAATTTAAACCGAACAGCGCGTTCGATGGCCGACCGACCAGACGAGAGTTCATTCGCGCCACGTGTCCCCCGGCGACGGCGCAGCGTCGCCAGCGCCGACCGACCACGCCCGAGGCCACGCCACGCCCGCCAGCAGCATTTAACGTTGCCAGCGCCTTGCCGAGCCATTCAGCGCTCCCATTTCGCTCCGGCGCCTTCTCTCTCCTCTCACAGCGAAGATGGCGCGAAGCGCCCACATTCGCCGCGCATAGCAGCAGCAGCGCAGCACTCGTGCCTGCCACTCCCGCACCACCGTGATAGCTCCACCGTCTCCCCAAACCCCCATTGTTTCTCCCGTGCCCGTGCTCACGACAAAGCCCGGTAAGCCACCGCGGCAGCGTGTAGGCTCGCCGGAGTTCCGCCGTGAGCCCCGTCGTCGTGGCTACACGCGCGCCACGATACTCCTCCCGCTCCGGTAGCTAGCGCGCTAGGTCCCCAGCGTTCATAGATGCTTGTCCACGCATTGATTTGAACCACCGTAGCCCACACACGGCGTTTCACCGTCGACCCGCACCTCCACCCGCCATGGCAGCCGCCAGCCAGAGCCGCTAGCTCCGATGAGAAAGCCACCCAAGTAGCTCAATCGATGCGCGAAGTCGAGTAGATCATCGTGTGATGATGTCACCGCCGGCGAGTTCGCCGTCGGCGAGCTCTGGCCGCGCCAGCACCGCGCAGCACCGCTGCCCTGCTCCGTGTCACTGACGCGTGGGGTCCCCTGACCAGCGGGTCCCACCTGTCAGCGACAGAAGTAGTGTAGGCTAACTCATTTTGAATCCAGTTTTTGATTTGTTTTGTGAAATTTGTATCTTCAGTTTGGTAGCTCCAAAAATTGTGAAATAAATATGGTTGTGTTCCTTAGGAAATGTAGTTTTTAAGAAAAATATGTTCTTGGGTTCAACAGTAGAATTTTCTAGAGATTTAAATAGGGATTTGAAATGTGCTTTTAAATACATTCAAATTTGTTTATTTTATATCTAGAGTTCCTGTGCTCCAAAAATTATGAAATTTTTGTGGTGAACTAATCTTAGCATGTGTGAACTCTGGTAAAAATTTGAGGACCAGTGCATGGGTAGATTTAAAGTTATAGATTTTTCTTTTATGACTAGTTAATCCTTGCATGAATTTTCATAAATTAAGTATGAGTCCAAAATTCATGAAATTTGTTGGAGGTAATCCTAGTACCATATGGATGCTAAGAAAAATATGAAATCTGTTGCTTGACACTTTTCAATAGGATTTTCCATTTATGCTATTTCAAGCCTTGCTGCCTTGTCATTTTTGTATAGAATGTTCTACTTGGTAAAATGACATGAAATTTTTACAGTAGTCTCTTGATAGCATTAGTAAAGCTCTGTAAATTTTTGAGAATTTATTAAGCACATCTGATATATATTTATTATTGAACCTAGATATCTAAATAAAATAATAAAGGCAATTTAATAAATAGTTTGGGCTTTACCATTATATCATCTTAACTGTATTTGGTATGCTTAAACTATTGGTAGGTTCTAGGTTGTCAAATTTTGAATGATTACCTGAAGTAGAAGTATTCTTACTTTATGTTGCATGTCAAGTCATTTCCGGACTGATTCTAGAATGTGAGGATTTGCATGTTGAAACTGATGTGTACTGTAAAAATGGTTAATAACAAAGTTGTAGAGAATTGGATAAGCTTTCCAGAAAGTCCTAGATCACTAGATTTGGAATTGTAGAACTCCGGTTATGAGTGAAACAAGTAGCTACAGATTTGTGGCATAGTCGATGCATTATAGAAGTAGTTAAGTAATAATCGAGAAGAGATATGCACCTACTCAAACAACGTGATGCACTTGTTAACATATATGCATTCGTAATACTTATACCATACTCATGCATCTAGGATCGGAGGAAGAGATCACGTTGCTGGAATTCAAGAAGCGAGAGAAGGGAACCCGCAGGAGGATCCGCAAGCCGCAGCCTCCCGGGCGTGGAGCGAAACCTCAAGAGCTTCCGAGTGCCCCGACCATCGCCCTACTTCCTTTCATGAGGCAAGCCCCGAGCATTATAAGTCTCCCAAGAATTTATAAATGTTTATTTAAGTACTTATGATTGCTGCATTAGGTTATAAGAGTTGAATGAAACCACTTGATGCATGTACATTCCTTGTCCGGATATTACACCTTTAACCGTATAGGTCCCGAGGATCGAATATATGCTTAGCCATGCTTAGACCGGTAGAAGTCGGGTGATTTCACATCACTGCGAGATATAGGTGGGTACCGGAGCACGGTTGGTTATAATTGCTATCGTGGAAAAGAACCATGGTTAATGTAAATGGAGACCGGGCGGGATGTCGATAGAAAAGCAACAAGGCATGGAGGTCTTGGGTGTGGATCTATCCCCGTCTGTGTCGATCAAGGACCGTACCGTTGTTGGAACTTCTGACAAGATTGAACGCATGCCTCTCACTTAGCTGGCCGGATAATTCGTTCCGACCGCGAAGCCGAGTAATTCAACTCGGGCGAAATCGTTTCATTGCGCCCCTTCCGGGAACGATCGGTGAGCCCAAGGCGCGTTTGGCTCGAGCATCCTGGCATCTGGTGTTCCAGATTGTGCGGCGCAGTACGGACCCGCGAAATGTGTACCGGAGTTGTACCAAAGGTGACCTAAGGTGACCGTTGATCTGGTCTGCCTGGGTTTGTGTTAGGAATAAATTCCCAGCTGGTTGAAATCGATTCGAATCGCCGTCTCTCCCGGATAGTGAGAAACTTGGCTAGCTCCAACATCGTAGTAACTGTATTATGGAACATGATGGTTCGGATGAAAATGGAATTTCAATACCTGCTATGGTTACTATTGTATGCTTCTAAATGATACCACATGTTTGGCACAGGATAGTTGCTAATCTAGAAATGGATAGTTATAATTAACTTGGTAAAGGAATCATAATTGTACAACGAATCAATTGCCTCTTTCGCAAAATGTTGTCAAGTTACGTCCCACTTATACAGACCTTGCATACTCCTTGGAGTCATTTTATTTCGGTTCATGACGGGTAAGTCTAGTGAGTAGTACCTTCTCGTACTCGGGGTTTATTTTCCCATTGTTGCGAGATGGCACTTTGTGTATCATGGTTATTGCAAGAGTTGCTTCTATCCCATTGTGGATGAGGAGTAAGCCTTGGGCGGCTTCTTTAGTAATTCCTATCCTTGCTTTTGTGGACCGTGATCTAGCTTGGCAATCAGTATCAAACTATGTTGGAAACTTTATCTTGAACTTATTTGCTTCCGCTTTATTTATCAAACTCGGTTTGTAATAACTTTTATTCAGACTCGATGATGAAAAGTATCTCATGTGAACTTTATGTAATATGTGGCATGTATGTTGAATCCTGTACGATCTTGGTTGTTGTAAATCGTTTATCGAGACCCGTCGTGGTACTCGACGGACTACCGGGTTTATATGGGTTCAAGTATGACAGTGCGACCGCTTGCGGATTGCCATTGTACTTGTATTCTTATAAATTGGTCGGTTCTGCGATAGTATGCATGCCTCAAAAGTATCGTTACTTCCCCTTGTGGACCTTCCTAGTTTGTTCCCAACGAACATCAACTTAGGATCAACAAGCAACTCCCTATCTTCAGGATGCCGAAGATCAAAGTAATTAGATTCTACAAAGAATTGGGCATTAGAAGAAACAGAGCAATATTATTATTATAATATTGTCGATAGAATATCGTCGGTAGTCCTCCGAGGGGTATCCCACGAAGGTAGATTGATCGGCAGAGAGGCGTGTAATCAAGAACAAGAAGGCAACAGAGACATACGAGTTAGACAGGTTCAGGCCGTCAATATGACGTAATACCCTACTTATGTGGTATGTTGGATTGTATTGGCTATCGTATGATATTATGTGAGTTTGGACGGGGTCCCTGCCCGCCTTATATAGTCTAGGGGTAGAGTTACAAATTGGTTAGATCTAAGAGATAATCGGAAGGTAATAATAGATTACAGGAATCTTGGGATCATACGTATCCTAACAGATCTCGTAGTATCTTCAGGATATCTTCCCGATGTCTTGCGGGAGGCGCCGAGCAGCGTCGTGCCCCATAAGGCTTCGTCTTGTGGGTTGGGCCGCCCCTAGGGGCGCATCCCATGTGGCCTACCATGGGTATCCGGGGTCGTACCCCCCACAGCTAGTCTCCGAGCGCATTGTACCCGTTGTGCAACGCCGTCTTGAACTTGTCCGAGCAGGTGCGAACAAAGCTGAGCAGTCAAACTCATGGTCCGACCACTGTGATGAGTTGCCGATCAGTTGTGAGCAGTTGCCGAGCAGCACGAACCATCGCCGAGCAGCGTGATCCATCGCTGAGCAGTTGTGAGCAGTTGCCGAGCAACACGAACCGTCGCCGAGCAGCGTGATCCGCCGAGCAGTGTAACTCAAGTATGGCTTGCCATAAGGGTGTAAGGAGCTCAAGTTTAGAATAAAAAATTTCTTCGTGGTGGACCAAGTGTGCCCACTTATTGTCCGACCACAAGTAAGGGAGATAGTCTTCTTTAGCTTCAAGAGGCACGAAGTCTTCCAGAATAAAGCAAACACATTCATCGCAAGGTGAAGTGTGCCCACTTAGTCCCCGAGCCTGACAGTAGATGACGTAGTCATGTGGTGTCAAGGTCCAAAGTAGAAGAATAGTAGAAGACCAACCGAGCAGGCAGCCAGTCCCCGAGCATAGCCCCAAAATGAGAAAAAAGCACATTCACCGCAAGGTGAAGTGTGCCCACTTAGTCCCCGAGCCTGACAGTAGGTGACGTAGTCACATGGTGCCAGGGTCAAAAACAAAAGCAAACCGAAAAAGTCCCCAGCGTCGTGGAGAACCAAGTCATAGTAATGGCGTAGTCCCCGAGCCACAAGTGGAAGTATCGGAGAAGTCAAACCATGGAGGAAAAACTACAGTAATGGCTATACAGTAGCGGTTACTAAGCCTCAATAAATGGCGGCGAAGTCGGCGAATATTCAGCCAGTAATAACCAATTGCAGTGATAAATGGGCGATATGGGCTGTGGTTGCGCGAAGGCCTAGGTAACGGCCCATTAAACCACTTCGGAGAATTCAGAGAGGCGCAAATCGCGGGAACGATTTCCCAAAAACCCTCGAATGCGAAACAATGGAGGGAGTGCTTTATAAGTGCACCGCCGCACCCCACGCTCCCATCTTTGCCACTCTGTCGTTTCATCTTCCTCCTTAGCCCTTGTGCTTCCCGATTCACATCCACACGTGCATTCGCCACCAATCTCAAACCAGATCTGAGAAATGGCACCGAAGAAGGGAGCTATGAAGCCGAGGAAGGCGGCCGCCAGAGCTAGCCGCGACGAGGAATGGGTGCCGTCGAAGATGGGGGAGGCGGAGCTCAACAGGATGGTGGTGACGGGCGTTCTTCTAGACCGCGTCACCACTGGATGGCGGCCAGCCAGCGGTGAGCCCTTCCCGATGCCTCACACTGATGAAGCTATAGTGTTTGAGGATTATTTCTAGCACGGGTTGGGGTTTCCTATTCATCCTTTCCTAAGGGATCTGCTGGATTTCTGGACGATTAGTCTGTGCAATCTCCACCCAAACACCATATTGCACATCTCAATCTTTATCCATTTTTGTGAGGCATATCTGGGGGTTCTTCCACACTTCAACCTCTTCAGACACCTGTTCTGGTTGAAGAAGAAGGGCGGCGATGGTTCTAAGGTGGTCGGCGACGTATATCTGCAACTCCGGGACGGGATGGCCAGCGAGTACATTAATGTACCGCTGGACACTTCTCTGAAGGGGTGGAATGCTAGGTGGTTCTACATGAAGCAGAGCCACCCTGCAATCCGCTGTGACGTCGACCACATCCCGAAGAGCCAGATGAGCTGGTCGGAGAAGCCGAACAACGCTGACATGGAGCAGGTGAGGGAGCTCCTCGACCTAATTAAAGGCATGGAGATTAACGGCGGGCTGGTGGCGGCGAGCTTCATAGTGCGTCGCATCCAGCCCTGCAAGAAGAGGACCCACCCGGTGTTTGACTTCAGGGGTGATGACGATGGGACCTAGGAGAGATCAGAGCGGCTAACGAGGAAAGATGTGCTAGAGCGGGCCGTAGAGCTATTCGCTCCCAACGCCTTGTTCAGTGTGTCAAAGCAGACGAGGGCCTTCAACTATACAAATCCACCTCCTCAGGTAACCATCTCGATTGTTTTGCTCATGATGCTTTTTATCCATGATTGTTGCCGAGTAGTGAACTGATTCACTTATGCAAAGATCCATTCGTAGGAAAGAGTGGTGTACTTCTCAGGCATGTCGAGGGGTGATTGGCCGAGGGGAGTAGACGCCCGGCCACTAGCTCAGCCTGAAAGAAGATGTGGCCAGCACCTCGTCGGAGTCCAGAGACACGGATGCTGATCGAATAGAGAGTTCTCCCCTGGTGTTGGAGAAAGTCCGGGGAAAGATGGCAGTGGCAGATGAACTGGCCTACAAGAAGAGAAAGATGATGGGTGCCGCTCCCCTCAAGCCGAGTGGCATCTCACTTGGCGGCGACCAGACCACTCGGACATGAAGTGCTGCGATGTCCGAGTGGTTGGATGACGACGAGGTTCCAGTGGCTCATCCACCGAGCACTGAAGCGCCTCCATGCAACACGCGCATGGAGGTACGATCGAAGAGAGGGGAAGAAGTCCCCGAGCAAGCGATGAAGGGAGTCCTCAAGCAGGTGGTGAAAGGAGTCCCCGAGCGACAGGCGAGGGAAGTCCCTGAGCAGCAGACGAGGGAGAAGCTGACAGTGGAGACTGTAAGACCTCCACCCCAGAACACGAGAGTTGACCCCACGGCCATGCCTAGGGGCTCGGGTAGGCAGCGCCGGTTCAAGAAATTGTACCGGTAGGCCAAAACATAAGTACATTTGCCTTGGAGTTATTTTGTTGTCATATCCTTATCTTGTTTGGCGATTGACGAGCTGATCTGATGCAGTGCGAGGCTTGCAAAGGATCTGACCCCACCTGTCCAAACTAATGAGCAGCCGAGGGCTTTTCCTGGGGCGGAGGCGATGCCATCGGCTCCCGTCCCGGAGTCCCCGGGTGCTCGGCAACCGGTGGAATCAACCGCCGCTGCTGGTGAACTTGGTGGCGGCGAGAGGTTAGCGTCGATGGCAGATGGGTCAACGACAGTTCCTGAGGCAACGGCGGAGACCGTCGGGTCCTCAGGAGTAGAGGCTAGAGTTGTCGGTGCTGCGCCAGAGTTCGGAGCGGAGAAACCTACGGCGCCGGAGGAGCAGACGACGCTCCCTGAAGCGTCGAAGGGCATGGTCGGACACGCTTTCCGGCCACCGAGCCCCCTGGTGGTGCCTCCAACTGCGGCGGAGGAGGACAAGGTGGAAGAGATCGAGCGTGATGAAGCTCGACCCCAAACTGTCCGAATCCTCCACAAGCACGGCGACGAGGTGGTGGTTGTTGAGGAGGACATCACCAGGGAGCTTAGGAGACTAGAGTCCGCCCTTCCGGAGTGATGAAGCAAATCAAGGTCAGTACCGTGTCTGGAATGCTTGTCTTTGATGTTGGAGATCGAAGTTCTTCATAGTCATTGTGCGTTTGTAGGGGATAACTCAGACTGCCGAGCAACGACACCAACTAATCAAGAGGATGGAGCCCCTCATCGAGGAGAATGAAAAACTCAAGGAGGCGATGAACCTTATGGAGAAGAACATCCAACAAGCCCAGCGTGAGCGAGACCTTGCTGAGTCCAATGCGCAGGACCTGGAATACCAGAAGGGCATCCTATCCGAGCAGCTGGTAGCCATGTCCGAGCAGCTACAGGGCAAGTCCAAGCAGCTAGCCACTATCTTCGAGCAGTTGACGAGTGCTTCCGAGCAGCTTAGAAGCGTCCCTAAGCAAAAAACAGGTATGGCATATCGACGAATGTGTTTTTTTAATGTTGAACAATCATATTGTTGCTGACGACCACTGTGCTTGTTGAGCAAGAAGCGGAGCTCGGCCAGTTGCGCCAGACCGTCGGGCAACTCCGAGAGGAGAAGGCAAAGGAGTCAAGGCGAGCGGAGAAGTTGGCCGAGGAGCTAGAAGGTGAGTATTTCATGGTCAGAGTTACTGGTGGAGTAATTTCTTTGCTTGATGGCCCCTTGTAATGCCTGCAGACTACTGTTGGGGGGTCAAGGCATAGTTCAAAGTGCTGAATCAGGAGGCTAGAACCCAGCGGAACAAGCTCGACGCTGTAGTTGCTGGAATCAAGCCGGTGTTCGACTACGTCGACCTGGAGGTAGCTTCTTAGCCAGACGACAGGCCGCCGCGTCTAGACACCATCATTGAGAGGTGCAAGGCGGCGTGGGAGAACTTCAAGAGCTTCAACCGTGACACCATTGTTACCACCGTTACTCACGCCCTTGCGGTGGTCCGGTCCCACTACCCAACCGTTGACCTTCAGGCGATAGGGGCTGGATTCGCCGAAGGGATGGGCGCGATGGAGCATCAGCAGCTGGAGGATGAGGTGGACGACGTGGCGAAAAAGCTGGCCGGCGACATCGACCTATTCGACGAGATGGACGGCTATGGCGAAGGCCGATGATCTGCTCGAAGAATATTATCTGTAACATCTGGAGAGGGTAGTTAGAGCGCGCGAGAGCGTAGAAAACATTTATGTATGTGTATAAATGTTATAAAGTGCATGTTTATGTAGTTTGCTGGTATTACGGTGAAAGAATCATTGTAGAATTAACCCTGATGCAATTATACGCAGTATAAGTAGCATCTGAGCAGTTAGTTCGTTACTAAAATATTTGTCCTTAGCTAGCCCATAGTCCATAACGTCGAGCGCGGAGCCCATGTACATGTAGGAGGAACAAGCATGACCAAGGAACCGTAGCCGACCACCCATGACGTAGAGTGCGGAGCCCGTAGCACGTGTAGGGAGAGATCGGAGACTAGGTCTTCTCCATAGAGAACAAAGCAGAACATGTGCTGCTCAGCGGTTTGCGAAATAACTTGGAGATATACGTAGCATTGGTGGCGTCCGAGCAGTTAGGTCTCTACTGTGCTCTTGGCTTTGGCTAGCCCATAGTCCATAACATCGAGCTCGGAGCCCATGCACATGTAGGAGGAACAGGCATGACCAAGGAACCGTAGCCGACCACTCATAACGTAGATCATGGAGCCCATAGCACGTGTAGGGTGAGATCGGAGACTGGGTCTTCTCCATAGAGCACAGAACAAGACGTATGCTGCTCGGCAGTTGGCAAAATATCTTGGAGATATGGAGAAATGTGTTCGGAGATTTGGAGAAACCTGTTCGGCGAAATACGTTGGAGATTTTGGGAAACGTGTTCAGAGATTCGGAGAAACCTATTCGGCAAAATACATTGGAGATTTGGAGAAACGTGTTTAGAGATTTAGAGAAACCTGTTCGACGAAATACGTTGGAGATTTGGAGAAACATGGTTGGAGAGTTTATGGAGATCACTTATTGGAGTTTGTTAAGGAGTAGCTTGGAGCTCGGCGACCATAAGTGGAGATTAAATCGTAATAGAGAAAAAATGGAGACAAATTATGGCGACCAAAACTTTATTCATCATGGAGTGGAGAATACATATTTGGAGCGTTTCAAGGATAGAAACGTATAAGGTGCTCGATGTGCCATGAGTTGGGGACATCGATTCTGTCCAAGTCACGTAGGCGATAAGACCCTGGTCGGGTAACCTCTTTGACGACGTAAGGCCCTTCCTAGGGGGAGGAGAGCTTGTGCATCCCTTTGGTTTTTTGTTTTCTACAGAGAATGAGGTCGCCGACAGCAAATGAATGACCTTTGATGTTGCGCTTGTAGTATCTCCGCAAGCCTTCTAGATATTTGGCTGTGCAGACGTAGGTGATCAGGCGTTCCTCTTCGGCCCTGTCGACGTCCTCTATCTGAACAGCTGCGGCTTACTCTTCATCATAATGTTCCACCCTAGGTGCTCGGAAGGCAATGTCCGTTGGTAGTATGGCTTCTGAGCCGTAGACCAAGAAATATGGAGGCATGCCGGTGCTACGACTAGCTTGAGTGAGGAGTCCCCAGACCACAGCTGGTAGCTCTTTGAGCCATTTGCCCAAATGCTTTTCTTCTTTCTGATATAGCCTCTTTTTGAGGGCATCAAGGATCATGCCGTTCGCACGTTCGACCTGGCCGTTGGCTTTGCGATGGGCAACAGAGACGTATTTGACGAAGATGCATTGGTCTTCGTAGAAGTCCCAAAAATGATGACCAGTGAATGTGGTTCCGAGATCAGTGATAATGCTGTTCGGGAGACCGAATCTGTGGATGATATCTTCAAAAAGCTCGACCGCCTTCTTAGCAATAGCTGAGACAAGCGGTTTATACTCGATCCACTTGGAGAACTTGTCGATGGCGACGTATATGTATCGGAAATCACCTGGCGCTGGCTTGAAAGGCCCAATCATATCTAGTCCCCAGCATGCGAAGGGCCAAGAAGCTGGGATGGTCTACAGTTCTTGTGCCGGCACGTGTATTTGCTTGGTGAAAATTTGGCATCCTTCACAACGTCGGACGAGATCTTCTGCATCGAAGATGGCCGTGGGCCAGTAAAAACTAGCTCAGAAAGCTTTGCCGACCAGGTTTCTTGAGGCCACGTGGTTGCCGCAGGAACCAGAGTGAATTTTGAGAAGTAGTTTCACTCCCTCTTCTTGGGTGATGCATTTCTGCAGTATCCCTTCCTTAGCACTTTTCCTTATCAGGTTGTCATCCACTAGTATGTAATGCTTACTTCGATGGATTAGGTGTTTGGTTTTAGTCTTGTCGGCGGGTACTTCGGTGCTGGTGAGGTACTTGATGATTTGTCCCCTCCAATAAGCGATCAGCGAAGGTACTGTAAGTACCAGCTACTCGGCGAGGGGAATCTCTTGAACTTCCTTCTCTTCCTTAATGGATGGCGCCAAAAGATCTTGAATGAAGACCCCCAGCGGAATCACGGCGTGAGAGGAGCCTAACTTGGATAGGTGGTCGACGAGCTGATTTTGATCTCGTACCACGTGGTGGTACTCGATACTGTAGAATTTCCCTTCAAGCTTCCTGATTTCGGTGCAATATGCATCCATCTTGTCACTGAAGCAGGACCAGTCTTTGTTGAGCTGGTTGACGACTAGCACAGAGTCCCCATATACCATGAGGCATTTGACACTGAGCTGAATGTCTATACAGAGTCCGTGGAGACATGCTTCGTATTCGACGGCATTGTTGGAGGCCGGAAAATGTATTCGGAGAACATATCGGAGCTTATCCTTGGTCGGTGTAATGAATAGAATGCCCGCACCAGCACCGTTGATATTGAGAGCGCCATCAAAGTACATCACCCAGTGCTCGGGGCAAGTAGCAGCGATGGGCTCTTGGATCTCGGTCCACTCAGCGATGAAATCAATGAGTGCCTAAGACTTGATGGTAGGCCTGCTTCTAAATTCGATGGAGTAAGTGCCGAGCTTGATAGCCCACTTGATGATGTGGCCGTTGGCCTCTTTGTTGCGGAGAATGTCCCCCTAGAGGGAACTTGGTGACCACGGTGATCTTGTAATACTCGAAGTAGTGGCGGAGCTTGCGCGACGTAATCAGAATGGTGTATAGCAGCTTTTGGACATGAGGATAACGAGTTTTGGGCTCATTAGGGACCTCGCTAATGAAGTAGACCAGACGTTGCACCTTATAGGCGTGCCCGACCTCCTTGCGTTCGATGACAATGGCTGTGCTAATGACACGAGAAGTAGCGGCGATATAGATCAGTAGAGTTTCATCTGGTCGAGGCGCCATCATGATCGGAGGCTTTGTTAGAAACAACTTTCGCTGCTCGAAAGCAGTATGTGCCTCCTTCAACCAGGAAAAGCGCTTGGAGGCCTGGAGGAGTTTGAAGAAAGGTAGTCCCTTTTGGCCGAGGCACGATATGAAGTGGCTTAGAGCAGCCATGCAGCCTGTAAGCTTCTGTGTGTCTTTAACGCATGTTGGCCATTTCATGTTGGTGATGGCGGAGACCTTGTCAGGGTTGGGTTTGATGCCACAGGCGCTGACGATGTAGCCTAGCAGTATATCGGACGGAACTCCAAAGATGCACTTTGAAGGGTTCAGCTTCCATCGGTACCTTTTCAGGTTGGCGAACATTTTCTCGAGGTCAGCGATAAGATTGTCGGTGGTCTTAGACTTGACGACCACATCGTCGATGTAAGCTTTGACATTGCTGCTGATCTGTTGATCGAGGCACATCTGGATGGCCCTTTGATAGGTCACCCCAGTGTTCTTGAGTCTGAAGGACATGGTGGTGTAGCAGTACGCACCGAAGGGCATGATGAACGACGTCTTGATATGGTCTTCTTCCTTGAGGGAGATCTGATGATAGCCAGAGTAATAGTCAAGGAAGGAGAGCAGTTCATAGCCGATGGTGGAGTCTACAACCTCATCTATCTGAGGCAGACCGAAGGGGTCTTTAGGGCAGTGTTTGTTAAAATCAGTGTAATCAACACACATTCTCCATTCTTTATTCTTTTTTTTGAATGAGGACAGGGTTTGCTAACCACTCAGGATGATACACTTCTTTTATGAATCCGGCAGCTAGGAGCCATTTTATTTCTACCCTAATAGCCTCCTTCTTTTCTGGCGCAAATCATCGGAGTTTCTGCTTGATCGGTTTGGTGGTCGGTGAGACATTCAAGGAGTGCTCGATCTTCTATCGTGGTACCCCCGACATGTCTACAGGTTTACAAGCAAACACATCGGTGTTGGCACATAGGAAGGAGACGAACACACTTTCCTTTTTGGGGTCGAGGTGAGCCCCAATCTTCACGATCTTGGAGGGGTCGTCGAGGCCGAGGCCGATTTCCTTGGTTTCTTTGGACTTGGCGGAGGCACGAGGAGGTTCCAGCGATGGGATCTCTAGGTCATCGGCGGGGACCGTCTTGGCATCGGTGACCACACTGGCCATCTAGTTGGAGAGGTCGGTGGCTTTGGCGAGGGCGAGACTCTCTATCTCATAGGCGTAGGCAATGGAGAGGTTGGCCCACAGGGCCAGGACTCCTGTAGGCGAGGGCATCTTCAGCACCAGATAAGCGTAGTGCGGTACAACCATGAACTTGGCCAGAGCTGGCCGACCAAGTATGGCGTGATAGGTGGTGTTGAAGTTGGCGACGTAGAAGTTGATGTGTTCAACGCAGTAGTTGCTTGCCGTGCTGAACTGTACTGGTAGGGTAATCTCTCCAAGTGGTTTGGATGGCCTGCCAGGTACCACATCCCAGAAGGAGGAGTCTGAGGGTGTGAGATCTATTATCCCGCGGCCTAGCTCCATTAGGGCTCTGACGAAGAGGAGATTCAGAGCGCTCCCACCATCGATGAGCACTTTTCTAAAAAGTACTTTCTGAATGGTTGCATCGAGGATGAGGGGGAAACGCCCTGTGTAGGGGATGTCCACCCACTAGTCGGCCCTACTGAAGGTGATGGGGACCTCAGACCAGGGGCGATAGCTGGGGTTGGCGGCGACGTCTTCTGAGTTGACGGCGAGCACCCGACGGGCGGCGAGCTTCCGTTCTCTTCTGCTCTCGGTGGAGGTGAGGCCCCCGAAGATGGTGGCGACCACCTTGTCGTGATCCTGGAAGGCATTGTTGTTGCCCCTAGGTGGTCGGCGGCCTTCGGTGCCATTGTTGTTGTCGTCGTCTGGCTTTCTAGCCTGGAATTCCTTGGCAAAGCCGAGGTAGTCCTTCATCTTATGCTTGGCATTCTTGTGTAGAGGGCACAGGCCGTTGAGGATCTTCTTGTACTGCTTGTTGTAGTTGCGCTTGGCTCGAGGCTCGTCAACAGCGGCGATGATATGGTCTGGTCGGTGGCGGCGATATTGACTAGACTTGGAGCCTTTTGGCCGATCACGGCCACTGTCCCGATGATGAATGCGGTCGTCGTAGCGGTGGTCATTGTGGTGCCGGTCGTCGAGGCGATGGTCGCAGTGGCGAGTTGGGCGATGAGTGCCCGCATCCTCGTTGAAGCACACTTCGGCTTCTTCGGCGTCGGCATACTGGTTGGCAGTCATATTCATCTTGCCAATCCCTATTGGTGGCTTGCGGTTAAACTTGGAGCGGAGGTCGTGGTGATGGAGTCCCTGGACGAAGGCGGTGATGACCTTAGCTTCCGTGATGTTAGGAATATTATTCCTCATCTCAGAAAAACGTCTGATATAGCTACGAAGGAGCTCAGACGGTTTCTAGTAGATGTGGTTTAGATCATGCTTGGTGCCCGGCCGAACACATGTAGCCATGTAATTATTGGTGAAGACCTTCTTTAGCTCTTCCCAGGATCCGATGGAGTCCGGGGCAAGGCTCGTCAGCCAGCTCATCGCAGCTGGCGTGAGCATGATAGGAAGATAATTCGCCATGACGCTGGTTTCTCCCCCGGCGGCGTGCACAACAGTGGCATAAGCTTGCAGCCACTATGTGGGGTTCATCCGTCCCTCATAGGGCTCAACCCCGGTGATTTTGAAACCCCAGGGCCACTAGAGTGTTCAGAGTGCTCTTGTAAAAGCTCTAGGCCCCTCGGGATCATCGCCGGCATGGTCTGCGGCATCACCAGCGTTGAGTGGCTGGAAAGCTAAGTCCGGATTACCGAACTCCTACTCGTACTCCTAATGGCGGCATACTTCTTCTTCATGACGATTGAAACGGCACTCGTTGATACATCGTCGCACGTCCCGGAGATTGTTGAGGTGCACCCGGACGTCTTGGTCGACTTCCTGGTTGTGTTGGTGATGGTGGTCGGCGCGGTTGCCCCTAGCTCCCCCTAGAGAGGTAGTGCATCATCATGGTGCTGGTCAGCGAAATGACTTGGGCGTCGATCAGATCTTGGCACGGCTGATCGGCGAATTGAGCTTGTGGAGTATGAAGGCCTCTGATCCTGGCGGATCTTGTTGGCCTAGTAGTGCGCCGCTTTGAGAATGGCAGCGACCTTGGCGACCTCCGGTGCCTGCGGGAGCTGGGCGAGCTCGTTGGCGGCCATGGCCAAATTGGCGCTTGGGGTCTTGTAGACGTCGTGGCTGTTAACACGGATGAATTCATCATCGAGGTTGCGGTGGAGTTGGCGTGGCCTTCCTTGAGAGTCGAGCTGAGCCTCGGCTTGCGCAAGGGTAGCCTCGTTTGCTCAGTGCTACGCACGGTTAACGTTTCGGTTCTTGCAAGCGGCGCTTTCCTCATTCCGAGGGGGCTATCAACGCTGACATTAAAGATTTCACCTCCACGAAAGGGCGGGAGAGGAAGTAGCTCAGTGGTGGTTTCGGTGAGGGTCTCCATAGAGCCCTGGGACTCGAAGTCTGGATTCTCCTCCAAGATGGTCTGGAGGGACGCTCTAGGGCATCGACCGACGTGTAGCATGTTGACAGTCGACGGGAGCTGGTCGGTGATCTGGTCAGCGAGAGGATGGACGTCTCCCACCTGGTCGTTGAATTGGCCCTTTAGGGCATCTTGGTAGGTGGCGGCGATGTTGGTGAGCCCAAAGGGCAGAGCCGCAACCCCTAGAGTCTTCCGAGCAGCCTCCGATAGATCTGGATCAGAGGGTGGTCGGCGCTGAACCAGATCGATGGATGCGATCAGATCGTCGTTGTTGATCTGTCTCCTCTGGTAGCGAGGAAGCGGGCGGCAAGTTGTCGATGAAGGCGACCTCAGAGGCGATTCCGAGATCGAATCTGCAATCATAGGTGTTGGGGTGACCAGCGCAACATTGATCTGCACTGGCTCAATGAGCTCTCTGACTCCGTCAGCATTGATGATCCATGAGATCGATCCGACCATGAAGATCTGGCCGAGCTGCGGGAGGGACGAAGAGCCTGCGGAAAAAACCATCTTGTTCGACAAGGAAATAGCACGCACACCCCTACCTAGCGCGCCAACCATCGATAGAATATCGTTGGTAGTCCTCCGAGAGGTATCCCACGATAGTAGATTGATCGGCAGAGAGGCGTGTAATCAAGAACAAGAAGGCAACAAGGACACATGAGTTAGACAGGTTCAGGCCGTCAGTATGACATAATACCCTACTCCTGTGGTCTGTTGGATTGTATTGGCTATCGTATGATATTGTGTGAGTTTAGAGGGGGTCCCTGCCCGCCTTATATAGTCTGGGGGGTAGGGTTACAAATCGGTTAGATCTGAGAGATAACCGGAAGGTAATAACAGATTACAAGAATCATGGGATCATACGTATCCTAACAGATCTCGTAGTATCTTTAGGATATCTTCCCGGTGTCTTGCGGGAGGTGCCGAGCAGCGTCGTGCCCCGCAAGGCTTTGTCTTGTGGGCTGGGTCGCCCCTGGGGGCATAGCCCATATGGTCTGCCGTGGGTATCCGGGGTCGTACCCCCCACAAATATAATCTGTAAATAAAAAGGCAAACCGTAAGGCAGTTGTACAATAAACGCTATGTTCAGTTCATATTCAGATCAGAGGAAAACCAAAAACTATTTACCAAGCATGGTTGCTTCAGACAAATATTAGTGGAGAAAACTGAACTTGAACCACAACTTACCTTTGAGAGTCAATGCCAATATATTTCAATGGTTGGCTTTAGGACATTAGTAGTTTAAGCAGTACTAGAGCACTACTGTCAAGAATATCGCAAATGTCGGCGAAGTCATCATCGTGCCATCCAAACCAAGCATCCATCCTAGCATATTCACATGTGGCCGTTACTGATCTACCAGCAAGCACCAAAATTTATTGAGCACAAGAACTTATTCTACATTCGATTATTTTTTTCATATTTGCTTTGGCAGCTGGTTGTGCTAAGCATCAAGCATCACTGTATGAATGGCAACCATTGATTCATCCTGTAAAATTGCAACAATTCTGGGCAACCCAAGCAAAAAAACCATCTTAGTTAACATATAGTCTCTGATAGCCTAATTCCACCTTTTCGGATTTGCTCATTCTAAAAACAAAACATCTCTAAAAACATTTTAACTAGAAATTCTCTCGATGTTAGTTTTAATTATTTTGTTTTTCAGATGAAATATGGCAAAACAATATGCAGTATTCATAGTTTCTGAATTAGTTAAAACCAACTTGGATTTAGGGAGGCAATCAAACAGATGGTCTAGAATTGAGTGCCTTACATCCTCTTTAATCTTTAGAACAATCCAAGCTAAGGGGTTGTTGAAATGACAGTCCCCTCGCTGCCTAAAGTTAAAAAACAACATTTACACATAAATAGTGATGGTGACAAAAATTGTTTCATCCGTTCCAACAATAACAATCTAAAAAGGATTCCAGCAATGTCTCGACATGGTAACTAATCTATCTGAGCAAATCGAATCTTGCCAACCAAACATTTGGCTTTGACGCCAAAGAATTTTCAACCAACAACTCAAACACTTTATAAATTGAAAGATAGTGACATACAACTGAATTTACGTGTAAGACCATACTTTGTAGACAAGTGAATATAGTTGAAACATCCTACCTACCAGAGGAAAACAAGGATCTATGCATTAGAATCCTGTAGTATATTTGCTAATCCATTTCCAAAAAAGCTCGCTGTTAATAGAAACTCTACACTGAACAGCGACAAGCAGGACACAACTGACAGACTGATCTAACAAAATTTGTTGTTCTAACAAAAGCTCACTAGAAAAGAAATCTACATGGCCAAAAGATTTCGAGACGAACCTAAACACAAACATTGCATTTGCTACACAAACATTGCTGGCTCCTACTAAGAAAAAATAAAAACAAATCATTGTTACTAACCCTTAACAACAAAATTGGTTTTACACTGTATCCCATGTTAGTGCTAATTTTTTTGACTCATTGTAATGAGAATATGGGAGTAATGTCATAGCCCAGTGTTCGAAGTGTTCTTGTAGGGGCTCTAGTGCAAGGGACACCTGAGAAAATGACACTCATGGTTTGTTAATGGTTTGTTTCTGATGACACTCATGGCGACTCTGGTACAAAATTCAATCCTTCGACGGTGGCAACTATTCAATTATTGGTCTTTATAGAGCTTGTAGGCAAAAATTAAAAAGAAGATATCTGAACAAAATGAAGTGCTCAAACGTAGACCCAGAAGCCTTACCAACCAGCAAGGAAATCTAAAAGCTCCAGATGATTTTCAATACACTACATGCAACAATATGTTTCATTAGCCTTCTGCCTAAGCAAAATGCACCAGCAGTGAACCAGATCTTTCCTTACCTGTAACCACAGAGGTAATAATGAGGCCTACACCCGATAAAAAACCCAGTTAAACACATCATTAAATTTTAAAAAGGTCATGAAGAAGATTAAAGGAGAGCTAACGTACTCCCCAACCTAAGGAAGGTAGATTCTGGATGACCTGCTCTTGATTTGGTTCTACTTCTCCATCACTAAAAATCAACACTCTCAACAAAGAGATATTTTTCTCGACCTCGCTCTTCCAGAGCCTAATAAGAAGGTGAATACCAATTAGACTGCAAGTAGTATTATAATAAATCACTTCGCTTCGAGGAGCATAGAACAAGGATAATAATCAATGGCATGCTGACATCATGGTAGAGGTAATATAAACAAACATACTATTGCACTTGACTCCATGTAAATTCCAATGTTGTTCATGTCAACAAAAAAAACTTGCTGTCGGTGCAGAAAGTGACCAACACGTAAATATTTGTAGTTTTGCCATACGTTGTGATCGGATGTGGCCTAGCACTTAATGACATAGGGTTTATACTGGTTCTGGCAACATGCCCTATGTTCAGTCTAAGTCGGTTGATGACTTTATTCCTAAGCCTAGGTGCTCAAAGTTTGCTGTGGGGTTACAAACGAGAGGGAGAAAGATGGGGGGTGCGAGAGGTCTGGTCGGACTCCGGACTAAAGGGATAAGAGTGATGGGAGCTCCTACGTGTGCTAAGTATTCGAGCGTGTGCTCTATGTAGCTTTAGAGTGTCTAAAGCTAGCAGAGGGTGAATCGATCGTTGGTTGTTCGAATCGTGTGTGTGTTTGAGTTGTCCGTGTTCGAGAGTCATCCTTATTGGGAGAGAGCGCATCCCCTTTTATAGATGAAATGGACGGCCTTACAAGTGGAAGAGAGAAAGAGTGTACGCATGCTACTAAGTCTTGTTGCCCATGCCATCAGGTACAAGATGATTGTAGGCGCCCACAACACTGTTGATGTTGGACGCATGTGGGAGGTTTCACCGTATTCACCATGTATGGCAAATGACGGCGCCCACAACACTGTCGATGCCTAGAGCCATATGGAGGGTTTTACCATGTTCGCCTGGTAGGGGAATCGATGGTGCCCACAACACTGTAGGGCAAACGTCGGTGCCCACAACACTGCTTGGGTTCTGACATGCCTAGAAGGTTGTAGGGCATCCTTCTGACATGCCCTATTGGTACTGTCCTATAGGTGTATAGGGTACGATCCTCAGTATTGTGGTTGACTTGAGCACCCTACCCTACTTGCTCTGCCTGTTTCCTAGGTCCTCACCGAGCGGGCGTCCCTGGTCGGTTGGTCCCAGTCAGCTCCGACTGCGCCAGTCGGAGAAGAGCTATAAGCAGAGATCTGGTGCATCCCTGGTTGGAGACGTGGGTCGGAGTCAAAAGCGAGCGCTGTTCCACTATTCCTCCTCAGCAAGGCCTTCTGGTTGGAGAGGCGGGCTGGAGTCAAAAGCGAGTGCTGTTCCTCCTTGGCCAGGCCTTGCTGAGAGGCGGGCCAGAGTCAGAAGCGAGCATCTTTCCTCTTCGGCCAGGCCTTCCGGTCGGAGAGGCGGGCCAGAGTCGGAAGTGAGGCCTTTCGGTTGGAGTGGCGGGCCAGGGTCAGAGGCGAGTGCCATTCCTCTTCGACCAGGCCTATTAGTCGGAGAGGCAAGCCAGGGTCAGAGGTGAGCGCCGTTTCTTTTTGGCCAGGCCTTTCGGTCAGAGACTGGATTGCCCTCCTGGCCTGTCGTTTAGGTATTTTGGGCCGGCCCCGGAGTTATGCGTCATTCGCAACATCATTTGCTGGGCCGATCTTTTGCTGGGAAGCAGGTCCATGAGGGACCCTGGGTTTATGAACCCGACAGGAGCCCTCGAGCCCTCGGGTGATTCAGGTAGAATCGTCGGGGGGACTTTTTTGTTTGACGACGGTGCGCGCGAGCGCACCCATGGGTGTAGCCCCCGAGCCCCTGGGTGATTCGGGTAGAATCGTCCTAGGGGGTTTTTGTGTTGCCAGTGAGGGAATTTTTCATTTCGATAGCGGGTGCGCGTGAGCGCACCCACGGGGGTAGCCCCTGAGCCCCCGGGTGATTCGGGCAGAATCGCCTGGGGGGTTTTGTCAGTGGGCGTGTATGTGTGCACTTTGGTGGGCGTAGCCTCCTCTTTCCAGTTTTTGACTCATCATTACCGAGAGCGCGGTCCTAGGTGTTTGGGCATGGCTGAGGGACTGGGCAAGACGGAGTCATCAACTAGGGCATCGGGTACACCGAGGGTTCGAGCGAGTCGGAGTCACGGAACTAGGCATCGGGTGCAGCCGAGGAACGGCCAAGGGATCGGGCGAGATGGACTCACAGACCTAGGCGTTGGGTGAGCCAAAGGATTGGGTGAGGATCCAGGCGTTGGGTGAGCCGAGGAATCAGGCGAGTCGGAGTCACAGATCTAGGCGTCAGGCGCGCCGAGGGACCGGGTGAGTTAGAGTCGTGGATCCAAGAGTCGGGCGAGCTGAGGGACCTAGTGAGTCAGAGTCATGGATCTAGGCGTTGGGAGAGCTGAGGGACCGAGCGAGTTAGAGTCACGGATCCAGGCATCTAGCGAGCCAAGGGACCGAGCGAGTCGGAGTCACGGATCTAGGCATCGGGCGAGCTGAGGGACTGGGTGAGTCAAAGTTGTAGATCCAGCCGTCGGGCGAGCCGAGGGATCAGGCGAGTCGGGGTGTCTTGAGCCCCTAAGCCCCATTGGGCTCAGTAGGGGTTGGTTGAGTTTTGTGCGTTACCCTGTCTACGATTTCTGCAATCGGAGGGGCTGAGCTAACGTCGGTTGCCTCGATGGCTCGAGTGACGCGCTCGGTGAGCTCGCTAACGGGCACATTCGAGTGAAATCCGGGTCCGTCATTCGTGATGGGGTTAGCATAGCCCTCATGTGGCATTCCACTGCTCCTTAACCCACGTCCCGATAGATGCCTGGGTCATTTTGGAGACCGACCCGGGTGGCTCGCTGGCCTGCCCTCGATGGAGATTCTGTGGGCATGGCTCGAGGTTTATATTGAACGAGAAGGTTGAGATGATCCTGTCTACTTTGGAGCAGACTGGGTGAGGGCCACTAGGGCTCATCTGCGTTTTCTCCCCTGGCTCTGTTTGACGCGAGGTGGCCTTGAACTCTTCGTGGGCTGGCCTTCGAACCCCGGTCGGTCGTTGCTCATGTTGAATGAGGCAACTGCCGCTTTGTGACGCAACACGGAGCGTTGTGATGCATTTAACTACATATGCGATGCTTCGGATGTATGGGATGAATGAATGCGTGCATGGATGAATGTGTGAATGCACATATGAGAATGGATGAATGAATGTTTATGCATTTAGAAAATCAAATAAAGTAAGGGGGATTGGTATAGTTACCTTGATGACTCGAGTGACAGGCTTGAGGAGTTTTTTATTAGATATGTCTGAATGGGATCCATGCTCGTCGTTCGTGATAGAGTCGGCATGTCCCACATGGGAAGTCCCTCTGCTCCTTACCTATCTCTCAGTATTCACCTTTGCCGTCTGATCGACTTAGGACACCCGTTGGTCTCCCCTGGGTGGAGATCATGTTGTTGGGCCCTTCCAAGTCTTGCCTGGGAAGGTGGAGGGCCGCCTACGTGCAGTTGCTCCTTGTTTCCCATGCTCGATGTGTGGTAGTGGTGGGCCATGCCCAGGCCATGTCCAGTCTACCAGGCGCCGTTTCGTCGAGCAGGGCACATCCCATCGGTCAGGACGCGTCCCACCATATCCCATCCGCATTGAATGGGGGAAGGGAGAGGGTTTTTTGCCCCAATCCTTTGCCATTCCCCAACCGTTGTGCCTCCTCTTTAAATAGGGGAAGGGAGAGGGCTTTCATCATGTTCCTTCACCTATTCCCCATCTGCTACCTCTCCTCCTTCTTCCTTCTCGCCAAGAGTGCTTATGTGCCGTGGTGGTTCCTAGGAGAAAAAGTGTAGAGTGAGGGAGAGGAGAAACTCACAG
Organism: Miscanthus lutarioriparius; assembly: GCA_904845875.1. NCBI lineage: Eukaryota > Viridiplantae > Streptophyta > Magnoliopsida > Poales > Poaceae > Miscanthus > Miscanthus lutarioriparius. The sequence continues at coordinate 87,435,317 of CAJGYO010000006.1, forward strand.
ATCCGTTCATGAATCCGGAGCGCAATATCGAGCTGGAGGTCATCCGTTGTGAGTGAGTCGGTGTTGGCCGCCTTCCTTAAGAAGGGGGGTGCTGCCGCCGAAGGAGGTGGTGCACTAGAGGGCTCCAGCGGGGGAGGCTTTTCCATGGCCTTGGGCCAGCGAGGTTGTCTCCTTCCTCACCTTCCACGAGCATGGGCTAGGATACCCCGCGCACTGATTCCTGCACGGGCTCCTCAATGAGTGGGGCCTAGAGCTACAACAACTCAATCTGACTGGGGTGCTGCACATCGTCGGCTTCATCATAGTATGTGAGGCCTTCCTCGGGATGGAGCCACATGTGGACTTCTTCCGGTGGCTCTTCTTTAGTCGAGCTTTGTCGGAGGGGGACCCGCCTAGGACCGCACCGGTGGGGGGCTTCACGCTACAGAAGAAGCAGAGTGCATTAGGCGCTATGGGGGTGTTGACCCCTATACCCTTACGGCTAAGATTGGGCTGGCCTAGATCAGTGGGTCCGGTCCACCAAAAGACGACGCACGGCCCGACCAACCTGTTCGGAGTCCCATGCAAGGAGTCAAGACAGATTTGGCGATCAAGCAAGATCTCGGTCGGTTAGAATAGGAATCCTTATCTGGTCACCTATGGCAATTATAACTGACTAGGATTAGTTTCCAGATCTGTAACCCTGCCCCTCGGACTATATAAGGCGGGCAGGGGACCCCTCTAAAAAAACATCTCTCATTGACATACAACAATACAATCGGACGCAGGATGTAGGTATTACGCCTTCTCGGTAGCCGAACCTGGATAAAACCTTATGTGTCTTGCGTCACCATCTTGTTTGTGGCTTGCGCATCTGTCTGCCGACAATCTACTACCTTGGGCATACCCCTGGGTAGACTGCCGACCATATTTTGTCGATAATGGCGTGCTAGGTAGGGGGTGTGCGTACTGCTCTCCAAGCGAACAAGATGGTCATCATCCCTGGCTTCATGGCTATGCCGAACGGCCTCACGTTCACCATCGGTCAGATCACCTGGACCACCAGCTCCGACGACTTCATCGCCACGATCACGGAGGAGGCGCGGATTCAATCTGCGTCGACTGCTGCTTCACCTGCATCGGCTATGGCTCTGACCACGGTGGATACGACTCCGACCATGGTGGATCTGGCTCCGACCACTCCCGCATCGCTTTCAACCACGCCGACAATCCGTCATTCGCTTCCCCGCTACAAAGGGAGGCAGATCGACAACACCGACCTGCTCGACTCCATCGATCAGGTCAGCACCAAGCTCGCTGAAACCCTAGCTCTGGTAAGTTCAATTCAAAGTGGACCTAATGAGCAGGTAATCGCTTCCCACAACAGATCTACCCGACTGGCTCGGGCCAGTCGTCCTGCACAACTTGGTACAGATCTCGTGGTCATATCTACTCCTGAAGGGCGCTCTGCTCGTCACCGGCCAGCCTCCGCGATGGGTCTCTAGCTCTCCGAGTACGAAGCCTTGACGGAGAACTACCAGGCTTAGCCCTATGGCCTGCGAAACGCTACCTCCAACTATGCGTGTAATATACAACGCCGCTTGGATCTGTGTCGACCTCAGTCGAAGCCACGAAATTTCGTCAACATGGTCCGGATTGAGGATTATCAAGAAGGATCCGTCCACATAGTCCAAGAGGGTGACTCTAGCTCCTCATCTGGCATCGCATCCAATGCCTCCAACCACACTAAGCTCCAGCATCACGATGATGAAGGCATCGAATACGATCTGGATATCCCAGACCACGCCCTAGGGTTCCCACAATTCCCGTCCTTCCCACCAAGATGAGGGGATTTGATCAATGTTGTCAGTAATGATGAACCACCAGTAGTCGGCGAAACAGAACAGGAAAGGATTGCACGCGAAGCACGTAATATTGACCGGTTTAATCATCGACAAATTGAAGCTGAAGCAGAAGAGGAGGCACGACGCATAAGGGTCCAACCACGCGACCTCAACAATGCTTTCGACAGGGTGGGGGACAAACAGGTCTTCAGGACCCCAAGCGCCAATGTAGCCGTCGCTATGGCGACAATGCAACGGCTACCCAATACCCCGGAAACTCAGGCATTTCGTGATGAAATACAAGCCTATCTGACGGCTGCTATGGCCCGGACCACAGAGATTGTAAATCAGGCCCGGGCTCCCTCCGTCTCAGTCGAGTCAAGCCACAGCCGCCAGTACTCAAGCCGCTCACAGCCACCCAACCTACGTGGCTCGCGCAACGATGATCCATCAGATAACCATCAAGGTGGAAACGGCGGCCATGATGGCAGTTGAGATGACAACCGCCGTCGTCAGGACAATCACCGCAACGTCCGAGACGACAACCGCCGCGACAACCACGGTCACAGGGCTAATCTGGATGGCAACCGAGATCGCTGCGATGGCAATAACGATCTCCGCCACTACCTCGGAGGACGTGATCTGTGTGATCGCATCAACCAGAGAGCCAACGATCATGCATCCCACGAAAGCTATCGCCGTATGGAATATGATACTGCCCACGGTCCACCGGGTTTGAAGCAGTTTACTCCGCACCTTCACCAAGTCATATGGCCCAAGAACTTCAAGCTCGAAAAACTTCAGAAGTATGACGGCAAGGAGAACCCCGAATTATGGGTCATGCTCTACGAAACTGCGTGTAGATCAGCCATGGCTGACGAGCACGTCATGTCTAACTACTTTCTAGTAGCTGTTGGTCATGCAGGTCACCAGTGGCTGGTCAGCTTGCTGACAAACTACTTCGATTCCTGGCAAGAACTCAGGCAAGCTTTCATCGACAACTTCATTGCCACTTGTGAGCAACCCGGCAACAAATATGATCTGCAGCGGATTCGAGATCGGAAAGATGAGCCACTGCACGAGTACGTCCGGCGTTTCTCGGAGATGCGCATCAAGGTCCCATCAATATCCAACAGTGAGGCAATCGAGGCTTTCGTCACTGGCCTCCGCTTCCACGATGCTCTAAGGGACAAGCTCCTTCGCAAGAGGCCTGAGTCGGTCACAGCGCCCCTGGCCACCGCTAAGAAATATGCGGACACCGATGATGCTAAAAAGATAATTATCGAAGAAGCAGCAAGGGTTCCGCGCTCCAACCACCCCCACACTGCGACGACTACCATGGCAATCGTGGCCGAAGCGACAATTTTGACCGCCGCAACCAGCGCAACAACTCCCGCGACCACCGCGACCAACGTAATCAGCGACGTAACTGTCGTGACGATTACAGGGGCAAGCGTGCTCGGGAAGACGATGTCGAAGTCAACACCGTTAAAAAAGGGGGCGGACGTCGTAACTACGAAGAAGATTACGCCAAAGCATTGAAGGGGCCTTGCCAGCTCCATCCCAAGTCAAACCACACCATGGGGAACTATCGCGTTCTCAAGTCTATCTACACGCGTCAACAGGCTCCGGACACGTCCGACAAGCCTAACGATGCAGGGGAACAGCGTAACGTGGACAACGACGATGACAACGTAGATCCTCATCACAAGTATGTCAAGCCAACCGATCATGTACACACCATCATTGGAGGCAAAGTGTCCATCGAGACCAAGCGAGAACGCAAGCTGCTCGCCCGTGCTTGCTTGAATGTGGCCAACACCGACAACCTTATCGCCGATCCACGGCTCCCTCCTTGGTCTCACCGTGAGATCTCCTTTAGCAGAAAAGACCAATGGGCTACAATACCCAAGCCAGGATGTTTTCCCCTGGTCCTTGATCCTTGTATCAACAAAGTTCAATTCGACAGAGTGCTGATTGATGGCGGCAGCTCCATCAATATACTGTTCAAGAATAGTCTGCCGGCCCTGAAGATAACCCAGGTGGATCTCAAGCCATACGAGGCACAGTTCTGGGGTGTTCTCCCCGGACAAAGCTCTACACCTCTCGGGCAGATCACGTTACCTGTGCAGTTCGGGACCCTAGACCACTTCCGCACCGACTACGTCAACTTCATGGTCGCTGACTTCGACGGTACCTACCATGCTATCCTGGGTCGACCATCGCTCACCAAGTTTATGGCCATACCTCATTACAGGTATCTGGTGATGAAGATGCCTACCGAGAAGGGAGTTCTAACTCTCAGGGGCAATGTATATGCAGCTTATACCTGTGAGGACGATAGCTTTAGAGTAGCAGAGGCTCACGACCTCTCTATTCGCATGACCATGACCATGCTCGATGCTAGGAAGACCTCGGCCAACCACCTAGAGATCCTAGAGCTCGAGGCTCCACACAAGAACACTAAGTCCAAGAAGCACAAGGTGATCCAGCTGGTCGACGACGATCCCAGCAAAACGGCCCTTATCGGGGCCAACCTGGATCCCAAATAGGAAGACGCGCTCGTCAGGTTCTTGAGAAGCAATGTGGATGTGTTCGCATGGAAACCTGCTGACATGCTCGGTGTACCTCAGAACTTGATCGAGCACTCCTTGAATGTCAATGGAAAGGCCAAACCTATCAAGCAGAAGCTACGACAGTTCGCTTGCGACAAGAAGGAGGCGATTAGGGTAGAAGTTACACAGCTTTTGGCAGCTGGATTTATTAAAGAAGTGTATCATCCGGAGTGGTTATCCAACCCGGTTCTTGTACGCAAAAAGAATAATGAATGGAGAATGTGCGTTGATTATACTGATCTCAACAAACACTGCCCTAAGGACCCCTTCGGCTTACCTCGCATAGACGAGGTCGTTGATTCAACCGCCGGTTGCGAGCTGCTTTCCTTTCTCGATTGCTACTCTGGTTATCACCAGATCGCTCTCAAAAAGGACAACCAGATCAAGACATCTTTTATCACGCCTTTCGGCGCCTACTACTACACGACCATGTCGTTTGGGCTAAAAAACGCTGGGGCTACCTACCAACGCGCTATACAGGCCTACCTCAAAGACGAAATAAAAGACGACCTCATCGAGGCTTATGTTGATGATGTAGTTGTCAAAACCAAGGAAGCGCATACCCTTGTTGACAACCTGGAACGCACCTTTGCAGCCCTTGACACATTCTAATGGAAATTAAACCCAAAGAAGTGTATCTTTGGTGTTCCTTCCGGCATACTACTTGGCAACGTCGTCAGTCACGACGGCATACGCCCTAACTCGGAGAAAGTCAAAGCTGTCTTGGACATAAAGCTGCCCAAAAAGGTGAAGGATGTTCAGAAGCTTACCGGATGCATGGCTGCTCTCAGCCGTTTCATATCAAGATTAGGCGAAAAGGGATTACTGTTCTTTAAACTGCTCAAAGCATAAGAGAAGTATGAGTGGTCGGAGGAAGCATACGCTTCCTTCACACAGCTGAAACAATACCCTACGTCACCTCCGGTCCTCACTGCTCCCAGAGAAGACGAAACACTCCTGCTTTACATTGCGGCAACTAATCGAGTGGTTTCCACTGCCATGGTAGTCGAACGTGACGAGCCTGGCCATGTCTACGAGGTACAGCGCCCAATCTATTTCATTAGTGAGGTGCCCAATGAATCCAAGACCAGGTACCCACAGATCCAGAAATTGATCTATGCCATACTGATAACATCCCAAAAGTTGAAACATTACTTCGACGGATATCATGTGGTGGTCATGACTGAGTACCCTCTGTGAGACATAATTAGCAACAAGGATGCGAACGGACGCATTGTCAAGTGGGCAATGGAGCTATGCCCCTTTTCCCTGGAATTCGCAAGCCGTACTACGATCAAGTCTCAGGCACTCGTCGATTTCATCGTTGAGTGGATAGACTTAAGCATGCCTACCTCTCAGGGGCCCGATGAGTGTTGGAAGATGTACTTCGACGGTTCCCTCAACATCGACGGCGTAGGAGCAGGAGTCCTTTTCGTGTCGCCATCCAAGGAGCAGCTCTGGTACGTCCTCATGATTCATTTCCCAGCATCTAATAATGCCGCTGAATACGAAGCATGCCTACATGGTTTGCGCATTGCGGTCGAGCTCGGTGTTAAACGTCTCTATGTCTATGGAGACTCGGCTCTGGTCATCAACCAACTCAACAAGGACTGGGACACGACCAGTGAAAGGATGGATGCGTACTGCAAGTCGATCAGAAAGCTTGAAGGCAGGTTTTATGGCATCGAGTACACACACGTGGTCCAGGACAAAAATCAAGCAACAGATGCGCTGTCCAAGTTAGGATCATCCTGAGCCAAAGTCCCACATGGCGTATTCATCCAAGACCTCCTCATGCCTTCCATTGAGGAGGAAGATCCCACGGTCGACAAGCCTATAGACAAGCAATTGGTGGCTACGGATCCGGTGTCGAGCACCGCTGAGCCATCTCCGACCACGCATGAGCCCGACTGGAGAGAACCTTTCATCAAGTACCTGACAGATGGCAGCGGTTATACTGATCGGACAGAAAACGAGCGCCTGATGCGTCGCAGTAAGCAATATCTGCTCGTCGATGGCAAGTTATGGCGCAAGAACACAAAGGAGGAAATCTTGATGAAGTGTATAACCCAGGAGGACAACGAACGTCTCCTAGACCAAATCCACTCTGGCTCCTACGACAACCATGCAGCCTCAAGAACGCTGGTCAGTAAGGCTTTCTGAGCAGGGTTCTATTGGCCGTCAGCAGTAGCCGACGCAGAGAAGCTAGTATGCCACTGTGAGGGTTGTTAGTTCTTCACCAAGAGAATCCACGTACCAGCACATGAGATCCAGACAATACCAGCCTCTTAGCCCTTCGCATGCTGGGGACTAAATATGATCGGGCCTTTCAAACCGGCTCCTAGGAAATTTACATGCGTCTTTGTGCTGATCGACAAATTTTCTAAGTGGATAGAATACATGCCTCTGGTACAGGCATCCTCAGAAAAGGCTGTCACATTCCTCGACCAGGTCATCCACCGCTTCGGCATACCCAACAGCATCATCACTGATCTGGGCACTCAGTTCACCGGGAACGCTTTTTGGGACTTCTGCGATGAAAGGAGCATAGTAGTAAAATACGTCTCGGTGGCGCACCCTAGAGCTAATGGACAAGTAATGGATTGATTTTGGACGCATTGAAGAAGAGGATGTACAGAGAAAATGACAAAGCTCCCAGAAGATGGCTCAAAGAGTTACCAGCCGTGGTCTGGGGCCTCAAAACTCAGCCCAGTCGTAACACCGGCGTCTCACCGTACTTCATGGTTTACAGCGCCGAGGCAGTCCTCCCAGCAGATATAGCTTTCAGATCAGCATGGGTAGAGAACTTCGATGAAGGCAAGGTCAATCAAGTACGGGAGCTAGAAGTGAATAGCGCAGAAGAGAAGCGGCTCAATTCTTGTATACGTATGGCCAAATACCTAGCTATTTTGCGCAGGTACTACAACAAGAATGTTAAAGAGCGGTTTTTCATGGTCGGGGACCTGGTCCTGAAGTGGAAGACGAACCAGACCGGTGTCCATAAACTCGCAACCCCATGGGAGGGGCCCTTTATGATCAAGGAAGTCACACGACCAACGTCTTACAGGTTAGCTCACCTAGACGGTATGGACGTACCAAACTCGTGGCACATCGACAAGCTTAGACATTTCTATGCTTAACTGCTGAGATATGTACTCCTTTTGTACTTTCGATTTACTTCAATAAAGCTATTATGATTTCTTCGACCACTCTAATGTGTCACTTCGAATTTTATGGTTGTTCTAACTTAGCCAGTAAAAGCCGACCACCATTCCTTCTACGGTTTTCGGAGCAGGCCCTGTCTCTGATTCCTCCCAACACGTGCATGGGATCCGTTCTCTACGTTACGGGTGATCGGCAGGTCCCCCCTGGTTTGACTTGTCTGCGTCGTTGTGTGCACAGGTCGCGCACCTCACACTACGACCACATGGCAAACTAGGGCCGTACAAACTTCTCGGGATGACGTGTCGAGCAAAATGGTACAACTAAATAGAACGTTAACATGTTCTCACTTAGTTACACCAACATGAGTATCAAGCTTAAATACGTTTTATACAAAGCAAACAAGCTTATGATGATATACAGTTACGTTATTACAAGCTTGCCTGAAGATGCTCAAGTTTACAAACACACAACTATGTCCTCCTTCTACAGCTCTAAGCCTATTCCATTGGCTGGTCGGGGTGCGTGGCACCTACTGCTCGCTGCTTCTGATATCCTACTCGAGTCTCGGGGACTCATGTGCTAGTCGAGCTGAAGAGGATGGCCCCGTCGATGCCTGGCTGGTCGAGACCACAGGCTTTGTCGGTTGGCTTGCAACTGATGGCGTTTCTAGTTGACTATTCGATGGCGCACCCTGTACAGGTGCTGTCCCACCTCCACACAGGTTAATATCGCTAATTATCTTTAACAATAGGTCCAGCTAGGCCATCCGAAGCTCCTCAGCCTTGTCTGGGTCTACCTCCTTCGGGTACCCAGCCTCTAGGCGCTTGAGATCGATCAGGGGGTAGTGGGCATGCACCATGCTTAGAACATTTGCACCCGTGTACTCACCCGCCTCCTTCACGAACTCTTGGAACCAACTCCATGCCTTTCAGCACCTCTCGACCAGTCTGAGCTCCAACGTCCTTGGCGCTTCCTCTGTAAGCGCCGGATCGATAAGGTCGAGGATGGGCAAAATGCCAGTTGCCACTTCCTGGCACCGGTTCTTCCATGTGTCCCGATCTTCGGTGGTCTCTAGGCATCGCGTCTTCCAGCCGTCACAATCTTTAATGACATCTTCTAGATGTTTCTTGGCATTGATTTTTAAAACTACAAACCATACAAGACATCAGAATGTAACGGCATGACAAGATAGGGCGGGCAACAGAATGAGCAAGGTGGTCTGGAACACTTACTTTTCAGTTCCTCCTTCATCTTAGTTGCACGTTCTCGGAGTTGAGACTGGTCGCGCACCAGTTTCTCGTTGTCCTCCTTTAGGCGACCACACTCTACGGTCACACGGATATTCTCCTCTTGGAGGTGGGTTACTTTGGCTTCTAATCCTGCGCTACAGCTGTCACTACCAACAATGGAACAACGCGTGTCATGCGCTTGTTGTGATAAAACGACAACTTACTTGTTTTTTCCTGCTCTTTGTTACTGAGCTGGACGACTAGATTCTGGTTTTTTGCATCTTGTTCCATCCTCTCTCGGTCGACGGCTTCAAGCTAGCGGCGCAAGCGTTCCACCTCGGCCGCCAGTTCTCTATTGTTTGCCGTGATTCCCTCAATCTGGTCAAAGCACCTTTTTCGATACCTTGCGGTCTTCATCAAGTCCTGCATATAAACAAGCTAAGTCAGACAGTTCGACTAAATGGTAGGATCAAGTGGTCAAGCCAAACATACCTAAACTTCTGTCACTAGATGTTTTGCCGCTCGTTCAACTTTTAGGGTCTCTTCAACCTCTAGGATTTCCTCATTCATAACCCACTCGTCGTTCCACCGGCGCGACACATATACATGTTGTCGTTTGTCTTGGGTGTAACACCTCGGGTGTTAGCCTTGCATAACTTGACTTGCATAACATAAGCATGAGCATCAAGCATTCATAAATCATCATTTACAATTGAAACATTCGATCGAAACATATGAAACATTGCTTGTTATCTCGTATTTCTTGGAACATATGCATATGATCATGTGCAAATAAATGCTAGTGTGTAATGTTGGTCACTATAACACTTTAGCTACACTTAGGTTAACAAAAGAAACATTGTTCATGAAGGCCACATTTCATGATCAAGCACTTAAGTGATATTTCATGTGTTGACCTGAATAGCTATATGAGTGACTACTACATGAAATGCTTAAATGACCTTGCAAATTGTTTAAACATGCTTAGGATATCATTAGGAACAACTTTGGTATTTAGTGCTAAGGCTAGTTTGGTCATTTAGCCCTGGTTTGTGTATGTATCATGATTTCAAAGTGACATGTTTGACTAAAGTTGAACTAGGTGTTAGAGACCTTGCATGGAGGAGTTCACTAAAGCAATGTTGTAGTGTTTGACATAAGGAACAACTTTTATTTTTTGGGTCATCACATGATTCAGCTCCTAACATGTTTGAAATTGGATCACAAGAATCATCAAAATCCTAATTTCAACACTTAACGAAATTTGCTAAGTCGTGAAACCACACACCACCGACAAGCCTACTTTGAGCATGATTTTACTCGGTTTAGGTTGCGAATTAGAGTATGCTGCCTTAACAAGAGTTGGAGATGGTACATGGTTCTACAACTTCTATTCAAGAAGTTTGCACGAAGGAGCCACCGTTTAGCCGGTAAATCAACGAGAAAACGCTACCGTCAGCGGCCATCGAACGACTAACGAATCGAAACGCCTGCTTCTTCAAAGGGTCGATCGAACAGAGTTTGCGCGCCCGCGTGTCCCGGCGACGGCCACGGTCGCCAAGCCGCCCGACCACAGCGAGGCCACGCCGCGCCCGAGCGCGCTTAACCCCCGGCCAAATAAGCGCCCGAAGTCGCCTCAAGGCTTCATTTCCCATTTTCTACTCCGTCTTCCTCGCCAGCAGCGATGACAAATGAGCTCGGCCCGCACCTCCGCCGCCGCCATAGCCGCCACCACCAGCTCGTCCTCGCTGCTTCGCCGCCACCGTGATAGCTCCACCGCTCCCCAAAGACCCCATTGTTTCTCCCCGTGCCCGCACGACAAAGCCCGGTAAGCCACCGCAAAGACGTGTAGGCTCGCCGGAGTTCCGCCGTGAGCCCGTCGTCGTGGCCCACGCCGCGCCACAAGATTCTCCTCCCGCTCCGTAGCTAGCGCGCTAGGTCCCCAGCGTTCATAGATGCTTGTCCACGCGTTGATTTGAACCACCGTAGCCCACACCGGCGTTTCACCGTCGACCCGCACCTCCACCCCGCCATGGCCGCCGCCAGTAGCCGCTAGCTCCGGCGAGAAAGCCACCAAAGTAGCTCAATCGATCGTGAAGTCGAGTAGATCATCGTGTGATGATGTCACCGCCGCGAGTTCGCCGTCGGCGAGCTCTGGCCGCGCCAGCACCGCGCAGCGCCGCTGCCCTGTTCCGTGTCACTGACGCGTGTGGTCCCCTGACCAGCGGGTCCCACCTGTCAGCGACAGAAGTAGTGTAGGCTAACTCATTTTGAATCCAGTTTTGATTTGTTTTGTTTATTTTTTGTATCTTTAGTTTGGTAGCTCCTAAAATGGTGAAATAAATATGATTGTGTTGCTTAGGAAGTGTAGTATTTTGGAAAAATATGTTCTTGGTTTCAACAGTAGAAATTTCTGGAGATTTAAATAGGGATTTCAAATGTGCTTTTGAATGCATTCAAATTTGTTTATTTTATATCTAGAGTTCCTGTGCTCCAAAAATTATGAAATTTTTGTGGTGGACTAATCTTAGCATGTGTGAACTCTGGTAAAAATTTGAGGACCAGTGCATGGGTAGATTTAAAGTTAGAGATTTTTCTTTTATGACTAGTTAATCCTTGCATGAATTTTCATAAATTAAGTATGAGTCCAAAATTCATGAAATTTATTGGAGGTAATCCTAGTACCATATGGATGCTAAGAAAAATATGAAATCTGTTGCTTGACACTTTTCAATAGGGTTTTCCATTTATGCTATTTCAAGCCTTGCTGCCTTGTCATTTTGTATAGAATGTTCTACTTGGTAAAATGACATGAAATTTTTACAGTAGTCTCTTGATAGCATTAGTAAAGCTCTGTAAATTTTTGAGAATTTATTAAGCACATCTGATATATATTTATTATTTAACCTAGGTATCTAAATAAAATAATAAAGGCAATTTAATAAATAGTTTGGGCTTTACCATTATATCATCTTAACTGTATTTGGTATGTTTAAACTATTGGTAGGTTCTAGGTTGTCAAATTTTGAATGATTACCTGAAGTAGAAGTATTCTTACTTTATGTTTCATGTTAAGTCATTTCCGGACTGATTCTAGAGTGTGAGGATTTGCATGTTGAAACTGATGTGTACTGTAAAAATGGTTAATAACAAAGTTGTAGAAAATTTGATAAGCTTTCCAGAAAGTCCAGGATCACTGGATTTGGATTTGTAGAACTCCAGTTATGAGCGAAACAAGTAGATACTGTTTATGGCATAGTCGATGCTTTGTAGAAATAGTTAAGTAGTAAGCGAGAAGAGATATGCACCTACTCAAACAACGTGATGCACTTGTTAACATATATGCATTCGTAATACTTATACCATACTCATGCATCTAGGATCGGAGGAAGAGATCACGTTGTCTGGAATTCAAGAAGCGGAGGAAGGAACCCGCAGGAGGATCCGCAAGTCGTAGCTCCCGGCGTGGAGCGTAACCTCAAGAGCTTCCTGAGTGCCCCGACCACCGTCCTACTTCCTTTCTGCGAGGCAAGCCCGGAGCATTATAATTCTCCCAAAGAATTTACAAATGTTTACTTACGTATTTATGATTGATGCATTAGGTTATAAGAGTTGAATGAAACCACTTGATGCATGTACATTCCTTGTCCGAGATATTACACCTTTAACCGGTATAGGTCCGTGATCGAATATATATATGCTTAGCCATGCTTAGACCGGTAGAAGTCGGGTGATGTCCTGTCACCGCGAGATATAGGTGGATACCGAGCACGGTTGGCTATATATCGCTATCGTGGAATGTAACCATGAGGTAAAAGTAAATTGAGACCGGACGGAGATCGATAGGGAAGCAACAGGCATGGAGGTCTTGGGTGTGGACTTATCCCGTCTGTGTCGATTAAGGACCGCACTGTTGTTGGCGCTTCGACAAGATTGAACGCATGCCTCTCACTTAGTCTGGCTGGATAATTCGTTCCGACCGCGAAGCCGAGTAATTCAACTCGGCCGGAATCGTTTCATTGCGCGCTTCCGGGAACGATCGACCGAGCCCAAGGGCGTGTTTGGCTCGAGCATCCCGGCATCCGGTGTTCCAGATTGCGCGGCGCAGATACGAACCCGCGAAATGTGTACCGAGTTGTACCAAAGGTGACCTAAGACTATCGTGGTTGGTAGATCTGGGTTTGTGTTAGGAATAAATTCCCACTGGTTGAAATCGATTCAATCGCCGTCTCTCCCGGATAGTGAGAAACTTGGCTAGTCCCAACATCGTAGCAGACTATATTATGAAACATGGTGGTTCGATGAATATGGAATTACAATACCTGCTATGGTTACTATTGTATGCTTCTAAATGATATCCCACATGTTTGGCACAGATAGTTGCTAATCTAGAAATGGATAGTTATAATTAACTTGATAAAGGAATCATAATTTTTCAACGGGTAATTGCCTTTTTCGCAAAAAATGTTGTCAAGTTACGTCCACTTATACAGCCTTGCATGATCCTTGGAGTCATTTTATTTCGGTTCATGACGGTAAGTCTAGTGAGTACCTTCTCGTACTCGGGTTTATTTTCCCATTGTTGCGATGGCACTTTGTGTATCATGGTTATTGCAAGAGTTGCTTCTATCCCATTGTGGATGAGGAGTAAGCCTTGGGCGAGCTTCCTTAGTAATTCCTATCTTTGCTTTTGTGGATCGTGATCCGCATGGCAATCGTATCAAACTATGTTGGAAACTTTACCTCGAACTTATTTGCTTCCGCTTTAATTATCAAACTCGGTTTGTAATAACTTTTATTCGTACTCGATGATGAAAAGTATCTGTGAACTTTATGTAATATGTGGCATGTATGTTGAATCCTGTACGATCTTGGTTGTTGTAAATCGTTTATCGAGACCCGTCGTGGTACTCGACGGACTACCGGTTTATATGGGTTCAAGTATGACAAAGGCGACGCTTGCTATGGATTGCCATTGTACTTGTATTCTTATAAATTGGTCGGTTCTGCATGACAACCGCATCGAGCAAGATTCAACGTTAATTGTCACAAGTGTATTTAAAACAAAAGTTTTGTTTTCCCAAAACCCTTCTCTAGCAACTAATAGTTATATAGTAGGTATTTGAAATCTAAAGTGTGCCAATGATCACTTTCCTTACGCCCAAATTAAGGACTATTAGGTGGCTATTTAAGTACTAACATGGGGGTTTTACTTAAATCGTCCATACGGCGTGCTATTGTATGGATGCCATTCACTTGAATGGTAATGTATGGATCAAATGCCTCTACGCCAAGGTAAGATGAGCGTATGACCGCAAGATGTGAGCATGCGGTCGGGAAGAGTAGCTTTGGTACGGCTATGTATGCATGCTTGCATGTGTATATGGTACGTATTTAATTGTGGGTTTAAATTATCGTCGGGTAGATTGATACGGAAGTATATGTATGGGTATACATATATGGAAGTATTTACAATTACATTATGCATATTCATTATGGGTTTAAGGGCTGAAATGAAATTTTATGCGGTACACTAATAACGTAAACGTGTAGCTCGACTAGTTACGCTATTTATGAGAGAACGTATGTATGCCACCGTGTCTCACCGCTAGAAACAAATTTTTCCTAAGTTTGTGAGGACGTGCGGAACGAGCATGCATCATGATAATTACCATTCACATAATTACATTGTTCCTCCCTTATAAAATTCTTACTCGGTTATGTAGCTCTTATCCATTATGGCATTGTCTCACCAAGGGGTGCATGTTAATGGTGCAGATGGCACGCACAAAAGCGCATCCGCTTCATAAGTCCACCGGGCGGCAGCTCCCCGCCGTTAGCTTGCTCCACGTGCCACGTCAACGTCCACACGCCTTTGAGAGTTTGGGATGCCTACACTCTTGTGGAGAGTGCTCGATTATGTAGGCTATCCCGATGGAATGGAACCCCGCTACTTACGGGTGAATGAGCAGCTTGGGAGAAGGTCTCTTAGTTACTTGTGGAGGCTGCTTGTTCGTCCCCCGAGGTGACGATTCCGAGTGGACAGTGGGTGTTATGAGTCAACTGGTAGGATCAAGAAGAAGCGCCTAGCAGGCAGCCTTTGGGATCCCGAGAGACATCATGGATCGTTTTCCTCGAGAGCTGGCAGCAGCGCTTTGGTTGGAGTCTTTCCAAGAGGTAACCCTCCACCGACTCATGGCAAAGCAGACAAGAGGAAAATCTTTGGAGATTGGTGCAAATGGAGAGGCGTAATGGTGATAACCCTTCCATGAGCGCCATGTTCGCAATGATGAGAGTGTTGGATGGAGTTGAAGGTAGCCTCAGACGCGTGTCCTGTGCTCTTGGTCATGCTCATGAGGACCGACGTCAACTTCGGAGGGAGCACGACGCTTAGATTGAAAGGCTCATCAAGAGATGACTCGGTTAACTCACCAACGAAATGCAGCTTGGACAAGGAAAATGTCCTAAGAGCTCGACACTTTGAGCTAGGACAGCGGCTAGCTAATGCGAAGAATACAACGATAATCTGCATGAAGAGGTTCATCTTCTGAACAATCAGCTCCACCCTTATGTCCCACCTGGAGCCGCAGAAATGGATCTAGAAGGGTACGAGGAAGGAGAAGAAGAAGTGGATCCTGAAGAAGAAGTAGAACCTGAGGAAGGAGATGATCTTGCGTCTGACCTCGATAGTGATCATGATGAGGATTAGATCGCTTAGCATTTAGTGGAAGGACTAATGTATCACCTTTATTTATGTAATGGACCTATAGTTTGAAATTGGCATTAGTAAGCGTACTATCATGTAATGTCAATCGCATGTTTGGATGAACATCAATGCAATTCCATTCCTTGTTGGTGATCACGATTTAACTTTGCATGCGTTATGAGCGCGATAAGTGGTCAAATTGGGGATGCCATGTTGCGAGAATGAATTGTTATGCCTCTGCTTTTTATTGTGAATTTGAGAATTTCTCCAATAATTTCAGTCCGGCATGATTATGATTCATCTGCAATCTCTTGACATCAACCAATAATCGCTTATTGTTGCAACTTCAGCAGATGACGCGCACTGCGTCTTTGGAGTCTGGTAGCGATCCATGATGGCAATGGTGATGACTTACCACCACCACCGCCGCCGCCCGCTTTCGGAGTTCTTTGCTCGATTCTTGGGGAGCCAAAGGACAATGGAAGAAGCTTTGCGCCTTATCACGCAAAAAACACCGCTTGGGCCACCCACGTTAACCGGGGCCGAGCCAAATCAGCATAGTACATTCAAGGAGTTTCTAGACACGAAGCCTCCGATCTTCAAGGTGGCTGAGGAACCACTGCAGGCCGATGAGTGGTTGAATACCATCGAGCAGAAATTTCGTTTGCTAAGGGTTACAGAGCATCTGAAAGCAGAGTATGCTTCCCATCAATTGCAAGGACCAGCAGGGATCTGGTGGACGCACTTTCTTTCGTCTCTGCCTGCTAATGCACGAGTGACCTGGGAACAATTCAAGCTGGCTTTTAGAGGACATCATATTCCCCCGGGCCTAATGCGCATGAAAGCAGCCGAATTTATGAGGCTCACTCAGGGAACAAAGTCACTCACAGAGTATATGCACGCATTCAACAACTTGTCAAGATATGCTCCCGGTTTTGTGGATACTGAAGAGAAAAAGATAGAGAGTTTCAAGCGAGGGTTGGGTACCACATACAACAAGTTTATTAGTGATGCCTTGACCCAAGAAAACCACAACAACATGCATGCAGTTGCTAAGGGTCGCAAAAGGACATATGAGGCCGGTGTGCCTCGGATCTTTCCATCAAAAGCTCCTATCACAGCTAGGCCACAATTCCGTCCACACTGCACCCAAGTTCAGGCCTCCACCACCGAAAGCTCGTAATAACAGCCCACGAAACCGTTCCGTATATGCGTTCACTATTGCCTTACCAAAAGGAAATGGTAATCGTGACAGCTCTACAGATTCGAAGTAATCAACCATGTTTCAATCAAGAACCAACTGGGTCATTGGTCCAAGGAATGCCCCCACCCCAAGAGGAATGGCAACCCAAATCGTAACAATCGAGGCGGTGAATACCGTGGCACGTCGTGGACAAGTACATTATACCATTGTGGAGGAAGTGCCCACGGGAGAAGTTGTCACTACCGGTATGTTTCTTGTCAACAAGTGTCCTGCTTTGTTTTATTTGATTCGGGAGCTTCTCATTCATTTATGAGTCAAGCATTTGCATCTAGACATAGTCAAGAAATAATTGAAGTAAACAAAGGGGTTTTAACATAAGTTCAAAGAGGGGGTACTGTTATTACCAAAAAGATAGTCAAAATGTACTCATCGTGATACAAGGGAGGAGTACACCACGGATTTGATAATATTGCCCGATTATCAATAAGTGTAATCTTAGGCATGAATTGGATGAAGGATCATGGTGTTCTTATTGACACTAGCACCCGCACTATTATGTTGAGAGAACCCACGGGAGGGAATGCTTTTCTAGTCCCACTCTCCCGCGATTTCAAACCCCAACATTTAGCCTGTATACCCAAGTCACCACAATATGTGATATCCCAGTGGTTTGTGAGTTTCCGGATGTATTTCCCGAGGAATTACCAGGTCTACCACCGGATAGAGACGTGGAATTTAAGATTGAATTAGTGCCAGGTACTGCACCCATATCCAGAAGGCCATATAGAATGCCACCCAATGAGTTAGCAGAACTTAAGGTTCAATTGCAAGATCTATTGGACAAAGGTCTTATCCAACCTAGCTCATCTCCGTGGGGATGTCCAAATTTTGTTTGTGAAAAAGAAGGATAAGTCACCGAGAATGTGTGTAGATTACGCACCACTCAATGTCAGTGACCATCAAAACAAATATCCATTGCCCCAAGATCGACATCTTGTTCGATCGCTTAGCGAAGGCAAAGGTATTCTCCAAAATTGATTTGAGATCAGGTTATCATCAGATAAAAATTAGACCGGAGGATATACCTAAAACTGCTTTCTCTATGAGGTACGGCTTATACGAGTATTTGGTTATGTCTTTTGGACTAACAAATGCTCCAACCTATTTCATGTACCTGATGAACTCGGTATTCATGCCCGAACTTGACAAGTTCGTGGTCGTGTTTATTGATGATATATTGATTTATTCAGAAAATGAGACCGATCATCAGGAGCATTTGAGGATTGTCCTATCCAGACTGAGGGAGCATAAGCTATATGCCAAGTTTAGCAAATGTGAATTTTGGATGAGCAAAGTACCTTTCTTAGGTCACATTTTATCAAGAGATGGAATCTCAGTAGACCCATCCAAAGTACAAGAGGTCATGGATTGGAAAGCCCCAACTTCGGTTCATGAAGTTCGGAGTTTTCTAGGGTTAGCGAGGATACTATCGCCGGTTTATTCCAGATTTTTCAAAGATAGCTAAGCCTATGACCGACTACTTCGTAAAGATGAGAAGTACAAATGGACACCGAATGTGAAATGACTTTTCACACCCTCGTAACTTTGTTGACTACAAGACTGTGTTAGCACAACCAAACATCGAAAAGCCTTTTGATGTATTTTGTGATGCATCGTGAATAGGTTTGGGATGTGTGCTTATGCAAGAAGGAGAGTAATTGCATATGCCTCACGGCAATTGAGAAAACATGAAGTCAACTACCCTACACATGATTTGGAACTTGCAAATGTTGTCCATGCACTAAAGATATGGAGACATTACTTGTTGGGCAATGTATGTCATATCTTTATCGACCACAAAAGTCTCAAGTATATCTTTACCCAACCAGAGCTGAACATGAGACAACGAAGATGGTTAGAATTGATTAAGGACTACAATTTAGAAGTGCATTACCATCCGGGTAAAGCAAATGTAGTAGCCGATGCACTTAGTCGGAAGTCCCATTGTAACACTGTGGAAGCATTGCTGGAAGATGGATTCAACTTGTTACATCCTGCTGTACTACACAATATCACAATCAGTTGTTCACTTGAGGGCAAAATCATAGAGCTACAGCAGACAGATATGGGAATAAGTCACATCAAGAGAAAAATGCAAGAGCAAGAAACCAAACATTTTAGATTGGACGAAAGAGGTGTATTATGGTTCGAGGACCGACTAGTGGTGCCAAAGGACCGTGAGCTAAGAAATCAAATTTTAGAAGAAGCTCACTCATCCAAATTGTCTATCCATCCGGGTAGTAGTAAAATGTATCAAGATTTAAGAACCCGTTTTTGGTGGACTAAGATGAAGAAAGAGATCGCAGCCTATGTTGCTAGGTGTGATAACTGCAGTAGAGTGAAAGCCGTCCATATGAAAACCGCTGGATTACTTCAGCCACTGCCTATTCCAGGATGGAAATGGGAAGAGATCAGTATGGACTTTATTACCGGCCTTCCAACAACACCACAAGGTCACGATTCAATCTAGGTCATTGTTGATCGTCTCACCAAGTCAGCACACTTCATACCCGTGAACACGCGGTATATAGTTGGGAAATACGCTGAAATATATGTTGCCCAGATCGTGAGATTGCATGGAGTACCCAGGACTATAATCTCAGATCGAGGACCACAGTTCATAGCTCGTTTCTGGGAGCACTTACACCAGGCTTTGGGAACCAAGCTAATCAGAAGTTCAGCTTATCATCCGCAAACTTCGGGACAGACAGAGCGAGTGAACCAAATCCTAGAAGATTTACTTAGAGCTTGTGTTATATCTTCAAAAGGTTCATGGGAGAAATGGTTACCTTTAGCCGAATTCTCCTATAACAACAGTTATCAAGCGAGTATCAAAATGGCTCCATTTGAAGCCTTGTATGGCAGAAAGTGCAGGACTCCTTTGAACTGGATTGAGCCCGGTGAAAGGAGATACTTTGGTATTGATTTTGTAAATGAAGCCGAAGAGCAAGTACGTATCATCCAACACCACATGAAGGCAGCTCAATCAAGACAGAAAAGTTATGCCGATAGAAGAAGAAGACCACTAACTTTTGAAGTGGGTGATTATGTATACTTGAGAGTATCACCCATGAAAGGCGTGAAAAGATTTGGGATGAAAAGAAGCTTTCACCAAGATATGTAGGGCCATACAAAATTTTGGAACGAAAAGGAAGGTTGCATATAAGTTACAACTTCCACCAGAGATGAGTGCAATCTTTGATGTGTTCCATGTTTCTCAGCTAAAGAAATGTCTTCGAGTACCGGAAGAAGCTATTGCACCCACCAACGTGCAACTTCAATCGGATTTGACCTATGAAGAAAAACCAATTCGGGTATTAGAAGAGATGGAGAGAGTGACAAGGAGTAAGATTATCAAGTTCTATAAGGTGGTGTGGAACAATCATAGTGAACAAGATGCTACGTGGGAAAGAGAAGATTATCTACGAGAAGTTTATCCCGCCTTTTTCCAAGAATGGTAGGTCTTGCAAATCTCGGGACGAGATTTTTATAAGGGGGAGGGGCTGTAACACCTCGGGTGTTAGCCTTGCATAACTTGACTTGCATAACATAAGCATGAGCATCAAGCATTCATAAATCATCATTTACAATTGAAACATTCGATCGAAACATATGAAACATTGCTTGTTATCTCGTATTTCTTGGAACATATGCATATGATCATGTGCAAATAAATGCTAGTGTGTAATGTTGGTCACTATAACACTTTAGCTACACTTAGGTTAACAAAAGAAACATTGTTCATGAAGGCCACATTTCATGATCAAGCACTTAAGTGATATTTCATGTGTTGACCTGAATAGCTATATGAGTGACTACTACATGAAATGCTTAAATGACCTTGCAAATTGTTTAAACATGCTTAGGATATCATTAGGAACAACTTTGGTATTTAGTGCTAAGGCTAGTTTGGTCATTTAGCCCTGGTTTGTGTATGTATCATGATTTCAAAGTGACATGTTTGACTAAAGTTGAACTAGGTGTTAGAGACCTTGCATGGAGGAGTTCACTAAAGCAATGTTGTAGTGTTTGACATAAGGAACAACTTTTATTTTTGGGTCATCACATGATTCAGCTCCTAACATGTTTGAAATTGGATCACAAGAATCATCAAAATCCTGATTTCAACACTTAACGAAATTTGCTAAGTCGTGAAACCCTGTCAGCCTGACAAGCCTACTTTGAGCATGATTTTACTCGGTTTAGGTTGCGAATTAGAGTATGCTGCCTTAACAAGAGTTGGAGATGGTACATGGTTCTACAACTTCTATTCAGTAAGTTTGCACGAAGGAGCCACCGCTTAGCCGGTAAATCAACGAGAAAACGCTACCGTCAGCGGCCATCGAACGATCGACGAATCGAAACGCCTGCTCTTCTTGAAGGGGCCGAATCGAACAGAGTTTGCGCGCCACGTGTCCCGGCGGCGACGGCGCGCGCCGCCAATACCGACGACCACAAGAGCCACGCCGCGCCGCGAGCGCGCTTTAACCCCGCCAAATACGCCTGAGTCGCCTCGCTTTCATTTCCCATTTTCTACTCTGTCTTCCTCGCCAGCAGCGACAATGAAAGCTCGGCCCGCACCTCCGCGCCGTCGCCATAGCCGCCGTCACCAGCTCGTCCTCGCTGCTCCTTCGCCACCGTGATAGCTCCACCGCCTCCCCCCAAAGACCCCATTGTTTCTCCCGTGCCCACACGACAAAGCCCGGTAAGCCACCGCGCGGCGTGGTAGTAGGCTCGCCGGAGTTCCGCCGTGAGCCCCGTCTGTCGTGGCCACGCCCGCCACAAGACTCCTCCCGCCTCCGGTAGCTAGCGCGCTAGGTCCCCAGCGTTCATAGATGCTTGTCCACGCGTTGATTTTGAACCACCGTAGCCCACACCGGTGTTTCACGTTCGACCCGCACCTCCACCCCGCCATGGCCGCCGCCAGTGGCCCGCTAGCTCCGATGAGAAAGCCACCCAAGTAGCTCAATCGATGCGTGAAGTCGAGTAGATCATCGTGTGATGATGTCACCGCCGGCGAAGTTCGCCGTCCGTCGGCGAAGCTCTGGCAGCGCCAACACTGCGCAGCAGCCATGCTGCTGCCTGCCGTGTGTCATCGACGCGTGGGGTCCCCCGACCAGCGGGTCCCACTGTCGTGATGTAGTAGTGTAGGCTAACTCATTTTGAATCCAGCTTTTGATTTGTTTTGTTATTTTTGTATCTTTAGTTTGGTAGCTCCTAAAATGGTGAAATAAATATGATTGTGTTGCTTAGGAAGTGTAGTATTTTGGAAAAATATGTTCTTGGTTTCAACAGTAGAAATTTCTGGAGATTTAAATAGGGATTTCAAATGTGCTTTTGAATGCATTCAAATTTGTTTATTTTATATCTAGAGTTCCTGTGCTCCAAAAATTATGAAATTTTTGTGGTGGACTAATCTTAGCATGTGTGAACTCTGGTAAAAATTTGAGGACCAGTGCATGGGTAGATTTAAAGTTAGAGATTTTTCTTTTATGACTAGTTAATCCTTGCATGAATTTTCATAAATTAAGTATGAGTCCAAAATTCATGAAATTTATTGGAGGTAATCCTAGTACCATATGGATGCTAAGAAAAATATGAAATCTGTTGCTTGACACTTTTCAATAGGGTTTTCCATTTATGCTATTTCAAGCCTTGCTGCCTTGTCATTTTTGTATAGAATGTTCTACTTGGTAAAATGACATGAAATTTTTACAGTAGTCTCTAGAATGTTCTACTTGTATAGAATGTATAGAATCCTACTCAAACAACGTGATGCACTTGTTAACATATATGCATTCGTAATACTTATACCATACTCATGCATCTAGGATTGGAGGAAGAGATCACGTTGTTTGGAATTCAAGAAGCGAGAGGAAGGAACCCGCAGGAGGATCCGCAAGTCGTAGCTCCCGGCGCGTGGAGCGTAACCTCAAGAGCTTCCGAGTGCCCGACCACCGTCCTACTTCCTTTCTCATGAGGCAAGCCCCGAGCATTATAAGTCTCCCAAAGAATTTACAAATGTTTACTTACGTATTTATGATTGATGCATTAGGTTATAAGAGTTGAATGAAACCACTTGATGCATGTACATTCCTTGTCCGGATATTACACCTTTAACCGTATATAGGTCCGTGATCGAATATATATATGCTAGCCATGCTTAGACCGGTAGAAGTCGGGTGATGTCTCGTCACCGCGAGATATAGGTGGATACCGAGCACGGTTGGCTATATCTCGCTATCGTGGAACAGAACCATGAGGTAAAAGTAAATTGAGACCGGACGGGAGATCGATAGGGAAGCAACAGGCATGGAGGTCTTGGGTGTGGACTTATCCCGTCTGTGTCGATTAAGGACCCCGTACTGCTGTTGGCGCTTCGACAAGATTGAACGCATGCCTCTCACTTAGCTGGCCGGATAATTCGTTCCGACCGCTGGCCGAGTAATTCAACTCGGGCCGGGAATCGTTTCATTGCGCCCCTTCCGGGAACGATCGACCGAGCCCAAGGGCAGGTTTGGCTGAGCATCCCGGCATCCGGTGTTCCAGATTGTGCGCGCAGATCTAACCCGCCGAAATGTGTACCGAGTTGTACCAAAGGTGACCTAAGACTATCGTGGTCGGTAGATCTGGGTTTGTGTTAGGAATAAATTCCAACCGGTTGAAATCGATTCGAATCGCCGCCTCTCCCGGATAGTGAGAAACTTGGCTAGTCCCAACATCGTAGCAGCTATATTATGAAACATGGTGGTTCGGATGAATATGGAATTACAATACCGCTATGGTTACTATTGTATGCTTCTAAATGATATCCCACATGTTTGGCACAGGATAGTTGCTAATCTAGAAATGGATAGTTATAATTAACTTGATAAAGGAATCATAATTTTTCAACGGGTAATTGCCTTTTTCGCAAAATGTTGTCAAGTTACGTCCACTTATACAAATTTCTTGCATGATCCTTGGAGTCATTTTATTTCGGTTCATGACGGGTAAGTCTAGTGAGTACCTTCTCGTACTCGTGGTTTATTTTCCCATTGTTGCGTATGGCACCGTGTATCATGGTTATTGCAAGAGTTGCTTCTATCCCATTGTGGATGAGGAGTAAGCCTTGGGCAGCTTCCTTAGTAATTCCTATCTTTGCTTTTGTGGATCGTGATCCGGCATGGCAATCGTATCAAACTATGTTGGAAACTTTACCCTCGAACTTATTTGCTTCCGCTTTAATTATCAAACTCGGTTTGTAATAACTTTTATTCAGTACTCGATGATGAAAAGTATCTTCGTGAACTTTATGTAATATGTGGCATGTATGTTGAATCCTGTACGATCTTGGTTGTTGTAAATCGTTTATCGAGACCCGTCGTGGTACTCGACGGACTACCGGGTTTATATGGGTTCAAGTATGACAGTGCGACCGCTTGCGGATTGCCATTGTACTTGTATTCTTATAAATTGGTCGGTTCTGCGACATTGGGGATGGCCTAGGATCTCTTCTACTTCGTCCTCTTTGGCCTCTTGTTCAGGACGCGGCGCTGGTCTAGAGTTCGTAGTCTCTACGACCACTATGGCTTTCCCACGAGCCGTAGCATCGGCAAGCGTGCTTTTTGCCACCTCCGGCTGCTGCTCCTCGGCTTGGTCCGGTCCCCTTGGCGCCGAGGTATCCCCCTAAGCTGGGGTAGTGCTCAGAGCACTAGTACTTGGCTCGGCTCTCTCCTCGACCAGCTGCTCGAGGACTGTCGTTTGGCCGCTCGTCTGCTGAGGTTCTGGTGGATTTTCTTCTATAGGTTCCTCCACATCCGCCATCTTGGGTAGTTCTTTCGTCATTGTTTGGCGGCCGCGTCGCACTCGCCAATCGTCGGGATTTTCGGTGGGCGCCGACCTAATATATCAGAGATAAGTTCAGAAAACAATAGTATTCAATACAAATTGTAAGCTTACATCAAGGTTGCAAATACTTACAGCTCGAAGCATGGAATGACGTGGCGAAGGAGCGTCTCTTCGACCGTGCTTGCTCCACGTGCTCGGCGGGTTCCACTGGTTCTTTTTCCTCGACCAGTACCGGTGTCGGGGCCTGGTGCTCGACCCCTTTGGCGCTTGTCATCTGTGTTGCAGTGGTCAGTGATGCGATCCCTGCTAACATAGAGGAGCCACCCTGCTCCATCAACTCCAGTTGTCTCCTCCTCTTATGAGGGACGAGTCAGAAGATGTCTGCATCCTCTGTTTCATCATCCGATAGAGGGAAGATGGCCTGACGATGTTTGTTGGCCGCCGGCCGCTTGCCAGCAGCCCTGGCCGTTGCCTCCTCTCCAACCCCAAGTATGGCCCAGTCAACGTCTTTGACCCTGTCACTGGTCTATGGGGTTGGGCTGGCAACTTGCGGCCAATCCACACCAGGGGGTGGAGACACGAACACTGATGCCCTATCATGACCATTACTCTGGGAAACATAAAGGCGACAACACAGTCAATTTTTGTTACAACATAACTCTACAGGTACAAGGAAGCATAATTTACCTTTGGGGGAGGTCGAGCCAGCTTGAAGGCGTGCTCGATGTCGTTTAACCTGACATAATTGGGATCTGCTAAGTTGAATAGCTCCCTAATCCTGGCCTTGACTTCGATTTTGTCAAGCGCCTCTTTTCTGGTCCTCGTTGGATCTGCGCTTCCCTGGTATTCATAACCAGGATGTACCCTCTTCTGGCAGGGCTGGATCCTTCAGCTGATGAAGTTTTCGACCACACTTGGACCATCTAGCTTCCCCCATGGGATCATCCTGAGCAGTTCTACAACCTGTTCCAAGTGCTCGGGCTTCTCCGACCAACTGTTTTTCTTCTCCAGAATGAACCCCATGTCGCACAGGGTGATCGTGTTCGGCTCTTCGTAGACGTAGAACCACTTGTACCATTCGTCTAGCGATGTATTCCAAGGGCAATGCAAGTACTGGGCTTTCATCCCGTCGCATAGATTGAGATATACGCCTCTGGCTATCTTTGAGCCGCCGCTCCCTTTCTTTCATAGACAGAACAGATGGCAAAAGAGGTCGAAATGGGGCTGGAAGCCACCATATGCTTCGCAAAGATGGATGAAGGTGGAGACATGAAGAATCGAGTTGGGATGCAGATTGCAAATCCCAATCTCGTAGTACAAACAGAGCCCCTGGAGGAAAGGGTGCACTGGAACCCCAAAACCCCGCTTGAAGAAATCCTCGAAAACCACAATCTCACCTGGTTGTCGATCGGGGTAGCTTTCTCCTTCCGGCGTGCGCCATCCCACGAGTGCCTTGTTATGGAGCACTCCCATGGTGACAAGGTCTTCGATGGTCTGATCATTGCTCCTTGACTTCCACCACTCCTTCGCCATGACTCCGGCTTTCTTCTGGGCGTTTTTCTTCTCCATTAATCTATCCTTGCTAAAAGGGGTGGTTATGGTGGAGGGGTGATGGGCGATGATTTCGGAGGAATAGGGTTTGGCAAGAGGAAGAAGAAGGCTACGACGGCGAATGATAATGGGGGTTGGTAAAAAATAACTTACCAGTTCTATATTATCAATAACCAAGATTTCCGTCGTTTCATCCGCCCGAGATTTTTGGGAGATGTGCGCGCGTGCTGCAGATGGTTGTTTTCACAACCTCGAGATCTACGCCAATAAATGCGCCCCTTCGTTACCAGTGTACGCGCCTCTTCATTGCTAGTGTGAGAGGGCCCACACTGACACACCTCTTTATAGGTGCCAAACAACTGTTTGCTAGAAAGGGCAAGAAGACAGTATGATGTGCTGTACCTGTCTGCTTTTTTGACCAGACGTGTACGATTGGACTTGATAGAGTAAGAAGATAAATAAATACACCAAATAATAGTACAAGCGGCGTTCGTTTTTTTGCTGCATGTCTTGTGCTCAAGTATGGCATAGACCACTGCCGTGCTCGGGGGCTGCACAGACCACTGCCATGCTCGGGGACTGCACAGACCACTGCCGTGTGTCGTAGAACCAACCAATTTATAAGAGTACAAGTACAATGGCATCCCACAAGCGGTCACACTGTCATACTTGAACCCATATAAACCCGGTAGTCCATCGAGTACCATGACGGGTCTTGATAAACGATTTACAACAACCAAGATTGTACATGATTCAACATACATGCCACATATTACATAAAGTTCACAGATACATTTTCATCATCAGAGTATGAAACCAGTTATTACAAACCGAGTTTGATAGATAAAGCGGAAGCAATTAAGTTCGAAAGTAAAGTTTCCAACATAGTTTCATACAGTGCCAAGATACGATCACGGTCCACAAAAGCATGTAGAAGGATTAATAAGAATCCTGCCCAAGGCTTACTCCTCATCCACAGCGGGATA
Source organism: Miscanthus lutarioriparius (assembly GCA_904845875.1). Lineage (NCBI taxonomy): Eukaryota > Viridiplantae > Streptophyta > Magnoliopsida > Poales > Poaceae > Miscanthus > Miscanthus lutarioriparius. Next base: position 87,462,486 of record CAJGYO010000006.1, read on the forward strand.
GAAGCAACTCTTGCAATAACCATGATACACAGTGCCATCTGCAACATGGGAAAATAAAACCCTAAGTACGTGAAGGTACTCAGCTAGACTTACCCGTCATAAACCAGAAATAAAAATGAATCCAAGGATTATGCAAGGCTGTATAAATGGGGATAGCTTGACAACGTTTTGCATAAAAGCGGTTAACTTAGCTATACAATTATGGTTCCAATATCAGGTTAATTATAACTATCCATCTCTAGATTATCAACTATCCTGTGCCAAACATGTGGCATACCCATTTAAAAGCATACAATAGTAACCATAGCAGGTATTGTAATTCCATATTCATTCGAACCATCATGTTCCATAACATAGTTACTACGATGTTGGGACTAGCCAAGTTTCTCACTATCCAGGAGAGACGGTGATTCGAATCGATTTCAAATAGCTGGGAATTTATTCCTAACACAAACCCAGGCATACCACGTGAAGGCAACCTTAGGTCACCTTTGGTACAACTCAGGTCTACATTTTGCGGGTCCATACTGCGCCACACAATCTGGGACACCAGATGCCAGGACGTTCAGGCCTAGCCTGCCCTTGGACTCAGTCTGATTGCCCCCCCTGCAAGGAGCGCACAACAAAACGAGTCCCGGCTTGAGTTGAATTACTCGGCTTTGCGGTCGGAACGAGTTATCCGGCCAGCTAAGTGATAGGCATGCGTTCAATCTTGTCAGAAGCACCAACAACGGTATGGTCCTTAATCAACACAGACAGGGATAGATCCACACCCAAGACCTCCATGTCTTATTGCTTCTCTATTGACATCCCGCTCGGTCTCCATTTACATTACCCATGGTTCTTTTCCACGATAGCAAATATAGCCAACCATGCTCTGGTATCCACCTATATCTCGCAGGTGACAGGAAATCACCCGACTTCTACCGGTCTAAGCATGGCTAAGCATATATTCGATCCTGGACCTATACCGGTTAAAGGTGTAATAGCTAGACAAGGAATTTAGATGCATCAAGTGGTTCCATTCAACTCTTATAACCTAATGCATCAATCATAAGTACTTAAGTAATCATTTGTAAAATACTGGGAGACTTAGAATGGTCCGGGGCTTGCCTCGCAGAAAATAAGTACGGCGGTGATCAGGACACTCCAGAAGCTCTTCAGGATTCTGCTCCTCGCCTTCGGGATCTGCGACTTGAGGATTCTCCTGCTGGTCCCCTTCCTCTACTTCGTCGAATTCTAGCAACGTTATTTCTTCGTCCGATCTTAGATGCATGAATATGGCATAAGATATTGCGAATGCATACATGTGTACAAGTATAAAATGATGACACATGAGGAATGCATTCGTATAAGTATTCTTAACAGCATGGTGTTAACAAATGCATCATATTTTACCGAGTAGGTGCATATCTCTCTTAATTACTTAATCAAACACATTTACAATTCATTCACTACACACAAAACAGAAGCTTCTTGGTTTACTCATAACTGAAGTTATACTTATCCAAATGCTGTGATATTAGACTTTCTGGAAAGCTTATAAAATTGTCTACAACTCTTATTTAATCACCAAAAGCTAATTCACACTTTATCTTAACCAAAACAGATAATCAATCCAGCGCTGTCCAGAAATTCCCGAGAACAAGCAAATTCAGAAAGGCTAACTTTAAACAGCTGTAACTCCTAAACCGTTTGACCCATGGTCCTGAAATTTTAACACAAGACATATGATGAAGTCATCTACAACTTTGTTATTAACTATTTTTACAGCAAACACTACAAAATTTATTCCACACTTTTTGAATCTACATAGCTCAACTTATCAAATTTTCAAAGTGGCACATGAAACAGGAACAAATGAACTATCTTCTGTACTGCTGTCACTAACGACTGGGACCCACTGGACAGTCGGCCCCATCAGTCAACGAGACAAAACAGAGCACGACGACGCTGCTCGACACTGCGCGGCCGGAGCTCGTCGACGGCGAGCTTCACCGGCGATGGCATCTACACATCATGGTCCCCACTACCTCCCAGACCTATTGACCTACTTGACCGAGCCTATCATTGGAGCTAAGCACGGGGGCGACATTCATGGTGGCACGACGGAGCTGGGCAACGGCGCTACGCCGGCGGAGACCACGACGAAGCACTATAAGGCATGGAAGAGCTTCCACGGGCTCAGGCGAACCTAGCGCACAAGGTTGCACGGCCGATGGTGGAGGGAGGTGCCCCAGCCACGGTGACGGGCGCGGCGGGGATGCTCCGGCGAGCTCACGCGCGGTGCTGGAGCTTACCGAGCACAGTCAGCAGGCATGGGGGAAGGAGGCGAGTCACGGGGGTGCTGGTGGAGCAGCTGCGGTGGTGGAGAAGCGGCGAGGGCAAGCTGGCGTCGGTAATGGCGACGACGGCGCTCGGTGAGGAGGCAGCGGCTGCTGCGGGCGAGGAAGGAAGCCGAGGTGAGGTGAATGGCGTGCGCGGCTGAGTGCGGGCGGTAGCTGGGAGTGAAGTAGCGCGCGTCTGCCTGCCTTGGCCGCGCTGGGCAGGGTGCCGGTGACGCGTGGCCGCTGTGGACCTCCACGCGGCGCGCGATGCCTGAAGCCGGTCGGCCATCGATGCCTGAAGCCGGTCTCCCGCGAAGAAGCCTGACAGCGTGTTTTTGCAAAGCTCGATCTTCCAATGCGTGAAGAATTAGCGCGCATAATCTAAACCGAAATTGTAGACCTATGTTCCAACTCAAATTTCTATTCAAGGACCCAGTGCTAATTCACGACCAGTGCCGAGAAAAATCCATCCAAAATCGAGCTTGTCAGCTGTCAACCGAAAAGACTTGGTGAAATTTGCTAAGTGTTGAAATCAGTGCTTTGATGATTTTTGTGATCCAAATTCAATCATGTTTGAAGCTAAATCAGTCAATGACCTAAAAATAAAAGTTGTTCCCCATGCCAAACACTACAACTTTGCTTTAGTGACCTCATCCATGCAAGGTCTCTAGCACCTAGTTCAAACTTGGTCAAACATGTCACATTTAAATGATGATACACTTCAAACTATGGCTCAATGACCTAATTACCCCTAACCATGAATATCAAAGTTGTTCATAATGATACTCTAAACATGTTTAGGCTAATTGCAAGGTCATACAATCATTTCATGTATTAGCCACTCATAGAGCTATTTAGTGTAATCACATGAAATGACTTACGGCTTGATCATGGGAAATGACATTCATGAACTATGTTCCATTTGCTAACCTAAGTATAGCTAAGGTGTTTTAGTGACTAACACTACCCACTTGCATTCATTTACACATGATCCTATGCATATATTCCAAGAAACATGAGATAACAAGCAATGTTTCATATGTTTCGATCAAATGTTTCAATTGTAAATGATGGTTTATGAATGCTTGATGCTCATGCTCATGTTATGCAAGTCAAGTTATGCAAGGCTAACACCCGAGGTGTTACAACCCCTCCCCCTTATAAAAATCTCGTCCCGAGATTTGCAAGACCTACCATTCTTGGAAAAAGGCGGGATAAACTTCTCGTAAATAATCTTCTCTTTCCCACGTAGCATCTTGTTCACTATGATTGTTCCACGCCACCTTATAGAACTTAATAATCTTACTCCGTGTTACTCTCTCCATCTCCTCTAATACTCAAATTGGCTTTTCTTCATAGGTCAAATCCGATTGAAGCTGCACGTTGGTGGGTGCAATAGCTTCTTCAGGTACTCTA